>JAKEPQ010000670.1:0-642500 GCA_024500445.1 Entomyzon cyanotis | reverse complement strand
AGGTATCATTCACCCAAATCCCCAACGAGAGGAGGGGAGCTGGCTTGTGAGCTTGTGAGCTTTTTGGGTAGCACTGTTTCAACCACTTTGTGCCTGGAGAAATGCATGTGCAAAGGGGCAGTGATGTCCAGAGAGAGCCCATTGCTGCTGGGCTGTGTGGGCATGCAGAGGTGAGCACAGGGCCTGATTTGGCAGATCAGCTCACTTTCTGTTTGTGTTAGGAAAGTGGATCAGGAAAGAAGACCTTGAGGGTCAGGGGACAAAGTTAAGCGTGAGAATTCCTTGATTTATTCATGGTTTTAAGTCTCCAACTTTAATTTCCTGCAGTCAGTATTTGTATGTATTTGATGTGGTTTGGACATGATCTGGAGAAGGGCCACTCTAATTAAACATCCCTCTTCTTTTATCTGGAGTGGCTGCAAATCTTTAACCGGGCCTTTTGTTTCCTCTAACACACAGTGCACTCTGCTCTGATCACAAGAATCATGGCTGAAAGGTTTTGTGTGGTTAACACCAAACAGTGAAAAATGGTGAGGTAAAGTAAAAACTGATGGGAATTTAAAATCTAATACTGAGTTGAGGCAAAGCAACCTGGCCTTTTACTTTCAGTACTAAACAATCTTTCATTTGTAGACAACCAGGAAAAGACAGAATTGTTTTCTTTTGCCATGAAAGCTCAAACTGTCCCTGGGTCCCAGCAGTCCAGCAGCTTAAACTGAAAGTAGAGTTCCAAAGACTGGGAACAGCCCTGAATTTCCTGAGCTGTTCCTGCTCTTCTCTCCTTCTCACTTTGCCTCTCCATGGGAGCAAGGAGGTCACAGAAGTCCTTCAGTGCAGAGCAGCATCAGACTGTGGGAGCAGTCTGCCTCCAGCAGCACTGGGATTGCATTTCTTGTCTGTGACCTCTAACTGGAATTGGTTTAAATATGGAAGATTTGGCTCAGGAGTGTGGTGATCACTGGCTGATCTTTCTTCAGCATGAGACTCCAGCCTGGGCTCTGCAGGGGTCTGCCAGGAGGGACTCTCCAGATGATGCCAGTTAGGTGTATCTTTGAGTTACTTTTGCTTCCTTTCCACGTCATCCCTAGGAAACCAGTGAGCACCCAGTAAACCAGGGGCCTTCCCCAGCCTGCAGTGGCTGATGGAGCCAGTCATGCATTCCTGGGGAACATTGCTGGTAGCAGGGTAGTAGCAATATGGAGAGTGAAGCACAAGCACAGGGCAAAAAGGCAGATGAATTCCCCATGGAATTTATTCTGTAAGCACAAGGATGAAGTCAGAAGGGAGAGTGTGAGGAGACAGGTCTGGCCAGCAAGCTGCAGAGTCCTGACCTTCCTGAGAAGGTGAGAACACAAAACTGCTTCTCTGACAGTAAGAGGCAGTTGAATGTCATGATATGACTGGACCAGAAGTGAAACTGGCCCTGAGCACTGAGTGAGAAGTGATGGATGTGAGCAGCAGAGGCCAGAGAAGCAGGGGATGTTGGGTTTTGAGGGCTGTGGCATGGATGGGAAATGTTTGTTTCAGCACCTGTACGCCAGTGAGTGGGACAAAATGACATGTGCCAAGACCGGAGGAAAAGGTGCTGCAGGAGCTGCAAGGGGCTGGTGGAAGCCTTGCAGGACATCCTGGTCCCAGTGCTGCAGGCAGGGTTCAGCTCACACCGCTGCATCACTTTGTGACAAAAAGCCAACAGAGTCAGCTTGCTGTGGCCAGAAAGTGGAAGATTTTGTGGGGATTTAGGAAAGGATGTCATAGAATCATAACACCATAGAGTATCCTGAGTTGTAAGGGATCCACAAGGATCATCAGTTCAACTTCTGGCCCTACACAGACACCCCAACAATCCCACCCTGTGCATCCCTGGCAGCATTGTCCAAACACTCCTGGAGCTCTGGCAGCCTCAGGCTGTGCCCATTCCCTGGGGAGCCTGGGCAGTGCCCAGCACCCTCTGGGGAAGAACCTTTCCTGATCTCCAGCCTGACCTGCCCTGGCACAGCTCCAGCCATTCCCTTGGGTCCTGTCCCTGTCACAGGGAGCAGAGATTGGTGCCTGTTCTTCCATTGCCTTGTGTGAGGAAGTGTGATCTCAGCAAGGCTGACTGCAATGCCTCCCCACCTGCTGGAGGGTCTGGGGTGCCCTGGGGCTGCCAGCTCACCTGGGGCTGCAGAGCAGTGCTGGGCAGCACTTCCCATGCTGGGTGTTCCCCAGCCCAGTGTAATGGGACTAACAGCTGCAGCTCAGTCAGGACTGAGTTACAATTTTATCCCATCTTCTGCTGAGCCACAGGTCTCCCCTGCCCTTGGGACCAGGGCTGGATTTCAGCAACAGTGTCACAGGAGCCAGAGCTGTGTCCCTGCAGCCACCTTGGGAACGCAGGAGCAGCCTCCACTATGTGCATGGAGCAACTGCTGCTGCAGAGGCTTGGGAGGGGGAGGCAGGGGGCAGAGCTGCACAGCAAGATTGGGGAATTGGTGATGGGGGAGTGGAAGGTGTGCCATGGCATTGCCCCCACCCGGTGCTGGCAGGATGGGGAGCAGCAGGGATGTGAGGCAGCTCCATGAGCCTCTTCTGATGTCCTTCACCTCTCATCCTGGCCTGTTCCAGGGCAGGTGCTGCAGCTCCAGCATCATGGCTGGCTCTGGCATGTCCTGAACCATGGCCTCTCCCCACCTGGAGCTGTGAGCCCTCCCAGTGTTCTGAGCTTCTACAAAGGGAAAGGATTTGCTTTGCAGGGTGCTCCTCTGGGCTGTGATTGCAGGTATCCTCTGGGTGGAGGTTGCCCCTCTCTGAGCACAGCAGGTGGGAGCTGAGACACTGAAATGTGGCCAGACAAGAGTAGCCCTTTAGGCTGTGTCTGGGGGACCACAGTGCCCTGTGGACTGAGTGTGGGGTCACCATCAGCCGAGGCCCTGGGGATGACAGTGGTGCTGTAGCTGAGTGTTTCCTTTGTCTTTGCAGCCTATGGACATCCTATGTTGTTAAATAATAATATTTTTATTTCCCTACAGCTTTTGTATTCCATTTACTCCTCAGTTTTATTCTGCCCAGAATGTTGTTGGGGGACATGCAGGTTGAGGAAGCCAAGGCCTGTTTCTAGCCTGGGTTTGTTGCTCTCTGCAAGGACCTCAGCTCTCTGGGATGCTCAGGGGAGGGAGCTTGTGTCCGTGGCCAGGGTGATTCCTCCTCCTGGGGGGGAAGATCATTTCCATTTGGGTGCCATAGTCACTATAGGAGCATGACAGTGTTTGAAAAGCATTTGACAATTAGTGTTGGCATTCTGGAGACTTCCCCCAAAGCAGAAACTTCCCCCCAGCTTTGTGTTCTCACCCATCCCTGGCTGCTGAGGAGGAGTGTGGCTCTGCCTCCCCATGGGATGAAGCCACCCCAGCTGTGACAGGGCGAGCTGAGCCCCCTCACGCTGGGGACCTGCCATGTGCACCCCAGTGCTAACTGGAGCTGGAGACATCGAGGCAGGAGGAGGATTGCATAAGAGGACATAAAGTGGAATTTGTTTGACAGTGATTTGATGTTTTCTACAAAAAGGACCATTTTGTCCCCAATTGGCCCATTTTTCCCAGTCATTCTCTGCTTTACCTGGCTTGACAGTGCCGTGGGGCTGCTGCTGCTGCTGGGTTGCGTTTCCTCTTGGAGTCCCAGGAGTCCCCTGTAATGTTTAAGTTATTGCTGTTAGCAGCGTTTGGCATTTCTTTTTTTCTGCTTCATCTGAGATTGGCCTTTTTTGCTCCAGAAGGGGCAGGTTTGGGGCTGGCTGGTTCCTGGGGAATGGCACACTGAGAAATCCTGGGATTAATGACTGGAACAGCTCAGGTACCAACATGATGCATCCTCCCACCATTGGGGATTTAATAGCACTTCTGGGTATGACAGCAGAATGAGGACTTATCCAAGCAAAAAGATGTGATTAACCTTAAAGTCTGTGGGGAGATGCCGTGTTTGGTAAATAAATTAAAGGATCTGAAAAAGCAACATCCTGTTTCAAATCATAAAAAAGACTTTCTCCTGCAGAACTGAGACAAGGTTGTGGGTTTTTATGTTTCTTTTGTGTGCTTTTTTTGTGCTTAAGTGGAAGAGTGAGGAATCATTCCTTCCCATGGAGTTCACCCTGCTCTGCCTTCACAACTATTTGTCGAAATGTTTAAAGGCCTTTTTATTGTTCCTTGGTGCAGAAACAAATCTCTGTTTCTGTGTCTTGTGCCTGGTGACCCCCAGCCATGTCTCCACAGGAAACATGTCATCTATCTTCCTTATCTGCTATGTGGTTTTTGTTTCTAAAATAGCCTAACACAAGTTTATTTTATCTTACACTTGTGCATATGTTTAAATGAAAATAAATTGGAAATAATATCATTAATATAACTATTATGGTTAAGATTTAAACCAAACAAAATTGGGATGTTCAAAACTGTGTTTTCCATGGAAGCTGATGAAACCACTTTCTGCCTCCCTTCATGGCAGTCTGGAAAGCACAGAGTGAAGGCTGCACCATGGGATGGGGATGCCGGTGGGACAGAACAGGACTAATTTTGCACATTTGACATTTGTTCATTTGAAATTTCAGTCATAACACATCAGTTGCTTGCAGCTACGTTCCTTGCTTTTTTGTTTGTTTGTTTGTTTGTTTTATCAAAAAGCAAAGTTATTTTATGTGTTCTGCTGAATGGAAGCTGGCACAGAGCAGGCTCAGAGCACATGGGGAGTTGGTATCAGCATGGCCAACAGAGCTGGCTCTGCTTGTGAATTACCGACTCCCAGGCTGGCTTGGGTCAGCAGAGACCTTAAAACCCATCCAGTCCCACCGCAGCCACGGGGAGGGACACCTTCCACCAAACCAGGCTGTTCCAAGCTCCGTCCAACCTGGCCTTGGACACTCCAAGGGATCCAGGGCCAGCCACAGCTTCTCTGGGCACCCTGTGCCAGGGCCTCCCCACCCTCACAGGGAGGAGGAATTCCTTCCCAATATCCCATCTCTCCCTGCCCTCTGGCAGTGGGAAGCCATGCCCTGTGTTCTGTCCCTCCGCCCCTTGTCCAAAGTTCCTCTCCAGCTCTCCTGGAGCCCCTTTAGGCACTGGCAGGAGCTCTGAGTTCTCCCTGGATCCTTCTCTTCTCCAGGTGAACACCCCCAGCTCTCCCAGCCTGGCTCCAGAGCAGAGGGGCTCCAGCCCTTGGAGCCTCCTCTGGACTCTCTCCAGCAGCTCCACATCCCTTCTGTGCTGTTGGCCCCGGGGCTGGAGGCAGCTCTGCAGGTGGGGTCTCACCTGCATGGGGCAGAGGGACAGAATGCTGCCCTCCCCTGCTGGGATCAGTCCAAGGCATGGGGGGTTTCTGGGTCCCAGCACACATGGCTGAGGAATGTTGAGCTTTTCATCCACAACCCCCACCCTGGCCATTTTCCTGGGCCTATGCAGGAATTGGTGCCTTGCGGGTTTGAATTTACACCTGCACCCAGGATGCAGCCAGAAAATATCTGTGAGCTGCTGCTGATCACATCCTCATGCTCAACCATCTGCAAACCAGCCCTGTGGACTGCAGTTAGTGCCTGTGTTTGGGTGGGTGTTTGTCCGTGTCCGAGTATGGGAATTGCTGCCGGATTTACTCCTGGAAAGCCCTGGGGCACATGGGATTGGGCTTGTGCCAGGCTGGGGGCAGAAGTTCTCCCTGCTGCTGCCTGCCTCGCAGAGGCAGCGAGTTTCTGTGAATGTCTGTTATCTTCCATGACGAAAGCCAGATGAGGAATTGCTGCTACTTACACCATCGAACTTTCCTAAAGAAATTCTCCCCTGGGTTAAGAACAAGCATGACAAATCCCAACCCAAAGGAATGGAGGCGGGGAGTGGGAACTTATAAGCCATGAAAAACAAGAGTTTTAAATGGAAAATGGCTTCACACCATAACACTTGGCAGTCAGCCTTTCACGCTTCAACCTGCACAGCCAGTGCAGCCAAGAGAAAATGGGGAGAGAGTTTGTGTCTTCAGGAATTGCAGCAGAGATCCCTTGGCTGGTGCCAGACACAGCCCTGACTGCAGGATGGCAGCTTCAGTGAGAGACCATTATAAACCAGCACCTGCATGCTCTGGGCAGGGAGCAACAGCCCTGATGGGAATTAACCTCTCAGGCATTTTTGGGGAGCGCTGGAGGCTCAGCCTGGTAAAGAGCAGCATTTCATTTGAGAGTCTTCAGACCCCACGAGGACTGAGAAAAGTTCTTGGCTGCTCTTTCATGGAATCCCAGACTGGTTTGGTTTGGAAGAGACCTTAAAGATTATCCAGTTCCACCCACTGCCATGGACAGGCCCACCTTCCCCTAGGCTCCAAGCCCCTGGACTCCATTCTCATGTCCCTGCTGGTGGTAATGGGGTGTCATTACCCCACAAACCCCAACCTCCCTGCAAGACTGATATTTCTGTGTGTTCAAAGACTGGAGGGACACAGGGCTCGATCCCCTGAGGCAAAGGGAGGTGTTCCTCAGGAGAGGGTGTGGGGGCCACTGTGGCAGGACTGAAATGCTGGCTGGAGGACACTGTGGGAGGGGGGGATGGTGGGGGAAGATCCCCATGCAGGCTGGAAAGGGTTAAGGAGAAGAGCTGTGGGCCAGTGATGAGAACACTACCTGTGACCTGCTCCCAGCCTGCCAAAAGTGGGGGCTAGAGGCAGAACCTCAGAGGAATATATTTTTAAAAGTATTTTCTTCTTGAACTAATGCAAAAAACAAAGAACTTGTTTCAGTGCTCGCCTCCTCTTTCAAGCTGGATGAGATCCTGGATTTTTTTAAAGAAAACAAAGCATATTTCAAATACAGGCTTTCTTTTAGTCTTTTTTTTTTTTGTCTTTTTTTTTTCTTCTTTTTCCTTCCAGTTGCTTTCTGTTTGCTGACAGAGATTTTGGAGCCCTGGGGAAGATACATCTGCCAATGATGATCTCGGCTCTCCATGAATCCGGGCCCTGTGTCAGGGAGCTCTGCCCCCCCTCACTGCTGCTTCCCAAGCAAGAATGGGCTGAACCCTGCAGCAGGTCCTGGTACTACTTTCCCCAGGATGACATCATTGGGCCTGTGCAGGGAAAAGAGCTTTAGGTTGTCTGTACAAGCCCTAATCTGCTGTTCCAAAATCCTGCCTCCTATGGCAGCTCCAGATGCTCTAGGATGTGATGCTGTGTTCGGTTTAGGCCTCAGACAATTCCTGGCAGTGGTGGACTCCCACCTTTATTCTTTTGATTGCTTGGCTGCAATATCTCACTTTTACTTCTGGAGAAACCAAGGCAGTGAACTGATCTATCTCATGTCCTGTGAAAACGTTGGTGGCAGAGCCCCAGATCCCAGTGACAGACCTTCAAGACACGGGGGCTGAGGGACATGTCAGAGCCCTGCTGTGCTGTCAGCTTGACATTAACCTCCAAACAAGGAGCCTGACAACCGGCAGGAGCCAGACCCTTCACCGTGCCCTCCTGTGCCTTATCAGAGGGAAATAAATCCTGCCTGCTTAGTTTTTTTAAATGAGAATTCTCAGCAAATAAATGAACTGCCTGCATGGTGATAATGGGCTGTTTGGGAAGCGAGTCTGCAGAGTGTATGTGTGGCTGGAAGTCATCAAAACTATCTTATCCCATGGAGTCTCCTGTGCTGAACTTGTGTTTACAAAATCAGGCAGGAAAAGGAATTTTTCAATGGATATTTTCTGATAATTTTTTCAGCCCAGCAGCAGTGTTAGTGAGGGCCTGTCTGCACAGAACCATTGTACCTCTGCTGGGTGCTGGGGCTTCACCTCCTCCTCTCCATCCCCTTTGTACAATTTTGACACATCCTGCTCCAGTCTAAGTCCATGCATTGAGCTTTGATGGACACTGAATGTCATGGCCAGTGGTTCCACAGGAATGTCAGTGATGCCCAGAGATGAGCCCACCACTCCTGTCCTCATCCCTGCTGTGGCTCCATGGTGAGCAACAACACCACACAAAGCTGCTGTGATTTATGAGCATTGTCAGTTTTACCCACCAAATACTTTTTGCTTATTTTAACAAGTTCCCCTAAATAATCCTGACATTCAGTCACTAGTTATGAGCTGGGCTAGGAACAATCTTTCAGAGCATGGTCATAAATACTCAGTCATAGTCCACCACACTTTTGTTGTCCCTGATAGTTGCCTCTCCCTCCTTTTCTGCAATCTTCTCATCCATAAAGATCCCTTTGTATGGTCTCTGCTAAAAATCAGGCCTGGATAATTGGCCAATTTCCTGCACTCTGGCAGTTTTGTGGATTCATTGTGCTTGTGCTTATCTTGCTCCCTGTGTGCCGAGGTCGTCACTCCTGGTGCAGCGGGGGGTCAGATCCAGCCATGGCTGTGGCTCAGCTCTGGAAAGCCACATGCGCAAGTTTGGAGTGTGGTGCTGTGGATGGACATCCTGCCCTTAAAATCACCTCTGCAATCGGCAGGGAAACATGGGCACTGCTGAGGAATGTGAGACCCTGCTTGGGGGGGGACCATTAAATAAACCTCTTGAGGTGATTCAGCTCAAATTACTGGGTCCAGCGTTAGGTAATTGTGGACAAAATGCAAATGGAGCTTGACGCACAGTCTCACAATTGTCTCTGTGTGCGAAATGTCTTGGCACCTCACATCTCCTCTCTGAAAAACCAGTATTTTTAGATTAACGACAGATTATTTTAGATGCTGGAGGCCTTAAAACTGTTCTGACATGAACCCAAGGTATTCTGCCATCTTCAAAATTGAAGTCTTAAATGAGAACTGAAATTTATTGAACTGTATTTGAATTACAGTAGAGCAGAGCACTTCAGCATGTGCATGGAAGGAAGCCTGGGAGGAAGGGAAACAAACCTGACCGTGGGTCAGAAACTGGAGCTTTTCAGAGGCGCTACAGGGGTTACCTCTCTCTGGAGCTGCACCCTGGAGAAATCAGCTTTGCATATGAAGCCAGCCCTGTCCAGCTGTGAAACCCAGCTGAAATGTAAACTTCTCTGAAGCCTTCACGGGTGGTTTGCATCTGTATCTGTGTCTGATTAGCCAGGGTTGCACAATGGCAGTGGGCTCTGCTGCCAGTTCTTCCCTCCTTACCTTGACCCGTGGTTTCACTCTTTCACGCATTGTTTTGTCTTTGGCTCAGACCAGCCTCCTCTGGGCAAGTTCAGCCTTGCTTTGTGGGTCTCCAGAAAGACAGCCTAGCCTGACTGATGGTTCTGATTGCTGGGGACAGTCATGGCACAGACACAACCAGACAGCTCACCTGGAGTGGGGGCTGGAGGTGGTCATGAGCCCAGGCTTTCTCTAATAGGATTTTCACGATGATTTGCTTCCCCTGTCATGTTGTTTCAAATTCCTCACAAGCCATATTTTTCACAGTCTGGATTTTCTCTCATGAATTTCTCAAGGGGCTATCTGGAGGGGAAACTATTTCTCACCATAACAAACAACCAAAGCCTTCATCATTAAAAAATAAAGCACTAACATGGCCCTACAATGGACCCCTTTGTCAAGTCACATCTGTTTAGATCACCAGAAATTACAAGCCTTTACTTTCAAAAGTAACTTTCTTTTATCAAAATAGGAAAGAGGACTGCAAAACATTCAGGAAAAATCTGCATGAAAGCACAGGCATGTGGCAGTAGTACTCTGTGTTACACAAAAACTCCAAATTGCCTGTGTATACAAATACTGGATTTCAGCTCTTCTCTGAAGGGACAGCCAAGTCCATGGCATGGGTCACTGCTGTGCTTGTGTAAAACCAGTGTGAAAAAAATCTGACCTGATGGACAGAAAAACTCTCATAAACTGCTAATGCAGTTTACCTTGGGTTTAGCCTCAAAGTTTAAAATCTGTATCCCAGAAATTGTCTGCCAGTAATTGCTACATAGCAGAGCAAGGGGATTCATATAGGGAATTATGGGAAATACTGTGTGAAGTGTATTTGATCATTTGAGTTAAATAATTCACAGACATTTGTCCCCAAGTAATCCCAGTGCCTGCCCACCCAGGGAAGCTCCAAGTGCTGCTGCACTAGCATAGGCCAGTGCCACCCTCCTGGAGGCCTCAGAGGTGGGAATGCTGATACTGCAGCAGGAAGAGCTGCCCCAAACCCACCACAGGAGGCCCTGTTCTCTCTTGGCCAGCGATTCTCTCTCTCCCTTTCCAACGCCCTTCTGCAGGCGAGGAGCTGGGAACCACCATGACAACATCTGATCTCAATCCTCGGCACTGGCCCAGCTCCAGCCTCTCTTTGGGAAGGGGCCACCTTCAGGGGCCACCTGAAACAAGGCTAAGATTTGGCAAGGCAAGCAGCCTTAGGACAGTGGGTGTAAGTCAGATCGCATTGGATCACAAAGCTTTTCTGGTTGCTTTTGAAAATCCAAAATACTGGTGCTGAATTCATCGAGTTTGAATTGCAGTGGGGCTCTGGAGCAGGGCTGTGGGGGCAGCCCAGGGGGCACTGAGGTTTGGGGGATGCAGATAAGCTTGGTGTGAGCTGTGGTGCTTGGGAAGGTGAGGCATGTGGTTCTGAGTTCTTAAGACAGAGGTATATTGTGAAAAATCCTGCCCACTGCCTGAGGTCACATCAGGCTCACTGCTGGCCACAGCCAGGCAAGAGCCAAATCTGCTGCTTTCCACCAACCCAGCTGGGACACAAACTGGGCTCATCCTATGTCACTGACAGCTCTTCAACTGCCTTTGCTGTGTCACCACAGAGAGTTTCACTGACAGTGGCCATAAGGTCCCCTGGCCTTTGTCTGACGCAGAGCTGGAAATACACTCTAAATTCCCCTGCACTTGACTGAAGACCCTGTGTTTGTGTTAGGTGTTTTCCCTAGCCAAAAGAAGGAAAAAAGGGAAGCAAATTTGTCTTAATGGAATTTTTTCCCTCTCAGAAAGCCCTTCACATCCTTTTCAGAGGTACCAGCAGTGGTGATGATTACAGATCATCCCTGTGCATCGCATAAAGGGGATAGTTGAAGAAAATCCTCCAATTACATTTAATTGGTTTTGAAATTAAATTATCTGTAATTTCAGTGAGTGGCTCTGAGAAGGACTGCTGGCTGAGAAGGCTGAGCAGCCTGCTGGAATGAGCTGGATACATGGAAGCAGCACTGGCAGTAGTAGAATTAGTTAGGCCAGTTTAGGTCAGTACATGCAGAGAGTTTCCCATTTAATTCCCATGCTGCAGGTACTTTGTTCTGACAGCTCGTCCATTTAGCATCCTGAGGGGAAAATGCTGAACAGAGTGTGCTGAGGAGAGGCTGGAAGATGCCAATCCTCTGTATTTTTAATACTGAGTGATACAAAGCAGAGCTGCTTCTTGCCTGTCCTTTCCCCAAGCATTTGATTCTCTTAAGTGGTTTAATTCATTCATAAATGCTCTCTGGACTGCACAGCCATGCCAAATATGCAACTGTCTGGGTAAGGGTGTACAAACAAGGTGTGCCTGATTCCTGCAGGGAGTTACCGTGGCAAGTGCAAACACGCACTGGGAATGTGAATCCACGCATGAACAGACACATGATTAGCAAAGAATTTCTGAATGCAGAGACCTGATTTGAGCAACAAGTCATGGCATCTGTCCATGTAAATTATATGTGCCATTGCACATGAATTTCAAAACTTTGTTTCTAAGGAATATAGGTATTTCTATGTATTAGACCACAAAGCTTCTCTGAGTTCCTTCCCCCTTTTTGACCATAGCGATGAGGTCACTGGAAAAAGAGAGACCTACTGTTCATTCTTCTTCCTCATTCTGAATGCCATGTGTTACACATCAGGTGGTGCATGATTCCAAGCTTGGATATCCAGGGAAAGCAAGAGCCAGAGATGGAGGGACAGAAACAAGGAAACTCACAACCTGTGAAGCCATCTCTTACATGCCAGGAAAAATACACCATCCCAAGCTCTAGGAGCCTCCAGCCCCAAGGGATGGAGTGTAGGTCTGGGAAGGACACTGGTTCCTGTTTGTGTCACCCAGCCTGTGACCAGCAGCAGCAGGGTGCAGCCTAAAAGGATGGACTGATGAAAGCCGTGTGAGACCTGTCTGACAGTGTCTGTGCTCAGCGGCCAGGGCTCTGACCCACAGCATTTCAGGTGATACCAGAATGTGCATCTATCCTCTGGCTCTTCCCTTTCAGACAGAGAGAAACCAAAGGCTGTTGACCTCTCTGGGGCCTCCAGAACCTGAGGACCTGCTGATGGCCAGCCTTGAGCAGTCTGGCTACAAACCCATGTCATAGGGAGCACCAGCATTTATTGCTTTCAGCTGCAGCTTAAAATACCTGTGAAGCCACAGTGGCCCCAGAAGTCATGAGGATGGATGTTCCAAGGCCATGGAGAGCCTGGTCCTTGCCCATGCCTTTTGCATTCCACTGTTACTCCAGTCCCCGGGTGGTTGCTTTTATCATCAGTGTTGTCCATGCTCCTCTTATCTAGCAGGAGTCACTTTATCAGTTATTACTGCAGTTTTCTGAAGAGGAAATGCTGTTGGGTTTTGGGGGTTTTTTTGAGCTTTGAAAGACTCTTTTTTTTTCAAAAGCACTTTTAGAAACATACCTTGGAAGGTGGTATGTGCTGAGCAGGTGCTCACTCATTGCCAAAGCAATGAGAAAATGGCAAACTGCATTTAGCTACTTAAGGCATCCAAAGAAAAGCTTTATTTAAAAAAAAGACAAATAATTTGTCTTTTTGCAGCATTGCATGCAACACAAACAATACACTGGATTGCTTTACCACACGAGCCAACAAACTGCTGTGTCAGCAGAAACGTGGGAGCAGGGTGTGCTGGGCTGCGGGGAAGAACACCCTGAGCTGACACAAAAAGGGACCAGGACTGACATGGACCCAGGCTGTCAGAGAGCACAGCACCTTCAGAGAACCATTGCACCCTCAGGAAACCAACAGTTTCTTCACTGTTTCCTTTTCTGAAGTGTAATTGCCACTTTGCCCATGTAGAAGCAGCCTGGGGACATGGGGTATGACCTGGCTGTAACACAGAGTAGCTGAAGTGTGTGACAGTGTCAGAAGGTGATGGATGCATCTGGCTTGAAATTTTCTTGTTGCTTTTGGCATACATTTATGGATGTCCTTTTAAGCCCCCCTTCACTTGCAGTGCACTGGAAGTGCAAGTGGTGGCACCGTGACAAAGTGCCAGTGCTGCCATTCTTCCCCTGCTGTGGGGACACCCAGTTTGCAATGTCACACTGACTGGTGTGTGTGGAGCATCTCCTGCACATGTGGCACACTATGGGGAGCAGGGCCATATGTACAGTGCATTTTGGGGACTCACTCCTTCCACCCCACAGCACAAAGCTGGTGTTTCTCAAGGTTTTTTGTGCCTCTGCGATGCCTACAGTGGAGCTGGAGAGGGACTTGGGACAAGGAGGGACAGGACATGGGGGAATGGCTTCCCACTACCAGAGGGCAGGGAGAGATGGGATATTGGGAAGAAATTCCCCCTGTGAGGGTAGGGAGGCCCTGGCACAGAGTGTCCAGAGAAGCTGTGGCTGCCCCTGGATCCCTGGGAGTGTCCAAGGCCAGGCTGGACAGGGCTTGGAGCAGCTTGGTATAGTGGAAGGTGTCCCTGCCCATGGCAGGGGGGCCAGAACAAGATGATCTTTAAGGTCCTTCCGATCATTCTGTAACTCCATTATTCTGGCAGTGAGCACAGGGACTGAGCAGCCCAGCTAGTTTGTGCAGGTATTTGTGATATTTGTTTTTTGGAGATTTTCCATCTTACCTTTGGCAATGATTGCTGTTTGTTGCAGCCTGTGCCTGGCCTGACACAGGTGTGGCTCTGGTTTGGTACAAGCTGCCTTCTGTGCTCGTGGCTGAGCTGTTGGCTCCACACAGAGCTGGTGCCGCCAGCAGTGAGGGCTGTGCCTGGCAAGGTCCTGCTTCCCCCTAGGTTGTGCATGATGCTCTGCTGGGCTCCATCCAGGTGGGACATTGGTGAGCTCTATCCATGCAGGAAGAAAAGTTCTATGGATTAGAAATGAGTGTCTTCCCACAGCAGAGAGCTGTGAGCTCAGCGCCAGGACAGAGGGACACACAGCACCCTCCAAGGCACTTGGGCTGTTCTCTGACAGGGCACATGCTGCTCCAGCAGCCCAGGAAATTCTGAAAAAAATCTGGTTTGTTCTCATTATCCCCATCAGAACTCATAAAAAAAATCATGCCCTCAGAACCAACAGCCAAATTTTTGCCTGTTTACATCTCATGTTGGAGCCTGAGTAATGTGGGGAGATGAGGGCAGTAAGCAGAGTTGTAAACAGGACAAACCTGGACAGCACAGCAAAGGGCAGCCTGTGCAATGTTGTTCTTAGTGTCAGTGTAATTTGTGTGCGGTTTCATTGAGTTTACAAAGTCAGTACAGGATTGGATAGGCTGGATGAGGTAATTGGAAAATGCCTCACTCTCCGGGACTGCTGCAGCCTTTAACTCTGAGCTTCAATTCCCGTCTGATTCCAGCCAGACACTCGAGGCCGGGGCTGGAATCCAAGTGCACTCGGGGCTGTCCCATGGCCCAGGAGGGAGGGTCCTGGTGCCCTGCTCAGGTGAGGGTGTCCAGGGGCTGTGGCCCCTTCTGGCAGCCTCACCCAGGAGCTGCCCCAGCTCTGAAGTCATGCTTTGGTTCTCAGGCTATTTTTGAAGCCAGAAATGTGAGTGTAACCAACGCTTCAGCACTTTCCCACACCTTTCATGTGACACAGGACTGTGCCCAGTCATAGGACTGTCCCCAGGACTTTAAAATTGTCAGTTTCACTTCCCCCGTGGGTCATTTTTCCTTCCTTTCTGGAGGCAGTGGAGTTGGTTCCCTTTGCTGCCTGGGGAGGTGTCTCATATGGCTCCTTCCTGAAAAATTACCTTCTTTGGGATACTCTCACTAGTTTTGAACTGTTCTTGCAGGCAGGCAGTGCACTTTTCAGTCTCTCTAGACCTGTTTCACATCAGCTGTTCCATACCTTGAAGCACAGAACCAACTCTTTGGGCAGAAAAAGAACTTTTCAGGTTGATTTATGCATAATCTTCACCTTATTGCATTTAAAAATAATTCAATGTACAGCAATTTACATATTTTTAATGAAGTGCTGCAGAAAAGCAAACCCCAGGTGTTGCACATCCACAGCCTTCAGATGGATCATGGATTTCTGCCTGGTCCTGGTCCTTGTCTCCTGCTGCTCGTGGAAGGGAGGAACTGCCCGGCCAAACCCCATGGGGAAATTGGCTGTACAGAAAATGCTACAGTTATCCATATAAACCCCAAACCATCCAGGGAGTTGCTGGTTCCCTGATGCACCTCAATTACAGCCAGTCCACGGATTGCTGGGGCACCAGGTATTGAAAATGCTCACTCAGTGAGTTTTCTGCTGGTAGTGTTCCTTTAATTCTAATGTACTGTGAGAATGTTAATTAAAAAAGCATACCAAAATGAAGTGCTCCTTCAAGAACCAAGAACCTGTCATTTGCATGAAAACCCTGGATTATAAACTGCTTCTTCTACTTTTGCTGCCAAATATGCAAAGTAAATTGCACAATTTTGGGGATGCAGTTGAGCTGCTTTGTGTTTTTCTTTCTCCAACTGAGAAGAAACATTTTCTCCCATCCGACAGGGAGTGTTTGTTTTTCTTGCCGTGTAACACTTACGACTCCCATCGACAGCAAGACAATAACTGCTGCACCATTTCTTATCTCCCTTCAGCATGACGTTGGGATTTTTCTAAGATAAGGATGGTTTGTTTGTTTTATTTGCTTGCTTTAATTTTGTGGTTATTTTTCCAAATAAAAGAAAGTGAAGTTTAGGAAGCAAAGCAGTGATGGCAGTTGAGAGCTGTTCTGAGCCTCATTCCCATCCCTGCTCAGGCGTGAGAATGTTCTCAGCCAGTGGGACTATTCACATCCAAACTTCTCTCTTCCATAGTTGTCACATACCCAAGTCATTTACCCGAGCTTCATCCATTGATTGCACAATCAATTACTGTTTCATGACAGATATTGGGATGCTTCCTTCTTTTCTTAGTGCTTTTTTAACTGGAAGATTATCTAGTGCTGGATAATGTTTCAGCAGAGTTGTGCTGTCCCCCAGGAGATGGAGCAGAGCCCTCCCCAGGACAGGGAGGCCTCAGTACGTCTTTAAATTCATGTGCCAGCCCCTGCATTGCCGAGAGTGGGTTTGCAAGTGGAATCTCTTCCGTGGGAGAGACTAATGGCATACTCTGCTCTCAGGGTGGGACAGGAGAAAGCAGGTTGCCACAGACAATGGGTGTTTCCTGGGGAGAGTTTAAACTGTCACAAAAAGCTTTAAAATACTTTTAGAGTGTTTAAAATATGATGAGCTTTTGATAACTTCTATGTTTATATAATCAGGATAATCAGGGTGTTCAGTCAGGGCCCCTTTATGGGCAGATTGTGCTCCAGGGTCCTTGTAAGTGTCCAAGACTTTTTTCCCAGGTGGGACAGCCAGTTCCCCATTTGTTACTTCTCCAGAGTTGCATGTTTTTTCCATTATCGGTCACTTAATTGTCACTTCGGGTTACTCTGGTTGTGTCACACTAGACGCTTGAGCACTGTGCACTGGCAAATGAGACAAAGGGCTCCTGCTGCCCATGGCAGGCTCCTGGCACTGCTGCCACCCAGGCAAAGCATGGCTCCTCCAGGCTGCAGCTATCCCAGCAGTGTGTCCCATCCCAGCAGTGTCCCATCCCAGCTGAGTGTCCCATCCAAGCAATATAGTCCAGCCCCCATAAAGGTGCAAAACATTTGCCTGTTTTGCTGGTGACCTCTGTGTATTTTTCCTCAAAAGGCTTAGAACAACTAAAAGAGGAAAATTAGTTGGAATCCTTGAACAGCAGAGGTTGGAAAGGACCTCGAGGCATCCCTGGCATTGAGATAGGATTGATATGAGTTTGATATGAATAAGAAAGGGGCTGTCAGTGCTTACATGAAATGTTTCTTGGGATTCAACTGACATTCTTTTGAAGTCAGTGCAGAGGCTGCCTTTGCCATTGAAGATCCTTGTGGTGACATTTATGTCCCCAAAGTTTGGAATCATAACAATTAGATTACTTCCACTACTTCCTGAGGCACAGGGGAGTGTGAGTGACCTGCTGCAGGTCCCTGCCTCTCTCCACCAGGTTTTAGGAGAACCTCTGTGACCCACTCAATACTTTGAGATATTTGGGGAAGAGGGTCCTTTACCTTGGTAAGAAGGTCCTGGCGCCTGATTCTACACTGAAATCAGTCCATATGTTCTTATATTTCAGAAAAAGTGTTTGTTTAGAGTGATTTTAGTCTGTGATAAAACACTTTCAAGTCCACCACAACTCTTCAGGATTTGCTGAGGCTCAGTGTCATCTCCCTGGGAGGGTTTTCCTGCTGTTAAGCTTGTGCTGCGCTGCTTGTGTGTGAGCAATGAGCTCAGCCAGCAGGATTGAAGCCCAGAAGTTGAAAGCATTAGGCTGTTACCATAATGTGGACTTACTTGCTTTCAAAATGTGTTTATAGACAAGAATTTGGGAGTTTCCAGGGAATCCACAAAGAAAATGGAAGGGCAGCATCTGTGACACAGCATGAAGTGAGACCACAGCAGTGGAGAGCAGCTGGGTTGAACTTTTTGAGATTCCTTTCTATTGCAAAGAAAATCAGGGGTGAGAAAACTGTATCTCTGTTTCAGGCAGTATCCAGCCACCACCACAAAGGTTATGATGTTGAAAAGAAAATACAGAACAGAGTGGTAAAAGTAATAATAGAATTACAGACTGGTTTGTATTGGAAGGGACCTTAAAGCCCCTCCAGTCCCACCCCTGCCATAGGCAGACCTTCCACTGTCCTAGGTTGCTCCAAGCCCTGTCCAGCCTGGCCTTGGACACTTCCAGGGATCCAGAGGCAGCCACAGCTTCTCTGGGCACCCTGTGCCAGGGCCTCCCCACCCTCACAGGGAGGAATTTAACCCGGCCCTCTGGCAGGGGGGAGCCCTTTACACCCTAGAAGGAGCTCTAAGGTCTTCCCAGAGCCTTCTCTCCTTCAGGTGAACACCCCCAGCTCTCCCAGCCTGTTTCCAGAGCAGAGAGGCTCAAGCCCTCGGAGCATCTCCATGGCCTCCTCTGGACTCTCTCCAGCATCTCCACATCCTGCTTGTGTTGGGGTCACATGGCTGGACCATGTCCCATGTCCCATGGCTGCACATGGGGTCTCATCTGAGCAGGGCAGAGGGGCAGACACCTCTCTTCCCTGCTGTGGTACCAGCCCAGGGCACAGGGGGGTTTTTGGGTCCCAGTGCACTTAGCTGCCTCAGCATTACCTTCCTACAGCCCTGTACCTCTGCATGGGGATAGGTGAGGGCTCACCATCTGCGGGTGAAGGGTTTATTTGTAAACCCTCTTCATCCAAAAATATTGGGACAGCACCAAATCTAAAGGTGTCTGTGTGTCTAGACCACCAGTGTTGGAGCCGTTAGAGCTGGTGCCAAAACCTCTCCTTGAGCATTGCAGGATGGCAATGACCTCAGAGCCCTCAGGTACAGCTGGATCTGGCTGCAGCAGGGGCAGCATGGCACCTCGTGGGCCAAGCAGGGAGATCACATCCCTGAGCTTCACCAGATGCTGCACTTGAAAACCTGTCCTGGTTTGCAGGCAAATCCGACATCTCAGCTGGTGTTATTTTTTGAGAACCTTCAGTGGAGAAAGAAGAAATAGTGTATTGCAGGAGAGTGGCAGCTGCTCTGGGGATGCAGTGCCTGGAACTGAACTTCTGGTGTCCAGAGCCCACAGCAGCCCTGCCACATGTAATCATCCTGTAAAGCTCCTGTCCAGCTCCTGACAGGCTCCTGATCCGTCCTGACATGCACCCAGATGCTCAGTGAGTGTCATTTCCTGCTCTAAGGAGCCCGGATTGTTCCTGACTGGCCCTTGGGTTTGAGCAATCACTTTAATTCTTCTCCCTCATTTATTTCCTGGGCCTGAGGGAACCAGGCTTCAGCCCCTTCCGCAAATCTCCTGATCATGCAGAGTATGAAAAGCACTCCACAGGGGCGAGGGCTGGATGGTGGACTGGGCTGTGCTGGCTTTAGCAATGCTGCAGCACGGGAGGTTTGCTCAGGCTGTGCTGCTGCTCCAAGAGAGCTCAGCTGGACACACATCTCCTGCCAGTGCTCAGTGTGGTGCTGGTGGGAGCACAGGGAGAGGGTCTGTCTCTGATGGAGAGCACCAAAGGCTCCAGCCTGTCCATGTTGAACCCAAACAAGGTTTGGTCCGAGGGAAGAGCCAGTGCTGCTCCTTTTCAGAGTGCTGACTCCTGCTTTCACACCCAGCACAGCTCAGGCTTCCCGAGAGGAAAACAGCCCCAGGAGCTGTGGTGCAGCAGCAGAGTGAGGCTGTGGCAGCAGATGTGCTGGGACAGCCCTGCCTGCATGCCTTCCAGAGGGAGCACTTCACCTGGAGTCCTTTCCAAAGCAATTTGAGGTTCATTAGCAACTTTTAGCTTCACTATATCACTGGTCTGTTTATCTTTTGTCTGAGTGAGTTTTTCTCTCTTCCTGTTGTTGTTCCTCCTTCCTGAGGAGAGTGGGGGCCATATGGACACCCTGCCCCGTGCTCAGGGAATCCTGCTGCCACCCCCTCCCCACTTCCAGACAGGCAAGTTGCTCCTTGCCTTCGGAAATGTCTCTCCTTACCCATCACACCCTTAATTTGCTCTCATAAAGGGGATCCTTTGTGATGTGAGGTGCTGGAGGCCCGATGGTGATGGGTGCAGCAGGTAGGAGCAGAGGCAAACCATGGCCACACTGGCTCGGAGGTCTTGCCTCCTACGGACATGGCAGGCCCATCCTGGTGGGAGCAGCCCTTGGTGCTCCCAGTGCTGGAGGGAGCCCGTGGGTGGGTGCTGGAGCACAGACACGACATCTGAGCTGCCCTTGGCCACTCTGCAGAGCCCAGCTGTTGATACTGATGGAATCCATCCAAAAACCAGCACATGGGCTCCAGCTAAGCCTGGGGGTCACCCCTGCCCTGCCGTGGGCATGCACCAGCCATAAATACAAGCCACTGTGTTACTAATGCATCCACTGTAAATGGTTTATGTAACCTCATAAACTCCGAGTAGCTGATCTCAGAGAGCCCGTGGCCTTTGCTGGGCTGGCATTCGAGGCGAGAGGCCTGGAAGAGCCAGGCCATCTGCAGGGTAATGAGTTTCTCATCCTTCCAGAAAGAGAATAGTCCCTCAGTGCCGGTCCTGTGGGGTCTCATGTGTTGGAGACTGCATTGGATTTTCCAAACTTGCATGTCAGCAAGGATCTTGTGGTGCAGCAGGAAGAATCCAGAGTGAACTGCTGGATATGACCCTTACATTCATCCATCAAACTGCTGCCACAGCAGGACAGGTGAAACAACAGATCCTGAGCAAGGAAACATCATTGTATGCAGAGCAAGTGAAGTATAAATGAACCCCAGACCCAGTGTGAGGTGCTGCTGACCACACCTGTCTGGTTTGTGTTGAATTAACCTTTTCCCTCCCCTCTGTGCTGCCTGGGGGCTCCTGTGGCCTACGGTGCAGAAGGTACCCACTTCCAAAGTGCCAGGGACTGTTTGTACAAGGACTTGTTTCTTAACACCTTGATTTCTCTCTCTTGATCACTTCTGAACACTCTTCACAGAGAACTTGACCCTTTCTTCCACCTCCCCATCCTCCACCACAGAGTAACCCCAGCTCTGCAGTGATGGTTATCATGGGAAGACCTCCCCCAGACTCAGCTCTTCCATCTCACGAGAGACCCTGCCTCCCTCTCAGCTGCTCATCCTGGAAATCCTTCCTGCTCCACTCCCGCCGTCCAGCCCAGCTGGTTCCTGTTGCAGCTGTCGGCTGCAACTGCAGTGCTGAGCTCCGGATGGCTGGACAGGAGCTCTGTCCTCATCCTCCTCCCTCAGCACATCACCCAGCCTGCTTCTGCCCCTTCTCAGTGCCACCACTCTACAGGGGACAGGTCACTGCCAGGGAGAGAGGACTGGTCAGGCTCTTCACCCTCACACCAGGAATGTTCACACCAGCTCTGCCTGCGCAGGCAAGTTGAACAGCAAAAACATACCCTTTATTTCTCAGCAGGTGAAGTCTTCACCCAGCCTTCAGGCTTAACCTGAAACACCCAGGCTTAAGTCTGGGTATTTCAGGGCTTCTCAGTTCATGCGTCTCGGTGACCACAGCAACACCGGGGCATGGCCCCAGTGAAAAAGCTTGCTGGTCCTCCCTGGCAATGCCCAGGGATTGCCTTTCCAAGCACCCAAAATGTCCTTGGGGTGATAACCCCGTGATAAGATAACAAGGGACAAGCAGTGCCAGTGGAATGGACCCTTCTTCCACACAGGGACTGGGAAGAAAGCAGGTTTGGAAATATCCAAAGGGAGATGTGTGTCGACGTGCATTTCCCAGTATGGGATGGTTTGTTCCTGGTCACACAGGAGAGAAGGCATCTGCCTGGAAATCTCATTTTAACACTCCCACTGTCTGAGTTTTCAATTCAAACCCTGTCCCAAAAATGCATGTGCTTTCTCTTCTATTTTCTGGATATCACTTCTTGCTTTGACCTCCCCTACCCCTATCAGAAGCATTTTTCTAGACAACAGTGTTCAGGCATTTGTATTTGTATTTGCAATTCCTTGGTTCGTGAAATGCCTGCCCAGCCCTGGGCTGCTCTGCCAGCTACTGCTCCCTCATCCACAGCCCTGTCCACTGTCTCAGCCTGGCCACTCACTGCTTGTAGGGAGCAAAACCAGATCCCTGTTCCAGGATGAACCCAGGGCTTGAGTTTCAGCCTGTTGGTCCTTGCCAAGCCACTTTTCTTGGAAATTCAGGTCATGAGAAATGTGTAAATGCTTTCCAGAATCCTACTTTCTCCCTTAACCTCACGCTTTCAGCAGCAGGCAGTGCCCATCTCTGTCCAGCCTCTCCTTTGGGAAGAGCCTCTGAGCAGTGTTTTATGTGTGTTTGGTGAGCATGTGAGAGATACCAGTGCTGGTTCTCCCCACTGCCAGCCCGGCTGCAGGATGGCTGTGCTCTCAACACTGTGTCCAGTGTGCTCTGATTTCTGTGGGGTCCTGTTCCTGCTCCTGGTGGTTCACGTGGAGCAGTTCAGCTCCCAGGTTTGGCCCCACACAGCTCCTGCCCAAGACCTCAGTCCTGCAGAGATAAGCCAGCCCCACACAAAACATGGTGCTGATATCACTCAGATCACTGCAGCTGATCTTGGCCCCATCTGTGGGAGAAATCACTCTTGGTACAGAACTGGCCCTCGCTCCTCACCAGTTTCTCCTCCCAAGTAACAAGTAACAGGACAAGTGGTAACAGCCTCTAATTGTGCTAGGGAAGGTTTAGGTCAGATATTAGGGAAAAATATCTTCTCAGAAAGGGCTGTGCAGCACTGGCAGCCCACACCATCCCTGAAAGTGTTCCAGTGTAGATGTGGCACTTGGGGCCATGGTTTTGTGGTGGGATTGGCAGTGCTGGGGAACAGTTGCACTCAGTGATCTTGGAGAGCTTTCCCAACCTTAAGGATTCTGTGATTCTAAGATCCTGTGTTGCACTGGCAGATGCCCAGGCTGGTGACAAAACCCTGGGTGTCTGATGGCAGGTGATATCTTAACTTGGTTGGTGCCACTCCTTGTCTGAAATGACTGAAATGTGCCTGGGCCACTGCTGGAGCTGCTCAATGCAGGCTTTGCCTCCACACCACAGCCCCTGCTGGATGGGTGCAACCCCATGAGGGTTGAGTGCTGGAGCAGTCAGATCCATTTCCATTCCCATGCTGCTGTTGGAATTCTCCCGGGCAGGTCAGAAGGCACAGGGCCATGATTTGCAAGAAGCCCAATGACTCGACATGTTGTTCTCTTTGGGAGGGTGATGCCCAAGCAGACATGTGAAGAAAATACACAGGGCCAGGCTGAGAGGGACAAATCCAGGCAGGCATCCAAGACACCCAGCCCTCGTCCTGGGGCTGCATCCAGTAACTGTTACCTATGATTAAGAATCCGTATCAATCTTGATGTCATGAAAGTCACCGAGACCGTGAAATCCCCATGTTCGGTGTGGAAATACGGCATTTGATGCATTTTTGTTTGAAATGCGTTAAATCTGCATTAGAGGGGCCATGGGGAGGGGTTAGGTCCATCAGCCAGGAAAAGCTGTGCTGTCTCACTCCCTCTCAGTGCAGGGTGTGTGGATCCAGCAGTGCATAACAGCTCATCCATGACAAACTCTGAAAATCGCAGAGATGTTTGCCACGGTTGGGCTGTGAAATCAGCCTCCTCTCTAGGAATGAGAAACCTCCATAGCTGCCGTCCAGGGCTGCTGGCTGGCTGTGGCTTCCTTGCCAGAGAGCATCTCCCAGCAGGGCCAGGCGGGCAGGGAGACAGGAAGGGAAATGGGCAGGGAGGCAGGACTACCCAGACTCCAGCATGTCAGAGGGATGGTAAAGCAGAGTGAAAACAGAGGCTGCTGTGGTTTGTCACCCCAGTCCATTAACCTGGCACACACATCCATGGGAGGGCGATTTGAACACCCATGGCCTTTTATTCACAGGCTCTGTGCAGGGCAGGCTGTAAAGCCTTTCTTTGGGTGAGACACTCTGCTGGCAAGTGCAGTGTATTTTAGCAGCCAGATGGCCCTGGGGATGTCCCCAGCCGTTCCAGCCATCCCTTGGGATCCCTCATGCACCTGCAACCAGCGGGGAAGTGGTGAAGCCTAAGCTGCTGCTGGTGGCTGTGTCAGGGCTCACGGTCTGCCCCGTGTTTCCTGCCGTTTAGCAGCCACGACTTCACAACCGTACTGATTGATAACTCTCTGGAGTGCCTTTTCCCTTTCTTCTCACATAATATCCCAAACTCAGCTCTCCCTTTGGCAGTGCCCACTTGTGGAGCGAAGATGGGGGCTTGGTCCCAAAAAGGTCTGTGAGGCCAGCAGTGGCTCCCTGCCTGAGCACGGGGCCTGGCAGCGGCTGTTTGTGTGGGGTAGAGTTCTCACGCTCTAAACATACAATCTGTGATAAGGGAAGGGAAAAAGCCCAGCATGGAAATATTCCTTCTGTAAGAGAAATAACTTGCTGCTGCTAAAAATATGTGTTCATATTATTCCTGCCTCGGTCTGCAGCTTGATGGGAGAGAGTGCACGCAGGCTGCCCTCAGGGGACTCAGCTCGGCGGGACAGAGCCGGGCACTCCGAGAGGCTGTGCGTCCACTGAGGCTGGAGGAATCACGGCGGGAGGGACAGAGCTCCTCGGCTTCTCCCTGGTTTATCATCCCCATCTCTTTCTCAGGGCAGTAAAACCGTGATACGCCATTACCCTGAAGGTCGTAGGAACTAACCTCTAAGCAGGTGCTGACAGTGGGAAAGGAAAGTGATCTGCAGTGTTCCCAGAGCAGCTGGGAGCCCGTTCCCAACCCCGGCTGCACACAGAGGCAGGAACGGCTTTGTTCAAGGGGACACATATTTGGAGCGGTGGGATATGTGTAATCCCTTCCTGTCTCATCTGCAAGTTTCCCGGGCCTGCTGCTTCCTTCCCTGATTGCTGCTCCCGAGACCCTGGGTCCCCATTCCCAAGCCCTCCTGTGCCCATGGGTGAGCAGAGCCAAGCTGAGCCAAGTGGAGCAGCCAGATTTTCCAGGGGCAGCCCTGAACCAGCAGACAGAGCCTGCGCAAGATCCCTGTCCTGCCCAGGCTGCCTCCCTCATGCCATGGTACCAAGTGAGGAATGGATGATGTTTGCTGCTGCCATGACCTCAGCTGGCAAAGTCAGGCATGTCTGACTTGAAGCTGCTCAGGACCATCTCTGTGAAGCCATTCCTGTTAGAAATGGGTGGAATCTTGTGCAGCTTCTTGCAGATTTGTCTCTGGGGCGTGGTAGGTGGGCACTGTGCCTGCTCAGGGGCAGGTTGTATCTCCTATCTTGAGAGTCATCACATCCCAGACTGGTTTGGGTTGGAAGGGACCTTAAAGCTCATCCAGTTCCACCCCCTGCCTTGGGCAGGGACACCTTCCAGGGATCCAGGGGCAGCCACAGCTTCTCTGGGCAGCCTGTGCCAGGGCCTCCCCACCCTCATTGTAAAAAAATTCATCCTTATAACTAATCTAAATTAACCCTCCTTCAGTTTAAAACTATTACCCAAGAATTACCCAGGTCACGGAGATGGTCAATATGGCAGAAGGTGGTCTTGCTGCAGCAGAGCCACCAGGCTCTGCTACAGTTTTTCTAAATAATGTATGGCCTCGGTGCTGCTTATTTGTTTCTTAAAGATCCCCTGCCCCATTTGGTGTCAAACATCTGTTTCCAGAGCATCCCCTGACCAGTATTTAGGGAAAAAAATCATCATTGAAATGCTTGTCAAGCACTGGAACAGGCTGCTCAGGGTCACTGGTGGAGCTACCATCCTCTAAGAGATTTAAAAGCTGTGTGGATGTGACAGTTGGGGACATGGGCTAATGGTGGGCTTGGCACTGCTGGGGGAACAGTTGGGCTTGATGATCTTTGATGTGTTTTCCATGATGATTCCATTATTCTCTGTCGCCATAGCTCCTCACCATCCCCCAGTTGTGAGGGTGATGGGGAAGGGCATGGTGGGGCAGGAAGCAGGAGAGCTTGGAAGGAGCTTGGAGAGGAAATGCACAACCGTGAGGTGTGGGCTGGGTGCTCTGTTCCCTGCAGCTGGAGCTGCAGCCTCAACGCGGAGCAGTTCAGTGCAGACTGGGGTCTGAGAGAAATGTGAAACATCAATCCCGCAGCAGACCTGGTGCTGAGCTGTTCCCGATGTGGCTCCCTATGGACTCCGGGGATGGTTCTGGGAGGACGTTTCTCTGGCCGGGTCCATGTGTTCTGCCTGGCCGGGTGAGTCAGAGCCTCTATCGCCCTTCGCAGGCAGCTGCAGTTTCCTCCCTGCCGCAGCGGAGCCTGCGGGACACAGCGTTGGCTCCCTTGGGCTGCCCGCTGTCCACCCTGGCACCGAGTCAGGAATGTGTGCTGGGCAGGACCGGGGGATCGCCACCCAAAGAAAGGGAAAAGCTGCTTTCCTGTTCTTCCTGCTCCAGCCCCGCTCCCACTTCGGTGGCTGGGAAAGGCAGGGTCCAGCCCGGCTCAAGGTTGCGCCGTTCAGCTGCTGGCCTCGGGCCAGCGAGCGTGAGAGCAAGCAACACAATAACACGGATGTCAAACACAGGATCCCTTCCCTGCGGACCCAGGCGGGTGTGCAGGAGCACTGGGAGGGATTAGCAGAGCAGGACTAGCAGTCAGGCTAAAGTATGACAAAGCTGTTAAATAGATTTTTTTTTTTCAAATATCCTTCAAAAAAAGGGAGCCTCCTACCTCTGCCTGGACAGGTTTTGGTGTGCAGAAGTTCTGCCCCATCAGTAATTCTGCAGCTCACTTGGATTGGATGAATCTGCAGAGCAGGCATGGGTGCAGCTTGCTTTAAGCCAAGGAGACAGGCAGGGTGACTGGGGCTGCTGTTCAGCCCTTGATTTCAGCAACCAAATGCTGGCAATGTCCCTTCTCCTGCTCCAGTCGTCAAGCCCGGGAGGGATCTGTGTTTTGAATGCACTGGCTTAATGCAATGGTTGTTCCTTGTAAGAGTTAAGAGCAAGCTGAAGTGAACTGCTGCCCCAGCCAGTCAGTACAGCAAGACGGACCTGTGCGATGGGAGGCCACTGTAAAATAACCTTTATCCAGCTTGAAACACAGGGAAGGCAAAGCACATCTGAACATGGGCAGACATGGCCAGAATGGGATATTGGTGGCTGCTTGACACTCACTCGCTGCTCAGCTGGCTGTGACTCCACCAAATTCTTTGCTGGGAATTCAGGTTTCCTTTCTCCCATGATGGAAACATTGGAGTTTCTCACTACAGATGGAGCTTGGTTTGTGAATGGAGCTGAGGAAGAGCAGAGGTTCTTTCCCTTCCCTCTGCCCTCTGATCACCACCATGCTGGGGTGAGCAAGAAGAATGCCTCAGCAGGGAAAAGGAGACAAGATACTTGTGAGTTAAGGAAGTGTGTGTATCTGCATCTGTGTGTGTGTGTGTATATATATATATATATATTTGGGATAACTAAATAAAGATGAGGAGTTAGGAGGAGAGAAGGCATTGCTCAGAGATTTCTTTCCAAGCTCTGTTAGACTGTCACTTCAGTGTAAACTCACTCATGGGGTTGTTTCTCACCTGCCTCAGCCAAACAGGAGGGTCACAGTTGTGCAGTGTCATCCTCTTGCTAAAGAAGTGTTGAGATGTTGGCCATCAGCTGAGGCAGCATCCATGACTCTGTGCAGTGGGACACAGGCAGCCCAGCCCCACAGCCATGTGCAGAGTCAGGGGGCTGTGAATGTACAGAAAATACAAACATTCCTGCCCCGTATGCCTTTGTATGCCTGGGTGTGCCAGTCAGCAGGGGTTGGCATGTGCCAGCCAGCACATGCCCAGGTGGGCTGAGGTGCCACCCAGGTGGGCTGAGGTGCCACAGAGTGTAAAGAAGGAACAGTGGTCATCCCCCTGTGCTGGGCACTGGCGAGGCTTCATTCAGGGTTGGGCCCCTCACTACAAGAGGGACACTGAGCAGCTGGAGCATGTCCAGGGAAGGGAACAGGGCTGGGGAAGAGGCTGGAGCACCAGGAGCAGCTGAGGGAGCCTAGAGAAAAGGAGGCATAGGGGTGACCCTTCTCAATCTCTACAACTCCCTGACAGGAGGTTATAGCCAGGTGGGGTCTGTCTCTCCTCCCAAGTAACAAGTGATGGGGCAAGAGGAAACAGCCTCAAGTTGAACCAGGTGAAGTTTAGATTGGATATTAGGAAAAGTTTCTTCACAGAAGGAATGGTCAGGCATTGCAACAGGCTGCCCAGGGCAGGAGTGGAGCCACCATCCCTGGAAGTGCTCAAAAAACTTGTTCATGTGACACTTGCAGACATGGGTTAGTGGTGGCCTTGGCAGTGCTGGGTGAGTGGTTGGACTCATGATCCCCCGGGGGCTTTTCCAAACTTAATGATTCCATGTTCCTATGATCTTCTGCAGAGAATTGCAGAAGAAACTTTTTCTGACAGTTTTATGCTTTTTTTTCCTTTAATTGCTATTTGCTTCCCTGCCTCCCCTCTCCAGCCAAGTGGAGTCCAAGATCCCATGGGTGGTGTCCTCATGGAGAGTGGCCCCCTATGCCACGGACAGCACGTGGGCCTGGGGGAGTGATGGCTTTGGAGCCAGGAAACAGGGACAGGACATGGCCAGGTTGACAGGAGAAGCTGTGCCATGGACAGTCCTAGTACTCTGAGCCTGCTTCACATCATGGTGCTGCTGAGGGTTATGCCTTTGGGTAAGGTCCTGGCAGTGTGTGCCTGCAGCACAGGCACACACTGGTCCTAGTCAGGACCAGTGTGCTGCCATGCCCAGACAGCCCAAGGAGGCCGCACTGTCCCTGCTTTTGGCACAGGGGCTGCTGAGCCAGAGCCCATCAATCCATGGGCTGTTTCTGGTGAGCCACCATGACCCATGGGGCAGTCCCACCCCATTTGCTCATTGAAAGCATTCTCAAGACCAGTGACCAAATACTCTGGTGAAACTGGTCTGGCTGCACTGCCAGTTCCCACAGGCACAGCACCATCTTCCATGTCCCCCTGCTGCAAGAGAGGCACTGCAGCCTCTGAACGGGTCTGAACCCAGAACCACAGCACACTTGGCATGTCCAATGTCCCTCCCTGCAAGCATCGCAGTGCCACATGGGCAGGATTCCAGCCGTGGTCACACTGAGGAGCAGCCCCAGGTACAACTTTTATTGTGGGAGAAGAGACCAGGTGATGTGTGGGGTTGGCTGTGCTGCCATAGTCCTGGGACCAGGTAGAGCAGGGTTAATGCCACCAGAGTGTCTCTGTGCAATGGCCTTTTTATCTGATACGGCCTAGCGGGTTTCCTGGTGGAGCACTTTGTGTCCGGTCAGCGAGGCTGCTTGGCAGCGGAGCAGAGAGGAAGGCTGGAAGTAAACACAGGCACTCTTGGATCAGTAGCTGGGAAAAGCAGTGAGAAGCTGCATGGGATTGCCGTCCCCAAAACCTCCTTGTTTCCTTGCCTCGCAGACAAACGGCTTCCTGCCAGGGACAGCACTCACTGCCAGGCACTGCAGCAGTACTGTCCTGGCCCCTTCTCCCAGCACAGCATGGCTGCAGCAGCAGCTCTGCCTCCTGTGGGCATTTCCAGCCACTCACCTGGATTAGGACTTGAAGTGGTTTGGAGCTTTGTGAGGTTTGAGTGCCCAGCTCCACAAAATCCCAGCCATATAAACTGAAAGTATCAATCCCCACTGGAGCAACAACAGCCACATCCACTGGGACAGGGACAGAGACAGGGACAGGGAAAGCTCCTACAATGGACACTGCCATCAAGTCCTCTCAGCCTGCAGTGCAACTGCTCTCAGCATGGCTGGAGATCTTGATTGATAAAGTTCTAATTTTTGTACTTTCATCTTTCTCCTTTGAACCAGATGCTGATTTGAGAATGTCCTAGGGCTTTTTGGAATGACTGAAAGAAACATTAGGAAGAAATCCTTCACTGTGAGGGTGGGGGGGCCCTGGCACAAGTTTCCCAGAGAAGCTGTGGTTGCCCCATCCCTGGAAGCGTCCAGGGCCAGGTTGGATGGGGCTTGGAGCAACCTGGGATAGTGGGAGGTTTCTCTGCCCATGGCAGGGGGTGGAATGGGATGAGTTTACGGTCCCTTCTAATGCAAACCAGACTGTGATTCTATGAAACCTTGGTCAGATAGGGAAACATCATTTTGAGCACCTCAGGGCTGAGTCATTAGAGAGGATATGGCTCTCCAACAGGTGACCAGGAAGGGAATGCAAGACCTTGTTTCCAGAAGTTCTCATGAGCATCAGCAGCTGAGCAGCCTGGATGGAGATGGCAGGTTTATTTGGAGAGATGATGGTATGGTCATGATACTGTGGATTCACTGTCCATCCCCTTACCTCATTAAGCTTTTCCTCTTTCCTAATTCCCAATGAAAAGTAGTGCTTTTCCTTGCTTCTCCTTGGATTTGGGAGAATGCAAATGTACAAACTCCAAGGCAGACCGGAAAACAAAAATTTTTCTTCCAGATATGAGACAGCTACAGAAATGTTCAACATAGAGTAAGGAGTGAGAGGTCACTTGAGTCCACCCTGATAAGTGTGTCTGCCAAGAGGGTTTCCCAAATAATGAAACCATTTGGCTATTGCCAATAATAAAGAGAGAGGGTTTGAGGCTCATCTGAATGTCTCTGTATTGATGACGTCTCTAATGTTCACCTACAGAAATATATAATGCATTCCACAGAGCCATAGCTGAGGCTTGGGCTCTGGACATGGCTCTGGGCTTCACTCCACTCTGGGCAGGAAGGAAAGCAGCCTAATTCAGCAGAAACAACCAGCATTTCTTATGGAGGCATGGAACAAAGAAGCCTATTTCCTCAGCCTGAGCTTCCCTCTGTAAGGTCAATAATCACAAAATGCACCAGTCACAGCATTTGCCATATCACAGGCTTGTTCTGAGCCTCTCTGGAGCTGTGACTTCACTGGTTTGAAATGTGCCCACATGGATGGGCAGCAGCCATTACCCTGGCGTGAGCTCACCTCACATTCCCACTGGGACCTCCTTTGGATTTCATATCTCAGGGCAGAAGAGCAGTTCGCTGATTTCATGTTCCCACTGTCTCTGCTCTGTACATCCACGGACTTTCTCTGGAAGGAGGCTCTGGCCTGCTGCTTTCCCTTTTCTTACATCCCATTTCTGGTTCATCCATCTGCTGGATGTGTGAGCAGCCAGTTCCCATTTTTGTGTGCCTGTGCTGACAGCCTGCATTCAAAGGTGCTGTGCTCAGCAGAGTTATTCCAGGGCACTGCAGGTACCAGGGCCTGTCCCAGTGGTCACCAACATCAGCCACCAGTGTCATGCACAGACTCTGGCACTTGAGCAAACAAAACTGTGTTGAATCCATGTCCCACATAGGTGATGTGCTGGGTGCTGAGGTGAGCAATGTCTCTCCAGTTATCATTCAACAAATCACAGAATTACAGACTTGTTTGCTTTGGAAGGGACTTTAAAGTTCATCTCATTCCACCGCCTGCCATGGTCAGGGACATCTTCCACTAGGCCAGGTTTCTCGAAGCCTTTTCCAACCTGGCCTTGAATGCTTCCAGGGATGGGGCATTCTATGGTTCTCTGAAGTTTTGTAGTCAATATTGGATGCATCTTGCTCCATCCCATCTTACCAGCTGGTACCTCTTGCTCTGCTCTGATCTGTGCCAAGTGGGATCCATTCACCTTGTTACTGATCCCCAGTTGTTCAGTCTGGCTGGCAGATGCCCAAGAAACCTTTGTTCAAACACACAAACCAAGAGCCACAAGTAGAAAAGCCTTTTGTCCTTAAACATGAAGACTTCTATGTTTATTTAGAAAGAGTGAAAGTCCTCCCAAACCCAAGCCTAAGCCATGCTTGAGTCTGTGTCTGACTTCCTACCACTCCCCCTTCTCCCTCCAAGGCCCATGTAGTCCCAACCAAGTGGACGTTCACAGAAGGTCTTTCCAGGCTCATGGAGCAAAATAAAATATTTTGAGACTTAGGTTTTTCATGAGCCTGTTCCCTGACACTGTTCACAGGAGGAGCCAAGTCCCTGTGCTGAGCAGCCTCCTCCGTGTTGCAACACGCACATGCTTGCCTGTGGATTTGCATGTCTGAGTCCTTACTCACTCCTCGGAGAGCACAGCACTGCCTGGGAACGGGACAGGGACTGGACAGCCTGGGATTTAGGGGAGCAACGTGACTGTGTATCTGCATCTCTGGGTAAAGGGAAGATGTGCCTCCTTTGATGGGAAAATGATTGTCCAAGCCTTTTCCAGCCTGTGTGCTCATGTTCCTGCCTTGCCATGAACCTCTGTCTCTGTGCACTGGTGCTGGAAGAGCCTCCTGGCTGAAAAAGAGTTCTTGATAGGAGCAGTGAAGAGAGCTGGAAGCTTCCCATGGCAGTGCCAGGGGAATCTGCTGCACTTGAAGCCTCTCTCTCTCCTTTCACAGTTGTGTTCGTGGGAGCTGGGGGAGGTCCAAGGCAGCACAGCTGGGCTGAACAGCCTCAGCCAGTGCTCCCTCAGCCTGCCAAGGGTTGGCAGCAGGGATTGAACTTTCCCTCCTGGCTGAGTGCTTGGCTGGCTAGTGCAGCTCAGGCTGCAGTAACCTCTGGTGTCGCTTGAACCCTTGGAGGCTCTCAAGCCACTTTCTTGCCACTGGTTAATGATGTCTCTCCATGTCCCTGGAAGATAATCAGGTTCCTGTGGCTGTCGGTAGAAACAGGGAAACTGAAGCCTGTGAAGTTAAAGTGATGGCTCTGGGCCCTATAAGGTGCCAGGGAGGCTGTGTGTGTCTCTTGGTTGCCCTCAGACCAAGTTATTTAGTCAGTGTGTGACCTTCACTGCTTTATGTAAACATCGCCATGACTATGATATATCATCAGGCTCCAGTTATTCCCTGAGCTTGTGTCTAACTTCTCCTGAGGAATCTGATTCTGTTTTTCTGTCTGATGTAGACATAGCCCAAAGGCCCTGGGACTTTGTGAATGGAGGGATTTTGCTGCCTACAAGATGCAGTGTGAGGTTCAAACCAGGAGGAACTATCACTAGGGAGCAGCCTCTGTGCAAGCATCCCAGGTCTGTAAGCTGCTCTGGGGGTTTTGCTTGTATTTATCCATCCAAGAGTTCTTACTGGGATCCCTCAGCATTTTGCAGAGAAGGATGTTGCACTATTCCCATGAAGCACGGAGGGGGCATGGTCACCTGCATCCCACCAGTGTTTAACTCCTCTGCTGCTGGGTGTGAAGTTCTACATTAAATTTACTCCACTTGCCAGGAGTTGCAGGAGCTCAAGACTCTGTGAGAAATGTTTGGGGTTTCTTCTTCAATTAAGGTGGTGAAGGAAAATGTATGGAGAGGGAGGGATGTACCGCAGGCATGCATAGAGCTATTACCTGTGTCTGTTAAATTCTCTCCCTGGGGAATATCTGTCCAGTGCAGTTTTGACTGTTGCAGGATCACAGAGGAAGCCATACAGTGAGCAGCTGGGATCACTTTGTTTGTTCAGAGAAGAGAGGGAGAGTCTGAGGGGAGACCTCACCACAGTCTGCAGCTTCAGACCTGTAGGAATGGCTGGAGCTGTAACAGGGGGAGTTTAGGCTGAATATCAGGGAAAGGTTGTGTACCCAGAGGGTGCTGGGCACTGCCCAGGCTCCCCAGAGAATGGGCACAGCCTGAGGCTGCCAGAGCTCCAGGAGTGTTTGGACAGCATTGCCAGAGATGCACAGGGTGGGATTGTTGGGGTGTCCGTGCAGGGCCAGGAGTTGGACTGGGTGATCGCTGGGGGTCCTTTCCAGCTCAGGATATTCTGTGATTCTTTGAGTTGTAGTGCAGCCATGCAGAACAGCCAGGACACACAGCCAGTGGTTCATGGACATGGGATTGTTGCTCTGGATGGGCCCTTCCAGCCTATGTGTCTGTGCCCTTAGAGCACTGCAGGAGCTCAGAGATGTGGCAGACATGAGCAGGTCACTGTGCTGTGACAGAGCCCAGTGTGAGGCTGAGCAAGGTGTGAGCCAGGCAGCTGCCCACCCATGGGCTGTCTCTGAGCACACCATGGGCAGCTCTGGGTGAGCAGGACATGTCAGGGTGGTCTTTCCTCATGCTCCAAGAGCCCCACTGCCCCAGTATCCTGCACAACCATGGCATGTGGGATCCCCATGCTGGGTGCCCCATGGTGGGGACAAACCCTTAGGAAGGGAGATCTCTCCAGCACTGCATCTCACTGTCCTGCTCTTGGCTGCAGTAGGGGTTTCAAAACTCCCCTGCAGCCCAACCCTGTTTCCCTCACAGTAGTTTCCAAGGGCCATCCAGAGCCTCCCATCAAGGTGTTCCTCAGTTCTGCCATGAGCAGAGGCTGCTGCGTGTGGGGTGGGGGTGGAGAATCAACTTTCTGGTTTCCCTGACTTTGTAAACAGGAGGAAGTAGGAGAGACATGAAATCTCTGATTATCTTCCAAGGGGACTCCCATCCCCTCCAAGGCATGTCTCAACTTCCCAGCCAAGGCTGGAGCCATTCCAAAACCTGCAATATTTCTCATCCTCTTTTGAAGCACTTTCCTTTGCTTCTCTCTGGTAAAAAGCCTCCTCATGTAGCAAAGCCCCAAGCCTGTGGCTGGAGCACACAGCCGACTGTGGCTCATGTGTCTCTTCCCGCTGGAGGAGAGAGCTGTCCCAGGAAAAGTGCTCCAGAGGAGTGACTTTGTGCAGAACTACAGGTTTGGAGTCCTGCTCCCAGGGATTTGCACCCTGCCTGGGGAGATGCAGGGCATCCAAGAGCCAAGGTGTGGGCAGGACCCTCTGGCAGGCTCAGAAAGCCTTTGGTGGTGACCGGGGCACTCTTCCTGCAGCGAGGCAATCTGGCACAGAGCTGTTTCCCAGGGCAAGTTCCTAGGGTTTCCCTCCTCCTGCCTACCTCTTTCCTCCAATTTTGTGGATATTTGTGGGTTTGCACTGTAGGCGCTCTGTGCTGCATGGCTTGCACAGCCACAGCCTGCTTTGGAGAGGGCCTGAAAGGAAAGAACTAAAAATAATAGTGATGGTTATCAAGTTCTGTGGGATTCCAGGAATCTACCCTGATCCCTGGAGCTGCACAGGACTGGCTGGGGTGGACACAGGCATCCACCCAAGCTGCTTCTCTGACAGCCAGGTATGGGCTGGGGACTTTGGGCAGGTTTTGAGGCTCACCATTCCCTCTGAGAGGACAGCTCTGCCCACCTGCCAGTTCCAAGGTGGGATTAAACCTCTCCTGCAAAGGCTCCCACTCCCCTGGCTCCACACAAACAGGATGGCCATGGCCTTGCAGCCAGGAAGGCTGTGAGTCACCAGCAGCTCCCTCCTGCTGTCCTCCCTGTTTCCCGTGCTGGTGAGGCATGGCTGGAGGGTCTGTGGGGACAAGGAATGGGCTTCGGGGCCAATGAGTGGGAGCAGAAGATGCTGCTGAGGGAGGTCTGGGAGTCCACAAGCAACAGAGAAAGAAACAGTACTAAAAGGGAATTTTTGCAATTTTTGTAAAGCAGGCAAGTCTGAAAGTATGGCAAAATCCAACCTTGCTAAGGCTATTGAAGGAAACAGCCAAGGAGGGGTTGCACAACTCTTGGAAACTGTCCAGATGTGTAAATGAAAGGGGAAGCAGGAAAGGAGAAGTCGGGCTGGTATGTGCTGAGGATGAGACAGAGATATAGGATAATCTATGTATAGTTCCAAAAAAAGAAACATGAAAACTTTTCCCTTGCTTTTGGTGGCACTGGGGACACTGGCCAAAGGGGAGAGAGGAGGGTGAAGAGTGACTGGGAATGGGAAGTGCCACAACCAACAGGGAATCAGCAGGCAAGGATCTTTGAGCATGGAAACAGGTAGAAGCAACTAGCTTCTCCTCCAGGACTGAGAAAGGGCTCACACAAACCGAAGTCATGGAAGAAAGGTGTGTAATAAATCTATCAAAGCTTGGGGGTTGGGTCATTTTGCTGGAGAACAGCAAACAAGGCCTGTGGATTTGGGAGGGAGAAGGTGTTCTTGGCACGTAGGTGTCTGTTAGTCTAAATCTCTGAATATGCAAATCTTCAGAATAAAGATTAAAATAGAGAATAATTAAGAACATGGAAAATAGATGAGATACAGATTTTCTGAAAGTAAACGATGCCAGAGTAGACAAAAAACCTGAACTTCTCAACAAAGCAGACAGGATACATTTAAGTTGTCTGGTCGGCAGTAAAGGAGAATATTAAATCCATTGGGAGAGGAAAGTGCTGGGCTGTGAGGACTGTGCTAGATGGGCTTCTCAAAAATTTGCCTTGTTGTTTGACATTTTTAATGGTCTTGGCGCAAAACATAGAAATTGCCAATGAAATTTGCTGATTACCTGTAATTGGGAATTATCAAAACAAAGGAGTTGGAGGAAATTGCACACAAAGGACAGGATTCCCTTCAGGGAAAACAAGGAATGTGATGAAGTGAAGGAGTCAATGAATGATGCACAGGGAGATGTGCAGTTGGATTTCTGCTCTGGTGTGGAGACAATGGTCACCCATCATCACCACAAATTCAAAAACACAAAAGTCCCTGGGGCATGAGTCAGCCATGGAGTCCCTGGAATGGAGGGAGGAGAGGAGGGGAAGCAGTGCTGCTGTTTCTGGGTGATGCGTGGCTGCATCGGGAGCCTGTTGTGGGATGATGGTGTAGAAACTAAACATGAGGCAGAGGCCCTGCTTTTGGCTGTGGGATGTTGTGATGTGGCCTCTGTGTCCCCAATGTGCTGAGCATGTTTGTTCTTGAGAGCTGGAGAGGATTCACTCTCCTGTGCGCTGCTGTCCTTTCCATCTTGCAGGATGTGATCTCATGGGATTACCTGACTCACTTTAACTCATGCTGCTGCACCACCTCAGCTCTTCCAGGTGTATTCTGCTGAGCCTGAGCAGTCCTGAGGCTCCTCTGACCAGCCAGGGAGCTGCTTCAGTGCTCTGCAACAGCAGAAAAGAGGGAATATTTCATATTTGCAAGAGGAATGGCTCCTATGGGATCTGAGGTTGAGCCTGGACCAGTCCAAGGACGTGAGCAATCACTAGGGAGGGGTTCAGGGAAGGGGGACCTCCTGAGATGTCCCTCCTTGGCAGCAAGGAGCTTTGAGGGTGGCTCTGCCGTACCATGAAGCTGTACCCTGAACATCAGCGCTCAGGGAGCATCCTGGACAGGTCCCTGGGCTGGAAGGCCCTTCACTCTGATTTACCCTTCTGTGGTGAGAGTGACCAGTTCTGGCCCCAAGGGAAATGAAGATGCTGTCATACAAGACACCTTGGAGTGGGGTGCTGTGGAGAGGCTGGAGGGACTACTCCTGCTATTCCCTCAGCAGGGAGGAGAGACTGGAGCTAAGCCAAGAGCATCAGGAGTGAAGCTGCAAAGTGCTATGAGTGAGGCCAGGCTGGAAATTAGAAGAAGGTTCTAAATCCCCTAGAAAAGAGTTTTCTACACCATGTCCTGGTGGAAAAAAATTCCACCTCAGTTCCTAGTCAGGACCAGGGAACAAGGCAGTGTGGGTTCAAAGCCCAGCCTGGGTAACACAGGGCTCCTTGTGAGTGTGATCTGTCACCAAGGTGTGCCTGGGCAGAGCACAGGTTTGCAGGATTTCTTTTGCCTTTGCCAGCTATTGAATGGCCACATGCTCCTACTCCCAGGGCTGCACCCTCGAGGTGTCCTGGCTGTGCTCTCCATGCCCATGTCCCTCAGTCCCTGTGCCCTGCTGTACAGTTATCTCTCCTGGCTACAGAGAGTGAGTAATGCTCCAGCCTTAAAAAAATCCCTCCTGGCTGTTAGTTCTGACGTTTGCCAAACTCCTTTGCATCATTTTCTGTATGCACCCTGTGCCAGCGTCCCTACTAGATACTGGCACTGGCAGAGGGTGACAGAAAAAAATGATAGTTTGAGCACGGCCCTTTCTTTTTTTTTTTTTTTAGTAATCCCGTGATACCGTGTTTTGTGTTGCAACACAAAGGATCACCTGAGGCAGTAGAATGGTGAGAAAATAAGCCTATTAAAATGCTCGAGCTTACTTAACTCTCCAACGACATCAGAGGATAACTAGGCAGTTTTCAGCCAAGTCTGTGAGTCATCTTGTCCTGCACAATTGTCGCTCTCAGCTCATCTGTTTGCTGTAATTGCCGAGGGAGAACCACTTGAGCCAAACACCATCATTCTGCCCAACACCGTGAAGGGCTCGTAGAATTCCTGGTCAGCGTTTCAGTCACTAGAGCCCAACACCTGAAATTAAATAAAACCTAAACCCCTTGAACAGCTGCAATGGGAACTCATCAGGAAACAAGGCTGATGATTCTTCCGTCTATGTAAAGCTTTTTAAAAAGAAGCATTGATGATTATTTTATGTAAATCAAATGAGCTCTCAGCACTCTCTCAATCATCTCCTATCTCAGGTACTGGCATAAAGCCTCCAGCCTTCTCTTGGAAAATGCTGGGAAAGTGGCCTATTCGTTGCCTGCCACTGTCAAGTGTTTTTTCAGTCTGCTCCTGATTAAGCAGTGTGGTATCAAGGGGATAATTGCTCGTTGGAATTGATCCCAGAAGAAAATCATTCACTTCTTTCTTATCAAGTCCTTTCTTGCCGGGCAAGATACCCACTAGACTTATCTCCCTCTTCAGTGCTGGCCTGTAATTACTATTTAAACAGCTCATTAGAAAACCTTCATTAATGTGTAATAGTTGAAGCTGGAAATAACTGAGGGCTGATGCTGTGGTGAGGCACTGCCACCCACGCGCAGGCTGGGCCAAGGGACTGTCCAGGACATGGCAGTCACCAGCCCTGGGATGGCACTGCTCCTGCTGCCAGCCTGCCTGCCCTGCCTGCACCACGGTGTGGCTCCAGCCCTGCTGGAAGCCTCCCAGCAGCTGAGCTCTGTGCTCAGCTCATTTCCATGCTTAGCACAGGATTTCAGCAGCTGGAGGCATTGCAAAGCTGCAATTGCAACCTGGAGAAAATTGGACACCATGGTGATCCTGTTTTAAAGAGAGAAAAAAAACCACACAAAAAAAAAACCCACCAAAAAACCCCAACATGCATGGGAAAAGGTTTTATATTAATTTATTTGCTGGTGAAATGTCCACAAGTGAGAGCATGAAGTTTTCTTGTGTCCCCAGAGTATGGTCAGCTTTAGCCCAGACACCCACTAACCCTGCCACAGTCCTGGCCAGGCTGGGGCTGATCTCTCTGGCTGTAAAACACCAGGGAAGGAATAGACAGGCAGGCTCCATCCTTCCCTGTGTCCTGGCACCCTGACAGTTTCAGCCCCAGAGGAGTCACTTTTTGGCATTACTCCTTCGCTGAGTTTTTCAGCAGGAAAACCACAAATGTTTAATAAAATGGATTGCCCTTAGCATGCCATGCAGCACCAGGCGAGGGTGCAAGTCTGCCCTCGGGGCTGGCGGCTCAGCTCAGCACAAGTGGGCCCTGTAAATATTTTCTTGACATTTAGGAAGTTAGAGAAGTGTTTAGAATTTCTCTGCCAGCTTGACAACCCTAGTGTGAAGAAGGGAGGAGATGTCCAGGACTCCCTTCCCTACCCCTATCTGCTACCCCAGGACTCCCTATCTGCTACCCCAGCAGATAAAGAGTGGATGGTTTGAGCTGGTTTGAGTTAGGAAAGCAAAACACTGCAGCTGGTGTGGGGCTGGGGTGCTCCTCTCTCCCTTCTGCTATTGCATTTTGGGCTGACAACACTACCTGTGATTTGTTCAGCTCCTGTGCTGAGCTGCACATGGAGCTGCAGATGTGGGGATCTTGCCATGGAAAGCAAGTGTGGCTCAGGGGACACCTTCACACACCTGGGCTGACATCCAGTCAGGCACCTGGCAGTGGAAAAACCATGTCTTCTGGGAATGGATTGAAACCCAAAACAGAGCTGAGGTTATTCCTGGTTACCGGCACCATCAGGTTTACAAGCTGTGAGTCCTTGTGTCCCTCATTCCCTCTGCACTCAACAACACACTTGGTTTTTGTTTCCACTTCATGAATCATGTGGAGTTACTGAAAACTCTAAAATACAGAACTCTGCCAAGCATGGCAATGTTCCATCTCACTTCCCATCACTTCAGCACCAGTGAGGTGCAACCCACAGGTGGCTGCAGCCAGGTCAGAACTTTGAGAATCGGGGGGTGCAAGAAGCAGCCATCTGCAAGGATGCACCCACAGCCATCTACATAGTCTTGTTCAGGAAGTACAGGATGATTTGTGGTGGCACCTGTGCAGCAGTGGAGTTATTTGAGTTGCACCTCATCTAGTGGAAGGGTGTCACTGCCCACGGCAGGAGGTGGAATGAGAGGATCTTTCAGGTCCCTCCCAACCCAAACCACTCTGTGATTGATGTGAGCTATGGGGCTGTGTCTGCTGGTGGCAACCAGCATGCTCAGAGAACCTCTGTCATGGAAAAACATTGTTATGGAGTGAGGGAAGACTGAGACAGCTCTGCAAGTATCTGTTTAAATGCCCTCAGCAGCCTGGGGAGGAGTTTACAAGTTTGGAAGTTTCTGGTTCAGCTTAAATTCTGCGTTGAGGGTCCTTTGAGGCGGTAAGTGAGAATCTGGATGTGAGCTGACACTGAAATGCTGTCAGCACCCATTATCACTCACCTGGCTCCTCTGAAAGCTCATTTGAGAGTCACTGGGTCTCTGGTTTGGATCCAGCCATCCCAGCTCATTGTTAGCTCCTGTTTCCACAGCAAAGCTGCCCGGCTCTCCAAGGTTTGTGGGGATGTGGAGATGTGCAGGGCTGTGGGGATGTTGGTGTCCTGGCTGCAGGCTCCACTCAAAATTCAGGAGCTTGTAGCTCATCAGGTGCCAGCTTAGCCAGTACCCTTTCCCATGGTCACACTGCTGACCACAGGACAGACACATCCCCTGTCTAGTTTGTCCTTTTCAGCCACAGTGCAGCAGGTGTTTTCATTATGGAATTGTGGGGATGGTAGATGTGTTATACTCTCAATTCTGTATCTTTCATTTCTCAGTATTTTATTTCTGATTTAACCAGAGGAATGGCTTATGCTGGGCTGTCAGGAGTGGCAGGGCCCACAGAGAGGGGTGTTCCCATGGAGAGGAGAGCTCCTGTCACAGCAGAATGTAGAGCATCGCATCCAGGCGTCTGTTGGCTTTTTCCCTTCCCCTGCTTTTGCTCATTAGTTTTCCATTATCATTCCTTGTGGTTTCTTTTTCCCTCAGTCTTTGTTTCAGCACCTCCGAAGCAGCCTCAGGCACCATCTGTACAGGGGGTTTCTGTATCTGATTGGCAGATTTGATATCTGAGAGGATCGATAGCCCTGGCATTGCAGTACACATGTGTTGAACAGGCAGGTGCAGAAGCTAAAACTGACATCAAATAAGTCAGTAATTAAACAACAAACGTCTGTTTCATGCAGACCCAGTGCTGGAGCAATACCTTCCTGGCACAGCAAAGGGAGGAAGATCCTGATGGAGCCAGAGAGGTGGGACCTGACTGTTCACAGGATGTGCAACCAAAAAGCTGAGTGTTACAGGTCCAAGTTCAGTGATGTGAACTCTGTAGCTCCTGCTGGGAAAGCTGAGTTGTATAATATCCCATGGATGACACATGCCTGACTGAATAGATGTTGAGGGAAGGACCTGTCCATCCCAGCTGGTCCCTGGGACCTGGTGCTGTTCACATAGGCTTGACTCCTTCCAGTGCCTGGAACCCTTTGGGAGGAGGCAGGAGGAAACTGTGTGGGAGGGAAAGCAGAGAAACAGGTAACTGAGACTTCCTAAAGCTGCAGGGCTGCAGGGAACTGGAAATCATCTCCAGTGCTTTCAAAGCTGCACACTGGACACAGCCATTCATGATCAAAACTCCATCAGCTGAGAGTGATGAGGCAGCAAAACCAGCCAGGGTTTTCATGAGATGCTGCCTTTCCCTGGATTTGTATGGAAGCTCATCTGATTAAGCTCGCCTTTGAATAGATCGCCTGTGTTTCTGACACACAAATTTTCTCCCTCCTCCTGTCATAAGAGAGTTGGTGCTGCTGGACAGTGCTGTCCTTGCAGGAAAACTCATCAAACTGTGGTTCCTGGCAGCAGGAATACATGGGGTCCTCTGTGGGGAACTGCTGTATCCCTGGGTCTGTCAGGTGAGGAACCTCAGTGCATTTATCGGGGTTAGGTGTGCCCTCTCCAGGGAAAGCAGCAACTGGATTAAGAGGAGATCCCACACTCCGGTGCTCAGCAGTCCTATCCCTGGAAGTGTTCCAGGCCAGGTTGGACAGGTCTCTGAGCATAATAAAAATACTTTAATAAGAATTATATTTTACAGTCAAAACGTTTTTAGCAGAAAGAATAATTTCACCACTGTCTAAGCAGCAAACCCTAATATCTCTGTTATCAAGCATTACCACTCAGAAGCACATATAATGTCTGATCAATACCTGGGATGAGGTTCTTTGTCCACATCTGCTACTTAGAGTTTTTCCCTCTTTTGGGCTTGGTAACCTTGTTTCTTGTCTTTACCACCTTGCTATTGATATTCAAGTGTAAAGGTATGAAAACAGGTGATGATAGAACCTGGATCAGACTGCAGCACGCGTTCTGAGCTCCAATCCTGCCCTATTGGCTTGCAAATCCCTTTCCAGGTGCATTTCTTCCCAGGGCTTTCCCATATACATATGAATGTGTATAGTCTATTCTATATAATGTGTGTATAATATATGCATATAAATGTATATGTTCTGTATAATAATGTCTTCTATTAACAAAGGGAGCCTAATTGGGTGCCCACAGCAGTGGGAGCTCAGTCCCGCAGCCCTTTTGCTCCTGCTGAACTTTTCCCTGTTATTCTTGGGGAAGCTGAGCAGGGGTCAGGCCCAGGCAGGGAAATGAGGTCTGGGGTGATGGAAAATTCAGACCCTGCAGCCACCTCCTATGATATAGATATAACTGGAATGGAAAATTATTTCAAATAAAAGTGCACTGCCCTCTGAGAAATGTTCTCACAGAACCGCCTCCGAGAGTGCCTTAACTCTTTATCAGAGCACAGCACTGCGTGCTGGGGGGACCTCGGGGAAGTAGTGACAGCCAGAGGCAGAAACATGCCAGAACTGGGGACATGCCAGAGCCAGGGATGTGCCAGCATGGCTGTGACAGAGCACCATGGCCAAGGAGCCCCTGCTGCTTCCCAAGTGCAGCACAGGAGGGAGATTCCCTCTCCTTTCCCTCTCCATCTGTGCCAATAAGTCAGTGAGCTGGCCAGACCCATGTCCCCAGGAAAGCCATGGGGCACAGCTACAGGGCAACACTTGCTCCGCAGGGCAACACAAGGACAGCTTGGGGTGCAGATGTGGCCCCTGCCCCGCCCCTGTCTGCAGCCAAATCAGTCTGAATTTTTATCACAGCACCTTAGTTAGGAGTGTGGTGCTGGGCTGGCACAGCAAGGCACAAACAGGGATGTGCCCCAGCCATTCCCTGTCTGTTCCCAGTCCAACACCAGTCCCTCTGCTTTGCTGTGCAAGTGAGAAGGAAGTGTCCATCCTCAGGGACACAAGCAGCTGCCTGGGAGCCCTACTATCCCAGGGCAGAGTGCACAGACAGCTGGGACAGCGGGAGAGGGGTGCAGCAGGAGGGTGGCTATCCAGCAGGGCATGAGACACAGGGCAGGCAACACAGCAAACGTGGCATGGTGGTGTCCAGGCACTGGCCTGGCCTTCTCCTGTGTCACTTGTCACTGCCAGCACTGTCACCTCCACACCTGTGAGCGACAAGACTTCATAAGAGAATGAAATGCCAGGGAGTGGGAAAGCTCATGGAAGGAAGAGGAGCAGGGAGGTGGGGAAGTACCCAAGGCATGGGGAGAGAGGATTCCTGGGAGCAGAGCTGAGCCTCCTGCCGCAGGCTGTGAGAGCCAAGGGCCAAATTGCTCCAAGTCATTCCTAGATTCTTCCCATCTCCAAGGCCTTGGTCTCTCCTGCCTCACAGCACCTCCTAAAAGCAGCACCTGTTGGGTGCTGACAAATAGCTTTGTTTGTCGCTCAGAACAGCAACACCTGCACAGGTGGGGAGCCTGGCACTTCCAGCCAAGGCTGTGGGCTGGGAGCAAGGGGGAGCACAAGCCAAGAGCTGGTGCAAACACACGTGTGAAATAAAGCAAGGGGGCAGAGATTTTAGGTGCTTTTTAAGGAAACAAACTGGAAACAGCCACTTAAGGACTTCATCAAAGACAGAATACAAAAACATAATGGGCCTTTTGTCCAAAGCCTTGTGGCAAAGTGCTGAATCTTAAATTAATCCCCAGGAAAAAAAACTGATTTGGTTCATCACAAGTCAATTTGTAAGAGCCCAGAAGATAACACTGGGAGACAAACCAGGCACTGTAGACTGGTCCAGGAGGAGCCCCACACTCCAGTCCCATGGCCATTGTCCTGTGCATCGATGGGACTTGTTGGATACTTAGATATGCACTTCAGTAGATGTGGTGACAGGTGCCCTGTGCATGGATGCAAATCATTCAACTGTGGAAGAGAAACTGCTGGAGAAACATCCACTAAAACCCTTCCAGCTCTCATTTCTCTCAAGATAAAAAAAAAAAGTGCTCCTTAACTAGGACCAGTTTTTTAATCTTATTTCAGCTCTGAAGAGAACAGATGTCAGGCATGAGCTGCTAGGTTTGTGAATACCTTCCAGCCTAAATTCATGAAGGACTTACCAGGCTGGAAAGAGCATCATGTCCTGAAACCACATGGGCTTGGGGTTGTTTGCATTGCTGTTGTTAGTCATTGCACCAAGGACTTGGGAAGATACTTAATGAACTGATTTGCTGAAGGTATTAATGTTGAAAAGGAAAATTGATTTCAGTAAGCACAGAGGCAATCTGAGTGCCCATAACAGCTTCTCTCCACCTGTCCAACATAGCTCTGAAAATGCAGAGGGTAATAGAACAAGGCCAGGTTGGATGGCACTTGGAGCAAGGTGTCCCTGCCTATGGCAGATATGAGCCAACCCAAATGATTCTTGGAATTCTAGGATTCTCTGACAGGCAGAGGCTCCTGCCATGGGCTGGAGAGTCTCTTCTCTACCCACACAGGAGCTGAAGCAGTCACCTGCACAGCATAGGGAGGGATGAATGGCTTGGGTTGTGCTTCCATCAGAGCCAGTGAACCTGGATATGGCAGAGGAGCTCCTGGGCTGGGGCTGAGCTCTGCTCCTCAGCACCCTGAGCAGTGTCAGAACTGGGAGGAAAATTCAGTGCCTGGAAATGATGTTATTGATAGGGAATTAATCATTGTGGAGGTCAGAGCACGGCGAATCCGGAGCAGATTGGGGACTTTTCACTTGCACACACTGCTTCGCTCTCATAGAGTCCATGGGGACATGGCAGCTTGGCCTCCTGGCAGGTGGCACCATCAGCTTTTCTTCCCTGCAGTGATCCTTATGGGAAAGTGGTTGTTTTTCTCACCCTAAAAGGGTGCCATCCTCAGGCCTCGATGTCACAGCTGATGCTGCTGGGTGCAGGTGCAGTGAGGGACTGTGCCAACCCAGGGGTGGCTCTCTGACTTTGCCAGGGAGAGCTGATACAGTATTTAACCCACTCTCTGCTGGGTTCAAGGCATGACACCAAAAGATAAATTGGAAATTTTACTTGGGAATACCAGGCAGTGGTTGGGCTTAGCACGCTGCAGGCTCGTACCCATGTGCTTAATGAAATTAACACCACAGTGAGAAAAAAATGCTGTTACTAGTGTGACTGCCAGGAGGTTTTAACACTCTGCTTAGCTGTCTGTGCTTTGGAGTAAAGCCTAGCACAACTGCCTATACTGGCTGATCCAGGGAATTGTCCATCCTGGAAGGTGAAGATCATTGGGATGGTGGTGGGATCTGCCTCCCCACATAAGGGACCCTGTAGGGGACCTGCCTGCCTTGTCTGCTCAGTGGCCAGAGCCAGACTGTGGGTGGCCAGATCTCAGGCTCCTGTCCCAGCCCAGGGTGGGGGTGATTTGAGCAGGTACCTCCTCAGAGCCCAGTTTCCCCAGGGAGTGCTCTGCCCTCTGCATGGGGCCTTTGGAGAGCCCCAGACAGAGCAGACAGTGCCTGCAGAGCACCCCAGGGTTCCTCTGTGGCTGTCAGCAGGAGATGCTCCCGACGAGCTGTGTCCCCAGGAGCCATGTCCACAGGAGCCATGTCTCCAGGAGCCTTGTGTGTCCCCCAAGAGCCATGTCCCCTCGGGCACAGGCAGCCACACTGCCGCCACTGGGCTCATGAGCAATGTTGGGAGCGTGTTTTTTCCCAGGCAGATTACACAGCCTTTTTAGCTTCATCCCCCCACTACACCCCCCTTCCTCTGTTATTTTGGTGCCTTTCCCCAAGGGAAACCAAGTTAGTTCAAACACTGTTCCCACCAGAAAGGCAAAAGCTCCCCCCGCCCCCCTTTTTCCTTCCTCTTTTGGGTTCAGGGTAATGTGTCCCATGACAAAACAAGCACAGATCCCTGCACAGAGGGCTTTGCCTTTCTCCTTAAAGGGAGAGTCTTTCTCCAGGGCCCATGGGGTACCTCTCCCCAGGTGCCTTTTGTATGGTCAAGCTTTGCCCTTGGTGAAAGCCAGATGCAGGAGGCAATGTTAGTGGGTGAAAATAGGGTAATGTGGAGTGAGGAGCAGTGATGTGGCCAAGAGAACCAGGGGGGAGTCTTGTGGCTGAGCTTCAGCCATACCCACTGGAGATGTCTCCATGCTTGAAAAGATGGAGAGTGACATTTTACAGAGATAGTGATAGGACAAGGGGAAATTATTTTAAGCAAAAAGAGGAGAGATTTACATCAGATATTAAAAGGAAACTCTTCCCTGCCTGGAAGAGTTCAAGGGCAGGTTGGATAGGGTTTGGAGCAACCTAGTATAGTTTAGTCTAGCAGAAGGTGTCCCTCCCCATGGCAGAGGGTGGAACAAGATGGGCTTGAAGATCCCTTCCAACCCAAACAGTTCCATTATTTTCTATGAGAGTGAATTGTTCAGGCTCCTCTGCTACCCACAGGGAGACAAGGTCCCTCCTGGGCCTCTAAATCCAATGTCCAAGACAGAGCAGGAGCTCTAAACATTTCTCTCCACTGGCTGTAGGAATGATGGGTGGGGACTTACCCTTCCTTCCCCACTCAGAGCAAAATGCAATAGGCTCACAGGCAGGAAAAGACCAAAGTCAATCCAAACCACCAGCCTGCTTCCATCAGCAGAAGCATCTGGGCAGGTGGCCCAGGTATAAATGTTTATTTGGAAGTGGCTGATCTTGGCCTCTGGATGGGCACCTCAGGTTGTCCTCCACAGCGGCAGGAATACTGGGCTGTAACTGCTGCAGGAACCATACATCTGGGCTTTTCTCACTCCTTTGGGAAGGCAGATTTATAGTCTTTCAGTAACTGATCCATCAAACCTTCTTCCCACTCTATGAGTGGTCATCACTTCCCTGCCCACCACATCAGAGAAAATTTAAGCACTTTTGGTGCATGTGACTGCTTCATCCTCCTGGCTTGCTTAGAGCTGAGCATCTTCTCCCTGCAGAGTCATGGCACAGGCTGGCATCACACTCATTCAGTGTATCACTGACACCAGTCACACCTCTGGGCCTCCACAGAAGGACCCAAAACATCCTGACATACATTTTTCCTTGTAAATGCTGTTTTCAGGAGTCCCTCCACCCTTTGTTTTCTTTTAAGAATTTTAACAAATGGGATTTTAATGCCCCTCTCTTAGTCAAGAGGCTGTGAGTGCCTGTGTTTCCTGCATAGCTGATAAATGGGTGGTGGGGGCCTGAGGACAGAGGTTTGTTTCCTATTTCTTAACTCAGTAATTTTGCATGGTGAGACCTTGGCAGCTTCTGCCTGGAACATGCACCTGCAGTAAGGGAAAAGTCTGAAAGGGAAAAAAGAAAAAAATTTAAGGAAAACCCACAGGGAGATAATTGCTCATGGTGAGAAAGGCAATTTAAAATGGTAATTTAGATTTGCAGTTTTAAAACAAGAAAAACTATTTTTGTTCAAGGATCAAATCGGATTATTATTTTCCTTCAGATGTTCCCAATGACTGCAGAACTTGGAAAGAGTGGGACAGAAACAGCCACTTTCTACCATGGTCATCGAGTCTCACATCCAGAAAACCTCCCTGCTGAGAATCTTACCTGCAGCCCCAGGAGCCAAGCAGAGTTGGGCGGCAATGCTGGTGCTGAATGTCAGAGGCTCCATTGTGAGTCCCTCTGCCAGAAGGACATTGAGGGGCTGCAGCAAGTCCGGAGAAGGGAACAGAGCTGGAGAAGGGTCTGGAGCAGCAGGAGCAGTTGAGGGAGCTGGGGGGGCTCAGCCTGGAGAAAAGGAAACTCAGGGGGACCTTCTGGCTCTGCACAACTTCCTGACAGGAGGGGGCAGCCAGGTGGGGTCAGGCTGTGCTCCCAGGGAACAGGAGAAGAGGAAATGGCCTCAAGTTGTGCCAGAGAAGATTTAGGTTGGCTATTAGGCAAATTTTCTTCATGGAAGGCGTTGAAAGCATTGGAATGGCCTGCCCAGGGCAGTGGTGGGGTCACCATCCCCAGAAGTGTTCAAAAACTGTGTGCATGGGTTGATGGTTGGGCTTGATGAGCTTAGATCAAGGAACTAACAAGTCCCTGATTCTATGATTTCCTTCTCATTCTGTGCCCAATATGATGTTTCTGCCCTCGAGGTACATTCCCAACTGGTGTGCAATGACTAATGACTTCCAGGTCCCAAAGGTGTGGATGTGGGAGTGAGAATCATGGAACAGAGGCAATACAGCTCTGGCATAGGATCTGCAACTGCCTGGCTGATCCGTCAGGAATGCCATGATGGAGGGGACGTTCCAAGTGTAGTCAGCATGGGAAAATATTTTATCAAAGAAACTTGAAATAAAAAAATAAAATTAAAATCTAAACATGAGCACTTGACACAGTGCCACATCAGGGCTATTTTTAATTTCCTTCCTGATTGCTCCACTTGTTTTCATCATTGTCAGCTCTTTGAATGATGGAATTAGTCACCATCCATGAGAGGAAGTAAATAGTTTGAAATGAGCATCATCTGACCCCCCCTAAGGGACAGAAGAGCCATGGTGTGCTGATGCCCAGGCATCTGCCACCAGCCGTGGGTGACCTGGTGGCACCAGGACTGCATGTCTGACTGGAGTGTTTGGGATGGGTTGTGATGTGGTGGTGCCCTGGCTCTGCTGCAAGAGCTCAAAGTGCTGAGTCAGACACACTTTTATGTCTCTCTTTGGGGAAGGTGGTTCCCATGGAATCACCAGCATAAAAGAATCCCAGACTGGCTTGGGTTGACCTTAAAGCTCATCTCATCCCACCCCCTGCCATGGGCAGGGACACCTTCCACTATACCAGCTTGCTCCAAGCCCCATCCAACCTGGCCTTGAGCACTTCCAGGGATTTCAGAAAGAGGCAATCAGACTGGTGCTCGCTTCCCACTGCTCAATATTTTAATTCCGATCACTTCTAGTTGTGCACTTAATGGAGAAGGCCTTGCTGAAAGCCTGACACAGTTATGGGCTTGGCATCCCTGCTGAGGTCAGGTGTGGAGAGGAGGGAAAGCTGAGCCCTGGCCTTGGCCTTGGCAAGTGTCTGAGCACCAGATCCTCCTTGAGCATGGAGTCCCAAAATCATGAGCTCTCCTGCTCTCCAGTGCCATAGCACACAAAGGGACCTTGTACCTGCAGATGACATGGAGGAACCCCATAGCCCCACTTGCTCTGTGTGCTTTGAAACTCCCAGTTGCATGGCATGTTTTCTTTCTGGTTCAAATCCTAAAATATCCTGAGCTGGAAGGGACCCATGAGGATCCTCGAGTCCAACTCCTGGCCCTCCACAGACACTGAACAATCCCACCCTGGGCCTGAGAGCATTGTCCAAATGCTCCTTGAATCCTCATTATTTGTTTTCTCAGAGTCTTTAGCTCAGGGCAGTACTAATTTCTTGACTTTCCAGTTGCATGGTTATGGCTGTGCTCAGTGATTCCTTGATAAAAATTGAGTGGCATTTGGTTGATGTCATAGCTGGAAAATATTCATCAGTCTAACTGGAGAAGTCTCCTTTTCCTTGATCCACACAGGAGGATCCCTGCAGTCATCCCTGTGACAGCACAGCTCAGTTATGGAGCACTTTTCATTTTGCAGACTTTAGCTCATCTATTTCCTAATCCTTTGGGCTGAGCTCCTGAAGCTAACGGGAGTTAGTGAAAAGCCTAAGGAGTAGCATGTAGGCGAATGCTTTTGGAGCTGGACTTGAATAATTCCTTTTCATTAGAGAGCAGCATTGTATCACTTGGGAATGTCTCTCCAGGAAAATCTTTATATATTCGAAAAGTTATGTCGTATTAACCTCTCTATCTGTTTTCAATATACTTTAGCAGCTGATTAACAGTGATCCCATTGAATTGAAAAGCTCAATTACACACCTGAGTATGCAGCCAGGACACTGACAGGACTCATAGCCCATTTTCTTCAGTTTTGCTCTGGGGGTATCAAGTCCAGGCAGGATGAATGGGATCACCCGATGCTATGGCACTGGTCACTTTCCATGGCTTTATGCATCATTTAGTGGTTTTAATGGAATATTTGTGATGGGGTTTGGATGTTGCTGTCCCATTAGGGGATTGAGTGATGGGGAAATTCACCTGGTCCAGGACATGAGGCTGTGTTCCTGCATGGAGACAGTGGCCACCCCTGGCAGAGCACCCCCCTCCTGCCTCCCCCTTGGCCTACCCAGCCCACAGGTTCCAGAGCTCTCTGAAAAAATTGCTCATTTGGCTTTGGCTTATTTAAAAATAAAATCTCCTGTGCAAACTTGAGACTATTTGTTTTCATTGTAGTCTGGAGTTTCCCACAGTGGGCTGTTATGTTTGGGGACTGTTGGAGCCAACATCTATTTTTTTCCTAAGCATAGGAGCCTTTCTTACCAGGATCATTAGGATAATAATCATGACAGGCATTTCCTAATTAGTCGTTAATCATGGGCTGACCTTTCTGACACGTTCTGGGAACTGATGCTCCTGCCAAACCTTTTCTGCTCCCTCCGCTGTGGTCCCCATGGCTCAGCCATGTCCCAGGAGGGATTCCAGGATGCTCCATGAGCACAATGGAGTCATGACTTGGCACCTGCCTGGAGAGCGGGGGGAAAGGGAGAGGAAGGATTTCGAGGGTGTTTTGAGTCTTGGAGATCTCAAGAGCCTGGTGGGTGAGGATGAAATGCCCACGTTGGGACATGAAGCCTTGCCCAGGCTGGGCATCCCCAGCACAGTGAGGAGCATCCCCCAGGCATCCCACTGGGTGCACCAGTCTGGTTCCTGCCCAAGCTCCTGCTGGGGCTGCACTCAGAGGGCTCTGACTTACCACGTGTTCTCATTTCCTGCACTGTGGTGGGAGATGGTCAAGGCTTGTTAGGGGACAATCCTGTATGCTGGCTCTGCTTTGGGCCCAGCAGCTCCGAGGTGCTTCCAACAGAGATCAAAGCACAGAGCGAGCAGGAGGGACAACATCCACCCCAGCCCTGCACTCAGCAGCCTCCCAGTGAAGAGCCACAGCAGGAGCCATCCATCTCTCTATGCTTTTCCTCCTCCCCAGCTCTGCCCTGGCCTTTGTGAGTGTGTGTAGCCATGGCAGCACAGGGTACCCACAGCCCCGTTCCCACACTCATAATTGCTGGGTCACGGGAGACACAAAGGAGGTGCCACCGCTGGGAGCCAGAGTGGGGGCAGCAGGGGCAGCCGAGCAGAGCTGCCTCTGCTGCTGCTACCTCATTTCGTTCTCACTGAGGATGACCTGCAGTTTTCTCCCTTTAATCCCGTCCTCCTCTCCTTGCCTGGATCAGGGTGCTTTCTTGTCATCTCCCTCCTTCTCTGGTGGCTCCATCCCAGTCGCTGTCGATAAATCCCAGATCCACCTGAGATGTCTCTGTCACCCACACCCTGCATCTCACTGGTGGGCAGGGGCCAAGCCAGAGCTGCAGGAAGGTGGAGATGCTGCCAGTGACACCATACTCGGCCCTTGCCTGATTATACAAGAGGTGTAAGAGAAGTTGCTCGGAAGTGGATCAAGCCAAGGCCAGGTCCTGCATCCTAGTGAATTTCCAATTGGGATCTGAAATCAGCAGGGCTTCTTTGCCAGGTGGGAGAAGATATAGGGCTGAAATCTCATGTCCTCGCAGGTCCCACAGCAATACTTCACTCCTGGGTTTGTTCATGAGGCTGGGGATCTGGCAGAGCCCTCAACCTTGCCCAGGCAGTGTGGTCCCTGCCAGGCCCTGCCATGAAGCACCCTTGGCACTGGGAGCTGGAGATGGGCAACTGCCCTTCGCACGGACATCACCACTGCCAGGCTGAGCACAGCATCACCAGGGGCTTTACTCAGTGTCTGAATAGACATCCAGGGTCTGATTAGTCCTAATTCATGAGACACTTTGCTCTAACACTGAAGCACCAAGGTGTCCTCTATTAAAATGTCTGATGCAGTCAGTTGCAGCCCACACTGCAGCGATGAGGTGAAGTGCTCAGCAGTCACCAAACTAAAGGGAGTCAATAGTTGTGTTTTTATTGGCAACCCAAGAGTAGCATCCTCATTTTCAGGCTTTGTAGGGAGCTTAAGGGCTGAAGGATGGGTGAAGCCTGCAAATGGCAGAGCTGTCCCTTTTCCTAGCTGTTTTTTGGAAGTGCAGCTGCAGCTCAAAAGCTATGAGTCCCTTTCATCTGGAGTTTCAATATTTCCAGTCCTAATACTGTGTCCCTTCCAACCCAAAGTGTTTTATGATTCTATGTTCCTGATAATGAACTAAGCCTCCTGGTACCATCCAGGTGCTCGGGAGCTCAGCAGTGCTCACAGAGCAGCAGCACACAGCCCTCTCTACTGACCTGAATCATGTGGTGTCAGGGATGAGTAGGAAAAAAAATGAGGCTGTGGCAGGAGAAGCAGCTTGGGATGGGAGATAAGGTCTTCCCATTTCCCACAACACCCTGGGTTTCTTATCTTCAGTACTGCAAATGAAACCCAGGGAGCCAGCAAGGCTGAGTCCCACAATGTAGTGAAGACTCATCAGCGTTTATTTTCCAGTAGCTCCCGTCTCTGTCAGAGGGTGCCTGGGCCTGCCCTTACTTGGCAGGCAGAGCTCTGTGTGTCCCCTCTGTTACCCACAGGCTGGTTTCCATAGGTCCTCACAGTCCCCAGCTCTGAAGGGCCAGGGATGTTGCAGAGTCCCACCACTCTGATCCACAAAAGCTTCTTGGCCGCCACCAGGGAGGGAAATGCAGACATGCCATGTGCACAGGGTGGGAGCCACGCACTGAACCACCCTGGCAGAACCCCCATCCCACCTCTGCCAGCCTTGGCACTTAGGAGCCCCATCCTCAGACTAGCAATTCTTGCAGTTTTCCAGAGCAAATCTTGGAAGTTTGCAATATCTGCTCATCATTTTATGGAGTTCAGTGAGGTTTTAAAATGTGGGATCCATAATTTATCAACTGGATTAAAATAGGGCAACTTATTTTATAGAATCACAGACTGGTTTGGGCTGGAAGGGACCTTTAAAAGCTTATCTTGTTCCACCCCTGCCATGGGGTATTTTTGCACCAGCCTTTCCAATACAAGGGGTGCTTCTCCTCCACATTACCCTGTTTGCATTATCTGTTTCTAGAGACACATATGATTTATGATTCTACCGTCTCTCTTGAAAAAAATGTGGAAAATGTAGGTGCTGTTGGTCTGGATGAATTTAATCAAGGAGGACAGCTGGCTGTTGAAGTCACATCTCCCACTTTCCAGGAGGAGTCAGGGATGTGGATAAAAAAATTCAAGGTTGCCCAATATGCCATCAAGAACAAAAGAGCATCTCAGCAGAGGTTTAGCATGGGCTGGATCTGGCAGCAGGCGTGGAGCAGGACTGGGACAAACTCTGGGAATTTTTAAGCCAGAGGGAATTTCACAGCAGGAGGAGGTGAAGTGGTGGGACAGGGGCTCCACAGCAAAGCTTTTAAGTACAACATCGAAAGCTTTAAGTAGTTGTACAGGCTTTTAAGGTGTCTGACCTTTGACTTGTCAGAGGAAAAAGCAGGGAAGAGATTCCTTTTTCTGCCGGAATAAGTCCAGTTTGGCAGCCCGCGCCCAATTAGCAGCAAAAGCCACTAACAATGCAGCATGTGCAGCTCCGGCCTCCAACTCTTCTCACAGACCTTGTGAACTCTGGGATTGTTTTCTTTTCAGCCACCCTTTGCCAGCAAAATCCACACACTGGATAGTCTGTCCCTGGAGAAATCAGCTCTGCTGGAGCCTGAACCATTTCGAGGGAAAAGTGGTACTTTCTGAGTGCTGGGGGGACTTGTTCTAAAAATCCCCTTCCCTCCACATTAAATCACTGTCTCTATTGTATAAAAAGTGTAAAAATTCTTAATAGATATAGATATTAGTTCATTATATGTATATATATTGTATATAAATGTGTGTGTGTATATATATTTATATATATTAGATCCCACTGTAATGTGCTGAGGCTGTGGAATTTTCCTGGAGACTTTGGTAGTGCTCATGCTTAAGTAAAACAAACCAAAGGACACCCCGGCCCTGGAAATGAGGTTTTGCTTCACTGAGCAGCCAAGGAGATGAGAAGGGAGGGGTCAGTTTTGCAGGAGCTTGACTGCAGCGCTCCCAGCCCCTGGAACAGCACATGCCTGGCTGCTCACCTCTCCTTGGCAATGGGCCCCTGGCACCATTGCTGAGTCAGTGGGAGCCCCAAGCCTCAGGAAAATATCAGCATTCTCCCTGGAAGTCTCCCCATGGCTCTGCCCAGGGCTGGGCTGATGCCGTAAGCTCCCGGGAAGGTCCCTGTCCATGAATGAATATCTGCTTGGGGCCAAGGGCTGGGCCAAAGCATGACCCAGCTGGGGGCAGCTCCTGACACAACTGCTCGGATTTTGCCTTTCCCACAAGCAATTACATCTTCCCATAGCCCCTTTCTGGGTGATTAATGACTCTGCTGATGGATTTGTGACACTGCTTCTTCCTGGGGCTGCTCCTGGGCAGAGCATCTCCCTCTCCCCAACCTTCCCAGAGATGCTCCCAGTTGGCACTTCCTGTGAGAGGGACGGATGTTCAGCTGTGACTTTGACAATTCCTGCTCCTTCCTCTTCATTGCTATGTAACAGCCAAAGGTCCTGTCACTCCCAGGGACCCCAATTCCCCCCTCTTTCCCTTGTGTGGCACTCCCCTTCCTCATGGCATTGGGTGCGAAGCTGGGCCCTGCACAGCTCATGTCCAAGCTCAGTGACATGAGTGTGCTGGGTCTCACCAGGAACTGAACCCCTGTGTCAGCGCAGCTCGGGGTGGGCAGGGCCTGGTGAGTGCAGAGAGGCTGCAGAGAGGAGCCGAGGGTCTGTCCCTTGGTGGCCACCCAAGTGCTGTGGCGGTGCAGAAGTCCCCACTGCCAAGAAGCTGGAGGGACCCCAGGGAGCCATGGCCTGGGAGGGGATTCGGGGGTTGTCCTGGCAGTGGGGAAGTGCTGGAAGCTGCCTGGGGAAGGGGATCTCTTGGAAAAAGCATCTGCAAGGATGTTTTCCCTGTGGAAATAGATGAGCTGCTTTTCCTGAAAAAGGGCTCTGACACAGGTAGTTGCTGCCCTGTGATCCCTCTGGGGCTTTGGGCTCTGCTGGGGTTGTACATGAATTTCTCAGAGCCCTGACTTTCACCAGACTTGTTCCTCCTTTTCTGCTCCTTTTCTGAATGATTTGTCCCTTAAAAATAACGGTCACTCTAGCAGTCCTGCCTTCCAGCTTGCAATGCCCAGGGCACAGAACTCCGGGACAGGCATTGGGAAGAAGGGCAGAATCAGGATTTATTAAAAACCCTAGAAAGCAATTTCACTAAAGCTTTAAAACAGCAAGGCAGCTAAAAGCAGATAAATCTACTAATTATTTGCTCATTAAAAAAGCCCTCCAATAAATTCTTTTAAGGTGATCCCATAAATCTCTCCAACACCATTAAGGCCAGTTGTCTTCAATTCTTATCTCCCCCCAGGGAAGCCTTTTATGGGCCTACAAACAGTGTTTTTAGGATCTGTATTGCAGATATAACCAAAGTTTGATGAGATCATCCAACAAAAGTGACCCCTGTTCCCCGTGGCAGCAGGAAGCAGCAGGTCCTCCCCGGGAGAACGGATGAAGCCCCAGAACTGGCAGGACTGGCAGCTGTTGCCCCGTGACTCCAGGAGCCACTGTCAGGCTTTCTGGGGTATTGGAAGGATGGTGAAACTTGGCCACAGCTGCTACAAATGCCATTTCCTGGCACTGGAAGCATTTGATCACAAGATTAGCTCGTTTGCAGTGGTCTGGGCTCCTGCACTGGGTTTATGACAGGCTGGATGGGGCTTGGAGCAACCTGGTCTGGTGAAAGGTGTCCCTGCCCATGGCAGAGGGTGGCACGAGATGAGCTTTAAGGTCCCTTCCTAACCTAAACCAGTCTCTGATTCTGTGATTTTCACATGAAGGGCTCGGAATAGGACATGCTATGGCCATGCTGGGGGGACTGGATGGGGCCCAGATGGAAGGGCTGTTCCACACAGACCTTCAGTTCTGTGTGTACAAATTAAAAACTTAGAGGAAAATCATCCCCCAGCCACCTATTACGGGCATTTCCCCACAGGCAAACCCCCACTAAAATCCCAAAATGATGCAAGAGCTATTTTAGCACTCAAGCTGCTGGTGCAGGGCTGCTCGCTGCCATGGTATTAGATGCTGCCTTCTGCTTCCACCATCATGGCATCCTTCTTCCCTTCCTGCAATCACATCCAGCCCTCCTGAGCCCTGGCACTGCTTGCTCTCATCCCAGGGAGCAGGAGCTGGCAGGGGGATGCTGGCAGCAGCATTTCCTGGCTGCACCCTGCTGCTCTCTGCAGTGCCAGCTTTGCCTGCAGTGCTGCATTCACAGCCCATTTTCCAGCCAGCACCTGCATCACCAGCATTCAGCTTCATCTGCTGAGCCTGACTCCACCTGGCTGCCCCCTCCTGTCAGGGAGTTGTGGAGAACCAGAAGGTCCCCCTGAGCCTCCTTTTCTCCAGGCTGAGCTCCCCAGCTCCATCCCTCATCAGCCTTGTGCTCCAGCCCCTTCCCCACCATTCCCTCACTGGAGCTGTTCTGCCCTGGTTACCCCACCCCCTGGACAGGTCTCCAAGGAGATGTCACCAGCAGATTTAAACTGATATTGGTGCAGAAATTGTGACATGAGCCTGATGCCACCACTCAGCCCCTATGTCCCAGTCTTCTGCTCTGGCAGCGGCTGCTGTATGGCTTTTATTTTCAAGTTTTTTTGCTCTGAGATTACAGGCTGTGGAAGGGGGGTATTTCTAACTATCCTCTTACTGAGATGATGTGTGGCTTGATTTTATGTGTGTTTTACTGATGGCTTGTGCTTTCTGCCTATGCAAAGCCTCACATCTGGTTTATGGAGTCAGGCCAATTCAGGCAATGCCACTCAAATCCTCTGCAGCCACCCCGCTTCCTGTCCCAGACACCCGGGAGTGTAATCATTCTTTAAAAAAAAAAAAAAAAAAAAAGCAACTGTGAAGAAATGCTTAATTTTGCATCTCAGCACATGCAAAGGCCCCAGTGTCCCGGCCAGGGCATTAGACAATCCTGGCTCTCCTGCAGGATGCATCTCCATAGGAAACTGCCTTTTTTCTGAGGCTTGTTGGCCCGGAGTGATGGTGACACTGCCGTGTGCTCGCCGGGACCAGCCGGGACCGGCTGCGGGTGATGGGGAGCCAGGAGGGCAGCAGCCTCGGTTGGCACTGGGTGCGGTGGGGATTGGGTCCAGAGCCCGCTCTGCATCCTCTCGGTCCCGGGGTGACCCCAGCGACGGCAACACGGCTTTTGCATTGTCCCTGGTGGCCGCTCCAGCCTCAGCCTCTTCTCCCCGTGCTGGGCGGCACGGACTGTCCCCCTCCCGCCAGGGTGACAGACCCCAGAGCCACCTTCCCACGGGCCCCCCGCCCCACCTCCTCGGCTCCTCTCTGATGTGGCCCCCGAAGGATGTGGTGACAATAAAAGTGTGAGGCCAGCGAGGTGCTAAGGAAGGTGAGGCAGTTGGTTTCCTGTTAGCACCAGTGCAACAAGCCCCGGCTCTTCCCAGTGCCCGGAGCCAGCCCGTTCCCAGCCCGCTCCCTGCACCGCAAGCTCCATTTGCAGTTATTTGCTGAAACAACACAGAGTGTGTGAACTCCCTCTAGGCCAAAAATAACTGCCGCCCCATTAACTCCAACTGTTTGTTTGTTTTCAGCTGTTTTCTGCCCTTATCGCGGGAGGGACCCTGCCTGCCGGGGGGCCGCGCAGGGCAGGGGGGTGGCACCCGCCGTGGCCGGGCTGAGCCCCCCTCGCTCCCTGCTCCGGGGAGCTTTTGGCTCCCGGAGGTCTCCCCCAGCAGGGCCAGGGCAGCGGGGTCACAGGAGATGTCCCCCAGCCCTGCCCCCTTGCCTCCACCAGATTGTGGGGACCCAATGGGATTGTAAGGCCATAGCAAAGGGTTGTGGCTGCCTGTGGCTGCAGGCGGCAGGGAATGGGACAGCAAATCTCCCTGTAGGTGCTAAGCAGGGTCAGCAGAAGGAAGGGGCTTAAGAAGTGGGGCTGGGCAGGTGAACTGGGACTGAGGTGGGAGCAAGAGCTTCTGGGGAGCCCCCAGCCCCTTCACAGTCTCTCCTAACCCCACCTGCAGGATGGATTTTGCGTGGTTTTCCTGGGGAATCCACAAATAGGCATTTCAATTCTTTCATTCAGATGCCGGTGCTAAGAATGATAGTTTTTAGCACCAAAATCCTGGGAAACCTATCTTGATTTTCAACCAGCTCTAAAGTAAAGTGAAAAACTTGCAAACCAGAAGTCACCATGAAAAATGTCCCCAGTGCCTGAAGTTCCCATTTCCCATGGTGCCTGTGACAATATTTGTGCCCACACTGGGCAGTCAGAGCCCTTCCCCATGGATGTCTCCAGTGCTCTTTGCTCCTCTGCACCTGCCAGCTCTCCCTTCCCAGGTTCTTCAGGAGCCCCAAACAGGTAGAAGGGTTTGACAATGTCCCTCCCTGCAGGGCTGGAGGAGGACAATGTGTCTCTGTACTGGGCACTGGTGAGGCCACACCTCAAGTCCTGGGGTCAGTTTTGGGTTTCTGATGACAGAAAGACTTTGAGGGGCTAGGGCGTGTCCAGAGAAGGGAACAGAGCTGGGGAAGGGGTTGGAGCACCAGAAGGAGCTGAGGTAGCTAGGGGGACTCAATCTGGAAAAAAGGAGGCTCAGGAGGACCTTCTGGCTCTGCACAACTCCCTGACAGGAGGGGGCAGCCAGGGGGGATCATGGTCTGCTCCCAGGGAATAAGGGACAGGACAAGAGGAAATTACCTTAAATTATGCCAGAGGAGATTTAGATTGACTATTAGGCAAATTTCTTCATGGAAAGGATGGTCAGCATTGGCTCAGGCTGCCCAAGGCAGTGGTGGAGTCACCATCCCTGAAGTGTTCAGAAGCCATGTGGATGTGGCATCTGGGGACATGGTTTAGTGGTGGCTGTGGCACTGCTGGAGGAATAGCTGGACTCAATGATCTTAGTGGGCTTTTCCACCCTGGATGATTCCAGGATTCTAAGGTGGGCTGGAGCCCCCCCCTTACCTGCCCTCACTGCCCGCTGTGTTGTGCTGGCTTCACAGCTGGCCATAGCATGTCCTATTCCGAGCCCTTCATGTGAAAATCACAGAATCAGATGAAAGGGACATCTCTGCCTCTGCCTGCAATATTCTGCTCTTTGGCTCCTTCTCCATGGGTGCAATCAGCGTGAGGTGCCCTGTGACTTTTCTCTGCTCCAGCTTTTTCAGTTCAGTCCATGCCTTTCTGCTTCATGTTTTTTACTGTGTAAGATATGGTTTCTCCAATTTTTTCCCTCTTCTGCCTCTGACAATCATGTTTATTGAGCAGGTTTTGCTGGTACTTAAGAGCACATGCAGTTTGCATGTAACTGCTGTGGTGGGGAGGGATCTAGCAAAGTCCTCAGCATCACACTGAGGGTGGAATTGGGACCTCCAGGAGTGTTGCTGAAACCTCTCACATCACCAGTGCCCGCAGCTGTCCCCAGGAAGGGTCACCTTGCCATCCCTTTAGGAGGTGCAAAATACAGCAGGACTGTGGGACTGAGCACTCTACAGAGCATGAGTGACCCAGTGCAGCAAATCCAGGGAGTGTGCTGGGCAGTGAAACCGAATTTGTCACTCCACAGCTATTGCCAGAAAGCCCTTTAAATTACCTTTTCCTCAATCAAAAATAAGAGGTGTGTTTGTCATGAAGGAGAAGGGAATATTTCCTAGGCTGGGTGAAATCAGAACAAGTCACTCCCGCACAGGTCACTGTCTCAGTCACTTCTGCATTGCACCCATGAGCTCTCGCCTCTGCAGGTGCTTTGCAGAGCTTTCCCTGATTAAAATTATCTTCATAGGGAGCCAGACCAGGGTATACATTAAAAATTACTGTTTAAAATGTCCCAAATGTGCCTCATCCAGGGGTCTCCAATTGCAGTGGACTTTGTGGGGAGGGATCGGGTTCTCCACCCTGAGAAACACTTCTCACAGGTGAGTTGGGGGAAATGTCTGTGTTTACCAAAATTTCTGCTGCTGTGAGGAGCATCTGGTCCTGTATGGGAAAAGGACATCCTTATCTGAGCACTTGAGGCTCCATCAGACTTCCAATATCAAAACCATCACACACAACCACTGGTGCACAAAAGTCTGTGTGATGTCCCCACAAAATGGAAAAATCAATGAGGAAATAATGAGCTGAAAGAAACATTATCCAGGAGGTTGTGGGCTGCTGCAAGTCACAAAAACTTCTTTGGCAATTGCAGTAGCTGTTCAGGTTGATTGGTTTGGGGAGGAGCTGCTCTGGACTGTGCTGGCCATCCAGGACCTTTTATCTTCATTTACTTTCCATGCACAAGACTAATAATGGGACTGTGGGGAATACAGCAATAGATATTTTCTTCCTGCTCAGGAAGGTTTTGCAGTTTGGAGTTTGGGCTGTGCAGAACGAGCCACCACCTTGGGTGTTTTGTTTGTTGACCCTACTGGAATGCTTATGGTTGTCGTCACTGTGATTTCTAATTTCAGGAGGCTCTTTGCAATTTTTCTCTCCCCTACTGACAAGAGTTATCCCCACCCAATAAGTTTCCCCTGATGTGACAGATGAGGATGATTTCTCATAGCACGTGAGAATTTCTCACCTTGTTTTGCAAAGTCTCCTGTGGTTCAGACTTGGCTGGTGTCCCTCTCTTCGTCAGTCTCTTTGCAATGGGATGGTCACCCTGTCTTAGTCCAATAAAAAGCCTCTTCCAGCCTTGATGTTTCACTAATCTTTTGGCTTGTCAGATCTACATTTCCCTGGGGAAGGAAAGGCTTAGGGGGGATCCAACCCCAGCCCACCCCTATGAGGGTTTCCAAGGCAGGGAGGTACAGGCTGAGCAAGAGGCTGCGGGTACTGCTTGCACAGCACATGGATGCTCAGGTAGGAATTACATTTAAGCTCGCCAAACCACAGGATTCTCATCCAACAGCTTTCCATGACTCATGTCCTCAGGAGACCCCAGGCTTGGGTTTCAGAGCTGGGTGTCACAGCTTCCCAGGACAGCAGGTTTGGCCTGGGGCCTGGCTTTCTGTACTGGGGTACACGTGATGTCCCCAGGGGCTCGAGTGATGGCATTTTCCTTTCAGACTTTACAGAGTAGCAGGAGACATTTATGGTGCTGTCTGACATGGGAGGTTCCTCATTTCTCATTTCTCCTCTGGGAAAATGTTCAGAGAACAAAAAATAATAATTTTTAAAAGACACAGTAGTCTCTTTTTCTAGTTTTGAGAAGTTGGTTCTCTGTTTGTTACAGATAGTGGGGGAATAGACATTCACTGTGTAGAAGAAACCATGTCTGATTTGGTCTCAAGTCCATCATCTCCAAGGCCTCCAACAACTTGCATGGAGTGAGATACTCTGGAAACAGGGCCCAGAAATGGGCTCAGCACAAATCTTGAGCCTGTGCTGCCCCGGAAAGCTGCTCTGGCTCTCATGCCATGGTGGCTCTCATTTTCTTTGGGCAGCAGGGAGCTCTGGGCAGCCCCTGCCTCTCCTGGAGCCTGAACTTCCTTTTCCCTGTCTGATTGTGCATCCCAGCTTCAGCCAGGTTGCAGAGTGCTTATGGCTGGAAAAACGTGGCTAAAATTAATTTGGTTTGAATAGAGGGGCTGAGGACACTGGAGAACAGGAAATGCATCTGCTGGGCTTGCGTACTGCAGTTCAGGGCACTCCACAGCAGCCCGTGCACCCTGCAGTGGTGGCTGGCAGATGCCAGAACTGTCAGCTCCGCATGGCACCGAGCTCCCACCATGGACCCTGCTCCCAGGAACCAGACCCTGACACATCTGGAGCTCACAAGGGTTCATGCACCTTCCTGGACACTTGGGAGTGTCTGATGCTTCAGTCTGGGCCATTCACCCCCAGCAGTAGCTTGGAGAGGAATAGGTCTGCTCCCTGATGTCCCTAAATGCTGATGGGAAGCATTGCCCTCAGCTGGTGTCTCTTCCCACGAACAAGGAAAGAGTCCCAAGACAGGATGCAGCTGAACACCAAACTCAGGGCAGTCTGAGTCCTGTCCCCAGGGTCTGTGCTGTGCATGGCGTGATTGCAAAGTCAGGGAAATGGAGCAGAGAGCTTAGCTGGTGTGTCTGAATGCACAATCACTGCTCCATCACACCGCCAGGCTGCTCCTGTGAGTGTAGCAGGGGCAAAGAAGAGGCAAATTGGTGTTTTCTGACATAGCAAAAAGGCAGCTCCCTCACCAGCCCACTCACTGGAGGAGCAGTGGGGCACCAGTGGGCCCCCATTCCCCCCATAGCCCCAGCAAACCTCCCTGCAGAACTGGGGGCAGGTTGTACCATTGGCTTTTGCTCGTGGCAGGGTTTCAGTGTCACAGCCTTGGTGCAAATTCACACACATTCCCATGGCCCCATCCCCACCAGGATGGACAGCACTCCCTCCAGTGCTAGTGCTGGGTGCCAGCCCTTGGTGTGGCAGGGCTGGGACACCTGGTCTGATGGAGCCAGCTCCCCTTTGGGTGTCTGAGCTCCTGCCATGCCACAGGCTCGCTGCTCCTCTTTCCTTCTGTCCCTTTGCTGGTTCAGGTGTTATCCTGCTGCCACTGTGTCTCTCACAGTGCCTGGGCAGTGGGACATAGCGAGGTGACAAATTCCCCGACACCAGCACTGTTATTTATTTACTGTCACTGCTTCGTGGGGCCCTGGTTGAGCCTCTGCACTCTGCAGCCACTTCGCCTTTTTGTTTTCATCTTGTCGGATTTTTCTGGACACTGTGTTTTCACATCTCCTGTTTGTTTTGAATGCCGGGGGAGACGGACACACCACGGCGAATTCCCAGCCTGGACCACGCCGCGTCCGCCGGGGTGTGAAGGCGCCTGCTGGGAGCATGGTCACGTTGCAGCAGTGAAAGCAGCTGCCCGCAGCCACCCCACTGCTCGTGTGGTCACTGTGACTGCGGCCCCCGGGGAGGGACACCGAGCCGAGCGTCTGCCGAGCCCCCGCTCCAGCGCCGGGCGGAGGCTGCGCAGGGCTCACGGCTGGGCTCGGCGGGAGGGAGCTGGAAGCAGTTGGGACAGCTCAGCCCTGCCAGGACCGTGGTGTCTATCCAGCCCTTGGCATGATTCAGTTTGAAGATTCCTCCCGGTGGCCCCGGGAGTGCGCAGTCCCCGCAGTTCAGTGCCGGCAGATCCAGCCAGATGGGGGTCGAGGCTCAGCGGTGGAGGGGATGCTTGTCCCCAACAAGCCTCAGTTCACAGGGTGCCGTTGGGCTGGACTGGGCAGAGCAGGGGCTCTGCAAGGACAGCTGTGAGCTGCGGGTGCCGGCTGCAGGCAGCCACTTGAGCAGGGATTTGTCTGTCCTGACTAATCTTCCCACGGGATTTGTTAGGCTCTGCTTCTGGGTGGTGTTCAGACACGCTGATTGTGCTCAGGGTCCCACCAGGACATCTCACCAGCACCCTCACCTTAGCCTTTATTTTAAAACAAGGAGTTCCATGCCAGCCTCAGCAGGTCCAGCCCATGGTTATCCCGTGTCTTGGCCGCAGTGCAGAGAGTCCTCTGGGGTCCAGGCCTAAAATTTGGAGCTCTTTTGAATACTCTGAGTGGTTGTCTGGCTTTGTCCTCTGCCTGCAAGGTCACTAAGCCCAGGCTGGGTGTGCTGCAGGAGGGGATCTCCTCACATCCCAGCAGCTTCAGCATCACAGTGGTCCCACCTCTCACAGATAGCCTCTCTTTGACCACACAGGACCTCCTCCCTTTCCTTCTCACATCCTCTGCTGCCGTTTGGGAGCAGATCCTGATTGTGGTGGACCCCTGAGGGTAGTTCCTTCTGTTCTGGCTGCCGGTTTGTCAGATCTGGGCAGTGTCATTTAGGGTTTTTGACCAATTCTTCTTACTTTTGTGGTTTTGTTTCTGCTGTTGCTTTGTCTCAGGTGCCCTCCAGAGCAGCACAGGGATGCACCAGGGTAAAGGCAGGCTGAGGATGTGCTTGTACATGCAAGTAGGGCAGGAGGGGCAGGAGGGGCAGGAGGGGCAGGAGGGGCAGGGAACTGGGAGCAATCACTGCCCTGGAGCATGGCACAGTGCCCAGAGCCTTTGCCCCTGAGCTGGCAGATACAGGCCCACATTCCCTGCTAGCTCTGCCTGGTGAGGAGCACAGGGATAGCAGGATGAGAACACATCACGCTCTGTCTCTACTGGAACCTCCGACAGGTACCAGCAGCCTCCTTGCCCACAGGGACCTTGGCTTTCCTTTCCTTCCCACAGAAAGCTTGGGGAAAGGTGAGGCTTGGCTCTGCAGAGATGTAGCTGCATTTGCTTGCCCAGCATTTGTCTCCAAGTAGATGTCAACAGGTACCTGGGGCTATAGGGTCACCTATGCATGTGACAGGGGCACAGGCTGGGTGCCAGCTGTGCCTTCCACTGGGTACAGGAGCTGACCGGTGTGGGCAAGGCAGGAGCACCCTGGAGAATCCTGCACTGTCCTTAAGCACCCACCTGGCATTGCCCATCAAGCACCTGGACTGGCCTTGAACACGCAGGCTGGTGTTAACAACCCTGGCCAGAGTTAGCTCCCAGGCTGGGGGAAAGCACATGGACAGGCAGCAGCACCCAGAGCTGGCAGAAGCACCCCAGCAACATCTCTTGACTCCCTGGACTGAGGGGGAGAAGGATGGGATCAGGATGCCACAAAGGTGAGGATGGAAAATGGTTTTAGTTGGATTTGGTAGAACTTGCAGGAAAACAATAACAGCCCTGGCAGAGCTGAAGACCTTTCAGGTCCTCCAAACACATAGAAGCTGTGTTTGCCCCATACCTGGAAGTGTCCAAGGCCAGGTGGGATGGGGCTTGGAGCAACCTCATCTAGTGCAAAGTGTCCCTTCCAGGGGGTGAAATGAGATGACTTTTAAGGTCCCTTTTAACCCAAACCAGTCTGTCTTCTAATGTCCCCATTAGAGGGTGGCAGTGCCCTCCTCTGGGGCAAAGCCCCTCATTGCTGACACCCATGGGGTGCCACAGGGTGTAGGACAGCTGCAATGTGGGTGCTGCACCCTACCAGACCCGAACTTAACTCCAGCCTGACCAGGGCAAGGGGTATTTTGGCATCAGGAATGACAAAGCCAAGTGTTAGGAAGGGGTGCAGGGCCAGGTGACAGCAGCCCTGCCATGTTGCACTCTCTGCAGCGGCTCCTGTGTGACCCTTGGGGTTGATGTCTGTGGGAAAATGGTTTGGGTTAATCCAAACTGCCTGTCCTGGGTGCCCCAGTGACAATTTCTCCGTTCGTGACCCCAACCTCAATCAGAAGTAACAGCCCTAACACCAGCCAGCCTCTCCAGTGCTGCAGCCAAGCTGGAGGGAACGGGGAGAGGCGCCATGCTGGGGCTGCTGCTGTAGATCCTGAGCCTCCATCTGAAAGTTTCTGTCTCCCAAGGGACTTAGGAGCCAGGCCACAGCCCAAAACTTCCTGGCAGCCTGACAGCCCTTGAGTGAAGCCATCCTGGTCCCAGTCCTCCCCAAAAGGGCCAAGCACTGGAGTAGCTGTAGGGTGGCTCTTGGGAGGATCTTCCATGGGGACTGCTGAGATGCTGTGGCCCTGGGAAACAATGGAGTCTTTGGCAGTGTGTCCCTTTTATGGTGCCTTGGTCTGGTGCTGCCTCTGAATAGCCAAGAGCAAGGCCTGGGGGGCTTCATCCTGTGAGACCACCAGACCAGCTCAGCTGGGAGCATTTGTGCCCCTTCACTTTCCCCCAGCTCTTGTGACACAAAGAGCAAAGCTGCCAGTTTGCCTGGAATGACCTCTGTGCCCTCCAAGCCTAACCTCTTCCTCGGAAAGACAAAAATCCCATTGCCTTGCACCTCCATCTGTTTAGCGAACAGTTTAACCTAACAAGATTAGCATTTGAGGTCGGCTCTTCTGCTTTTACATTTTCCCCCCGCCGTTTGCAAAGAAAACAGCATTGGATTTGGGACAAAAGCTCGAAACCCCTCATTTGTAAGTAGCACAGCCTTTGGAAACTGTTTTGTTCCAAAGTTATCTGGGGAAGGGCTTGTGAATCCTCTCTTAAAGCAAACAGGAGCTGGCCAAGGAACTCAGCCCCGGGAAGGATGGAGCACAGCAAGGGACATCACACTCAGAGCTGGGGAAATTCCAGCAGTTTATTTCCCCCAAGGAAGTTTGTGAGCAGAGGAGGATGTGGTAGCAGGGAGAGGCTGTAGTGAGGTGGCTAGAACAGGAGTGAATCAGAACATTCCCTGTTCTGCCATAGACACCCTCCGGTAATGCTTCAGCACACACCTTCATCCTATTGGGAACACATGGGGAGTGCAGGCACATCCTTGGAGGTGATGGATGAAGCCACAGAAGGAGAGGATCACAGAGTCATAGAATCACAGAATCATGGAACTCTTAAGGTTGGAAAAGACCTTTAAGATCATCAAGCCCAACCATGATCACCACGATGTTCACTGCTAAACCATGTCCCCAAGTGTCACGGATGCTGACTCCACCACTGCCCTGGGCAGCCTATTTCAGGGTGTGACAATTCTTTCTGTGAATAAAAGTTTCCTAATATCTGATCATGCGAGAGCAGTGGGTAACAAAGCCAAAGTAACCTATGAGGTGACAGAAGTGGATTTTTGGATTTTTCAATGTGTGTGTTTACTTGTTCCATAACCATCCCCACATCCCACTGGGAGCCCCTTCCACTGGGTTGGGCCTCAGCACCCCATCATAGCCTGGCACTGCCCAGGGAGGTGACAGCCTAAAGAGTCCCGAGGGAATCATCATCAGGGTTGGGGGGAAAAGGTAAAGGGTTTGATTTTCATTCTCTGGGACCATTTTCCCCTCCCTCGTCTCCCACCCACCCCCTCCCTTTTCGCCACATTGTGCTGAGCTTGAATCGGTCCTTCACAAAGGGGATTAGGGGCCGGTTGCTGATAAATAGGAAAGCAGGTTGGAAGCGTGGGAACCAGCCATGGCGCAGCACGGAGGGACATTCCTGCTCCGGAGGGCCGGGTGGGAGCAAAAGTCCGGGCTAACCCCAGGTCACCCGGGGGAACCCAGCGCCTGAGAAGATTTGTTCGGACACTGGCTTTTGTTGTGCACAGTTCCGTGTCAGCCCAGCGTGTCTCTCACCGCTATTGATGGGAAGGAAAGCGCTATTGTCCAGTGCCCGAGGGCCCCTCTTTCACTCGGGGCTTTTGGGGTGACGTCAAGGCGGGACGTGGGAACCCAACCAGCCAGCCCGGAGTGGTCCCAGCCCTGTTCCGTGTCTGCCGAGGTGCGCAGGGATGCTCAGGGGGTCCCAGGAAGCTGAGCTCTGCTCTCCCTGCGCAAACCATCCTGGCCAGGTGGGATGGATCCTCCAGCAGACAGCTGGCTGGAAACGTGGAGCGTGCTTTTCTTTATCTCAGCCCCAGTGTTACCAGAGAAATTTCCCAGAGGAAGGAGGTGATCCTGCCAAAAAATTTCTGCCAGGAGATGTCTGCTGGATTGAGAGCATGGTCGCCCATGCAAGTGTCCCAGGGGTGTCTGTGGTGTCCTCCTGCCCAACCTCACACCTGCTGGTGGATTGAGCATTCTTCATCCTGATGCTTTTAATCTCCACCTGGAGACCCCAATAGAGGTGGGAGAAGGGCCCAGGACTGGTCTGACCTGTGGTCCAGCCCCTGCTCTGGGCTCTTCAGGAAGAGGCCAGGCAGGAAATTTTCCCAATGAGCACTGCGGGCTGGTGCAGTGAAGCTGCCTGGAGCAGCCAAACGAAGATCAGCTGCTTCGCATCTGGCGCTGCCGCTGGAGCAGCAACACGGAGCATCTGGGGACAGGCAGCAGGGAGGGAGCCTGCTGGGAAAATCCCTCCTTTTACCCCTGTGGCCTGACAGCGAGGAGCTGGAGATGACCTTGAACCCTGTGACAGGTCCTGGCTGGGCTCTGCATGGTTCATCCACCAGCCCAGGCACAAAAAAGGAGCTGAGCACCAAGGCTGGGACTCGCTCCCAGCCCTTGCTCCTCCTCTGAAGCCAAATTTTGCTGTCAAAGGCTCTAGCACAGCTCCAGGATCCTCACAGATCCTCAAATGAGCTGAACCAAATGGTCTAAACAGCCATATCCACATGTATATAGATGTGGACCAACAGGCTTTGTGTCCAGCAGGGAGGCAAAGGGAGGGAGTGACAAATATTTCTGCTGGTCCCATGTCTGCGCTCCACCACATCAGGAGGGAAAATAGAAGCCTCCCCTATGAGCTGTGATTACCCAGCAGAAATGGGGCAGTTCAGGGCACAGTGGGATCATGGCTGCTTCTCTGCTGAGGGTGCACACTGCTCTTCCTGGGAAATCTGTGTGGGCAGCTGTGGAAATACTCATGGAGGTCACTTGGGAGTCTAGGAGCTGCAGGGACAGCATGGCTCTGCTAGGACTGGGCTGTAGCCAGGTTTTGGGTTTTTTTAAGACCTGTGAAAAAAGCAGTAATGGCTTCCAAGAAGCCAGATTTTCAACTGGTCTGGGTCCTTCCTGGTGGGTGGAAGAAGAAAGTCACCACCTGGCTGCATTTTGGGTCCTTGCCCAAAGTGGCTTCCTGGTCCTGCATGTGTCTGAGTGCAGGGACCCTCCAGGCTGCTGAGCACCTGACCCCATTGCTGAGTCCACACCTAGCAAGCCAGGGTATCCCTAGTGATCCTGGGACAGTGCATAGGTTGGGGCAAGGATGAGGATGTGAATTGGAATGGGAATGGGGACAAGGATGAGTCTTTCCAGCAGGGGCTGTTGCAACAGAGCAAAGGGTGATGATTTTCAACTGTCAGAGGAAAGATTTAGATGAGATATAAGGAAGTTTTTTACAATGAGGGTTGTGAGATCCTGGCACAGGCTGCCCAGAGAAGCTATGGTTGCCCTATCCCTGGAAGTGTTCAAGGCCACATTGGACAGGGCTTGGAGCAACCCAGTCTAGGGGAAGGTGTCCCCCTGCCCACAGGAGGGGGAGGAGAACTTAATGGTCCTTAAAGTCCCTTCCAACCCAAAACATTCTATGAGGATGAGAATGGGGATAAAGGATGAAGATGGGGGTGAGAATGAGGATGCGGGCAGAGACGTTCTCCTGCTCAGAGCAGACTGGATGCTTTCAGACACAGCACTACCACTCTTGCTCAGCTCCCTGCACAAGCCCAGCCATCCTCTGTCCAGGATCTTGCCCAGGATCTTCTGTCCCATATCCCACATCCCATACCCTACATCCACACCTCACACCCACACCCCACCTTCTCTTCCTGCTCTCCTTTGGCTCCAAAGACCCACAGGATTAGAGGGAGCTGGGGTGGAAACAGACTGAGACCACCAAGTGCTGGTGTCACAGCACTTGGCCCTGGTGCATGTGGTTGCAGCAAGTCCCCAGCACTGGGAAGGGGATGGTGCTGGCTGAGGACACTCCTTCCAGCCACTACCCTTTGGGACCTCAACCCAAACCATCTCCCACACTGTCCACCCTCCTACCTCCCAAACCCCAAGGGTGCAGCATCACCTCTGGCCAGGCTGAGCCCCCCTGCTGAAGGGACCCAGCTGGTGGAATTTTCTATAGAAAATAAATAGTTCTGCAACAGGAGGAGATTTCATCCTCATTGTTATTATTCCCAGCTCTCTGAGTTCCCACCTTGGCCCTGCCTAATCAAATACAGCTGTTTCCTGTGCTCTACAACCGCCCTGATGCTCTGCCGTCCTCCAGCCCGTTTATTTAAATAGGTAAGATCTGGATTTCCAGAGCAAAACAAACAGTGCCTGAAGCTTGCATGGCTCCAGCCTGAACCCCCTGCACCCCAGTAGTATCTCCTCGAGCCTTCTGTCCCTTTTGGTGTTCCCTCTGTTACCATGACTGGGGATGGCGCTTGTGGAGCTGCTGCTGGTGGCCAATTTGATTCCTTTATTCCAGTGCTGGGAGAGGACCACGGGCAACTTATTCCAAAAGAGCACATTTCTCTGGCTGGAATCTTTAAGGCTTTTGTCTGGGACACCTGAAGATCAGGCTTCTCCTTTCCATCATGTTGACTCTAAGCCCCTGTGCCACTCCACAGCTCTGCAAACCCTGGTGCTATGTGTCCCAGGGGAGAAAAAATGCCCTTGGTCAGTCCGTCTGGGATTAAGTAGGAGAATAAATAATAAATGTGAGGAAAGGTGAGTCAGTGGGATGGTTGCGTTCAGCAGGGGAAGCAGGCTGGGAGAATCAGTGGTGTTAAGATGGACTGTCAGGTTTTGCTGGGCTGGGCTTTGTGGCTCTTTTGCAGAGTTAGACAGAATTTGGATGGACATTAATCTTTGGGCTGCTGCAGTCTTGGAAAACAATTCAATTAACAAGAGATGCTAATTTCTACCTTATATTAGGAAGAAATTTTTCCCTGTGAATGTACTGAGGCCCTGGTACAGTTTGCCCACAGAAGCTGTGGCTGCCTCTGGATCCCTGGCAGTATCCAAGGCCAGGCTGGATGGGGCTTGGAGCAACCTCAGATAGTAGAAGGTGTCCCTGCCCATGGCAGGGATGGGGCTGGATGACCTTTAAGGTCCTTTCCAACCTAAACCAGTCTGGGATTCTGTGGTTCTATGATTTGAAAGCAGGCTGGAACATGGGGAGTTCTCCAGGACGCCTCACAGGGAGTCGTGGAGGTGCATAGGGCAAACTCCCGGCACTTCCAACCATCCATGTGTGGAACACATCAGCCAGGACAGACAACACAGGTGGGTCCTGCTGAGGCATAGACACCTCTCTCATGAAGGGCTGGGTCAGCCCATGGGGACAGTCCTGCTGGGGTTTCCCTTGCCCCAGCATCCCAACCCCACCATGGGCTTGAGCTGGTGACACTCACTGCTGACAGCTCCATGTGCCAGGAGCTGTGGAGACTCTGCCCTCAGCCCTCCCTCAGTCCTGAGCCCCTCCTGGCCTGTGAGTGGCTCCATTCCCATGCCTCATCCCTTTGGCTCTCTGCAGAAGAACTGTTTGCTGGTGTGAAATTTGGTGTCAGTTCCTGGCTGTTTGGGTGCAGTTCTGTGCTGTGTGGTGCTGACATGTCCTGATGCCACATGCCCCTATCCCAGGGCTGCACTCACTGATGGCCCCATCACTGCTCCCCCAGAGCTGGGACATGCGGTAACACTGCCTGGCAGGAGCCCAGCCCAGGCCACAGCCCTTCCCCATGGGAATGCCACTGGGATGGCCCTTGTGGTGGATGTTTCGAAGTGACAGCTCAGGGCAGAGCTGCCCCCAGGTGCCCCCAACACCAGTGACACAGGGCTGCCATGGGGCAGTGCTCAGCCCAGGCTTGTGTGGGAGTCCCAGAGTTGGGGTGCTTTGTATGTCCCTTTCCCTTTCCCTTTCCCTTTCCCTTTCCCTTTCCCTTTCCCTCTCTCTTTCCCCTTGTTATTCTTTATCTTCTTAATTTTCTTTCTCTTCTTCTCTCCCAGCTATTCCCATTACTAAGCTGTGCTCCCTTTGCAGTTCATCCCCACCAGGCAGGCACCTTGTTTCCTGCTGCTTGTAAGGATGCACTGCCCTTTGGCAGAGGTGCCCCTGTGCCCTGACACCCTGACCTGGGTGGTGACAGTGAAGCCTTGCCACCCTTATACCAGAACCCAGAGATTCATGGCTAGACCACGGGTTGCAGGTTGTTTGCCAGGAGGATTATGAGCTTCCCTCCCTCCTGGGCTGGGGGCTGGGGAGGGCGCTGGGATGGTTCCTTTGGGATCCACTTTGTCACCTGCCCACATGGCCCCCCCATGACTCCGGCCCAGGCTGGTTCTGCGTGAGCACAAATTCACAGAGCTGAGCTGTGTTTGAGCTGACACGAGAGAGCGATGAGAGCACGGCATCGTCTGCTTTGCACGGAGAACCAGGAGAAATTTGATGCTTCCGTTTCTCGCCAGGCACCTGAGAGCAGCCAAATTTTGGGGTCCTGAGCACTTTGCCGGTGACCGCAGAGGTGGCCGGTGGCCAGCGTCACCCCCCTCCCAGGGGCAGGAGGGCCACTGGCCATTTGGTCGCGGTAGCGTCGGGCCGAAGGCGGTGCAGGGCGGGGGCGGCCGGAGGGACTGATCGCACTTCGGCGGGACATGAAAGAGCCGCGGGCCGGGAGATGAAAGAGCCGGCGGGGCCGCGGCGGGCGAGGACGGAGGTGAGGGGAAGCCCCGAGAGTTGTTTTTCTTCTCATCTCTGCCGCGCAGCAGGACAGCGGCAAGCAGCGCCAGGCTTTCCCAGGGCCCCTCCCGTCTCCGGGCTGAGCATCCATCAGGATGTTGCGTGGAGGAAGGGAGGCTTGGGGGTGTTTGCTGAAGGAGAAGGGCTGCAGGGGGATAATAATCTCTCCTTTAATAATGTTATCATGGGGGCATAATAGTCTCTTCTTTTCCTGAGATGGAAGCTGTAGGAGCAGGAATCCTGGGGACAGTCAGAGACACCAAGCAGGTGTCCCCTGAGCTGCTGAGGATGCTCTGTTCCAGAGGCCCCTTTAACCTCCTGCACTGGAGCCGTGTGTCCTCAGAGGCTCCTGCAAGTAGTGACAGCAGAGGCTGGCATTGACAGACAGGCACCCTCACCTTCCCCAGGAAGCCTCAGACTTGGAGGTTTGGATTTTGATGTGGCTTGGGCTTTGAGGCTGTCTCCAAGACCAAATGGCAAGCTGCTGCTCCCAAAATACTCTCCCCAGGTATGAAGGTCCATTTTTTATTTCTTTGTATCACTTTTGGCTGGAAGAGCTTGTGCAAGGGCCTGGGCTCTTACTTTGAGGTGCCTCAACCGTTCAGGTATACATTAAATGGGACTCAGCAGAAGCAGTTCCCCCCAGCTTCTCCCTCCAGGGCAAACCCATGTCTGCTCACCCCAGCAGCTCAGGCAGAGCTCAGAGGGGTTTATCCTCCAGCCCTGGCCCTGTATGTCCCAGAGTTCTGCCAGGCCGCAGGATTTGTTGTGGCCACGATCCCTGACTGGCTATGGCTGCAAGCAGAGGGCAGGGAGGAACAGGGCACTGACCCCTGACATGGCAAGTGGGGATCAGCAAGCAAACCTGTAGAGTGTCGCTGTTGAGCCGCTAGCTGAGAGAAAAACCCAGGTTCTCAGGCAAGAAAAAAGTGCGTTTATTATTTTGATTTCCATATATATAGAGTTTTCGGAGGTCACCCAGATTGGTCAGCCAGAAACCTCCCCCTAGGCCTAATTGGCCAGGTCTGAACTGCCCTAATCTGGAGACGCTGTTTGCAAAACATCCAAACTTTATCTTTGTTTATAAAACGTAGCAAAAATGTTCTCACGAGAAAGACCTGTGCTAGCCACAGTAGAAAGTTGGACAAGAATGCTGATGGAGCAAGACAGGTCTCCAGCTTGGCTTCTGCATGACCCAGACTGTAATGTGCTCATCCTTGCATGGACTGGCATGAAAAATTGGGGGCATCTCCCGCTGCAGCTTAAAATGTTGCATTTGCAGCTAATTTTCATTGCCTTAGGATGGCTTGATTGATTCTGGACCTCTTTGATTGGGTTCAGGCAGATGTCAGGTGGGGAAGCTGCCCTCTAAACCACCCCTCTGTTTATGTCTCCTCTCCTCTTTATCGCTGCTCTCCTGGCAGGTCCAGGGCTGTCACCTGCCCTGGGGACCACTCTGTGCATGGCCCACTCTGGACCCCCTGGACACCTGGAGCTGGGGAGCAGGTCTGGGGAGCTGGGCTGGGATGAAGGCACTAGAGAAGCCCTCTCAACTCCTCTCTCCCATCTGCAGCAAGTCTGACAGTGCTCTGCCTGCTCCTCCCTGGAAAACACCAGCCCTTTCAGGACCTGTGGAGTTCAGCTGGCACTGGGGAGCCTGGGGACAATGGCCTGAGGGACAAGGGTCCCAACTCTGCTCTGCGCCTCCCCTCTGCACCAGCTCTCCCTCCTCTTGCCTCGTCCGCCCCAGATGCTGGGTACAGATCTCTTCTCACCTTGCCCTAAGCTTCACGGCTGCGGCCTTGGCTCAATTCCTGGCTCAAAGGTGCTTCTGAACCAGGGACAGGCATCAACAGCTCACCCCCATGTTTGTCTCCATGCCATGGACACATGTCAGGGCAGGGCAGGCTTTGTCCTTGTTTTTCAAGCACCAAGGCACCTGTGTCAAGTGAGGAACTAAACCTGCCCCGGGTTTTCCAGGACACTAAGAGTGAACCAAGGGCTTTTGAAACCAGCCCAGAGTCACACTGGGACATAGGCTGCATTATCGTGCCTTTGCTTCCCCGTGAATTCCAGTCCTCTGAGATGTTTAGATCAAACCTGATGACCCAAATCTGACTGCAGCAACTGAGAGGTGAAATGACCCTCCAAAAAGAACAGCCCAGAGAGCCCCCACGTGTGGTCCAGGCCACCCCGGGCCACTGCATCCATGCACAGAGGAGCAGCCAGGCAGCACCAAAGTGATTCACCAGCTCTAATTCAATTTCTTTGCCAAGCGGCGTGAAGCTGATGGCACCTCCACAGGATCCACAGCAGGGGAACGGCTCTGGAAGCTCTGGAAGCCATCACTGACAGCCTGTGTGAAACAGCTGAGCGGGCTGGGGCCAATGAACGTGTGGGCAACGCAAAACCCACATGCCTGAATACAACAGGACCTGCCGATGGAGCTAGGGGAGCAGAGGGTCACCCCATTGCTGGGACTGGGACAGCAGCTAGGTGGGGGACCTGGAAAAGTCTCCCAGCCCTTTGAGGCAGGAAGGTTGTGGGGTCAGGGAGGAAGCTGCCTCCAGAACTGACTGCAGGTGGAGGGAGACATGGAAGGAAACAATAGAGAGGAGGGAAAAGGACTCATCTCTCCTTCCTCCTGCTTTCCTCGTTAGAAGCATGGACCTAAGTGAGGTTCCAAGGCAACATGTGAATCTGGAATTTGTGGAGTCTTGCAGGAATATGTCCCCAGGTGTGTCCCCAGGTGTCCTTCAGGCATTCAACATCTGCTGTGGCCTTGGGCACCTCTCAAGCCCAAGCTGTCAAGGGTTTCCAGGCACAAATTGGGCAGAGCGCAGAGCAGGTATGGTTAATGTGAAGAAACCAGAAAAACTCTTTTCACTTCAAGACGTCTCCTCTGGTCCCTTCTTCATCTCAGCATTGAGCAGCTGCAATGCCCCTGACAGGTCTCAATTATAAACTTTAGTGAGGAGGCTGCTACCCCAACTATTCATCTTCTCAGAAGATGTCTGCCAACATCTGGGGCAGGGAGTCACAGTCCCAGGTGATGCATGTCCCATCCCTGCCGCCATGTCCTCAGGGAGGCCAGAGCTGCTGTGCTCAGTGCTCATCTGGCCACTCTGGATGCTGAGCTGGGGCTCAGCTGTTGTGCAGATGGGTTTTATCATGGCCCAGTGATGCTTTCCCAGTCTCATTTCCCACATTTCAGAGCAGCCTGAAGGGGACTGGGAGTTTCAGATGTTACAAAGCCTGGCCTGCTTAGGTCAGTGGTATGGGAAGAACCAGCCTGAGCCCCACAGACTGCTCAGGGGAAGTCTGGGGGAGCTGATGAGGGTCTGCCAGCCTGGCGACCTCTGTCCAGGGCACAGCTGGGGCAGTGTGTCCTGGTGGGGAAGGGCTCCCAGCAGCACAAACCGCAGGGCAGGCATTCCCCTGCTACCCCAACTATTGCACCCCCACCTTCAGCCCCATCCACCCCTCTGCAAGGGGGACACAGGCCAGGGGGACCCCAACCACCTTGGGGCCTGGAAGAAGGATCCATCACCCCAGGGAGGGTCCTCCTGCTCCACCCCACCACGGCTGCACCCAGCTGACCCCCCCACCCACAGAGCCCCAATGCAGCACACGGGCTGGTGGGGTCTGGGAGCTGGTGGGGTGGGCTGGCCCCGGAGCCCTGGCTAAGTGCCGTGGGGTTGGGTTTTTCCCGCTCCTGGGAACCAAGTTTCGGCTTTTGTTGGCAAACAGATGTAGCTTTTATGTGAAAAGGTTAGTACAGTATGTTAGTTCCTAGGGAGGGGATAATAGCGTCTGATTCTCACACCCGGGGGACTGCGAGGTGACAGCAGCACGGGAGGGAAGGGTATTTAACACCTTCGCCTTGGGAACCCTTTCCCTTCCCAGACAGAGTCCCCCCGCCTTGCCGAGCGCAAGGAGAAGGAGGGCGGTGCGACGCCTTTGTCCCTGCTCCCGTTGCACCCCGATCCCATCCCATTGGCACTTGCATCCTCACAGGCAGCAGAAGAGCCTGGGAAAGTCAGACAGTAATTCAGGATCTGGGTCCCTGACATGGCTCATGGTGTCACAATCTCCCCAGCTGCAGGCATATAGGGAGGCTGTGGGTTGTGGTGCCTGGTAGGGATGGGGTCTCTGAGGGACCACAGGGATGAGCCCCCTTGGCGTGTGTGCTGCGCCGGGGGTGGGTGCCCTCAGTCTGTATCCCCAAGGCTGTCACCTCACTCGCTGCCTGGCAGCCGTGTCTGTGCTAAGACTGGGGCTCACGGTGCCACTTGAGGCACCCTCAGTGGATCAGGACTTGGTGGCAGATATGTTCCACAAAGCCTAGACAGTGCAGCATGGAGAGAATTTAAGGGCCCTGCTGCCTGCCCTCCTAGAAAAGTCAAGACTTCTTCCTAAATCCATCCTCCCACCCCATCCTGCTGCAGTGAAGGAGGAGGAGAAACCCTGTAAGCGTGTGGCACCTGGGGACAGCCCTGCATGTGGCTGTGACCTCCGCCAGGGCTGTCAGCTATCCATAGTCCCATCCCAACAGGGGGACCAGATATAGGTTGGTATTGTAATTTTCTTGGGGGTGACAGCATCCAGTGAGGCCAGGCACAGTGCGAGGGCGAGGGTTCACAGGGGTGATTGCCAGCACAGTGACAGCAACCTTGGCCCTGGGGTTGGGCTGGGATAAGGCTCCCCCAGGAGCTGCTGCTGCTGCTGTTTGTCTAACTGGGGGGTGGGCAGAGCTGGATTAAACCCGTGGATGCTGTATGCATTGAGGGAGTTCAATTCAGACTGCCCATGCAGGAGCTGGAATGTCCTCAGAGCAGGAGAGACCAGTTCTGCCAAATTCCACCCCACGGGATGCCAAATTACAAGTGCCATTACTTGGGCTGTCACTCCGCTCCGAGTCTTTCAGGGCAGACACCTTCCCACTACCTTCTGATCTCAGAAATGACACATTTCTGAGGTAACCCTTTCCTGGGTGACCTGATTCTTGTGCTGAGGTTGCCCATGGGAAACCAGCAGCTCCCCAGAACTGCCTGTCCTTGGTGTTCACACTCAGATGGGACAAGGGATGCTGCACAGCAGTAGCTCAGTGCTACCGTGTCCCCTCCATGAGGCTGGGTCAGACACAGGAGGGGTTGGGTTTTCAGGGTATGGTCTGTGCCTGCTAGAAACAAGCTGCTGAGGAATTACTGCGAATAATGGCCAAAGTCTGTGTTTAAAAATGTGGAGGGCTGCCTCCTGCCGTGCTCACGGGGCTGTGCCAGCTCACTGTCATCAGACCCAACCTGGGCATCCAGGTGATGGGAGTGGGCATTTCCAAGCTCTGTGCCTTACAGGGCTCCTCACTCCTAGAACCTCCTGGCTTCACTGCTCAGCTATTTTGTGCTCTTTTAATTTTCCTTCATTACTTAAAATAGCAGGACAGCAATTCCTACCTCACTAGATTTTCTGAGAGCGTTGCTTGAAGGGTGTGTGTTCTGGTCCCTGCAATGACAGTGGCAGTGCCTCTCTGTCCTCCCCAGTGGGGCACAGTCCCACAGGCTCCCCAGTGGGCAGCAAACTCCTCTTGGGGGATCAGGGCTGGGCTCAAGGCTGCTCACAGGGCCCCCTCCCAAAACTCAGTGGGAAGCAAAGGTAAATTGCTGCACTGGGTTTGGGGCAACCCTGAGTACAAATTCAGGCTGGGTGGAGAAAGGATTGAGAGCAGCCCTGGGGACAAAGACTTGGGGATGTGTGTGGATGAGAAGCTCAACACACCCTGGCCACATGCACTGGGACCCAGAACCCCCTGTGCCCTGGGCTGTTCCCACAGGAGGCAGCAGGGGAGGTGGTTCTGCACCTCTGCCCCACTCAGGTGAGACCCCACCTGCAGAGCTACCTGCAGCCATGGGGTCCCAGCACAGAAGGGATGTTGAGCTGCTGGAGAGAGTCCAGAGGAGGCCACAGAGATGCTCCAAGGGCTGGAGCCCCTCTGCTCTGGAGCCAGGCTGGGAGAGCAGGGGGTGTTCACCTGGAGAAGACTCCAGGAAGATCTCAGAGCCCCTTCCAGGGCCTAAAGAGGCTCCAAGAGAACTGGAGAGGGACTTGGGTCAAGGGATGGAGGGACAGGATGAGGGAAGATGGCTTCCCACAGCCAGAGGGCCGGGTTAGATGGGATATTGGGAAGGAATTCCTCCTCCCTGTGAGGGTGGTGAGGCCCTGGCACAGCCAAACCGTGGTACAAGCCCAGGACGAGGGGCAACCAGCACCCTCAGGGACTGGCTGTGAGATTGGTAAGGTTTGGGAAGAATCTCCTTTACTGAAATAGGAGCTCTGAGGTCTGAAACCCCACCAGGTTTAAAGACACAGTGCTCTAGAGCTCCGTGAGGCACGACAACAAATACTGGCAGGACTTGTTGAAGAGGTGCTGACCTTTCCTAAGGTGCCACACACTTGCATGAACAAGGCAGAGTCTCTCTCTATCAATGGGCATTTTGGGTGAGAAAGGCTGGATTTGGGGCTCACGGAACAGATGTTCCCTGGCTATCCTTTGCACTGGGCCGATGCAGGAGCAGACCTGTCTCCCACCCCTGCAGGCTATGCATCCTGGGCTGCTGCCCCAGCAGGTACAGGGACGCAGCTCCCCCAGTACGGAGTACACAAGTGCCAAAGGTGGCATTGCCTGGCATGGAGCCATCTGCATGTCCCCTTCTCCAGCTGATCCAGCCTGGACACCTCCTCCAGAGCAGGAGGCAGCAGTGGGCCCATGCTGGCACAGAGGGGTTGGAGAGGAGCAGGTTGACCACTCTGGGGTGTAGGTTCACATCGTCCCTACACCCAAGGAGCATCTTTCTGGGTCAACCTGCCCCAGCCCACTCACACCAGAGTGGATGATTTCCAGCTGAGATGGCCCAGGCCTGAGAAGCAGACATTCCCTCGCTCGAGTGTGCTGAAATGTTTAATTAGAGTTTAACGGCAGCCTGGGAAAAAGATGTCATATTTCTGGGCTGCATTTTGTTGTTGGGCTGCGCGCTCCATACGCACAGAGCCGGGGCAGACCTGCGGCACAAAGAGCCCTTTATAAGCCTCTCCCTGCGCTCGCCCCGACCCTGAACTTTCCCATCAGCTGCTGGCGCGGTGCCCTCGCAGTGCCCGTGAGGGAGCCGGGGCACCGTGCAATGGGAGTGCACGGCTCTGCCTCTGCAGTGTGGGATGATGCTGCAGGAGAAGGGACACTGTGAGGTGTCTGCACGAGAGGACATACCTCTGTGCTTGGATGTTGGCAGGAGCCCAAGATGCCCTGCCTTCGTATAGCCACAGGCAGGCAATGTGCTGGCCGTGTGTGTGGCCAGGGTTCGGCGGGATGGAACCTGGGGACACAGCATTGCCTGTGAGTTTCTGAAGGTGCTGCCCACTCTGATCACAGATTTAATTTCACAGACCCCAGCAGGATTGAGCCCTCAGTCCCATCCCTCTGCCCCCACAATGGGAAAGGAAGGGAAGATGCTCAGCCCTGCCCAGCTGGTGGAGGCAGCAAAGTGGCAGGACAGGCTCTGGAGAGCACAGCCACCATCCCAAGGAAGCTGGAGAGGAATGTAAGGAATGGAGCATTCCTTTCTTCTCTGACGTCATCCCCACAAATTGCCCATCAGCATTTCCACTTGCAGGTGTTTTTTTCTGCAGGGCGAAATTATAGTTCTGCTGCCACTCACCTGCCCACATCCTGTCCGTCAGGGAGAGGGCAAACCCAAGTGTGGCGGGGTCAGATAGCTCCTGTCATTTGTCCCAGCTTTGCCCCCTCCACTTGGCTGCTGAAACAATATACAGCAACTCCCTCGGGTCCAGCAAGAGCACAAAAAAATGCCACATTTGCACATTATTGCCCCTTTTTACCTCTTCTGTGTGTGTAACACAAACATGTGATGCTGTAGATCACTCCCTGCACCCCCCACTGTTGTGGTAAAGAGCTGTGGAGGGGTTAAGATCCCCATCACACCACGGTGACCCCACATATCACCAACTCACTGGGATCATGTTAACACATCTGGGAGGTGTCAGGCTGGGAACATGGGGAATAGGTGCCCGAGGCTTCCTGGGGTTTGTCCTTGCTCTGGCAGCAGCAGTTCTTCCCCTGCCCCCAGGGTTTTCCTCTCACTGGTCCCAGCTAGCAGCCAGTGTGGCTTCTGAGACTGCTATGTGGAGTGTTTTGGAGAAGTTGTGTGTGAAGAGCTGGTGTTTTCCCTCAGGATGAGATGCAGATGGTTGTTCTCCAAGGAGGTGGTGGTCCCTGTGAGCCGTTCTGTGCTGGGAATGCTGCCTGAGCTCAGCTGTGCAGTGTCACGCTCTGCTCACCATGGGAAGAGCTGTACCCTCAACGGCAGCCATTGTCTCAGACAGGGACAGCCTTCCAAAGGTGCTTGGCACCAGACTGGTCCTCACCAAAATCCTGGCTTTGTCTACCCATGCCCTACCAAAGGTTTCTCAGCAAATTTTGGGTAGCACATGGCCCATGGACCTTCACTCAAGGCATGTCCTACAGTCACACCTAGCCAGCTTTTGTCCCAGAGGTGGCCAGCAGCAGTCCCACCCCACAAGGGGTTGTCTAGGGAGAAGGATGCTGGCAGCATGAATTGGGAATGTGGTCCTGGGTGTTACAATTGCTCCCTGTTGGATCCATTCCCCTCCTGCTCTGGCCATGCAGGCAGTGTGGCAGGGGCTGACATGACACCTTTGTTCAGGCACTAGCAGGTGATGCCATGGAGCAGCTGTGGGGACATCCTGCTGCTCCTCCAGGCCTGGTGACAGGGATGAACTGCAGCAAGGCCCATCCTACTGCCTGGGAGGGTTGAAGGTGTCTCTGCCTGTGGCAGGGGGACTGGACTGGATGACCTTTAAAGGCCCCTACCAACCTAAACCAGTCTGTCATTCTATGATTTCCACACTGACACCCTGGCCAAGTGTATGACCAGCAGCATCGTGGTCCCTCCATTGCTGCTCCATTTCTCAGGAAGCTCCCCCAGCCCCTGGGCTGTGGCATTAAACACATGATCTCCAAGATGGTATGGTGAAGACACTTTATTGCAAAAATCTAGGGTTTTTAAATTGTTCGTTTGTTATGAGTTTACATACTTGTGAGGCACAACAAATGTGCTTAGCTACTCACCATAGACCATGATAGGAGCAGGCATTAGGTGTAAGCAATCATCAGCCCCACGGTGTGAGCACTTATTGTACTAATAATTATTTTATAATTATGTAACTTGTTTTTCACTTCTAGTTTAGCTGAGTCATTCCCAGAATGCCTTACTAGTCAGCTAAGTAACAGAAGTGAGCAAGGATTTTACAAGGGCAGCAAGGCCCTCACTTTGCAAGGCCTTTCTGCTCTGCAACAAGGGGCCCTGTGAAATGTGCAAGATCTGCACAGAGAGCAACTCTCCCAACAATCCTGGCCAGTGTTTGAATAGGTAGAGGTAAAAGTGTGGAATTTTTGTGTTCTCCGTGAGGCTGGGGGCCCCGTGGGCTGGAGACATCCATGATGCTGGGATGAACCTGTAGGAGAACCCACCCCCTGAGGGGTGTTTCAGCTCTGCTCATGTGAGGGAAGGATCTGACACTCCTGGGCTGTGGCCCAAACATTCTCCCTGGCATCCTGGAGGTTGAATGTGGGTTTGGAGGGGATGGGTTCTGTTCTTGGAGGGGCTTTGGAGCTGTGGGGCTCCCAGACAGGACATGGTCAGGATACTCAGCACTGATGGTGGCTTCTCCCATAAGGAGTGAGGAGCTGCTGCACATTTCTTCTTGCCAGGGAGCAACAATGAAAAAATGCCAGGAGAGACCCAGGGACAGTGCAGTGACAATGGCACCTGGGACATAAAGTGTCCTGGGGAGAAGCAAAGCCAGCATGTCAGGCTGGGGCACAGTGGGGTGGATGGCTGCCAGGTCCCAGCACACCTGCAGTGAGACACTGGGCAAAGAAACCCACCACAGCAAGGGGCTTCTCCTGCTCCTCACCTGCCCATGGGCTACTCAGAGCAACCCCCTGCCCACTGCCCAGGACCCCAAGGCCATGGGAGACCTCAGCTTAGGGTTGTCCCCATCAGGGCTGGCAGGCAGTGCCAGGGTGGAACACTCCATGACACCTCCCAAGGCCCAGCTTGTTCCCAGAGCCCTCCTTGGCCAAAGATAGGATTCTGCAGCTCTTTTGGACCCTTTCAGGATGGGATCTGCCTTTTCTGTCTGGCTCCCTCCCTACCGTCTTTGTGCCCAGGTGGTGACAGTTTTTGGAGCAGCCCCATGCTTACAGGGACCATCCCCAAGATGAGAGTTGGTGCCAGGCCAGGATAAATCAGTGGCCCATGTTCTGCCCATGTTCTGGGGACAGCATCTGTCCTCAGCCTCAGCAGTGAAGGCTGGGCTGGGGAGCCAAACACTTCCTCCAGTGCCAGTGGCACAGCCAGACTGCCTGGGAGCTGTGGGGAGCTGCAGTTGGAATCACAGAATCACTGGAAGGTTTGGGTTGGAAGAGACCTGAAAGCTCATCTCTTTTCACTCCCTGCCGTGGTCACACCTTCCACTATCCTAGGTTCCTCCAAGCCCTGTCCAACCTTGGCCTTGGGCACTTCCAGGGATGAAGCTCAGCTTCTCTAAGCAACCTGCCCACAGCAGCCTGCCAGGTGCTGTCACTGGCTCAGTGTGCTCGAGGTCCTCAGTGCACAGTCTGGTGTCAAACACGTCCAGGGTATGAGCAGTCACACACCACGCAGAGCTGAGGGGTAGGGTGGATACGCCCAGGGCAGTGGGAGTGCTGTGGGAGGTCCTTTCCCCACTGGCCCCAGCATCACTCTGTTCCCTTCTGTGCTGCAGTGTCCCATCTGCTTGCAGCCCTTGTCCCTCCATGAGCAGGTGTTTTGGCCACTGCCTGAGCCCGGTGGGGCTGCAGCTCCAAGCTGGAGTGGGAGTTTTAGACTGCCACGTGATGGCAGAGCCCTGTGCTGACACTGACACTGCTCCTTGTCTCATCACTGCCACTGCATGTTACACAAATGGCTCATAACTCATGGTTGGCTCATAACTGTCCTTGCTCACCGTGGTGTTCGATGTAGAGCAGAAGCACTGGACACAGGTTTGGGATTGCCCTTTTGGGGCTGCTGAAAGGCTGCTGCCTGGTCAACCACTCCCCAGAAGTAAAACAAATGGTGTAAACGCTTTGGCTGGGAGGAATAAAGAATGGATCAAAAGGACTGGATGGGTTTTGCTAAGTTCAAGAGAAGTCTGTGAGGGGTGAAACGGGACTCAGAAGGAGCTGAAGAGAGAGGTGGCTTCTCTGTGGGGTGATTGTGATGAGCTCTGAGAAGCACTGCACAAAGAAATGGTCTTGGTTCTGGGATGCAGGTGGGTACAGGCAGGGCAGGAGAGCCCCAGCAAACCGGTGAGCCAGAAGTGATGGAGAACATCTGGCTAGAAATGCCTCCCAAGGCAGAAAAGCAGAGCAGGAGGGAAAGGAGAGGGCAGGGAAGAGCTCGGTGGTGAATGTGTGTTGGAGTGGGATGACCAGACGGGAGGTGATGGGAGTGGTCAGAGCGGGGGGGCCAGACTGGAGGTGGGGGGTGCTGCCCAAGTGAGAGGAAGAGGAGGAGGAGGAGGAGCCTCTCTCCAGGACACCCTCCAAAGCACGGCAGTGCTGAGCAAGCAAACACCTGGAGCCTCCCAGGTCTCTGTGAGCGCCTTCCTGTGCTGATGGGAATGCTGCTGCCCTTTCAGCCTCTTCATCTCAGGGTGAGGAGGAGACATCTCAGGCCCCAGCTCCACTGCCACACGTGGCTGTGCATGGCAACAGGCAGTGGGACCACCGTGCCTAGTTGGATTTCTCCTGGATTTGGTGGCAGCAACCTGCAAACCAAGCTGGGAGCGCATTCCTCCATCAGGCACTGCTGAGGGGCCCCGTGGAGTGCGAAAGCACAACTCTCCCTTTGCAGTTTTCTGTCTTTATTACACTAAAGGCTGTGTTTGGCTGTCCAGGCTCTGGGGCTCATCTCACGAGTGTCAGGGGCAGTTGCACCACAGCTGATTTTTTCAGACCACCAGCAGCGAGAGCCTGAACCAGTTCTGAGACCTCACTAAGAGTCACAGTCAGCATGTGGGACCCCTGTCCACGCACAGGGGCTGGTGAAACACCTCTGCCTGTGACCCAAAACCCTCTGCCTGCCTTGCACAGTCATCCCATGCTCTCCCCGCCAGGTATCTGGGGGATGTGGGGCTCTGTGAGCACAGGGTCAGAGTAGGCATGGAGTGCTGAGAACTTGGCTGCAGCCTCACAAGGGTGTCAAAGCAGGAAAACGTGCGGGGAACCGTTTTGCCCTCCATCTGTAGCTCCTCCTTTAGCCAGGCCAGCTGCTGGTGTGGGCAGGAGGCTGACTCCACCAGTGAGCTGCCCCAGCCCTGCCAGGGAGGACAGGGAGGGCTTTGTGGGGCACTGAGAATTGCTTGGCTTGTGGCTGGTGGAGTCAGGCTGTGGGGAGCCCTGACTGCTCCCTCACAGCTGATGGATGCAGGGATGGCTCCCACTCAGCCCAAAGAAATGCTGAGACTTGTTCCAGAAGTGCGGAGATGGCAGGAGTAGGTCTGGGGGCAGTCAGGGACAGGCCTGGAAGGAATCTAAATCCTCAGGTGCAGAGAAGTATCTGCTGCTCACAGTGAGGACTGTGAGGGTGGTTTTGATTTTAGGAGTTTAGGATTCTGCTTCAAAATCAAACTATCTAGCCCTCCCAGATGTGGGGAGCACAACTCCCTGGCACATCCCAACTGTTGCCACACAGTCGAGGGGATGGATCCAGCACCCATGCCCATGGCCAGGGCAGGGACCAACCTCTGGACCATGCTGGAGCTGGTTTATCCACTGGGCTTTCCCCATCCCGCAGCTGAGGGTTTGCCTGCCAGGGTATGATGACCAGAGGGACAATGAGCATCCTACAGTGGGATCTGGGGAGGTGAGGAGGTAGCCAAGCTGGCAGCAGTGCCACTTCCCTGAAGGGCACCTGTCCAGGACCCACGTCCCACCAGCCTGGGGGAGCCCAGCTGGCAGCTCCATTCATTCCGCAGCCCTTTGGGGTGAGCTCGGCCTGGGGTGAGTTCACCCTGGGGATCATCCCATCCTGAGGCTGAGCTCATTTTGAAGATCAGCCCATCCCAGGGGTGAGTTTACCTTGGAGATGAGCCCATCCTGGATTTAAACCCTGTCTGGAAGTGAGCCCAGCCTGGGGGCTAATCTCAAAATGTGGGTTAATCCCGGGCAAAATGGGTCTAATCCCATGTTCGGGTCTAATCTCAGACCAGTGGCTGATCCCAGCCTGGGTGCTGAGCCCAGTTGAATTAAACCGGGGAGCTGAGCCCAGTTTGAGTGCTACACTCAGCCCAGCCCAACCCAGCCTGGGTGCTGAGCCCCGCCAGCCCCTGAGCTGCTGTTCCTGGCTGTCCATCCCTGGAGTGGGTGCCAGCCCAGCCCAGCCCAGACCCCCAGGACTAGGGGTTCCCCTACCCCGGGAAGGGGCACCGTGCCCTGGGCAGCGCAGCCGCATAATGCCCGGCTTGTTCTGCGCTGGGAGCGGGAGCCTCCCGCCCCTCCTCCAGCGTTCCCAGCCTATTCTACATTATGTATAGGAACTGGTTTTTCTTCCTGGGCCATTGTTTCCGCTGGATTGGGTAGATTGCTCCAGGCCTCGCTCAGATTTCCTTTCTCACGCTTTTTTTTTTTTTTTTTTTGTTTTGGTTTTTTTGGTTTTTTAATATATCCCAGTTTGCTGCCGCAGCTCCTACTCTCCCCTAATTAAAGCAGCAGGCACTGCCCACCTGATGGGGGGCTCACCTCCTCCCAGCTGTGCCCTCTTGCTCGCTGTCATTGCCCAGCACCAGGGGCTGGGCTCCAAAACCATGCTCCCACACCAGGTAGCCAGCTCTCCAGTCAGTAAGGGCAGTTTGTGCCCTGGCCAACCTGCAGCTACACACAAGCTGCTCAGGCTGAGGTGGCTCAGGTTTCCATTTTCCTGCAACCCTATCTGCTAAATCAGGTTTATTTGCTTTAACAAATAAAAAGTGATGGAGGTAGTGCAGCCCCACAGCCTTAGCACAAGTTCCTGCAGAACACCCAGTGGGTCAGGGGCTGCAGGCGTGACACCAGGCCCTGAGCACCCCACTCCCTTGGCACAAAGGGAAAGCCCAGCTTGAGAAGGGACCCCAACACTTGGTTGCTGACCCAGGCAGTGGCCTGGTGAGGGTGTGACAGGGCTGTTCTGCAGCTCTATGGGTTACCTGCGATGAAGTGCTCCTGGCCTCAGAGCAGCTGAAGTGAGGGGACCTGGCCTGCAGAGCTGCTTCCCAGCTCCTTCCCTCCTGCCACAGCACACCAGAAGCCAGGCACGATGTCCCAGTGCCTCGGGTGATGCTGTCCTCTACTCGGAGGTCTGGCACAGTGACAGGGAAGGGCAGGTAGTGCTCCGATGGTATCTGGCTCCAGCTGGGGAAGGCAGTGCATCCCCCGGGGGCCTCTGCATAGCAGACTTGGGTTCCCAGATAAAAATAGAAGCTGAAACATGAGGCCAACTTCCCCGGCTTTGCCTCTGCCCGCACACCCTCACCCCACTCAGCTGCAGTGCTGACCTGGGGAACCAGCCCGGGGCAGCCCCAGGCCTCCCCAGGGAGGGCAGGGGAGAGGGCAGTGGGACACTTAGGGACCAGATGGCCATGAACTAGCAGAGCCGGGCAGCCACCTGGCCCAGGGTGGCCCTGGCCACTTCTACAGGGCTGAAAACTGCTGTGGGGAAAAGTAGAGCGCTGAAGGCACAACCTCCAGCCAGGCACAGCTCCAAGAGCTCGGCACAGGACAGGGGGACAAACCCCTGACATACGCTACACAGCTGGTCCCAGGACCTCAACCAGAGGGAGGGCAGCTGCCAACGAAAGCCAGAAGGAGTAGGAATAAGGGTCGCTGTTGGCTTAATACACAATAATTTCCTAAAGCTTGTAGAACCCTTGGAGCAGAGGACAAAGTCCCCAGCATGGCTGTGTATCCAAGTGAAGGTGCAGCAGGGAAGAGGCTTCATTGCACTGTCCTGGGAATTCCTGGGGCCTGGCTCGGGCAGGAACCCAGCTCACAGCATGGCCAGCAAGCCCTCGGGGGAGGAAGAGCAGTGCCGACCTGAGCATGGGGATCCTCTAGAGAGAGAAATGCTTTGTCCCTTTGCAGTTTCCAGGGCTCTGATTCTCAAGGGCAGAAAAGGCATCTCCATGACCTTTTCTATTTCTGGTGCTAAAACATCATGCTCCTGAAGGTCTGGGGTTGCTTGGTAGCCAGATTTCCACTTACATTTTAGTTTTGGGATGAGAGCCTTTGGAATATGAGCTGGCAGGACATAGACCCTCACTCTGCTTCCAGTGCTGGGTGATTCCAGAGCTTGAGTTGGGTTGTTTTTCCCAGCCCTGAGGTTCCTCAGCCTCCAGCATCCTCTGTCCCAGAGCTGAGCTCTCACCTCCAGGTGGGTAAGACTCAGTAGCTTGTCAGAGACGAGCAGCAATGAGCTGCATTGCAGGCAGCTGGGTGAATTAACCCTTCTCCTGCTCTGGCACAGGCTCTGGAGCAGCCTGGAGTGGGAGGTGGGTGTCCTGGAGCAGCATGGCACAGGTTTTCACCCACAGGAGGAGCTAACCCTCACCCCAGGGTTGGATATAAAGCACATTTACAAGGCCGGAAGAAAATCTGCTCCTCCAGCTGGCATAGGGCTGGTGGAGCAGAGGCGCTGCAGTCAGGAGGATGGGAAGGGACAGCTCACATCCTGGCCCCAGCAGCTCCTGGCACAGAGCTCACCCTAAAGCCAAGGCTTCAGGGATGCTGCATAACCTCGTTAGGAGGCAGTTATTACTGGTTTGGCTTTGTTATTAAACTTGCTGTGAGTCTGTCCCAGAGCAGCACCTGTGTGCTGGGTGCTGTATAAACAGGGCTCACAGCTACAGTGAAGGTTGGGTCAAGGGTGCTGTGGCAGCTTTAGGTTTTTTGGGGGGATCAGCCCAGCTTGGAGGGAGGATGAGCAAGTGAGACTTGAGGTGGCTGAGAGGCAGCTGGAGGGATCCGAGGGGCTGTGTGCAGTGGGAGGCAGGTTGAGCATAAGTTCTTTTCCCTATGGGAAATTCAGCTTTGCATGTGGGTTTAGGTGTAGTGTCAGGTGAGATTCTCATCACTGCAAAGGCCTTGAGGTACTGAAAAGGGCTTTCAGTGCCGCTGACTACCGCTGGCAGTGATGGCAGCAGGATGGGGTTTGTGGTTGGAGACAGCACTGTCTGTGCTTGAGGGAGTGCAAGTGCGCCAGGGGTAGGGAAAAGCAGAGATTACACTGCTCCCATCCCTGCTGGATGCTGAGCTCCCACAGCCTCCACACATTATCCAGGGATGTGCTTGTGTTTCCTCTCCTATCTTCCTCCGGGGGAGCTGACGGAGCCCCACAGCCCAAAAGTCATTTGCTCAGAGCAGCTGCAAGCTGGGAGGTGAAAATGGAGAAGGCACCTTCAGACAAGGAGCCAGTGGGAGCTGGGGTGACCTGAAAGGGAGCCAGCAGGAGCTGGGGTGCACCAACAAGGAGGTGGCAGGAGCTGGGGTGCCCCAAGGAGGAGCCAGCACGAGCTGTGATACCCATGGAGCCTCCAGGGCTCTGTCACCGTGACTTCCACTATCTCCCCAGTCAGAGGAGCTCCGCTAATCTGCCCGTTTCAGCCATGGCTGATGCTCCCAGACAAGCAAGGCCCTTGTAGCTGTCAGGTGAGCCTTTCCCAGAGCTTATGCAAATGATACTAATTAAAGGCATTCTTATCTGTTCAATTTCCCACACCTTTTGCCTCGAGGGGGATAGAAAACTTCATGTTTTAACTCCGTATTTCGTGGCAGTCGGAAGGACTGCCTAGGGAAAGTGTTGGGAAATGCAGCAGGTCACTCCTGATGAGAAAAATTGGCTTATGCAAGTGTTGAAACACTTTATTATGCATGAGAAACCTTCCAGAAATGGATGACTAATAGCAAAGCGGGAGCAGAGAAAGCAGTGGGAACGAAGTACCAGGCTGGCATGGGATCCATGTCATCTTACCAGCTTAGCAGGGTTGGGCTAGGTCAGCACTTGCCTAAGAGACCTCTCAGAGTACCTGGCTGGCAATGAGGGAAGTGATGTTAATGATTCAATAAACAGAGCCCTTCCCTCTTTGTGAACCAAACAGCCCCTGATGCCAGGATCCCACTGGCAGCCCTGGGTTTCAACTGGCAGCATGTTACTGAGCTCAGATGGCCATAAAATCCCCGCTGCTGGATGTGCAGGCAGGTTTCGTGGAGGATGTCCAAGCTGCCTTCCCACGTGGGAGCATCACAGCCCAACTCCCAGCACATCTCTCACCATGTTCCTCTTGTGGCACACAGGGCTGCCCTGGTGCTGTGGCCAGTCAAGGCTGTTGTGAGCACTGAGAGCCTTTGCTCCCTGGAAGGACCAGGCTGACACACCCAGCATGTCCTCTGCTGTTGGGAGGGTTTGCTGGTACCCAAGGACAGGCACTGGACCATTGCAACAGAGCAGAAGCAGCAATGTGCACCTTTATGATTCCCAGGGACTAGTGATCTGAAGATCAGTGAGGAAAGCTCTTGGCATAAAGGGGAAGGGAAGCAGCCCAGACAGCTGCTCTCTGAAAATCCATTTGGAGAGACGGCTGAGGTGGCCTTTGCATCCACAGGGTGTGGGGATCTCCAGTGGGTTTAATTGCTGAGTTTCTGCTCTTTGTGCAAGGACCTCAAAAGTGCTGCAGGGCAGGGCACTGCTGGAGGAAGAGGAGAGTGTCTGAAGGTCAAAGCTGTGGGTGCAGCAAGGGCAGCTGAAGTCACTTAGGAAGAATGTGAGAAAATAGACACATAAGCGTGGTCAGCTCCTGACCTGTGCTTCACGTGTGCCAGGTTGTTACCTAGTTTTCTTTCATTGCCCTTTCCACCATCTCCCACCTTTCTGCTTTGAGTGGTAGGCAGGAGCTATGCGGAGGCAGATCCATAACTCCTGGGTTTGGAGGCAATAGTGGCCAGCCTGTGCTGAGCCTGGGCATCCCACAATCTGGGGAGGTTTCAAGTCTCAATAAGTCCCTGAAAGAAACTCTTGGATGCTCAAGGGCTGCGCTTTCACAACCAAAGTGAGAGTTGCAACCTCCATCCAGAGGAGTGGCCCTTTCACCAGATGATATCCATCTCAGAGAGAGGGAGAAAGAGGAGAGGGTAGGCGGTGAGTAGGAAAAGAGATATCACTGCAGGTGGCTGTTGAGTAGTCCTGGGATACTGCGAGCAGAAGACACCCAAGGAATTGTCCTGACATGAGCTGCCCTGAATTGCCCCAAAGAGTTCATGCCAGGCACTGTTGTCCTTTACAGCAGGTTTGATACATGGGGGATTTCCCAAGACAGGAGCTCTCCAGGCAGAGAGTTGTGTCTCACTGGTAAAACCCCTGCCAAGGAAATCCCTTGGTGATGTTGGCCTGTGATGTTTGTCAGCAGAGCAGGCAGAAGGAGCCCTGAGGCCCAGAGGCTGTTTCAGGGGTGGCTCCTCTGGGCAGAGGTCAGCATCAAAGGTGACTCAGAGCACTTTGGAGATGCAGCTTTTAGGGATATCAAAGGAAGGAGCAAAACTGACTCCAGGGCTGTCTGAACTTCTCATCTTCCACGTGTTTTGGGTACCAGCCTATGTCCACCTGAGCTCATGCTGCCAGTTTTAACCAAGCTCACACTGGCTCTTGCAGAACTTTTGGAGTCACAGAAGGTTTGGCTTCTGTTATCTGCTGAACCTGAGTTTCCTTTCAGCTTCTTGGCTCTGTGGGTGGAGGCACAGAGAGAGGATGGGATGCTGAGATGGCCCTGGAGCTCCAGGCTCAAGCATCCAGTCCCTCGAGTCCTGGGAAGTTTGTGCATCAGTGCTAGTGAAATCCCCACCTGGGAGGGCTGGGAGAGGCAGGGATCATCCTAAGCAAAAACAAGGCACCGGCTGGGCTGCCAGCATTGCAAAAGGACGTTTGGCCCTGCCTCATCCTCCTCAGTGACACAGGCAGGCAGAGCCTCAGTGCAAGGGGAGTCAGGCTGCTGTGGCTGGGGACAAGCACCTCGCTGGGCTCAGGGACCACAGATCCACGGCACTGATATCACCACAGTCTCAGTCCATCATCACTCCTTCTAATCCCCATATCACGCTCTTGGTGGTGACAGAGCAGGCTGGGCTGCAGTGTCCCTATGGATGCTGGCATGAGGTCCTGGGGCAGGAGCACACAGGTGTAGGGTGATGGTGCCCCACACCAGGGTGCAGCACCTTGGCCAGGATTGGCAGACAGGCGCAGGGAGAGGGGACAACAGTGAGGGACTGCAGTGGGGACCATGGTTTCATCTGAGATGAGCTGCACCTGCTCCTCATCCTTGCCATGGATGTGGCAGCAGAGGTGAGGCAGGGGAGGTGTCACAGCTGCATTCCCCTGCCCAGGGAGCCTGAATTCCACAGCAGCTTCATCGCCCCTCCTGCCGAGGGGGTCGGAGAAGGGACTCGCTGGGCTCACGTGTGCTGAGCAGGGCACGCAGCGCTGCCCGGCCGGGGCTGATTCACACGGCGAGCTGGATGCCGGGCTGCCGTGGGAAAGCGCGCCCGCCATGGCTCCCGAGCGCCGGGATTGCTTCAGCGGGGGTGCAGCCAAGATCCATTTCACAGAGGGCAGAGCAGATCTCGGCTGGGATTTACCAGTGACTAAGCATGTGCTGGCACGGGCTGGCCCAGCGTGAGAAAGGCAGGGCTGCTACTCCTCCGAGGTGTGCCCGCTGCTGCTCTGCGACCCACCGCCCCGGGGGCATCGGGCACCTCACTGTGTCACAGGGGCGTCCGACACCCTGCTGTCTCGGGGGTGTTGGGCACTCCACCACGTCGGGGACATCGGGCACCTCACTGTGTTGCGGGCACCAGTGTCAGTGGACTGGGTGGCACCCAGAAGCCTGTGGGGGCTGCAACCCCCAGTCCCCTCATCCCAAGCTGGACTCATCCCTTTCCTCGCCCCTGTGGCTGGGCAGAGCCCCTGCATTCAGCCCGCTCAGCACATTGTCCCCAGGGCAGTACTGGGACATGGGCAGAAGCTGCTACCCTCACCCCGAGCCAGCCACAGGGGCTGGGGGGCAACCCCAAAATGTTGCAGAGAGGCCAGACCCTTCTCTCTCAGGTCATGGCTGCTGCTCCTAAGCAGTTGCACCTCAGGCAGTGCTCCAAAGTGCCACCGTGTCCTGCTGATTCACCTCAGGAAGATTTTTGGGGGCCACAGCTAATGCTGCCATGAAGGATCTGTAGAAACCAAACTTTACCCAGAAGGAACAACCATCCCTTCTCCAGCAGAGAGGCTCCCCACTTCCCTACCCTGGAAACAAAAGGTCCACACAAAAAAAATGCTCCACATCCCCAGCTAGGGATAAGGAGACACAGAAGGCTGTGGGGAGCTGTGTCCCTGGGCAGGAGCCAAGCCTGAAGCTTGAGGCCACCACTGGTCCCTGCAAGGCAGCCACACAGCCCAGCCTGTCGAGGTGGCAGCCTGCCCCCCTCACTTGATCTCTTTTGGCTCATTTTGGCAAAGCATTAAAAAAAAATTAATAGCAATTTTTTATTACAGCTAATTGGTACTGCTGCTAAGTGGCTTATCTGGCTTTTGAGCTCGCCCTCTGTTTTTGGGAAGCTGAAGGTGGTGAAGGCCCAGGGGCTGGGGGTAGCGTGGGGCACAGAGCCTTGCAGCAGCACCTGCAAGCCCTGGAGTGTGGGGAATGCCAGGATACCCCTGGGCTGCCGGGCATCCCCGGCAAAGGAGTGAACTGTTCCTAGTTCAGAACAGAATTTTAGAGAAGCAGAGAAATTTATGTAAGGTCACTCTGTGCATCAAAGCGGAAGCCGAGAGCCCAAGCCCAGCACGCTGGCACTGCTGCTCAAGAACCTGGTGGGCTCCAAGCTGCCAGGGCTGGGCATCCTGGGGAATTTGGTATGTGACAGAAGGTAAACGAGCCCCTGCATGTCCATGCCAGCAGGGAGGGTGGGGGGAGGGGGGTGCCCTGCTGCACCCTCCTGGCTGGCAGTTCGATGGATAGCTGGTTTGGGAGCTTCCTGGAAACCTCTGACCCCCCATTGCTGCCACCATGTCTGAGAGGTGTCATCGGCCACCCCTCCAAGCTCAATGTCCCTCTCCAGCGTGGTGCCCGTTGTCACTGTCACGGGGAGTGGAGCCAGCAGCACATGTCCCCAGGAGCTGCCCATCCCCTCTGCCTACCTGCTGCAATCCCACAGACCCCTGTGAGCCATGTGAAGGTGTGGGTGCCTGTCAGGGGCTGACACCATGGCTCTAGCTCCAGCCTGTGTGAGCTGGGATGTCCTCAAGCCTCAAAGGAACCATCCAAAGTCTGCTGCAGCAATTCAGGTTCCCACAAATCACATCATCATTCTGCTCCCCTCGGCTTTCACCCAGCTGCATTTCCCAGGTCCCTGGGTTTGAGGGTGAGACCGAGGAGGGCTTTGCGCTGCTCAGGTTGGGGGGACATGCTCAGCCCCCTATGGCATCAGCATTCACATCTTGCCCCCAGCATGGGCAAGGAGCAGCCTGGGGCTCTGCTCCCAATTGCTTGAGTTCCCTGATGCTTGCTGTGCAAGTCGGGATTGCAGCAAAATTCCTTTTTAAAAGTGATGCAGTGGCCTCCATGTCATTTGGGGGCTTCCAAGGTCACCCCTTGCCCACCTCTGTCTGTCAATGCTGCTGCTCTGCAGGGCTGGAGCAGCGGGGCCTTGGGCACCTGAGTCCAGGTGTCCTTTAGGGCCAAAAGGATGGGGAATGTCTGATGGTTTTGTGGAGGCTGCCAGTGGGAATCACCTCCTGCTGCAAGGCAGAGCCAGGACACGGTGGCAAGCTCATTTCCAAGCAAATCACCCTGCCCCATTCCTCCTGAAGGCAGCTGCGTGGGAGCAGAGCCATCGCTGCCCCGTGCCATGAACCCAGCACCACTCAAGCCCCTGGCTGGGAGCTGGAAAAACCTTTCTGGTTTCAACAGGCTCTGGAACAAAGCCCCTGGCAGGGAACTCGCTTGTTCTGGTCGATGAAGTTGCGCACCTCTCTCCTGCCTTGCCTTGGGTGCAGCGTGCTGGGAATGCTCTGCCAGCAGAAAACAGCCCCTAAAAACAAACCGCTGACAAAAGGTGTTGGAGCACATCCCAGCAACCAGCTCCCAAGCCAACAGGGAGAGGAGAGGAGAGGAGAGGAGAGGAGAGGAGAGGAGAGGAGAGGAGAGGAGAGGAGAGGAGAGGAGAGGAGAGGAGAGGAGAGGAGAGGAGAGGAGAGGAGAGGAGAGGAGAGGAGAGGAGAGGAGAGGAGAGGAGAGGAGAGGAGAGGAGAGGAGAGGAGAGGAGAGGGAGAGGAGAGGAGAGGAGAGGAGAGGAGAGGAGAGGAGAGGAGAGGAGAGGAGAGGAGAGGAGAGGAGAGGAGAGGAGAGGAGAGGAGAGGAGAGGAGAGGAGAGGAGAGGAGAGGAGAGGAGAGGAGTCAGGGAGCCGTCTGCAATGCTCTCGGGGAGTTTTAGTACCCCTCACTCTGGACAACTGCCTTTGGCTGCCAGCTGCACCCTGTGCTTAGCCCCAGGCACCATCCTCAGCAGTGGGATTTGGGGAGCCCCTTGGGGTCCAGCATCCAGCACATGCAGGAACTCAGAGACCTCTCTGGATATGTTTGGGCAAACAAAAGGTGGGGTAGAAAGTATGATTCAGTGTTCACAGTGCTGCAGCAGAGTCAAGCCAAGCAGAGCCAGCTGAGAGCCCAGTGTGTTTTGGGGTCCACAGGCATCCTCCCCAGCCTCTGTCAGACAAGAGAGAGCAAATCTTGAGGCCACAGTCCAGACTTTGGGTGTCTGCTCAATGCTTTTAGGCAGCCTTGGCTGCTGGTGTTTTCTGGCCAGGGAGTCAGGGTGGGCAGCAGTGCTGTGGCAGCCTGGCACAGAGACATGGCTGAGCACACACAGAGGGAGCACCTCTGGAGAGAGGCTTGTGGCTGGTGCCCATCCCTGCTCGGTGGGACAGGCCATTACCCACAGACCATGCTGTAGTGCCCAACATGGGTTTGTGCTCTGAGCAGGCAGGAGGTGCCCAGGCAGCAGAGTCGCCATCTCACTGATCTCCCTCTCTCTCTTCTTTCAGGTGTGCAACTGCAACAAGTACCTGAAGGTCTCACGGGAAAAGATGAGGCAGCTGGTGGAGGGCAGCAGACAAGCATTGCAGGAACACAGTGCAGGTGAGTGGGTGAGTGCCCACAGCTGGGCATGATCTCCCTTCCTGTGCCCTTCCCTGGGACTCACTGCCCTGGACAGAGCAGGACCATCCCGCTGGGGCTGGGGGTTTCTCAGAGTGCCCTGCCATCAACCTGCCATGGGTGCAGACCCACAGAGCTGTTTCAAGTCCAGTTTATGTCTCTGCTCTGGCTGCCCTGTCCTGCCATGCAAGGCACAGGGTCGTGCATGGGATTGCCCAGCCCAGGGGGTTGGTGACTTGCCAACAGTAGCTCAAGTGACAGCCTGAGGCCATCATCACCTGAGCGTGAAAAACTCAGCTTGGGTGGTGAAATGCCTCCTGGCTGGGGCTGCTCAGTACCTTCCTCACCTGCCCAGTGGCCTCTTGAATTAGATCGGGCTGCAGGGAGGTGAGTCAGCGCCGCCTGCCCAGCCAGGCTCTAGCAGTCTAGGGGGAGGGAAGGCTCCTCCATGCCATGCCCCAAGCTGCACTGACACACACACACTCCTTCCTCCAGCAAGACGCATTTTGGTGGCAAATGGCACCCATCACAGGCACACTTGAATGGGAACGTGCCCCTGTTGCTGCTCCAATCCAGCCTGGGCTCTGCCCCAAGCCCTTGTGTGCATCATTTCCCTGTCTGTTGACAGCAGAGAGCAGAGGGAAGCAGCGGCTGCCGGCTGCTCCTGGCCAGTTGTGTCTTTGCTGGGAGCTGCACGTGTGGCTCTGGGGATGAGGAACGTGGTGGGATGACTTTTCCCATGGTGCCGGCAGCCTGGGAGCGCTGTGCTTCCCCAGAGGCCGGGACATCCTCCCCAGTGGTTTCTCTGGTGAGGGCACTGACTGTGTGTGTACCCAGCAACCAGACAGGCCAGTTCAGCCAGTTTCAGAGTATGGGAAATAGAAATGCTGTGGTTTGTGTTCAGAGTGAGCCGCTTCCCCTTCCCCCTTCAGAACGAGGTTGATGTGGCTGGGAGGGTCTCACACAGCACTGTGGCTCCTCCACACAGTCTCTTCAGGGATCATCTTGCTCTATCCATTACACCCCATCTACAACACCCCATGTCCCCATCGGGCCATGCAGTCTCTGCCTAGGTCCCCCATGTCTCTGGGAGGGGTGTGTTTCATGGGGAAAGAGCAGGTGACAGGTGGGACCTCTGCACTAGCCAAGTCATGACCTTGTCAGGGAACATCCTCTACCCCAGAGCAGTCAGGGACAGGGACCAAAGGTGACACAACATCCCCAGAGGGTTGGTGGAGACATGAAATAGAAGCTGTGATTCCTGGACGGGGGGCACAGCGGGGCGCTGGCACCCATCCAAAGTGAAAATCCTTGGGGACTTGCCAGCAGGGACCCTTGTGACCTGGGGCTCGGGCCATTCTGGGGTTTCCATTTCTATTTGGATTTTGCTGGGAGCTGCAGGGATTGCAAGCACTAGCATGAGCATGACTAGGTTGTCCCCAAAATGTCACACCTTGGGTCAAGGTTTGTGGAAGAAAAACAGGAAGGGTGTGCTGACAGCATCCTGCCATCACTTGGTAGAGACAATGGTGGCAGTGGGACAAGCTGGGCAGCTACAGAAGTGGGTCCATAAGGAAAATCTCACCTGTTTCCTAATTTCCTTTACATTTTCCTGCTGGAGGACTTGGTGACAGGTACCTGCTCTGCCGTTGTCATGGCCCACCACACGACATAGGGTGTTCAGCAGCCTGGCCCCAACGCCGGGACTGTCCGCTGGCCCATGACTCCAGCCCAGGCCATGTCATCTCTGTCATGCCCCTGTGCATGGCCCAGACCATGGCCAAGTGCTGCTGCTTGGCAAGAAAATGCCTTCTCCCTTCTCTTGCTTCCAGGCAAGGATGGAGCCTCTTCCCATGGGGCATCACCTCTCCCAGTAGGAGCAGGTGTGTACTGGGGTGGATGGGTGATGGGGACAAATCCTGCTGGACCACCCCTCAACACAAGTCCTCTTCTGTCCTGGGTGCTCCCAAGTCCTGGGGTCCAGCTGCAGCCAGCCTCTGGCCAGTGAAGCTTCATTTGGCTCCTGATTTTTATAGCAGGGCTTCCAAGTGATGAAAGACCAATTACTCATCCTGTTATAGCTCACTCTTACTTGAACCTAGGACTTCCACATATTCTTTGATACAGCCACATTTTCTCTGCATGAGGGCTTTGACAGAAGTGCTGCAAATAATTTCAAGCCTAGATAGCTTTGCCCCATGATGCCTTTTCTGAGTGGGATCTCTGAGCAGCTCGGGTGCCTGGAGCCAAATGGGGCTGTGGCAGAGAGAGGAGCAGGGCTGTGGGTCACCACAGGGCACAGGCAAGGCCTCGCTGGAGGCAGTGACAGCATGAGGTTCTCGAGTGACCCAGGGGAACGGGCTGTGTCACAGGCTCTAATCTGGCCAGGGAAAGCTTCTAGCATAGTCAGTATGGTAAAACCAGCTGGCACAGGGCCCCAGAGCTCAGTGGGTGCTCTACCAGATGAAATCTGCTCTCTGAGAAAGACGAGGATGTAGCACATTCCATCAGACTGGGAGTTGGCAAACAGAGGAGGCAAATTTAATTGTAAAATCCCCCCTCACCATCTAAAATGTGTTGCAAAAGATGAAAACAATGGATCCTGTTTCCCTTGGGTCTGTGGTGCTGACTAGACACGGTGGAGCCTCCACTCCCATTCTGGGTGGGCACCCTCCCTGACCAGCAGCCAGCGCTGGTTCTCTGGACACAAGTGCAGGCTAAGTCCCAGATATATCCCAGGGATGGCTGGAGGAGCAGCCAGGGTCTGCACTGGGTCCCTGCACTGGGTGACAGGATGGCATCAGGCAGCTTGGGCACCCACCTTGCCCCTGCCAGCCTGAGCAGTGACTTGGGGTTTCTGTCCTTTCTCATCCCTCAAGTCCACTGCAAGCCTGGGCAAAAGCCAGCAGAGGCAGCTCAAGGCAGGCAGAAGAGCTACAGACTACAGTGCGGGGAAGGCTGGGCAGCAGCTCCAAGCTGGGGTGGCAGCAGGACTGTACCAGGTCCCTCCTCGACAGCCACCACACTGGGGCAGCTGAGAGCATGGGCTGGTGGGAACCTGCTCCCCGTGGCCAGGAGCTCTGATGGACAGTGTGAAAAACCCACTGCCTCTTCAAAGTCCTACGGCTGGAGGCAGATTTTTCCTGCCATGCTTCCCTGATCTACAGTACATGGCTTTGCTGTGAGCATCACACTTGTGTTATTGCCATGTGGGAAAGGTGTGCCGTCCCAGGGATGTTCTTGCACTCATGGATCCTCACTGCCTTGTGCCAGACCCAGTGCATGGGAGAGGCCAAGGCACCCCCCATGTCTTAAGCTGCTCTGAACACTTCTGCATGGAAGGGATTGGGTTCCTGAGGGGTTACACTCCTGGATCCAGGGGTCCCCAGCCCTGTGCACCATCAGACCAGGCAACCCCATTTAGGCTCTCTTTTCTCTGGGGTGCAACAGGGTTGTGGGAGCATCCTCATGTCCCCAAGCAGGGTAGTGATGGAACCAGGGGCTGCAGAGGTGAGACCAGCCAGAAACCCCTCAGGCTCAGCTGGATGGTGCTCTGCCAGCTTCCCCTCTGCAGCAGAATTTCATCTGCTCACATGGAAAACCATGGCTGGGCTGGTACCTGGTGACATTTTTATGTCTGCTGGTTTGCAGTGCTCTGCTGTGCCTGCTGACAGGGGCACTGTGCCCAACGTGCCCTGGGAAGGAGCTGGGGGCCATTCAGACCTGGGGGCCATTGTGTGCTGCTGCCCAGCACTGGGTGCAGAAGCTGGCAGGGTTCTCTTCCACAACGGCATGGGGAGATGAGAGCAACCGGAGCTGCCTCTTGCTTGAGCTCATCCTCCCTCCTCCACCCTGGGAACATCTTAAGATCATGGCCAGGCTGCTGCAGCCCAGGTTGCACAATCCCGAGTCCTTTGTCCTTTGCTTATCTGCCTTATCGAGGAGGAAAAGATAACCAGGCATCTTCAGTGCCCTGCAATCAGCACATTTCTCAGGCTCAGAACTCCTCTTATCAGACTGATCTCTCACCACGGCCGAGGTTTCCCATGCACCTTTGTACTCCAAGAATGCTCCCAGGTCTGTAGTCAGCCTTGTGCAAAGCCTGGACAAAGCTGTGAACTTTCTCCCGAAGCCCCCAGCCCTGGCTGTGGCTGAGCTCCACACGCTGTTGTGATGGCTCTGGCTGTGGCGGGTGCAGGGCTCGGGGCTGGCACAGGGCTGCCACGGGGCTGCCAGACCTGCAGCCTCTCCAGAGGCAGCAGGAGCTGCCAGGTCCTTGCCTGAGCCAGCTGGGACAGGCACCCAACTCCTTGCCCCAAGGCCTTGGTTCAGGCTGGGATGACACAGAAGGACCTGAGCTAGAACTGGGGCCAGGGGGGCAGGATTTTGGGCAGAAGTACCCCTGGGAAACTGTTGGCTACAATCCTGACACTGAAACCCTGGGGGTGCCCAGGGCTCACACAGTGGGACCAGGTTGTTCCCAGCCAAATCAGAGCTGTGTGGGGTAGGAAAAGGGAATACACATGGATTCAAAGGAGGTTTGCCCTGATCCTGCTCTGTCCCAGCTCCCCAGGCCCTACTGTATCCCCCTTGTCCCACAGCAGGAGTCCCAGTGCTGTCCCAGTAATGCTGACCAAGCACTTCAGCATTGCAGCCAACAGAATAGGCTGGAGGGACTACAGGTCACCAGTTGCTCCATCACAGTGCCCTTTCAATGTGACCCCCACTAAGAGCCCCTCTCTGGGGGGCAATGTGAGTCTCCCTGCCCACAGCAGGCAGCCCATATCCTGTCCCATGTCCATGTCACTGGGCTCATGTCAGCAGGACCTCGCAGTGGGGCACACGGAGCTGCATCTCCTGTCTCATCCCTGTATTGGGATGAGTCACTCTGCCCCCACACAGCCTCCCTGTGGCAATAGATATGGGTTCACCAGAGTGGGGGTGGGGCTGTGGGGTCCCAGATGGGCTGTGGGGTCCCAGAGGCTGACGTGAACCCCCGGGTGAAGGGATTGTTGGTCCCTTGGACTGCACAGAGCCCATGCAGTGGCCAGGGTGAGATGTGCCTCTGGTGTGGGTCTGCCCCACTGTGTTGGTGCCAGTGGCTGGGGGCTGAAGGAAGGCGATCCATCCAAGCTGTGGATCTCCTGCTGCACCCACCTCATGGAGCATGGGGCCACCCAGCTCTGGGCCACATAGCAGTGGCCTGAGCACAAAGCAGGGCTGCTGCAGAGGTGACAAGTGCATGCAGAGGTGGGATCCCACTGCTGAGAGTGGCCGTGCTCAGCCCAGGGAAGAAGCTGATACAGAAATAAGCAGAACTGGGGTCCTGCAGCATCCTCTCTCCCCTGGACATGGCAGCATTTGCTGGTGGTGAAACATGTCATGGTGGGAACAGCAGTGGTTTGTGCTGTTCCCATGGAATGAATTCCCACAGGTGAGCAGGGGTGGGCAGGAGCTGGCGGTGTGAGTGGGCAGCACGTGCGAGGCCAGGAGGAGATGGCTCTTGTGCTGAGCACTGCCCAGCTGGGGACAATGCCGGGGAATGATTGTTGCTGCCCGTGAAGCTCTGCAGCACTTGCACGTGGGGGTGCTCAGTTCCGCGGTCTGGGGGCTGCAGGTTTCAGCCCCTCACCCAGGCTCTGTCACCCCTAGGCTGACCCAGCCAAGAGGGGGAGAGGCGAGCTAGAGGCGAAGGGGTTTTTATTTTCAAGATGTTTTATAATGGGATTATTAGTTCCCAAGAAGTGTTTCAAATCAATTCGGCAAGGAATTGCTTTCCTTTCTCCTCCGCGGGGATGCGGTGGGAATCCAGCCTTTGGTGTGAACCTCACAGAGCTCTGGAAGGGGGAGATCTGACAAACTCCCAGCACAATGGAAGGACACACTGCTCTCCCCGAAGCCCCATGCACCCTACACACACCTTTTGCTCCATCTCTGGCATAACTCTGTGCTTGGATGTGCAGCATCCAAGCAAGCTGGGCTGCAGTCCTGAGGGGGCTATGGCACCACTGAGGGGGACTCTGCCTGTCTGAAAGGGGAGAAAAAAACCTCCTTCAAAAAATCCCCCCTTTCCCCAGGAAACTAATTTTTCTGGGGGATCCAGCCTTTCCCCACTCAGTTTTCCCACATGCTCGGCTGGCATCCTGTGCCTGGCGCCTGGTGGCCTTTTCACTGTGTCGGTGAGAGGATCGCAGGCATCTTCAAAAGCCCTGGGAAGAATTTGGTGGGAGGGGGAGAAGGGGTTTTACAAGCTCCCATTCAGAAATGGTCACTTTGAAGTGATGTAGCATTTTCAACCCTTTGAAGAGCCACAATTAGGAGGGGGCTGGTGCAAGCAAAGGCAAAACTACGGGGTGACCATCACGGCCTTTCTCTCCCCAGGCTTTTAAGGGATGAACTTTCCCTCTCTGCCTGCCTTTTTCCCACGAGCCCAGCAGGGTGGGATAGGGGTGTTTGGGGGAGCTGGAGATGTCCCACCCCCCTTGCAGGGAAGGAGGGGTCTACCATTGTCTTTGCCCACCAGCAGCAGGATGGCGGAGGGAGCATGTTGGAAGAGAGGGCAAGTTGCTCAGGATCCCTGCGGGCACAAAGAATGTTGGTGTCCTGATGCCATGTTCTGGCCAGGGAATTTTCAGGCTCCATGATGGGGAAAGCTGTTGGCCATGGGTGCTGGGTGCTGACAGTGTCATTTCCATTGCATTGGGTCTAAAAGTCCCAGCCAAGATTGATGTCCTTCCCTTCAAAGTCTGGAGCTCAAAAGAAGGGAGGATGGGAGAAAAAAGGGTGCCCAGGCTGAGGCCGCCCCACGTCACCAAACATAAGAGTGGCATAGGGCAGAGGGAAGCAGGAACAAGGTGAGGACAGAGCCCCCTGCTCCTGCCATGGGGATCTGCCACCTGCTGACAGGCTTTATCTTGGAGGAACCCCTGGGAAATGGATTGCTCCTCCACATGCCTGCTCTGGGTGGCTCAGGAATCTCCCAAGAGCAGCCTGGATGCTTCACCACTTGCCAGAAATTGGAGAAAACAGGAAATGCAGGTCACTGTTTTACCTCTAAGCATGGATACCAGTGTCCAAAGCAGATGCAGGGGATGAAGGAAAGGCCCATTTGTGAGTGCAGCCATTGGGCACTTGCCCAGGGCACAGCCCTGATGAACTCAGCTCTTGCCCAGTGGATGGGATGGGGTTTGGGGCTGCTTCTCCTTGTGCTGTGGCAGCAAACCCCAAACTAGTGCTGCTCCTGGGCAGTGTGGTGGTGAGGGGCTGGCCTGCAAATCCCCCCTGAGAATATCTCCAGTGACAGCCATGACCCTGAGCATGGCTGTTTGTCTGCTGGGAACTGAGGGTTACCATGCCCCACCAGCTCGGGTTGGTCATCTCCTCTGGGGGAGGTGTGGAAGGTCTTGGGGGGCTCTGGGGAACCCCACTGAGCCAGGGGCTGGTATGAGCTGAGCCTTCCTCACCTTCCCCGGGCTGTGGCTCTTTCTGCTCGTGAGATGGGGAGGTCCACCCCACAGCTGTGGGGTGACTCTGCCAGAACAGGGTGGCTCTGCCAGAATGGGGTGGCTCTGCCAGAATGGGGTGGCCATTTCAGGGCTGTCCTCAGCCATGCGTTCCCCCGCAATAATCCCCAGCATGTCCCAGCTCCTGACGGCTCTGGGATTGCAGGGAAGAGCCAGCCGGGAATGCTGGTGTCCCCCTCTGTCCCAGATGGCTCCTGACAGGGTCCCTGGCCTGAAAAGGGTGGGATGGACACCCTAGAAGTGCCGCTGAAGCTATGCAGGATGCCTTTTGTTGTCTTAATTGGTGCCTGGGCAGGACAGACCTCTCCTGCCAAAACTGAGTCATTCCGCAGCAATAACTGCAGTCTGTTCCCGGCTGCCAGGCTCCCTGATGGATGGAAGGCAGTTCAGCCCTCGGCTTCCGCTGCCCGGATCCAGAGACCTGCCGTGCCCCTGCTGCGGGCGTGAGAGCCCCACTGGGCTGCCAAAACTGCCGGGTCGTGGCACTTGGTGTGCAATCCCCTGTCCCGGGGGAAAGGACTGGGGGTGTGCAGGGACAGTTCAGGGGACACGGCCCCACGTTGCTGTGCCCCTTGCCCAGGGTATGTGGTGGGAGATGCAGGGGTCACACATTGAAGATGGGGTCACGCAGAGCCCAGAGCCTCGTGTCCGTAGGCAGGTCGGGAGAGTCATGGGTGCCACGAGCAGCTGATTAGGGTGGTGGTTTAATTAAAGCAGCAGTAAGGGCTTCCCTGCTGCTTGTTTGCCCCATAACGTAGCTGGGGTGAGGGCAGAGCCCAGCTCCGAGAGCAGCCTGGCCTGGCCTGTGACAGGGAGGCAAAACCACTGCAGCCAGAACAGCAGCAGCCCTGGTGGAGTTACCCAGACGTGAAAAGACCCCAAGACGCGGCGAAGGAACTGCAGGGAAGCAAGAGGCTGCACGGGTGCCACGCTTAGGGCAGGTAGCTGCCGGACGCTGGTGACCAACCACCTTCTCCGAAATTCATGGGATGTTCCTCCCTGGGATGCAGGGCAGAGCCTGGACCCCTGCAGGGATGACAGGCTCTTCACAAGGGTCGCTCACGTGGTTGAACATAGACCCCGCGCATCACACCAGTGACTGATGGTTTATCTGGTCTCTCCTCTCCCCACAGGCTGCCCAGGGAGCCAGAGCTGCGATGTCACCGCGCCAGCCTGTGACACAGCCCAGCCTGGCTGCGCCCCACACGGCGGGCGGGCGAACGGGGCGGAGCAGTGCGGGGCAGCCGCGGCGTTGGCAGGGGACACCGTCCTGCAGGTCGCTGCCATCCCCCCCGGCGTGCTGGACAGAGCTGAACTCACCGACTTCTACTGCTGCACCCGCTGTGGGAAAGTGTTTTGGGAAGGGTCCCATTTTGGACGTGTCGTCTCCCAGTTTCGGGATGTTCTTGTGGCCTCTGGGGACACACAGAGTATCTATGAGCTGAGCTGAGGGGGAAGCATGGGGGCTCCACAGCGGGGCAGGGACTGCCCAGGGAACCTCAGCAGATTTTGGGCCTTGGGTTTGCAGAGAGAGGCTAGAAGTGGGAAAGGGTGAGCTCTCATTTTGGGATCCATCACGGAGAGCAGTGTCACAGGTGCACCAGTGGCTTGTGACAGCTCAAAATTATGTGGCTTCCATGAGATCATTAAAGCAGAGGCGGCCAAAGAATGGACCCTGTTCTTCATTTCTGCCCCTCTCCAAGCCATGCATGGTGAGAGGGTGGCAGGACCCTGCTAACCAAAACCACCATCCCAGCAGTGCCAACCCACAACACCCACTCGCCCCAGAGCCACTCTGCCTGGTCACTCATGGGGAGCAGGAGCTGCATCCCCAGCACAGCAGCACAGGGCAGAGAGCATCCTGAGCACTGCCAGCCTGTGGTACACGTGCCACACCTCAGCCTGTCCCCAGTACCCTGCCCACCCTGACCCTGCTCTCCCAGCACTCCTTGGAGGCAATTGGTGGGTGTAAGTGTGGGGTCTGGGGGGCTGAGCATTGCTGGGCTCAGGGAAATCTCTAGGCACGGGCACCGGCATCTGCTGTGCTGGGGCCAGGGATACCCCAGCAGGGCCAGGCTGGTCCTGGGGGTGTCCCACTGGTGCCAAAGCTGCCAGCCCCCTCCTCCCGTGGGGAGGTGCCTCAGGACAGCCCTGTGCCCAGGCTCTGTGCAGGGTGCACAGGAGTCGCAGTAATGTGGACCCACCAGTAGCAGGAACTGGCATCACTGGTGGGACTGGCCAGCATCTAGAGGAGGCTGCACGTGTCATGGGGACCCCAGGCCAGGTCCTCCAGCTCCAGGGGCTGCTGTCCAGTGCCTCCCGATCCATGGCCAGGCTCACACCACTCCATCCTGCAACTGAGGGGCGTCTGCAAAATTCCTGCTCTAATCTGGTTTCTCTGCCAGGCCCTGCTGTTATTGCTGAGAGGACCCAACATTCTCCTGGCTGAGGTATGACATTTATGGGCCAGCAAAGCAGCTGTCCAGGCAGCTCATGCTGTAGTGCAGGACTCATTTTCCCTCCTCCAGAGCTCCTGGCCACATGGTGCTAGGGGCTCCTTCCTCCCAGGAACATCTCTGGCTCAATGCTTTAATAAAAGAAAAAGGAAACGTTTCCACTTTAAATATCCCTCTTTCCATAAGATCCTGCCTGAGCATTAATTGGTACAAGTGACCCTAAAAGGCAACCATTCCCACTGCCTGTCCTCACTCTCTAACAGTCCTTAGTGAGTCCTGGCCATGGACATGACCCTCTGGTGACACTTTCCATGGTCACAGTGTGTCATTTTCTCCCAATTTCCATCAGAAGATGGCAGATGACCCTGTGCCCACCCAACTGTTCCCATCTACCCCACAGCCCTGCCAGGGCCACCCACTGCCCTTTTTTCTGCCATGGAGCCCCATCCCTTTCAAGTGGAGGCATAAAATAACAGCATCTCCCTCACCAGCAACAAATGGATTTAAGGTGCTATCCATTTTTGAGGGGCTATCCATATTTGAGGACATCAGTGCTATCGTGACAGAGGGGATGTCACAGCCCTTTCACACATCACTGGCTCTGCATGTGCTGAGAGGTTTGGATCCATGGAAGGGTAGGGGTGTTGAGCATGGCCCTTTCCCATCAGAACACACCGGGGGTGTGAGTCAGCTGTGAGGATGTTTCCCAGGGGGTTTTGGGGGTTATTTTCCCTCTTTACCTGCACTTGGTCTTGATGGAGTTTGGAGGGAAAGCCTTTTCCATGGTTGAGCATCACCAGCACCACCACCATCATCATCATCACAACAGTGTCTGGCAGAGTGTGGTCCTGTGCCAGTGAGACCCCCAGACCTGCTCTACCCAGGGAGTGAGGGACCTACCCAGGGCAGGGGTGTGTACTTTGACACTGGCAGTTACAGATCAGCCCTAAATCCACTTTTTTTTCCTTCTAGTCTGGTTGTGGATGTCACAGAGCATGGCCTCCCTCATGATGCCCCAGCTAGTGATGTCCATGCCCAGAACAGTGCAGCCCCTACACATGGGGGACTGGAGGACCTGATGCCAAGGCTTTGGCTATGTGGGGGTGCTGGTTTCGATGGATTTCCTGAGGAATCACTGTAAGGCCACGTCTCTCCTCTCCTCTCCTCTCCTCTCCTCTCCTCTCCTCTCCTCTCCTCTCCTCTCCTCTCCTCTCCTCTCCTCTCCCTCTCCTCTCCTCTCCTCTCCTCTCCTCTCCTCTCCTCTCCTCTCCTCTCCTCTCCTCTCCTCTCCTCTCCTCTCCTCTCCTCTCCTCTCCTCTCCTCTCCTCTCCCTCTCCTCTCCTCTCCTCTCCTCTCCTCTCCTCTCCTCTCCTCTCCTCTCCTCTCCTCTCCTCTCCTCTCCTCTCCTCTCCTCTCCTCTCCTCTCCTCTCTGTCACAGACAGGGACAGCCTTGCCTGTCCCTTCTGATCCCTAGGCCCCAGGGTGGGGTCTGGCTCTGTGGACTTGCCCCCCAGCCTAGCCTTGCTGAGGTGCTGCCCCAGCACTGTTCCTCCTCCCACGCCAGTAGGTGCACAGTGCTGGAGCTCATCGCCCAGTCTTTGAGCAAAACCTTCCCTCCCCGCCACCTTCATCCCTCCTTTCCCATTTCTCTCGGTTTATTCTGGAGATGGCTGCTGCTTCCAGGGATGGACAGAAGAAAACAGAGATTTTCCCACTTGACTGGAGGCTCCCTGGCACACCTTTGTGAATGTGCACTGACATCTTCAGCCATGGGGATTATTTCTCCTAATGGGACTAAAATGCCTTCTGCTGATCTTGCTGTCATTGTTCCATGTAATGGCTGTCATTATTCCATGTCATGGCTGTCATTATTCCATCCACTTTTTCCATTTTTTTGTCTACTCAATTGTCTACATTTTTTCCTTATAATCTGGTGGAATTGTGTTTCATGACCTGAAACACATCGAGCTCTGTGCTCTTTGTGTTAATCCCTCTTCATCTGAAGTAGGAAATTCCTCTTCACTTTTACCCCCAGATCATTTTTATTTGTGGTGCAACAGCTTGGGACCAGGTGGTGACAACAGAGGATAAACTGGCACCATCTTGTGTCCCCGGCCTGGTGCCCTGGCAACTGCTTGTGAGGCTTCTGGTCCTGGAAAACAGGCATGTGGAGGGATCATATATTCACTTTGCAGGTGCTAATAGTGTTGGTTGGAGACACAGACCCTGGTTTTACATGCCCTGGACCAATCTCCCGATCTTTGGGCCACAATTACCTTGTCCTGAGCAATGAGGGTGAGCTCCATGACTGAAACCTGAGTGAGTGCAGGGCTTTGGCACTGGGACGCAGCACCCAGGGTAACAGCTTTTCTGCCTCTATGTCATGGATGTTTAAAAATTGTCCCCAGCTCCCCATGGCAGCATCCAGCAGCTGAGGTCCCTCTGGCCTGAGCTGTGTCTGGTGCTGGGATAGGACAGTGGCCTTGTTTGGACATGGGCATGCTTGGATGGACCTCTGCCAGTGCCTCCTGATCCAGGGTCAGGCTCACACCACTCCATCCTGCAACTGAGAAGCATTTGCAAAATTCCTCCTCTAATCTGGTTTAAGGCCCTGCTGTTATTGCTGGGAGGACCCGAGGAGCTCTTGACTGAGGTGTGACATTTATGGGCTACAGTGACACTGTACTGTGACTACAGTGTGCCAGCTGAAGTCTCAGCAGTATGGACCATGGCATATGTCTTCTTATCACCTGTGCCACTGGCTCTGAAGTGCTTTATTTCCACATCCCTCTATCTCCCCATCCTTCCCCATCTCTACAACCCTTCATCTCTCCATTCCTCCCCATCCCAGCTCAGGGGCAGGAAGGCTGTCTGAGGCTGCCAGAACCACGTTTGCCTTTAAGTCCTTCCCAGATTTCTCAAGTATCAGGGCTGGGTGGCAGAAAGCCTGCAGAACGGAGCACTTAGGATCCCTTCTGAAAACCTTCACCACCCACATGGAGCAGCCACTGCCCCACAATTCAAAGTGCTGTATCTGGCCCTGGAGAACATCCTGTCACTCTCAGCCTGGGGCTGGTGCTCTGGCTCTGGGGTTTTCCTGTTGACCCTGTGTGTTCAGGTGACCTGTTCAATGCCTGGAAAGAGCATGTTTTTAGGTTCAGGTGTCAGCACCATGAATGATCTGCCAAACATCAGCTCCTCCAGTGCATGAGCATGGGCCACCTCCTCATGGATGTTGCTGGAGTTGCCATGTCCTTATGGGCAGTCACACCCCAGCTCCCTGGAACCTTAAAGAGTGTCCTTTCAGCAGAGGGAGGATGAGGCTCATGCTTTGCCAACAACCCCTCTATGCCACCCACTGGTGAGGGATACCAGGGGGGTCACCTCAGACAGTAAACATGGGACTGCCAGAACTGGCACTGAGCAGCCCAAGACCCCCAGGCTCCACACGGACTCATCCATGTGTCAGCATCCTGCTTCTTCAGCGTTTATTCTGGGAGGGCGGAAACTGGGGTTGAGGCAAAGCTGGAACAATGCAGAGCCTTCAGCTGCCAGCCCCCACAGCGTGCAGTGTTTCATCAAGCCATGAAATAAACTTCTCCAAAATGGGATGAACCTTTCCAGACTCTGTTTAGGGGAAGCTGCTGAGCCACATTGCACATCTGACCACTCATGGGCACTTCTGGCCTTTGCTTGCTGCGTTTTCCAGAGCTGTGGTTTCACATTCGTCTGTCACTGCTTTCACTGTGGAGAGGACCTCGTGGGAGATGGGGACACACATCCCTGTCCCTCACCTGGGGACAGCTGCCTAGAAGGTGCCTTTTCCTCTGATCCCTGGGGACAGTAGGGTCACCTCCTGGCCAGCTCCAGGAGTTTATCTGCTTGAGAGCTCCATCAGTTTAGGGGTGAGCTCTTGTGCTTACAGTCAGGGCTGTGCTAGGGCCAGGTCCCATGGCTGGGACTTGCTCTAGGACACCAACCCAGGGCAGACATCAGCAAGTGGTGTGTACCCGTGGACATTACATAAAACAGATCCCAGAGGATTCCATCCAGCTCCTGGGGACAGGGGCGGTGGCTGGGACCCAGCAGAGCACCTCTTCCTTCCTGCTGCCGGCAGGAGGTGGTGCCATGGTGGGAAGTGTGCAGCAAGGTCACCTCCAGTCATAGACACAGTCAACAGCAAATTCCACATCGGATCACCGTTGAGGAGCATCCAGGAGGTAATAAACTATCCAGTTTTGAATGGTGGATACATATCAAAGGGAATTAAAGCAGCTTTTTAATCAGCCTACAATATTGTTTCCTTATCTGGCTGCTTAAAAAAGTAATTTCAAAATCCCATTGTCTGTGTCATACTAATATTTAACATTTATTAGGGCAGTAATGAACCCTCCTTGGTTTTATGCAGCTGTTTGATCCTGCATGGGAAGGGCAGCCCCAGCAGTGTTCTGGCAGGGATCAGTGCTCTGGGTGGGCTGCCCATTCCAGAGCCTATGGACCCCCAGTTGCTTCACCTGTGCTCAGCTCCTGCTCTTGTGTGACAGGATATGATCATGGGGGGAACCTGGGATAAAACAGCACTGAGGAAAGGTTTTATTGCTCTTTATCATGAATGCGATCTGGCTGAGCAGCACCCATCCCTCAGCCCTGGGAAACCACACGCTGCATCGGATGTCAGACGGTTCCTCTCCTCTCCTTGTGTACTCCCGCACATCCTTCGGAGTCTGACGGGGACAAGGTGTTTGACGCCCAGGCCAGCTTTAGTTTACAAATGAATATATCAACATTGTTCCTCATCAGGCAGGAATGCACTTCCCTCCCTTCTCCCCCACCTTATCCCCATCCCCTTCCAAGCAAACTTCCTTCCTCCTGTAATCTGGAGCGGAAACTTTGCCGCATATTTGACCAGCTCACAGAAATCAGCTCAGTGTTCCCTGGTGTGACTTTCTGCCTTGAACTAGGGCTGGTTGGTCCCTAAGGCAGCTGGCAAGGCAGGGGAGAAGGAGGAGGACAGGGGCTGTACCACTGCCCGTCCTCATCCTGTAGCCACTCTTACAGCTGGATGCTCCAACTGAGCTCCCAGTTGCTCCCAGCTGCTGTTTTCAAACAAACCAGCACGTTTTTGGACACGGACCCAGCCCGAGCTGGCTGTGAGCTCTGGCCCTTGTGCTGCCCCCACCACAGGAATGCTGCTCCCACAGGCTGGGGTTGCTGCTGCTGGCTGCAGGTGGTGAGGGGAGAGGAGAGAGGTGTCTGTCGAGAAGGGACATTTACATCAACCAGGAGGACGTTTGCTCCATGGGGAATAGCCTGGGACCAGACTCTTCCCATCAGCCTGCCAATATCTGGCCATGACTCTTAGGGAAATAATCTACACACTCACCAGGCATGTGCCCCATGGAGGCTATGGCCAGGTCACCCCCAAGCCTAGATCTTAGGCTTGGATGGGGACAACGCTGCTTAGATCCCAGGGTTGTCCCCATGGAGCAGTCACCGGGTACAGAGGCAACTTCCTATGGACTGTAATGTGTCTTCTGGGGGAACTGCGCAGTGGGAGCAGTAGAGTGACATATCCCCATCCCACAGCCACCGCAAAGGAGTGGCCATGCAATGCAACCAAACAGGTTGTCCAGAGAAGCTGTAGCTGCCCATCCCTGGAAGTGTCCAAGGCCAGGTTGGATGGGGCTTGGAGCAACCTGGGATAGTGGAAGGTGTCCCTGCCCATGGCAGGGATGTGATGAGATGAGTTTTAAAGGTAATTTCTAACCCAAACCAGTCTAGGATTCTGTGATAAGTGGCCCCAAGGAACATGTATCTCAGGAGATGGTAATTTCCTGGCACCAAAACCCTGCATGGACACTGGAATCAATCCTGGAGCTCATTCTGATGATCCAGGGCAAGGTAATTATGCCCTAAAGGTGGGGAGATTGGCCCAGCGCACATAAACCAGGGTCTGTGTCTCCAACCAACTCTATCAGCACCTGCAAAATAAATATATGATCCCTCCATGTGCCATTTTTCAGGACCAGAAGCCCCACAAGCAATTGCCTGCACACCAGGCCAGGGACATGTGATGGTGTCAGTTTCACAAAACATGGGCTGGAATCACGGCAGTTTGGAGAACGTGTGTTTAATAGCCACAGGGACATCAATAAAGAGGATGCCTCAGCGTGGCCTGGCAGCACTGAGACACTGATGCAGCTGGAGATCCCTACCTGTGGCACTAGGCAGTTCTCCAGCTAAAATGTGTCCCACCTAGTGGCCTTTTGCTCAAGGAATATGATTATGCTGCCAGACACTGAGACCATAGGCTACATCAGAAGAGCTGCAGCCTTTCCAGCAGGATAAGGATTGATGAGATGGGGCACTGGAGTGGTTAAAGGCCAAGCTGCAGTGAGACAGTGCAAACTGTACAGCCCAGCACCATGTCCTGTGTCCCTGCCAGAGGACAATGACTACATGCAGTGTTATGACCCTGCTTGAGTCTCACTCAGGTTTTAAATCCTGTTTGTCACAGGCTGGGAGGGAGGGACCATGCAGAGCAACATCTATGGTGACATCTGTGGGAAGTGGCAGTCCCCAGACCATGTTCCTGCAGTGGCCCCTGTGGTGTGGGTGTCCCAGGAGAATGCCCTCGTCCACAGAGCTTCCCAAACCACTCATGAGAGCTTTGCTTGTGGTGCTGTGCTCCCTGCAGAGGACACGGGGCACCACACACATCCTCACCACAAGACCATGAGGTTTCCCTTGCAACCCCCCAGCTCTGGCCTCAGGAGCTCTGCCTGCAGGGCTGGCAGGGTCCCAGCCCACCCAGGCACAGTCTGGGTGCCACTGAAGGCTCCTGGTGTGTGATGGGTCTATGGGGAGCATGAGGCCAATCCCAGGGCCATACCCCTGCTTGTGCAGCTCTAAGACCTCACAGAGGAAGGGTTTTCCCATGAGACCGGCCCCCTGCAACCTCTTTCCCACCAGGGACAGGGACCTCCTTTCTTGTCCCCAAAGGTGAATCCGCACAAAGGAGACTCCCCACGCAGCAACCACAGCCCCCGGTGGGGTCCCTGCATCCCCACATCCCACATCTCCGCGGTGGGGCAGGCGGCATTGGCCGAGCCCCTCGTTTCCCCACCGGGGCTACAGCAGCCACTTTGCCAAAAAGCCGGGAGGCAAAGCACCGACGGGGCCAGCGGTGGAGGAAACCTCCGCGCTTCCTCCGGCTCCGGGGAGCCGAGCGGGCAGGGCGCTCTCCGTCGCACGCCTTTCGCTGGGGCTCTGCGCTGGGAAGAAAAGCTCCCGTCTTTCCCACGCTCTCCGACACATTTTAATGAATTAAGTGGGGGCACGCCCCCTCACCGCCTGCCCCGGATCTGTCCCCCCGGCTCTCCAACTCCCTGCAAGGAGGCCTCGCGAGGTGGCTGGACTCTCGCTGCCGTGTCTGCCTAGCCGGGAGGACGGACATGACCCGCTGGGATTTTTTGGAAGAGGGCTGCGACGTGCTCAGCCCAGTGCGCCCAGCCCCGGGGCGGCTCTGAGCCTCGCCGGCGATGCCGGTGGCAGGCGGCGCTTCTCCCTCCCGCAGGCTCTCACGGGCACAGGGAAATTTAGCCGTCACGTCTCCTGAGGAGGGGAAATTTGTTCCGCGCCTCTCAGCGTGACCGTTCGCTTAGGGCATCGCAGCTCCCTTCCCCGCCTCCCGCCACGTCCTCCCCTCGTCTCAGAAGAGAGCGGATAAATCACTGGGTGGGACTACTGGTTTTGTGGGGCCTCATAAAGCGAGGGCAGGGGCCTCCCAGCGCCCGCCGCCGCCCCTCACAGCCCCTTCGCGGCCGGCGGGCAGCAGAGCCGTGCAGGGAGCCTGGCCCGGTCGTCACACCGCTCCCGACTCCTCTCCAGTTACAGAACTGGGTACAAACTGGAGTTAAAATGCAGCTTTTCAAATTTGTCTTTTTATTACCCCCCCACCCCCCCATACACTTTTTCGCTCTTTCCCCTCCCTCTCTGGCCCCGTTCCCAGACCGAGTCCTGCCCCCACCTGCCAGTCCCTAACATTTGCATGGCTGGGTCCCTGCCCGGGCTCTTTTTCTCACCAGTGTCACTGGCAAATGCAGATTTGCTTGCGAGGATGTAACTCTGGCCAAGCCCCAGACCGGGGAAGTGTGAGCAATTCCCACTCTCCCACGGCTAGCTCACAGGACTCCACATCTCGCAGGATACGGCCAGTAAATGCACAAAATCAGCTGCCCCAGGATATTTAAGAGCGAAAAGGAGAGGGTGAGCGAGGAAGAGCTGAGCCCCGACCCTCAGGCCATTGCACCTAGCGCCGGCAGAGCTGCCGCACGACCCTACTGTCTTCCTTCTTCCAGCTTTGCAGTGATGGGTTTGCTGGGATCAGTGCCAGAGCATGGTCACGGGCTGCGATAGCTCCAGCGCTCCCCGCACGCTGTTTGCACTGAAGGGCTGTGCCGGCCCTGGGCACAGCCGGAGCTCCCCGTGAGTCACCGTGAGTCACGGCACGTCCCGCCGCTCACCACGGCCAGCCGACACAGGAAAACAGGACAGAGATTGCCGCTGGTGATCCCCGCTCGCACCATGACTGGGGCGACGGGGACAGAGCCACCGCCTGCTGCGCGGGATGGGGCCCTTAGGGGAACGGGACAGGGGGCTCCTCTTCGCTGTCCTTGGGGAAACCTGACTTCTGCACGGACCCCAGAGCCTCAAACCCTGAGTCCATCTCAGTGCTCCGTGCCAGTGCTGCAGAGGCCCTGCATCTCAGAGGCACAGGGACATCCTGGAAGAAGCTGCACAGGCACAGGACAGCAGGGGGGGGGGGGGGGTGTGTGGTTCTGCATCCACCAGCAGCAGTCACGTCCCAGTCCCCCCTATTACAGGAGAACGATGGACTGTGACACACTCACATTAGACAGGTGTGACTGGGAGAGCTCTGGCCTGGGGAAGCCAAACAGTGTCAGGGGGTGTAGATTGAGATGGAGATAGGGATAGGGTGGATGGGGATTGGATGGGGATAGGGATGGGGATGGGGAAGTGCACGGACATAGGATGAGGGTGGAGACAAGGACAAGATGGAGATGGGGAGATGGGCATGGAGATGGAGATGGATGTGAAGATGGGAATGGGATAGGAATGGGGACAGGTATGAGAACAACTAGCTGCAGAAATAGACTTAGAAAAGCAGACCCTTATGGGAGGAGAATGAGGAGCTGCTTCAACAGCTCCTTAGCAGCCTAAATCCAGCCGGGATGAGAGAAGGACCCAGACGGGGCAGGAGTGGTCCCAGGCTACTCCAGCAGCTGGGAAAAGCCACGGGAACAGGCCATGGGGCAAGTCACACTCCGAGCTCAAGGCCACTGTCCTCCAGCCTTGTGACAGCTCCGTGATGCCACATTTCACCGGCGGGGCTGAATTTACCAGTTGGCCGATTTCTCTCTTTCCCTCCCCAAAAGGACACACCAGCAGTGCCAGGTGACAGCAGCTTGCCACCCAGCTGCCCCAGCGCGGCTGCTGTCACCTCGGTTTATTACACGCTCCTTCCTCTCTCCCCGCACCTCCCGCCCGCTCCTGCTGACCAAATGCCCGGGAGGCGGTGGGAGCTGGACCGGGAGCGCCGCTTCCCACCTGGACTCGCCATTTGCTCCCCCGGGACCAAACGGGAACGGGAGGGGGTTGGTGGGGAGGACAAGAGGGGCCCCCGGAGGGTCCCCAAGCACCGGTTCTTGTTGCTGCACTGTTTTCGGTACTTTTTTGCCCATTTTCCCGCTTCCCTGCGGTGTCCACAGCTCCCAGGACTCCTGCGCCACGAATGTGGTCATCGGCTGGACAGAGGGTCTGACCCCGGAAAAACTCCGGGCAGCCAAATTGAGTCACTCCAGGGCTGGCAGGACATGGTGGGGGCTGCATTTTTACCCCCTAAATCAATCTCATCTGTGGGTGCCTGAAACCCGGTGCAGCCCCCGCGCCGGGAGCCCGCAGAGGGGCTGGACCCCACGAGTTGAACCCCCCGTTCTGCTCCGTGGCCTGTCCCTGTTGGCTGACGGAGACACAGATCCGAAGCAACACGGTGTCACCCCCAAATCGGGGATAAGCGCAGCTCCTTGGCGACCGTCATCCTTGCGGGACCCGGCTGAGCCGAGCCGAGCCGAGATCAGCCCCGAGCCGAGACGGGACGTAACCGAACGCATCCGAACAGAGCCCAGCGGAAGCACGAGCACAGCCCCGAGCGGGACCGAGCGGGGCTGAGTCGAACCGAGCTGAGACGGACGCAAGTGAGCAGAGCCGAACAGAACCGAGCACAGCCGAGAGGAGCCCCGAGCACGGGGCCGAGCGAAGCCGAGGTGGGAGCGCCCCCCATCGCCCCCTTCCGTCCCTCGCTGCGCGCGCGGCGCCCAGGCCCGTCCAGCTCACTGTGTGAGAGGGCGTGTCCCTCCGACTATGCCACGCCCCCCACGCCCGTCCAGACCAATAGGCGTGCGGTTCTCGGCACCGCCCCCGCTGTGCGTCACGGCTGTGCCATTGTTATGCAAATAAAAGGGCGGGTAAAAGGCGCGCGCGGGGCCCGGGCGCTCCAGAGAGGTGCGGGAGGCGTGGGGCGCGCCGAGCAGCGGAGCAGCGAGCGCAGGAGGCGGCGGGGCCGGGGCGCGGCGGCAGCGGCACCACAGCCCAGCCCCGGCAGCGGCCGCAGCACCGCCCGCCCGCCGCCGCATGCCCGGGTGGGCGCCGCCGTCGCCGTCCATGCGGGGCGGCGGGGCCGAGGCGGCGGCATGAGCCAGAGCGAGGTGTCGCCGTGCGCGGCGCCGCCGCCGCCGCCCCCCAGCCAGCGGGTGTTCCAGGAGGCGGTGCGGCGCGGCAACACCAAGGAGCTGCAGTCGCTGCTGCAGAACATGACGAACTGCGAATTCAACGTCAACTCCTTCGGGCCCGAGGGGCAGACGGCGCTGCACCAGTCCGTCATCGACGGCAACCTCGAGCTCGTCAAGCTCCTGGTCAAGTTCGGCGCCGACATCCGCCTGGCCAACCGCGACGGCTGGAGCGCCCTGCACATCGCGGCCTTCGGGGGCCACCAGGACATCGTCCTCTACCTGATCACCAAGGCCAAATACTCCGCCGGCGCACGGTGATGCCGGGGCTGCCCCCCGCTCCGCTCCCCCGGTGATGCCGGGATCGCTCTGCCGGTGATGCCGGGTCCCCCCCACCCCGCTCTCTCTCGGCGATGCCGGGGACCCTCCCCGTTCCCCCGGCCGCCAGAGCTGCTCCCGCCCCCGCCCGGGCGGGGTTTGGCGAAGATTTGGGGCCCCACGCAGAACATGCCACTGCTTTTACATTTTTAAGTTTTTTGGTTGATTGTTTGGGTTTTTTTAATCTTCCAAGGGTTGTTTCCTACTGTAACGTGGTTTTTTTCCTCCATCTACCTCGGCTGCACTCACAGTATTCACGGTTTCAGTTTGACATCTGGGCAGATGCTTTAACAACTCCCGGTCCCTCCCCGCTAATATTTAATCCCCCTCCCCGCTCCCCTCGCTCCCGACCCTCCTATTTAAAGTATTCTGGCTCAGAAACGAATTCATTTCAACGCCCCCCAAAAGTCTCCCCGCAGACCCCCACTGGTGCAGGGCACTGCTCTCCGGCGCCAGCCCCGGCCCTGGGCGCGATCCCCGTCCATGGGCTGGGGCTCCCGGCCGGCCGCGGCCCTTCCCGGTGAGGAAGAGCGGGAAAGTCTCCCTCCTCTTCCAAGTTCTCCCAGTGTTTTCCCACCGCTGACTTTTTTTTGTCGAGGCGACTCCGTTGGAATATGACAGACATGGTTTTCTCACCCCGATTGCTCCTGGTTTTGGTTGATTTTGCATTGGGTTTTCTGCTTTGGTTCTTCCTTGGGTGTCCGAAGAAGGTCTGCATCCTCACCCGCTCCACGAATCTGTTTAGCACACGTGAGATCCCAGGAAAAGACATTGAGTCCTTGTGGTTTTGTGTGTAAAGGGGGATTAGCAAATCCTGGACTTTTTTCTTTTTTAAAAAAAGTGAAATAAACTCTAGAGGCAGAGGATTTGCTTTTGCACAGAAAAGAGGCGCGAGCGCTCTCTGCTGCCTACAGAGATGCTGGAAAACTACTGAAAAGAGTTTGGGAACTTTTATTTTTTTTCTTTTGGTTAAACTTGGATAACACTTCTCAATGCAGAACGATTCACTTGACGAACGTACACTCACCCGCCTTTTATAGGAGATATATATGCCAAAGTATATATCTTTATAAAGGAAAGGGAGGGAGCAGAGCAAGCCACCCGAAGGCGCATTTTGAAGTGACTGCACGTATAATCGCAAATGCTGCTTTTTTTTATTGCTATGGCACAAGAACATCCATTTGGAAAATGCGGAAAATTTCAGAAGTCTCCTTTCTCCGGCTGGTCTTTCAGCCCTCTTCTCCTCGTCTGCACTAAAGCCATCCATATCACTGCCATCTCCCTGCTCTTTCCTCTCCTGCTCCCTGCATCCAAACCATTCAGATTAAAAAAGAGAAAATAGTTACCTGCTGGTTTATTGGGGTTGTGTCTTACCTATTTATCATGTCTGTATATATTTGTGGGTGAAGATTGTGAGCCTGGTTCTGTTTGAAGCTGGTGGTGAGTGTTTAAAAAATATGGTTTGGGAAATACGCTTTTTTGTTGTTCTTTTTTTCTTTTCCTAGTCTTAAAACTAAAAAAAACCCCTAGAATCTGCCCTGATTATTTCCCATTGCACTGAATATTCTGCTTTGTCTCTGATGGTTTCACCTGCAGTTGTTTGGGTTTCGTTGGTTTTTGTGTTTGTTTTTGTTCTTTGTCCACTTCAATAATTTGAGATAATTTCAAAAGCTCCAGATTTAAAGACGAAAAAGAAAAAAAGCCCTGTCAAAAGTGTCTACTGTTAATGCTGTAATTTGCAAGGAACTGCTTGGCCGAAGTCTTTCTGTGAGCATGGAAGGGGGTGTCCAGCACTTCCACTGGTGCTTCTGTGCGATAGTTATGGGGTGGGAACAAGACCTTTCCTAGTGAGGTTTTATTGTTGTTATCAGATGGTTGCACATTTTTTTTTTTTTTTTTACGTAAATGGATTTGCCACAATGAAATGTCATAACATTTATGACATGATATTAAAAAGTGTATTGTAAAGCCAAGTTCTAGATGGATTTTTAAAAGAAATCTTGGTTATAAACCCAGTCTAAAGGGAGCTCTGTCCAGTGTTGTAAAGACAACATGATGTAACCCATATTTATATTTTTATAAAATACCTATTAAGACTGTGAATCTCCTGTGTGAATTGCTGGGTAAGTTGTTTAAGAAAAGTATTGTTCCTTTCCAGCTTCCTGGAGCTTTAGGCACGCTGAGATTTTTGGGAAACTGTACGTCGGGGAAGGGGGTTTGCTCTGAAATTATGAGTTGATGTATTTTTACATCCCTTTGTATTTTACTGAAAAGCTGCTGCCCTTCCTAGTCCCTAGAGTTTCAATTTTCTATGCAACCCCCACACCCCCCGTTTCTCTTGATCCTGAGAAGTAAAAGGGATGCAGATTGATTCAAATTGAAATGAGGGTCCCCCCACCCCCCCTTGTTGGCTCATCGTGCTGCTGACCCTTCACGCCAAAACGGGGAGTACAAGAAAAAAAAATAGAGGCAGGTGGGGGAGGCTCTTTCGTGCATGACTGGTTGCCTTCCAGCAGTCATCTTTTTAATTATTATTATTATTTTTGTAAGAAGAATATATTGATAATGTCAGTGTAATAAGCAGACATTGAAGCTGATGCACAGATTGCTCCAGAAAGGAGTTTTTCTGTAGATTTTTCTTTAGATGCGAATACCTTTTTTAATTATGTTAATTAATGTTAAGAATTTTTAGGCTTATATTGAAGCTGTATGTGGGTCACTATATGATCATTTCTAACTGGATAAAGTCTGTACAGTACAGCATATTCCTGAGTGTATGATATAGACGTGTAGCCTCAGAGTGCGAAATTTATAAATAAATTTTTCATTGATCTTTTTATAAAAAAAAAGGCTTTTTTGCTTGTTCTTTTCCACGAGGTTATTGGCATGCTGAGTGTTTCCTGTGGTAGGGGGTGGCTGCCTGGGTCCCCAGGTGTCTCTTCTGGTGTCAAACCTTCAGCTGTTCTGGGGTTAAATGCACCCCTGGAGGGGGATGGCTGGGGTGGATTTGGGGGGAAGTGTGTGGCCCCTTCCCATAGGCTGAAGGAAGCTCCCTGGGCTCAGGGGTGTCCTTGATTGCTCCATCCCAGCATTCAGAGCCTGGTGGAGGGGTGATGGCTCAGACCAAACCCTGGTGCTGAATGGGCATGTGGTGTTTGAGACAGTTCTAAATAATCTACTTGTCCCTAGGGAGTGAAGGGAGAGCTCAGCAGCCAGTCTTGGGACTGTGGGAAGTGGGGTGCATTTTTGGAGCTGCAGCCCCAGCCCCTCTGGCTGAGCACCCTGCAGCTCCCTGTGACCATTCCCAGCTTTTTGATTCCATCCTGGGCCCCAGCAAGGGTTTGAGGCCTCTCAGGCTGTGGGGGTGGGGTCAGTGGTGTCTTCAGCTGCCCCCTAGAAGAGGCACAGGGTCAGGGTCAGGGTGGGCTCTCCCTCCCCAAAGGCATCTCTGTCCCCTTGCATGGCTCAGAGTGGACCAGTGCCCAGAGCAGGCAGAGCCCTTCTTTTCTGGAGGCTTTCCAGGCAGGATCTGGCTGCTCCGGGAAGTGGGAAGAGCAGAGGCAGCCCCATGCCTGCACTGGTGGGCCCTGCCCGAGGCCAGGGCTTTGAAGGCAGGATGCAGGCAAGCCTCCCTCGCTGGCTGTGCTGGTGGGTTGGATGAGGCTTTTTCTCTATCAATAATTGTGCCAACTCTGCAAACGCATAAATCCCAGGGAAATTAGTGCCATGCTCAGTTTGGCTCTAGGCGTGGGTTCCCAGGGATGCAAGGAGTGGTGTCCTGCAAACACAGTAGGGAGGAAACCTGGAGAAAAGGCTCAATGTGACCAATTCCAGGCTGGCCAAACTCCACTCCAATGTGCCAAGCCCTGTGCCATCTGCTGCCAGCACAGGTCAGTGCCTGGCACAGACATAGCTGGTGTCCCCAGGTGCCCTGGGGTCACACAGCCGCCTGGGCAGCAGCCCCCTGTGGACAATACAGGCATCAAGTGACCCAGATGGATTTGAGCAGGAAAAAAAGATGATGCCAAAACCATCAGTCACAACCACTGGTGGTCCTGGGGATCCTTCACCCAGGGTCCTGTGGCAACTGCTGACTCCAAGTCTTTTGGGGGTGATGACCACTTCCCTCTCCTGCCATGGTACTGTGTGACACTGTGCACCAGCCCGTGCCACAAAAGCCTCCTACATGGCTGTGCTCCCCAGGGCACACAGGGATGTGGGTAGAGATCATCCCAGCCTCATCCCTTTGCACTTGGAATGCTGCAAAACCTCATCCTTGTGCCTGCATTGCGATGTCTCAGAGTTGGGCTCAGCCTGGCTCGGTGCAGCCCTGCAGCTTCTTGCCCTTCACCTTGTCCCAGGGCCCCAGCCAGCTGGGCTGGGCCAGTCGCTGCCTCAAGGATGTGCTTTTCTGAGGAAACACAGCATTCCTGTGCATGGCTTCTCTCCCAGCAGTGGGTGGGGTGGGCTGAAGTCTCCAGCAGCCCCTGATTTGGGCATCCCCCTGGGGCCAAGCCCAGCAAAAGCCCTCTGTGGATTCCCCACATCTGATGGCCCTGGCAGTCGGGATGTGCTGAGGGCACAGCTGAACCCCAACCCCAGGGCTGAGCACCCCGGGGAGCAGCTACTCTGGTGCCAGGCTCCTCCCAAGGCCTGTGGCCACTCCACTTTGCAGCTTTCCTCTACAGAAACCCTATCCAAGAAATCTAGGAATTTCAAAGCCTTATTTTTTTTCCCCTCTTTTTCTTTCCCTTTTCTATTTTTGTTCCAATAACACAAAAATATTGGATGGTTTGGTGGCATAAGCACATTCTTCTGGCATTTTTGCCTGTCCCTGGCTGTGTGTTATTGTCCACTGGCTGCATTACGTAGGTGCTGTTGTTCCAAGAGAAACCAAAGCAAAGAATTTGAACTTTCAAGTGCTTCCTGCCATTGTCTTTTGCTTTTGTTTGTGCTGTTGACTCCAAACCAGATGGATCGGGCTCTCCTCCGGCTGGGGGGCGATGGGAAGTCAACACAGCCCAGCGACGTTTGACAGCTTTGTTTTCTCTTCTATTGCCCTTCATCCGTCAAGCCCGGCCATCGGCACTGAATCGGCCATCGCATATGGATGCAGGGGTGGAGATGGGATTTTATTTGAATTTCAGGGAGCTTAACACAGTAAGTAATGAATGAGAAAGAAAGACAGTGAGCCGGCGAGCAAGAGGGGACAGGCTGTAATCAAAATTCAGGACATTTTAAATAGATGCTTTGTTGGGCATTTGTATGACTATGATAATGCCACAGCCCGCTGGCCCAAAGAGGAGTTACCTTTTTTAACAAAAAAAATCACAATCAACTTCTGTTTGGTGCCAGCGAGGAGCCGGTGGCTTGGGCTGCCCAGCCAGGCTGTTCTCATTTTCAGACTTCATGATGTTTTTCCCCTTCTTGAGGCTTTCTGGGCTCCATCCCTCTGGGTAGGCGGATGGATGGATAGACGGATGGATGGATGGATGGATGGATGGATGGATGGATGGATGGTCAGTGGCACTAGGGTCCTCAGCGTATTGTGCAGGACAGGACAGCTCATGGTTTTTACCTGGTTTTGCTGCTGACCCATAGCTGCTGCAGTATTTGGTGCTGGGACTGGGTGCAGAGGTCCTCTCCCCCTGTCCCAGGCCACCCCAGTCCTGTGGCATGGAGTAATTTTGGGCTCTTCTTGGTGTATACACAAGCTTCATGCCCTGCCATGAGGTGAGCATGGGATTTTCAGTGCCCACATGCCCTAAAACCACTGTCACTCTACAGACCCCCATGCTTGGAAGGCTGTGTCCTCCCCAGGATGCTCCCAGGCCTGGGATATATCAGCCCAGTATAGGCAGCTCCCATTTCTCCTTGGTGCAGCAAGTGTCCCAGGGAATGATGCTGCTCCAGTGTGCAGGAACAAGAAACATCTTTCTTCTCTCCCCAGAAATGCTTCAGCTGCCATGTTCCTCTGCTACCATGAACACCCATCTTGGGGTGCCCAGGGATAGGTCACCTCTGGGTCTCATCCTGGGTGGGACACTGACCAGCAGGTGCAATGGAATTTTTGGCTTCTTTTTGTTAACGGGTTTCTCTTCCTGAGAAGAAATGGTCAAGCAGGGTAACATCCTGGTTTGACTGCTTTTGGGGAAGACGGTGGATGGAGTTTGGGTCTGGAAGGATGGAGGATGCTTGGCTGGAGGGATTGAGAGATGGCAGGGGATCTGAGGGGGATCACTGGGGACATGGAGGGGTGGAAGAACACGGGAAAAAGAGAGAGGGCAGTGGGGCTGGCTGGGAGGAATGGGGAATAGAGGCCTGATGGGCTGGATGGGTAAGCGATAGACAGAAGAATGGAGAGAGGCAAAGATGGACAGCTGGAGGGATGATGGGGTGGGGGATGGTTGGGATAACTGTTTTAATTAGAAACCTCATTCAGCTTGACTCCAAGAGTGTTCTGTGGCTGGGAGCAGACCCTGAGGGCAGGCCAAAGAGAGCAGCACCTCCAGCCAGCACCATCAGCTGATGGCAGATCTCAACCCAGCTGAGCTGATGATGTCCTCCTGGCTCTTTTTAAGAAGAGGCTCCCCAGAAGGGGAAGATTCCCCAACCAGCTGCATGTTTGTCCCAATAGGATGGCTATGGCTCTGCTGATCCCTCCTCAGTGGGGCATGGAGGACCCAGGCATGAGAAAGAAGTGGCAGAGTGGGCCCAGTGAGAAGAGCCTGGCTGGAGAGGACATGGACAGAGGGGACATTGGCTGGCCAACACCCGGTAGCTCTGCTGTGATGCATCTGAGGGGCAGCTGTGGCTGACCCTTTATATGGACCCTGGGACTGATGGTTCGTGCTCTGAAACAAGACAGCACAACGAGCAGATCCTGGCTTTGAATGAATTCTGCAGTCAATGACAGCCTCTGCCTGGAAGTGGCCACTCTGCGGCCTCCTCTCACCCCAAGACTGCAATCTCTGTTCTTGTTTTCTCCAGCTGAAAAATTCCTTCTCACCCATGTCTAGTCCCTGGCAATGCTCCCACACACAAATGCAGTTGCACAAACAGACTCTGAATGTGCCCAGCCCTCTCTCAGATTTCCTGCCCTGTACTGGACTCTGATGTCTCAGTGTGGTCACCATGCAGCTGGGGCAGGTGCTGGGTGGCAGCTCGCTGGACTCCTGATTTTCTCTAATTATGCCTAAAACTCTCAGTCACCTAGTGGCTGCAGGGCTTTCCCAGGAGCAGGTGGAGGAGCTGGAGGCACTGGTTGCAGTGTGCCCTGAGGGTTTCCCTGGGTGCCCTATCCCTTGCCCCAGTCTGCCCCTTGGAGAGGAGTTGTGTTTCCAGCAGCCTAACACTGTTGGGGAACAGGCAGGTGCTGTGATAGTGGGTCTCTTGCTCTATGCTTCAGTTTGGAGGTCACAGGTGGGGGACCCCAACTCCAGCTTCAGGGGCCTGGACCACCTGGTGGCCTGAGGGAGCTGGGCTGGGGGTACAGGGAGGTGCTGTCTCGGCACCCACCACCCGCCTGTGCCCAGGAGCTGGGGGGCACAGGGCAGCCCTGGCCTCACTCTGCAGTGCCAGCATCAGCCTCGACTCCCGGCACAGCGCCCAGACAGGGACCCTATCCCCAGTGGGTCCCCACATTTCACCCTGCTCACATTCACAGCTACGGTGACAACTCTGTGCTGCCCCCGTCCCGTTTTCCACTCACTGCTCCCCCTCATTCAAAGCCTCTATCCTTTTAAGCTATTTTTTTCCCCTCCTATTCATTTCCCGGACGCCTCGATCCTTTTCTCCTGCCTAGCCCCTCTCCCCGAGCAGCTGCTATGCTAATAAGCATGAGGCAGAAAAGGGAACGAGCCTTTGCAAGGCTGGGGAGGAGAGAAAGACCCCAGAGCCCTCCAAATGCTAAATAAATCCAAGGCTGGAGCAGCATCCCCGAACAAAGAGGCCTGGCCTCCCCCCTCTCTTCCCTGCTTCCCAATTCCACCACCTTTTCACATTCAAATCCATTAAACAGCGAGCAGAAAGACCCCGAGTATTCATAGCATTGCATTAAAGAGAAAGCCCCGTGGTCCCTCTCCGTCGGGGCCGGGCAGAGGGAAGAGCTCTCCATCCCCGCCGGGCTGGGAATCGCCCGGCTCTGGCCCCTGGGCTCGGCAGAGGGAGGACAAAAGCCCCTGGCACCGCGCAGGGATACCAGTTGCCTTTCCACGGAGATCCGGGGTTCTTCCCCACATGGGGCTCTTGGGCTTCTCCAGTGGCATGGAGTCCCTGGTTCCTACAGGCAGCTGCTGGGGGCTGCATGGGAGCCTGGGGGTGCAGCAAGATGGGGCCCCCCACATCTCCTGCCTGCTGCTGGTGCTGGGGAGTGCTACAGCAATGACAGGGCAATGGGGACACCCAGATCTGGGTGGTGAAGACCTCCCCCAGGCAAACCCCAAGGGCAAGTCTCTTGGTGTCAGTAACAGGCGAGGAGAGGGACAGGGCCAGGCACAGCCACGGGCACTGTGATGATGCCCACCAGGCCCTGAGCAACGACCAGCCACCACTACCTCACCATGGCTGGTGCCTCTCCAAGCACAGCAGGTGCCTCGGGCTGATAACAGAGATTCCTTAGGCCAAAATTGATGATTTCATACCCATTGTGCCTATTTTGCCCTAAAGTCAGAACAGCTTTCTGGTGCAAAGACCACAGATCACATTCCATGAGCAGGAGAAGGTAGGGATGGGGGTGGATATGCAGTGGGCTCCCTATCAACTGCTGAGGCTGGGGGTGGTATGACTGAAAGGACGGGACTCTGGAGGGAAAAATAGGTGAGCATTTTCTTCTTCTGTCTTCTGGGATGGAAATGGACATTCAGCTCCAGGAAGGACTTCATAGGGATTAAGTTTCTGCTGAAATCACAGAACTCCAGGAGATGGGCCTTTTAGTACCAGATACTGAAAAATCTTTTAAAATCATGGACTTAACATAGGATTGAAGCTGAGTGATGCCAGTTGGACCATGGAGACCATGATGGTTACATGCTATGCTCAGGAGGCAGCAGTACCTGCAACCCTCCCTGCACAGCTCAGTCAGTGGGGTGGATTCAGCTCTGATAGTGGGGGTCCGTCTGAGGTGTCTGGGCTCCACTGTGGAAGCAGGGGAAGGATGGGAAGGGATGGCAGCACATCGACCTAAGCTCGTTTTACTGCTTGAGATGTCCTGGCATGTCCTGCCCAGCCTCTGCCCCAAGTTCTGGAGCCATTTCAGGTGTCCTGGGCACCCTGAAGCATCTCAGCTGGCACACAGTACTGTCTTTTGGTGCCTGAATCCTGCTCTGCACCAGTATAATGAGGAGTCTGGAAGGTGATCAAGGCTGCCCCAGCAGGTCACCTCCCTGTGCTCAGCTATGGAGCCCAGCCACCCCTGGGCTCCTGCATTTGTGTTTATGTAGCCACCAGGGCTTCATCCTGACCACTGCAGATGCTGCACAGCTTTGGGGTGCATGAGGGACCAGACCAGCAAGAGATCTAGATCAGAAGATAGAGAGAGGTGGGACAACCCTCAGGAAACCTAAAATTATGTTAACCACTGCATGTGACATGGGACACAGGAGTGCAGACCCCTGTCCCTGCAGTGCAGGACCCCAGAGCTGTGTGAGCAGTGCCCTGAATGTGTCCCTGTATGGGATCCCCATCTCCCCGAGTTGCTCCTCAGTGTGGGGTCCCTGAGGTGCCTTCACAACCAAGGTTTCAGGGCTGTAGGACTTGGCTGACCCACCCTATCCCCACTCCCCACTGCAGACCACCATCTCCTCAGACCAATGAGTGCCTTTTTCACTCTGGGACCTTTCTGAGCTCCACCAGGGATGTGTTCCCCCAGAAATCAGCTCCCTGGAGTGAACATCAGGAGGGACCCTGAGAGGTTTCTGAGAACAACCTGCCCCGTCCCATGAAGGAAACCAGCTCCAGCCAGGAGGCTGAGGCCAGGAGTCAGCCTCAGATTTTGAATTCATGGAGGCCCCTCCTGTGGGGAACTCGTGTGCAAGCACTAAGATTGACCCAGCACGTCAGAAACAGGGAGGGGCTGTGCTGCTCCAGCTTCCATGGAGTGTCCTTGGGCAGAGACAGCAGGCACCCATATCACACCACCTTGACCAGGGCACTCACTTCTACCTGCGCCTCACCTAAGGCAGGACACGGAGGGTTGACCTGGCATGGAGGGACATGGAAAGCCCCAAGATGCTGCCAACACCTTAGTCCCGCTCCTGGCAGACTCCCCATGTGTCTCTCCATGAGTAAGTGGCAGGTGGCCATTGCCCACCATTGCCCTGGGGGACCCCTCCCTCCCAGTGTGACCCTAAGCCCACTCACCATCTCGCTCTGCTCCAGCCCTTCTCAAGGACCAGCCCTAGCAGGGAATGCCCCAGACCTGCCCCCAGAGCAGTCCCATCTGCACCTTGAACTGCATGGCCCCAGAAGGTGCTGAGAAGGGCAAGGAAAACTGTGAGGTTTTGGGGGATCTTCTAAGAAACAGCACAGTTAACAAGCAGTGGGGCACCACCATCACTGCTGCCAAGGCTGTGGCTGGAAGTGCCCCAGCCCTTCTTCAGGTCTAGCAGACCCAACCCTGCTGCAGGCTCCAGCCCTCCTTTGAGCTCCAATGCCTCCAGCCCTGCAGGATAGGCCCATAGCTCTGCTGGGGCAAAGGCTGGGAATGTCCCAGAGACAAGAATTGCCACACATTGCTCCCAGACTGGTCCAAGGACTACCCTAGCTGCTTCTTCATCCTTGTGGGGCTTGCTGGGGACATCGTGTGTGTCCTGGGCTGGATGGGCTGACCCAGGCGACCTGCAAGCACCATAGCACTGCTGTCCTCCATCGTGGCTGCACCTCGAGGGCTGTGGTGAGACCATCCTGGGCAGGTCTACCTGCAGCAGCAGGTGCGACAGGGGTCCAGGGCATCCCTCTGAGGGGTTGGCCGGGGAGAAAGGTCCCTGCTTAGCAATGCAGGAATGCAGGTCGGGCTGAATGCGGCGGAGGCGGGTCTGATCTGGTGCCCCACTAAGCCTCCATTCTTTCCCAGCCGGTGCATCTTGTATTCAGGCTGCCTGCTCCTAAGCAGAGTGTCTTTAATCCGTCCCTTGTCTCCTCCATTCCCTTTCAGGCCTTTGGCCAATGGGAAGGGGATGAGCAGCTCTCTGCAGGAAGGAAATTAAAAGCGAGGAGGAGGGTAGGGAGGAGGAGAGCGCGGGGAGGGGGACTTGGAAGGGGAGACAATCCTGGAGTGGAGATGCCAGTCATCGGGGTCTCAATAGCCCCATTCACCCTGCCCAGCCACACAGAAAATCAGGGTCACCAGGATCCATGCCCTGCCTGGAGACAACTGTTGCTTTATTCTTTTTAATTGCTGGAAAACGCAGAAAAGTTCACTTGTGTGTGTGGCTGGCTCCAGTGGGGACTGCGCCGGGGGGCGCGGGCGGCGGAGGGGCGGGAGGGATGGGGTAGAGCCCGACCTGCAGCGAGAAGGGACACAAAAAGCAGACGCACGTGAGGGTGGAGGCTGCGACCCGGCGCGGCGGAGGAGCATCTGCACGGCCGGGCAGCCGAGAGGTGGCTCGGGCACAGGGCGAGCCCCGGGACGGGGACAGGGTGGCATCGCCTCCCGGGCATGCATGGGAAGGGTTCCCGGGGTTTTGGGGTGGCAGGGACGACCTGTGCAGACAGGTGGGGCAGATGTGTCCCCACATCTCTGGGCAGGGAGATGCCAGGTTGATGCTCCTGGCTGGAGACACAGAGACCAGGCAGCTCGGCACACATGGGGCACACATTGACACCCAACCTGAGGGTGCTGACACAGCTCCCAGATGAACATACAGCCGTGCCATTTCCACTTTGAGATGCTGCTCCAAGTGACACCCCAGTCACGTGGAGGTTCCATCCCTGCGCCCGTGCAGCCATCCCCAGGGATGTCCCAGAGAACAGCTCTTGGGAACCAGCTGCCCTCTCGCTCTACCATCCATCCCTCTTGCCATCCCATGTGCCCAGATGTGGCTGAGCACCAGTCTTGACACACAGGCCACCATGGGCTGTTGCCATCCATCAGGAGCCCAGCAGTGCCCCACTGGCAGCTCAGCAGCTGCCCTCCAGCTCGGATGGATGGACGGATGGATGGGACACACTGGGAGAGGACACAAGTACCTGGGCCAAAGATGGAGCCAGTCCCATCCTGCCTCCATCAGGGACATCTCTGTGCATCCTGGCCTTAGATGCCCTTGCTCTGGCCTTAGATGAACACTCAACTTTCCTGTGTGAAGAGCATCAGAGATGTGGTCCCAAGCACTCCATGACCCATGGGACACAAGGCAGTGTGTTCTGAGGTTTCCCTGATAACCATGTCCTCTTGCAAGTCACAGAATTCCAGACTGATTTGGGTTGGAAGGGACCTTAAAGCTCATCCAGTTCTACCACCTGCCATGGGCAGAGACACCTTCCACTATCCCAGGTTGCTCCAAGCCCCACCCAACCTGGCCTTGGGCACTTCTAGGGATGGGGCAGCCACAGCTTCTCTGGGCAGCCTGTGCCAGGGCCTCATCACCCACACAGGGAACAATTCCTCCCCAATATCCCATCTAACCCTTTCTCAGTGGGAAGCCATTCCCCCTTGTCCTGTCACTCCAGCCCTTTTCCAAAGTCCCTCTCCAGCTCTCTTGGAGTCCATTTAGACATTGAAAGGAGCTCTAAGGTCTTCTTGGAGCCTTCTCTTCTCCAGGTTGACCAACCTGATCTCTCTCAGCCTGTCACTTTACCTCACTCACCCTGTTTCACCATCCCAGCCTACTCTCTTAGCTGGCATGGGGATGGCAAGGCCAGAGTAAGCTGGTGCAGGGAGCACCAGGCAGCCTCTGGAACAGGGCAGATGTCTCCTGCACATGAACCAAGCCTCTAGCAGATCTTCTGACCAGTCCCACAAGTGCTGTGGGGTGTTCACCCTCAACACAAGTCCAGAGACTCCCTTCTGCCACCACTGGGATGAGGGAACTCAAAAACCTCAGGGTAGGAGCAGAGGCCCTAAGCCGACGAGCATCCAGTGGGCAAGGGGGAAGGAGAAGGAGGAGGAGGAGGAGGTGGCAGGTTTGTGGAGTACAGAGAGGAAATGCACTGCAGAGCACAAGCATTGCATGCTGATCCTGGGCAGAAGGGTGGTAAGACACACCACCCCGCAAAGCCAGCCTGCAGCCTCAGCTCCTGCCTGGCTCCTTTTAAAGCCACAACTCTGCAGCAATTTTAAAACCATTAATTTGACCAGCTCTCATCAAATGCCAACAGAGACTTTCCCTGGAGCATCACCACAGAGGACACAACCTGGACACAACCTGGACCCTTGATATTCAGAGGGTTTGGAGAACCCAAAAGCAGAGGAGAAGGACACTGAGCCCTGACAATACCAGAGGCTGGTTCCAGAAGCAAGGGCAGAACTCGAAATGCTTCCACACCAGTGCTGAGAGCACAAGGGGCAATGGAAAACTGGGCAGCAAGTGATGGCATCAGGCACCAGGACAAAGAGACAAGGGTTGGTAACCACTGTGATGCAGTGATGCCCTGGGTACCAGTTTCATAGGACTGACAGAGGGGTATGGTTAGGAGGAGGGTTTGTACAGAGTGAATCACTGTAGGAAAAAGTGAATGAAGCAATTCTTGCAGGTGAAAATCCCAGGCTCTACTAATAAAAATGTAAAATTCAGATTGCCCACTATGAAAACAGTAAGTTAGCTGGAAATACTGAGAGCAGAGAATGAGCAAGCTCAAGGATGGAGGTGTGGGATCCCTCCCCCCACATACAGACCAGCTTCACCAAGACATGGTGAAGAGATGGGCTGTGTGGACAGTAAATGAAGCCTCTGGAAGTAGTGAAATCCACAAACTGCAACCCACAAAGATGCTGTTCTGGGCTGGCTCTGAAGTGCTTGGGACTGGACTGAAGAGGTCCTGGGGAATGGCCCCGTAGTAAAAATGACAGCACTGATAGGTTTAACAGTGCAGTGGGGGCGAGAGGGCCACGTATATCCCATAGTAATTTCAGTAAAGGGAACTACGTTGAAATGGGGTATATTATCAAAAATACCCCAAACCCCAAGACCTGAAACATAACCTGAAGGGTGTAAGAACCTGGGTAAAACATATGCCTCAATTCAAATAGAAACTCTTGTGTTTCCACAACCTTTCCTGGTTTGTTGGGAGAGTTAACAGAGTGACAATGTTTCAGAAACAGAAAGTTTTTGTAGAATGGGAAAGTCTACAAAACATGGCAGTTCTGCTCAAAACAGAAGAATGAAAAACTAAAAACAAGATGCGCACAACACCCGGGAAAAGCTGCTATAGGTGGTTGAGGAACATTTTTTGGGGCTGTCTTGTGCAGGACGAGGAGCTGGACTTCATGGTCCTTGTGGGTCCCTTCCAACTCAGGACATTCTGTGATTCTGTGATGCCCTTAAACCATCAAAGGCAGAAAGGCAGGGGCTGAAGGCTTCCCATGGTGTAACAGGACCTTCAGGACAATGAGGCCCCATTAAGGAGCTCTGGGTGTTCCCCTGTTGGCCATTGGTGGTAGGGATGTCTCCAGGCCTGTCACATGTATTGCAACAGGTTGCTCAGAGGAGTTGGAAATTTGAAGTCAATCTAGAAGAAGCCTCAGATGTATACGACAAGTGTGCATCAGTGTCTCAGAAAGGCCATCGAGCCTCCCTCCAGGAGATACTCAAAACCCATTTGGACACAATCCTGAATGACTGCTTCAGGGAACCCTACTTGAGCAGGGAGATTGAACTGGATGTTCTCCAGTTGTCCCTTCCAGCCTGAACCATTCTGTGATTCTGTGTCCCCAGGACAGATGGTGTTTGCTCCTCTCTGAGAACTTCTCCATGAAACGGCAGCTGTGCATGGGACTGCTCCTCACAGCTGGGAAATGGAGGTGGAGAAGCTTTCAGCTGTGGAAATAGGGTGCTGGGAGCTAAAAACTGGAGATTCTCATTGCAGAGTCTACAAAAGGGTGGGACTGCTGAGCATGTGGCTGAACAGAGAGTTGAGGAAAAGCTGACAGAGCTCCTGCAAGGAGGGCCCCTGTCTCAAATACAGAGGATCCAGATGACATCATCTGTCTGGATTGTCAAGAAGCTTCTGACGAGGCACCACACCAAAGGTTATTGAAGAAACAAACTTGCTGTGGGAGCAGAAGAAAAGTTCTTCCAGAAATTGAAGGATAAGAAGCAATACATAGGGGTCTTCAGGGTGGAAGACAGTGAGCAGTGGGGGCCCCTAGGGACCAGCCCTGGACTGATTTTATATGTGATATCTTCATCCATGGCCTGGAGAAGAGAGTTAACACAAAAACTTCAAGTTCAGGGATGACACTGAGCTCTTCTGGATGGCCAAAGGCTGTGTTGATGGCAGGGAGTTCCAGAGGGACAACACAAAGCCAAGGGGCAAAGAGAGAATGAGAGAGCTCTAGTGTGGAGGAATGAAGGTGATGCTGCAAGGCAGAAAGAGATTAGAGGGGTATCAGCCTGGAGCTCAGGAAAGGTGTTTGAAGTCAGAAGGAGAGCTGGGAGCCATCACTGACTGGTGATTTCAGAGAACTGTTAATGCAGAGCAGCAGCCAAAAGTCATCAAAAACTGGTGTGATCAAGAAGGATGCTGGGAACAAGATAGAAAGTATTCTGTATGAACCAGAAAACCTTGGTGACCCCTCAGCTTGGGCACTGTGAGCTGGGATCTCAAGAAGGAGACAGAGGAGTTCACTTCCTCTGGACCTGCTCTGCAATAACCAAGATGAGAGGGGACTAGAAAGGCTGATAAGCCCCTGTTTGGAGAGGAGAAGGCCCAGGGAGGCTATGACAGGTTTGCAAAATCATGAAGGTGGTGGAAAAGATGAGCATGAAACTGCAGTGCTCCAGCAATCCCTGGAGTATGGAACCCTAACAGATGGGTGGGTCTAAAGCAGAGAAAATAAGAACCTCATTTCATAGTAGGTTTGAAAGTCTAGAGCGTGCTTCCATGGAGGGAAACGAGACAGAAAACAACAACAGCTTCAGAGAGAGACTGTAACCTGATGGACAACAGGTTCATAACAGGAGAGTGAAAGGACTAGGCAGGAATATCTCCTCTGACCCATAATCCAGCCAGTGGGAGAGGAGAGTCAGCTCTGTGTAAATAAATGGCATGTCCTTTTCCTACTGCAGGACACCAAGTCCTGGTGTTTGCCACCTCTGCAGGGGTCTGCCTAATGTGTCACCAGCCCCAGGTCAGGGCACAGGGCCTTGGGGTGCCTGATATCCCCCCCAGGTTCTGCTGTGCATCCTGTCCCTGTGCCAGCTCCAGAGTCCGCATAGGGCTGCTGGAGATGGGGCCTCTCAGCACTGGTGGGGCCAGGGAAATTTGGCCTGCAGCAATTTTTTGGTGGTTTCTCCCTACACTTGGTTTATGTCCAAACTGATCAGAAAACAAAGATTTTCTAAACTTCCTGCAAACTGGCAGCTGCTCACACCCCACAGGCTCCCTGCATAAAGAGAGTGCCTTGTGTTTTTACCACCTGGGTCCATTGCTGTTTGGGCACATTTACCCTCACAGGGCATTTCTGTGCACAAGAACCACAGGCAGGACAAGTCCCCTGTGGAGGCAGCCAGTCCTGCTTCAGTGACTGCTGCCTGTTCCCTGCCAGCTGCCCTGGACAGCACATGGCACTTGCTCACATTGCTGACAGCAACTGTTCCCAGGGACAGTTCCCACTGGTCATCACTGCTGGATCCCACTGCCTGTCCCTGACATAGAATCACAGAATCTCAGAACAGACTGGGCTGGAAGAGACATGAAAGCTCTTTTTTTCCTACCACCTGCCATGGGCTGGGACACCTTCCACTACACCAGGTTGCTCCAAGCCCCATCCAACCTGACCTTGAACACTTCCAAGGATGGAGTAGCCACAGATTCTCTGCACAACCTGTGCCAGGGCCTCACCACCCTCACAGGGAACAATTCCTTCCTAATATCTGATATAAACCTCTCCTCTTTTAGTTTAAAATAGTTGCCCATTGTCCTATCACTATCTGCCTGTGTAAGAAGTCACTCTCCCTCTCTTTTACAAGCCTTCTCTAAGTGCTGCCTTCCCTGCTGCCCATCTCTGCCCGGACCTCAGGAAAGGGGGCACAGAGGGACCCTCTGCCCGCCCGCGCCTGCAGTGGGGACCGAGTGGGGCTGTCATTCCTTACCGCCGGCTGCCACCTAGTGATGGAGGAACCGGGACAGCGGGGACCCTGCGCGGAGACCTCGGCGAGGGACCCCAGGCTTGGGGGCTGGAGCCCAGGGCTGTGCTGCGCCGGGGATGCTACTCCGGAGAGTGCAGGCGGAGCGGGAAAGAGAGGGGCTACCGAAGGCGTCTGCCCCGCACTTCCGGCACACCGGGATGTGACAGGAAGATATGTTTGTGGAGATGTCCAGGCTGACCCTGCCAGAACCACTGCCACCCCGCCTCCCCCGTGCCCGGGCAGCAGCACCCGCTGGTCCTTATCCAAGAGTCCGTCAGTGACCGCAGGGGAGTGGAGGGTGAAAGTCCGGCTGACTTCTGCCAGCGTGCCGCCACCTGTGGCTCTTCTCCACAAACATTGGGCTGTGGCCACCTGGAGAGGGACTCCTGCCCTTTGCTCTGTTTGCAGTTTCCCTCGGGCTGTTTGGCTTCAGTTAATCATCCCACGAAGGCAAACAGTGCTGGGAAGGATTGAGAACGGCCCAGCACTTCCTGTTCCTCTGGGCCGAGGGACCCTCGGCTGTGGGATGGGTCACATCCAACCAGATCCTGAATGTTGGCCACCAGCTTGGGACTGCCTGGAAGAGGTCCAAAAGGGGAGCAGGAAACTCAGGCTCTGTTCCCTATGGACACTGAATAGGCAGCCTGGGGTGAGTGCTGGGCACTCCTCAGTCCTCTCCTCACCTCAGGGTCGGGCTGGTCCATCAGGGCTGGGGCTCTTTGTAGGATGACAGAGCAAGAACATGAATCCCAACATAAAGGAGAAAGACAGCTCCTGGCTGCACGGTATAGGAACAGGCAAGGGTGAGGAGCTCAGCCTGGTGTGGCTGGGAGGGTGCTCATCTCCCCTTCTGCACCCCACACAGCTCCCTACAAATCCCCACCACCGCCAAAGGCAGCGGTGCTTCCCGGGCCATACGCCCCACCTCCCCCGGCAGCACCCCCGCAGGCTGGCCGGCCCCACTGGCCCTGGTCTGAAGGTCAGAGTGCTGCACAGTGGGACACCACAGAGTGCAGGAACCTACTGGAGTGCTCAGGCTCAGCAGCACTCCGAAGCCACCAACCATGATTATCTGGGGTCTCCTTTCATTCCTCCTCTTCACTGTGGCCAGTGGAACCCCCATTGGAGACCAAGATGAGGATATTCAAGTGCAGGAGAATTTTGAGGCTGAGCAGGTAATGACAGCTTGCAATCCTTTAATTCTGGGGGCAAAAGGGATGGGGTAAGCTTTCTTTCATTTTCCTCCAGAAAAAGGGTAATAATGCCCATGCCCATGCCAGGCTGTGCGGGACAGGCATTGGCATCGTGGCACTCCCTGGGTGCTAGTCAGGGGGTGCCAGCCTTTGGCATGGCCTCATCCTGGCAAACCCCAGGCAGGGTGGCTGCAGCCTGAGTGTCATGGCAGATGGGTCCCAAGGGAAGTCTGTGGTTCAGCATGCAGTATTTCTGTCGGATGCAGGCTGCCTGGGAGAACCCCCACAATGTGCCCTGTCCTCTGCCAGGCTTCATACAGCCCTGCATGTGTGCCTAAGTCTGGGTCCCACCAATATACATGCGGGGATGCCAGCCTGATGCCTCCAGCCCTGCCTCGTAGTCAGGGAGCCAAGGAAAATCCTGCTCAGTGCTGATACACTTCCCAAGTCCTGCAGCAGCTCTGTCTTCTGCACCCTGCATCATCACCGTCCAGTTTCTCTGTGGGTCAGGAATATTTCAGCTCTGCAGAAAATCAGGAGATGTCACACTTTGGTGAGGAGGCCTCATGGTGGAGATGGTGGAGACATCTCTCTCTTCTCCCTGCAGATGTACGGGAAGTGGTTCGATGTTGCCATTGGCACAACCTGCAAATGGATGAAGAACTACAAGGAGAAGTTCAGCATGGGCACACTGGTGCTGGGCCCTGGCCCCAGCGCCGACCAGATCAGCACTGCCAGCACCAGGCTGCGGTATGGGGCACTGCTGGGGGTGCTTGAACCTCCTCCAAAGCCATCCCAACCAGGGGTGCTCCCTCTCCCAAATGCTGGGACAGACACAGGGGTTCCTTGCTCCGCCTGACATCTGAGCCCTGAGGAGGGGCTCAGGATGAATTTGGCTTAAATACCCAATGCCTTGGGCAGGCCGATTTCAAGGGTCCTGTGCCAAGGCCTCAGTGCCCCAGACAGGATTTTCATGCCATAACCAGGGAAAACAATTCCTCCAAGTACCTGACTGTTTTCTTCCTCCCTCCAGGCAAGGTGACTGCACACAAGTCTCAGGGGAGTACCAGAAAACCAGCACCCCTGGCAAATACACCTACTACAACCCCAGTGAGTTGGGCTGTGGCATGGCTGGGAGATGGGGACCAGCTCTGGGGACAGCTGGAGGAGGGCTCAGGGGTTCAGTAGAGCAGGGCTCAGAGGCCACTCCACAGTTTGGATCATTTCCAGCCAAAGTATAGAGTAAAGTTGGGGGGAAAGGGCTGTTTGAGCACTGTTGCTGCATAGCCACAGGATGATGAGATGTTGCAGCACGTCGCTCCTGTCCTCAGGGTCCCAGGCTGGGGCAGGCTCCTCCCAGCCGCACTTCAGCGGTGTTAGTGGTATCTCAGTCATCCACAGCACTTGGTTTCCAATCCCCTCAGCTAAGAGGCTGATGAGCCTAAAGGGAGTCATGACTGTACCTGAGTCTGCTTCCCAAAAATCATGTTGTCTTTAATTAGACGCCTGATTTGAGCCCTCAGCTTTGAGGCTGTCCTACACTGCTCCATCTCACCTTGAGGGGCAGGAATGACATCCCTGTGTCTCTATCTCACCCAGAATGGGATGTGTCTATCCAGTCCTACGTGCTCCGTACCAACTATGAAGAATATGCTGTCATTCTGATGAAAAAGAAAAGCAGTTTTGGCACAAGCACCACCCTGAAATTGTATGGTATGTCTGGCCATGGCACTTGAGGGCAAGCAGGCTTGGGGGTGGGCTAGCACAGCTCAGAAACACCACCCAAAGGTCTCTCAGCTCCCTTGGCCTTGAGGGACCTGACCATGGACTTCAGAAATGGTGCCTTGGACTAGCTCATCTTTGGCATGGCAGGGGCAGAGTCTCATGGCTCCATGAGAGCCACATCAGGCAATGAACATCCAAGCCAGTGTGGTGTTTGGGATGAAGGTGGTGATACCTACTTAGAGAAAACCCAGGCCCTGAAGTGGCAGCAAATGCTGTCTTCCATGATTAAGAAACATTAAACCCACTTTGTCCAAGCCCTTGGTCAAGGCTGGTCAAGAGCAACAGGCTGCCCAGGGAAGTGGTGAAATCACTGTCCCTGGAAGTGTTCAACAACCATGTAGATGTGGTGCTTAGGGACATGGTTTAGAGTGGACGTGGCAGTGCTGGGTCAATGGTTGGGCTCGATCTTTGCTTCCCTGATTCTATGTTGGGAAGGGCCAGAAGGCTGATATTGGACCTGCCTGCAGCCACCTGAGCTTGGTGGGTCATGCAGACCCCCTCCCACACCAACCCTGCTCACAGCCCATTGTCTTTCCCAGGGAGGAGTCCAGAGCTGCGGGAGGACCTTATTGAGTCTTTCCATCAGCTGGCTCTGGAGATGGGCATCCCGAAGGACTCCATCTTCATCCTGGCCAACAGAGGTAACCTCCCATGGAGCGTGTGCCTATCCTGCTGCCAGAGCACTCCAGCTGCTCCTTCTTGGTCTGCCAAGCTGAGGAGATGGGGGATGGTCAGGAGTGAAGGAGGGGAGACAAAAGCTTTGGTAGCATGGGATGAAAAGGAAATAAGGCCATGTGTCAGTCAGGATTCCACCAGAGGAATCATCTTCCAGTCAGAGGGGTCCGTGCTGGGCTGTCAGGTCAATGCAACCACACCAATGTGCTGGGATGAGAGCATGGGACACTCTGGAACACTCATGACTGGTCCCCAGGCTGGGTGATGCCAGTACATGGGAGGCTTCTTGCTCAGTCTGGGGTTCAGAAGAGGCTAGCATGATGCAGAGAGGCGGGGAGGTGTTGGTGGATTTTAGGGGGATGCAGGGGGGTGGTTGGATTTAAGGAGGATAGAGGGAGGTGTGGGGATTTTAGGGTGCTGCTTCTGTGAGTGGAAGGTGGAAAGCACAATGAGGGGAAGAACACTGGGTGGAATTGGGAGGGTGTCCCTTTGTGCAGGGTGCTGTATGTGCACAGTTCTGTACTGAGTGAGCTTGTCAGGACACCTTTCCTCTGACACTGTTCATCTTGCCTTCTGCTCCTGGGCCAGGTGAATGTGTTCCTCAGGAGACTGAAAATGCTCCCCAGGTGAGTGGGCCAGCTGGGACCTTCTGAAGTGGATCAAGGCCAGAGACATCCCTTCCAAGCCAAACTCCCTGGAGACTGCGTGTCTAGGGAGAAGGCTCTGTGGGCAGGACATGTTGTTTGGGCAGTGGCTCCACTGACCATCCTGGGAGTTGCTCTTCCACCTCTGCTGATGGGCTTTGCCTGCAAGGATAGGGACAAGGCAGGTGCAGGCTGCAGGGTGAGGGTCCTGATGGCCAATGGGCACAAGAGCTCATTTCCAAGTGGAAGCCTTTTCCTACTCTGATTTTCCTCAAAGTGTGAAGGTTGCTGGTGTTTCCTTGTTCCTTGCCTGCCTGTGTACGTCCCAGCCAGGCTGTAGGCCCCTTCTCCAGGGATGGGGAGGCTTAGCACACAGCTGGTCCTTCAACTTCCATCACTCCCAGCCTCTCAGGGTTGAGTTTAGCAAGATCTTCCAGGGGGAATGGGACTTCCATAGGAGAAGCAACCCAGTTGACTCCAGAGCAGGCAGCCCACTATTGAGGCACATCCCCAGCACAGGGGATGACTGGGGCACTTTGGGTGTCTTCATCTACAACCTGTGATCATGGATCCCACCCTAGATGAGCACAGGGCTGGGAAGATCATGAAGTGAGGAGGGATCACAGCCTAGAGACCCAAGATCAGTGACTAGAGATGTGTTGGGAGCACAGAGAAGGGTTGGAGCTTGAGATGCCCCTGACAGCCCACCCTGAGGGCAGTGGGGTGAGCAGCAGGTCTCACAGGCAGGAACTGATGGCAGCTCTGTGTTTCCTTGCCGGTGCAGAGGGCACGGAGAGCAGTCCTGCCCCTGGAAGAAGGCTCAGCCATGGGATCCCTGCCCACTTACATTGGCAATAAGGAAGGTAGGTCCCAGGAGAGGGGGCTGCATCAGGAGCCCCCTGCCCTGCATTCCCATTTGCTTGTAAGCCATGGTGTGCTGGTCCACAGATTCGTGCCGGCTGAGCCGGGATCCCGGGCCCTGCAGCGGGATGCTCTCCCGCTTCTTCTACAACTCCTCTTCCATGGCCTGTGAAACTTTCCTCTATGGAGGCTGTCTGGGAAATGGCAACAACTTCTACTCGGAAAAGGAGTGCCTGCAGGCATGCCGGACAGAGGGTGAGAATCCCGGCTGGGCCAGGGCACTGGAGGTGCCTTTGCTGAGGCATCACAAAGGATCTGAGCATTGCCTTGAATGCTACATATCTCACATCCATGTGGGAGGCGTGGGGGTCCCTGGACCCCCCCGCCTCACGCAGCCCCTGTTTCTGCAGCTGCCTGCAGGCTGCCCATTGTCCCGGGTCCCTGCCAGGCACCGGTTACACGCTGGGCCTTCGACGTGGCTCAGGGCAAATGCATCACCTTCAGCTATGGGGGCTGCAAGGGCAATGGGAACCAGTTCTACTCGGAGAAGGAGTGCAAGGAGTACTGTGGGGCTCCTCAGCTGACAGGTACTCCCCTTGTCCCCCCACCCCAGGGCAGCAGCCTGCACCACCTCCTATCCTGCGTTCAGTGTGCCTGGGGTGGGGACAGCGCTGTCCGAACTCTGGATGGGTCTGTCCTGACTCTGGATGGGTCCAGGATGGGTCCATCATGGGCCTGGGATGCATTGTCATGGGTTCAGGATGGAGCTGGTTCTGGAATGGGTCTGGAATGGCTTTGTGCCCTGCCTGGGGTGGGTCAGTCTGGGTCGAGATGGGTCCAGGATGGATGTGTCTTTGGGCTAGGATGGGTTTGTCATGAGTCCATGATGGGTGGATGTCGCTGTTGAGCGGCTAGCTGAGGAATGACCCAAGGTCTCAGACAAGGAAAGAGAGAAGAGGAGAGCTTTATTGTTTTGAATTCCATATATATAGAGTTTACAGAGGTGCCCCAGATTGGTCAGCCCGAGACCTCCCCCTAGGCCCAATTGGCCAAGCCTGAACTGACCCAATCCGGAGAAGTTGTTTGCAAAACATCCAAACTTTATCTTGTTTATGAAATATAGCAAAATGTTCCCACGGGAAGGACCTGTGCTAGTCACAGGTGCAGGCTGGTTTTGTGCTGTGCCTGGAAGGGATCTGTCCTGGGTAGGGTATATGGCCATTAACCCACAGACAGTATGGCACAGGAAGGCTGTGCAGGCTGCAGACGTGCCGAGGCTATGACTGAACTTCAGCGTGGTCTTGATGGAAGGGGGAACATCCCCAGCAGGTTGGGGTCCAGTGGGGAGCAGTGGAGATGACAGCCCCTAGGCTGAAAGATTTGGGGGTGTGGGAACCCTGACACCAACTAAGGACCAAACCAGGGTTCCTGTCAGGGGTGTGACACCTGCCAGGTCCCCCAGCTCCAGCCAGTGCAGGGGTTTCCATACTGAACCTCCTTGAGAGACACAACAGGCAGCACTCAGCTCTCAGGGGAAGTGATGACCAGGTTGTCAGGAGTGTGGCAAAGGAAACCTTCCTGCAGAGATGGGGGACTGAGGGGTCTTCCGCCATATCCAGCCCTGGGTGAGCCTGCTTCCAGGAGGGCAGGAGCTAGGGACATGCCCTGACCGCATGGATGGGAAATGGAGCCTTTCTTAGGGCAGAACTCATCTTTTATAATCCCTGCCAACAATTTAAAGTATATTAATGCCACCATGGCAGGTGGTGGGACATGAGGTGCAGGACTGCATGGGTGTGCACAGAGGATTTAGACTGCTGCCTCCATCCATCACTGCTGGCCGGGACAAAATGGGAAGCAGCATCCATTTGTGGCTGCAGCATGATGAGGGGTCTGGGGGTCTGTCCATCACCTGCTGTGTCTCTCCACTTGCAGAGGACGAGGAGTTTCTGCATCTCTCAAACTGATGTAAGCGGAGGATGAGGAGCTGGCACCCAGCACTGGGGTACCACAGGACGGTTCTGCAGCTGTGGCAGCACAGGAATGCCTCCAGCAGTAAATGTCTCTAATGTGATCGAAGAGTCCTGTGTCCATCCTCAAGCTGGTGGGGAGCAGGGTGGGGGGTGCAGGAGGGGCAGGGGATGCTGTGGGGTCCTCTCTGGCCTTCCTGGTGGGGTGTCCCCACCTCTTTGGGATCACTGGGTGCTCCCCACTGAGTCTCTGCACCTTCATCCGGCCGCTGCCCTCTGCCCACACAGAGCCGGGATGGCCAACGTGGGCACTGAGAGGCTCAGGAGGTCCCCTTGGATGGGGTCCAGCCCCCCATTTCCCAGGGGATGGGGGCGGGCTGCCGGGAGGGGAACAGCAAGGGAGGAAACAAGCGTCTACTCCTCCCTCGAGGTGAATGTTTGCAGCTGGTCCGGGTCACGGTGGGACGTGGGACCGGAGAGACCCGTGTGTGGCCGAGATAGGGGGCACGGGGAGGGGTGGGGTGAGGGATTACGGGGTGTTAAAGAGGACCCTGAGGGGTCACAGAATAGAGTTACGGGCTTGTGAGAGTCACGGGAAAATGGGACTGGCCCAGGACGGGACGACAGGGGTTATGGGAGTGCCTAGACGGTATAGGAGTCCCTGGAATGTATTAGAGGTGTTTTCGAGGTGGTTCCAGAGGTGCCGCGGTGGCCCCATGAGGGCTTGTGGGGGTCATGGGTGGGGGGCGGTGAAGCTGCCAGGAGGGGATTGAAAGGGTCTTGGGGGGCTGTGGGGGGGTCCCAGGAGGGCATGGCCGCGGTTACGGGGGTCACGCTGCAGGGGTCTCAGGCGGGTTGGACTGCACTCGGGTGTTGGAAGGTGACAGGGATAGTCCCGGGCGTCCCCGCGGAGGCCGCGCCGCGCGCCCTTCTGTCCCTCGCCGGCCGCCGTACGCGCGCCGCGCGCGCCCCGGCCCCCGCGGTGAGGCGGAAGAACCAAGATGGCGGTGGCGGGAGCCCCGCGCCGCCCCCGCTCCCCGCGCCTGGCCCCCGGCACCTTCCCCCGGCGGGGCTGAGCGGCCCCGACCCTACCGCCCCGCGCTGGACCCCGGCACCGGCCCCACCGCACCGCGCCGGGACATGCCCCAATAGTGCCCCCTCTCCCCCGGCGCAGCTTCCTCCCGCCGGGCCCGCACACCTCCGCCCCGCATGGCCGGGCCGGCGCCGCCGCAGCCCTGAGCCGCCCCGTGCCTCCGCAGCGGCCGCCCGGCCCCTGAGCTCGCGCTCGGTCCGTTCCCCGGGGTGCAGGTGTGGAACCACAAAGATGTTTTCGGCCCTGAAGAAGCTGGTGGGCTCGGACCAGGCTGCGGTCCGCGACAAAAACATCCCTGCGGGGCTGCAGTCCATGAACCAGGCGCTGCAGAGGAGGTTTGCCAAGGGAGTCCAGTATAACAGTGAGTCGAAGCGCTGGGCCGGGGGTCTCGGCCAGCCTGGGGGAAGGCGGGCGGCCCCGTCTGATGCCCCGTGGGGTGCCCGGGGAACCCCGAGGGGCTGGGAGTGCGTGTGCTTTCCTTGTGCACGGTGGTGCTTTTATCCGTATTCGCACAAATCCAAGGATGGAGTTATATGTTGCAGCTCGTGGGAGGAGTGAGGAATGGGAAACTTATCTTTCGGTGCAGGACTCGGGACGCGCGGTGCAGCAGGGTCCCTGAGCGCTGCCTGCTGTCCGTGGCACAGGAGAGAGTGCCTTGTACATCAATTTGTGTCAGTTCAGGCATCAAGAGGGGAAATCCCCTGAGTGCGTGGGTGACCTTCCCTGCAGCCCAGGGTAATGGTGTTTGTAGTTAAGCTGTAGTGGCTATATGATAAGAAGCTATTAAAAAGCTCAACCCTGCCAGGCTTCAATAAAAGGTGGGCAGTGAATATGTCCATGTGGCCTTGGTTCATCATTTGATCCTGTCTGTTTTGCAACTGATACGTTTGCTCTTTTCTCCGGGAACGCTTTCAAAATTCTTTTCCTCTCAGTGTTGTGGCTTAGGGCTGCAATTTTCCCTTGGAGCTCAATAAAGGTGATTTGTAATGCAGTGTTTCAGGAGGGCACTGCAAGTACCTGAAATACCTCCTAAAGTAACAACTGTGAGACAAGGACAGCAGTTATGTTATTCCTGCTGAAAACAGAACTGGTTCCAGGGAGTGCTGCGAGTACTGGCTCGTCTGTGTGGATCCAGGGAGGCAGATTGCAGAAGGCTGAGAGATTGGCAGGTGAGAAAAAGACTGATTTGTAAGCGTGGCAGTGGATAATTTCTGTGAAGGTACACGTGTTGGAGGAATAGACCTTAAGTTGGATCTTAGTCTGAAATGGAATGTGATAGAAAAGTTAGCACTTTGGATTTTGGGGTATTTTCCACTTGTTTAATATTATGGCTGTTGACTGTGCTTTGGGACTGAGGTTTCGAAGTGCTCCACTTTGGCAGAGAGTGAATTTGGTGCCTTTTTTTGTAGCACATCTGCAGGTATGCCAGTGCTGTTTAATTTGGAAAAATAGTGTCTTAGCAAGCAGTCCTGTATGTGAACAGCAGCAGTGTGATTGTTGAGACTGGATATCCAGTGAAAGACGGGTGTGAGGAGGAAAGTGCTGCCTTGGAATACAGTGCTGCATCCTTAAACATGTACCTGGTGATCTGCTGGTCACAGCCTGTTGATTTGTGCAGAGGCTTTATGTGGCCACAGCCCAGAAGACCAGTGTGCTGCACTCACAGCTGAGTGTCAGAGATCAGGTAACTAATACCAGCTTGTGAATTATGTAAGAGCCAGGAGTTGACTTCTCAGACTGAGGAGGTTTGTGCTGCAGACAGAAGGGATCAGCTGCATCCTGCTGGCACAGGATGGGACCAGCTCTGTTCTGTGGTGACTGCATTGTGCCAGTCCCTGGATGGATACCTGCCCGCCATTTGTGCAAGGTCAAAAATGCCAACTGTAGCTTCACTGTTTTTTGTCTCGTAACTGAAAGCCTCAGGAAAGGTTTTTGGTTTGTGCTCTGTTTTACCAGGATTTGTGTTCTAGTTACTGCTTTATAGCTGGAATAAAACTGCAGCTTTCTGTCACTGCCTTAAGGAAAGCTTTCCAATCTCCATAGTAACTCTTCCCAGCATCACTGTTATATAATATTTATGGGAGATACAGGCTGGCTTACAAAAGGGCTTCTAGGGCTTCTACTCCTTGTAGCCATGGCACTGGGTAGATGGGGAATGTTCCAGCATGGTGAGGTGGTCTCAGTTGAAGGTGGGCTGTGAAGGAATGTCATTACAAATGCCATTGCTCAGGAAGAACAGAGCTGCAGATCTGTGCATTGCCATTTCTCCTTTCTTGGCAAATTCCAGGCATTCAGCAGATGAGTGCAGGATGTGGTTTGGAGCCATCATTAGCACATGCGGATCTTTACAACTCCTCTGTTCCCCTGGAGCTACCTAAACCAAAGGGCACTGTGATTTGTTTTACAGAAGTGTTTCTTTGCTGCATTAGACGACTACAGATACTGAATGAAGCCTGTTTCCTTCCCAGAAATATATTTAGTGCGCTGAGAATATCTTGTTTGCTGATAAAGCAGGCTGGGACACTGGTACCTGACTCTGGGTGCTTCCCTGGACTCAGTGCAGTCCCTACTGTGCCAGCCCTACAGCTCACAGGTTCATTTTGTAACAGACAGCCGTGTGTTTGGGGTGATGCCAAAGGCTGTGAGGTGTTACAATGGCATTGACAGTTGCAGACACTGGGTAGAATAGAGCGCTAAGTTGAACCCAAATGATTTGTTTTGATAGTCCCTCTCCCACACAGTCAAGTTGTCAAAAGGAAGAGCATTGCAGTGTTGGAAGGTTTAGATTTCTAGTGAAATTATGAGAGCAGAGACCAGTACCGGCCTTTGGCAACAGTCATGTCCTTTGCTTCAGACATCCTATTGCAAAACAAAAACATTTCCCTACTGCATTTCAGCATACACTCTCTGTATGATCTGCATGGAGCTGCTGTGGTTTGCATCCAGTTAACACCAGAGTTCCCTGACCACCCAAAAAGCACAGAGCTGACAATTATGTGGGTCTGTGCTGTGTATGTCGTGGCTGGAATTTTTATTACTGTTTGTCATGGTTCCAAGGGTGGGGAACCAGTCTTTGTTAAAACTTGCTCTTGTTTTCCTGCTCGGGATACCCTGGATCAGGTGTGCTTCATGGCCCTTCCTAGGGCAGTGCTGGCCCCGGGAGGGAGCATGGCAAGAGTGACTAAGAGGACGTGGGTCTTGTGCCTTTGGCAGCAGTGCTTGTTTGAACAAATTACAAGACAATTGCAGAACGTTATTTAGCACCAGGGTACTCAAACATGACCATTTATGTAAGGCAGTGATGGGTAAACAATAGTTCTGGCTGGGCATTCCCTGGGAGTTGCTGCTCAGGGACAGGAACAAAAGACACGGAGGTGCCAAAGGTTCATCCATTCTACTCCCCAGAACACAGAACCCCTGCTCTGGGCTTTACATGCTGCATCCAGTGTGTCACTTGACAAATCACACTGCCATGTGTGCCTGGAGCACAGGCTGAGCAGTCATCAGTGCTGGGACACCAAGGGCAGTTGTTCTGAGAATTCCCCCTACTCCCTCTCCTTATTATTTTTTCTGCCTACGATGTGCCTTAAAAGACAAAACTTAACTAATACCGTGTATCTTTTTAGTAAATATTATAGTCCTTACTTGCTTTGTATTGCTTTAGAGTCGCAGTTCCTAGATTCATTGTTAACTAATTTCATTCAGCGCAACTCCCAAAAGAAAGGCTTCTCCTCTTCCTGCTACTTCCCACCTTCTCTTGTTTTCTCCTATGGATGACACATGTGCCAGCCCTGCTTTGCCTGATGATGGCCTGTGCCTGTGGGAAGTGTGCTTGGGGGGATCTGCAGAGCAGGTGGTACTGCTTTTGGCAGCAGAACAAGCTCAAGGCATTTCACTTGCAGTCTTAAAGACCTTAATGAGGATAAGGTGATGGCCCTCTGCATGGGGTTATTAGTTTGGGGATCTTTGCTGCAGAGTCCTGGAGAAATAAGGGCAAAGCTGGGAATTCCTGATTTCTAGTTCTGAGTTGGTCTCGGACCTTTTCTCTGGGCCTGTATCTTCATTGCTTTGCTTCTGTTTCCCCATCTGGAGAATGGAAATCCCTCTGGTTTTCCTGATGAAATGACAATATGAATGAAGTGATTTGTTTAGCTTTTTCCTTGCCTCTTGATCTATTCCCCATCCCTACCCTTCTTCCCACAGATAATTCGCCTGTCTTTGCTACAAACCTATGACTGTTTGCCGTACAGTTTTCAGTAAGTACTGATTTAAGTTCATATCAAAATAAGGCAGCAGTTGTTACTTGACAGCATTAACCTCACCTGTAATTACTGTTCTTCTTTCCATGTTCAGCCACGGCCCAGGCCTGTGATGCACCAGCCTGGCTGTGCTTGGAAGCTCAGTCTGCTCTTCCTGCCTTGCAGATGCCTGTCACTGAGCAGACCTGCCCCAGCCAAAGCCCCAAATACAGACTTTGCTTTGCTAAAAGCAATTTGTGTCACCTGCCTTCTTCCTGTTCTGTTTTTAAAGGCTTTTTCTTTCTTCAAGAAAAGAGTCAGTGAGAACTATTGCATTGTGTAGGAGAAGGGAGATCCTAACAGAGAGTGCTGGAGCTGGAAGGGGTCCTTAGACCTGCTCAGACTGATTGTTGTGCTTTAAGCACCTTGCATTGATGTAAATGTGAACTGCTCAGGGCTGGGACAGATCCCCTTGCACTCCAGCCATGCCTCCCATTCAGCTGGGCACTAGAGCTAGAGAAAAAAACTGAAAATGGAGAAATTTGAGGTTATTTCTCAGCCAGTTCAGTTTCTTGATCCAGCTCCCTGTTTAAGTGCATACAAAACATTGTTGTCACAAGGGAAGTCCTGGGGGAGGTAAGACTCTCCCTTCTGGAGAGAGCTCACATCCACATCATCTGGAAGTGATCCTGAAAGTATACCTTGAGAGCCTCCTCTCTAATTAAGGAAGTGATTTGTCCTTTAAAATTTGTTCTTTAAAACTCACTGGTTTAGTACCTCATGCTGCATTCCATGGGGAATATAAATTTTAACATTTTAGGGCAGGTAGTGAGAGCATTTGGAAAGGTTTGGGTTTGAAAAAAGGGGACAAATGGAGTCTCATTCTACCTATGCCATGGACTTGCTTTTTGATTCCAGAAAATCAAAGGGATGCTCTATCGATTGTTTCACCATCTGTAAGTAGGAAACAATCACACTCAAGGTTACAGGAAATGAAAGAACTGGTTTGTTGTGTCTGCAGAGATGCTCTGGGACCTTTACATGAAGTCAGCCTATAAACACTGTGTTCATTTTTGCCTTTATTATCATGGTGTTGTGTTAGTAATAATTTTGAAAAAGAATAAATAGTTCTGAAAAATAATGAACCTCTGTGTACAATAACAAAAGCACAGTGGAGCTGCAGCACCAGACAGAACTCCTCCGCAGACGTTGTGTATGTTTTATCTTCAAGTTGACCTCTTGAGCTCTTCTCTGAAATGCCTGCAGCAGCTCCTGAACTGCAGCAGAAGGCAGTCTTCTGTCTCAGATCTCCTTGCCCAAATGATGATGCACAATGTAATGTCAATCACCTGATTACCATTAGATGCTGAGGTGGCCCATTTTCCAGGGGATCATAGTTCCTAATCAAAGCACAAGAATAAAAGTTCAGTTTTTACATCAGCTTATGTTTTCCAGTAGCCACGTGGTTGCCAGTGAAAACAAAGATGGCATTTAAAAAAAATTTCTACAATGTAAGAGAAAATTTAGAAAATAATATGTAGTGTTTTCAGAAAGAACAGGGTAACATTTGGATTGACTCTGGAAAGTGCATTATATTAATTGCTACAGTTTTTGATATTTTGGACACTTGCTTTCCTTGGAAGAGTTTTAATGAGTTTCTGTGTAAACTGAAGCGACAGACAAAAAGGGGCTAGTGACAAGATGTTGTAGACACATGAGGGTCAGGCTCCTCTACCAAGTAATAAGTAGTAGGAGAGAAAAAAACCTCAAGTTGCTTATGGGGAGGTTATTATTAACCTATTAGGGAAGATTTCTTCTCTGAAATGGCTGTCCAACCCTGGCACAGGCTGCCCAGGGCAGTGGTGGAGTCCCCATCCCTGGAGGGATTTAAAAACCATGTGGATGTGGCACCTGGGGACATGGTTCACTGGTGGCCTTGGTACTGCTGAGGGAATGTTGGAATAGTTGATCTTAAAGGTCCTTTCCAACCTAAATCATTCTATGATTCTGTCCTCTCAAGGCATGAGAAGTGTTTAAGGAGAAAGGGAAATGATAGAGGAAGTAATGGAAGGAAAAGCCTGGCAGAAAAGGCCAGCAGGGGAATAGGGTATGACAAAGTGGGAGTAAGGGCCAGGGAGAGGTAGAGAAGGCAGGAGGATGGGAGGATATTGCAAATGGGTGATTTAGATCACATGAAGAATCAGCAGCAGTTGTATGAGCAAAAGTGATCTAAGTATGATGTTTAAGTGTGACTTGACAAAGGTCGAGGGCAAAGTTCCCTCTTTTACTGACCATGTGCATGAAACGTAAATTGAGTTAGAATTGAGCTGGAATGAGTTGCACAGAGACCCTCCTGTTGGGTCATGAGGCTCAGAGGGGACCACCTTTCTAAACTCCTGATGGAGCTTAGGTATATCTGTGTCCAATCTTAGTCTCAGATTTGGATGGTTTATGTCTAATGAAATTATCTGTACAGAGTTTATAATAATTAGTACTGAGTATCAGTTTCATTAGTATTAATGCCACATGCCATCAGTCCCTTACTCAGGATCCCTTACTTGTTGGGTAAGGAAGAATCTCTTATTCCCAGGTAAGGAACCTCAGGCCTAGAGAGGTGTCCCAGTTGAATAGGAGACTCACTGGCAGACAATCCAGCCACAGTTTAGAGAGAGCTAAGGTTAGACTCCTGATCTGTCAGGAGTAAAAGGTCTGCCTTGAGGAAAAGCTTAAGAGGTGTCCTGTCCCAGCTTCAGGGGAGGTCCCCACCATGCAGCCACACCACCGGGCAGGGAGAACTCAAGGAAGGCCCACCCAGGCTATCATATTGATGGGATAACGTGGGGGCTTGTAATGTGATTGCATTTGATGGGAAGGGTGTGCAGGAGACTCCTTGAGCCCACATCTTTCTTTGTTCTTGATAAACAAGTCTTGGAAAAGCCACCTGGTATTCTTGCGTGAATACATGATTGGTGTGGTGTTCCAAGCTCACGTGCACCAATGCTGGCTGTGTCACTGCTCCTCTCTGTCTTTCCTAGAGGAACTCTTGGTCCAGCTATGGCTCAGGCCTTTGCTTCCTTTAAAGCCTGAACCAAACTACTGCTGGTTTGCTTAAGGGGTCAAGTGTATCCATCACAGAGCAGAGGCTCAGCTGGCTGGAATCGTGCAGATTGTGAAAATTCAACCTTGCTGTTGGTTCTTTCTGCTGAGTTGGTGTGAGTTACTGAATGAACACTGATTTTAATGACTGAGGCTCATGTTTTCTAATGAACCCCTTCGTGCCTGTGTAGTATGGGAGGATTAATTACATCTGAAAAATGCGTGCCAAAATGCATGCATGTTAACTTCATGCTTTTCACAGCATTCTTCAAGTTGTGTTTAATCACTTTATTTGTCTGCTTGCTCTTTTCTCCAGTGAAAATTGTCATCCGAGGGGACAGGAACACTGGGAAAACCACACTCTGGCACCGACTGCAGGGAAAGAAATTTATTGAGGAATATATTCCAACTCAGGAGATCCAAGTCACCAGCATCCACTGGAATTATAAAAGTAAGATGGAAGAGGGTGGAGCGGGTGACAGTCACAGGACACTGCCTTGGGGGAGAAAATTCCACTGCAGCCTCATTTGCTTCTTTCTTCTCTGTCTGCTTGGGAGACAAAATGGTCTCTCATCACTCTTTTTAATTTATTATTCATAGTTTCTCAGTCATGTTTTTAATTTTGTCAGAAGCTCTATGTTATAAGTGCTAAAGAATATGTCTGTGGAAGCTACAATTCAAGGGAAGTGTTTAATAGGTGGTCTAAAGTATTTGAAATATTTGTAATATGCTTGACATGCTAATGAAAAGGGCTTATTGTATAAATCTGTCTCTGAGGCGGACTCTGCTTTGGGTGTTACTGTGTTGCCTAGAAGTGGATACATGGTGCAAACTGGATTTCACTGATGAGAGCATAAAGAGCATCTGGTAACTGGGGAAGATGATGTTTCAAAAATTAATGTAGTACTGTTAGCACTAGGCTGACTTACTGAAGCACAGAAGTACAAATGCCTTTTTTAAGTTTTTAGTGGAGTCTGAGTGATCAGGCATGATTTTTAATATTTATTTTACTGGTTGCGAGTGGTTGTGAAAGCCCTGCATCCCACCTGGAGAAGACACTGCAGGCGCTGAAGTGGCCTTACGGCTATGATTCAATAGTGCATTAAGTCCAGCTTTCAGGTTGCTGATCGAGAATGCCACAGCTTTGTGGGATGAACTGATTCAGGATGAAAGCGCTCTGTAACACTGAGTAGGCTGTATAAAAAAGGTCAAACAACAAGCAGTTGCTTGTCATTATCTGACATTGTCCATCTGCCTCACTCTGACCTTCTGTTGAATCAGGTACTGCATAACTGCTCCCAGATGGGAGAATACTCTGTGCAGTGCAGTGAGCACCCAGTTGAGTTCTGTGTCTGATTCACCACCAAATCTGGATTACCAACGGATACCATGATGCCCAAGTTTCTTGATAATGATCACAAAGCTACAGGATGTATTCACCAGCAGATCTGCCATGGTCACAGTGGTGTTTCCCATCTGCAGCCAAACTTCTTGCATGGTGTATGTTAGCTGTGGCGTCCTTTCCCTTACTCCTCTTCCTCTCTGTCAGGATATCAGCACATCAGTTACTGAGGAATGAACACAGAGCTTACAAGTTGAATGATAGAAACTATCTCCAAAATCAAACTTGAATGCTTCAGCCTGAACAGACTTAGAATAAGAAATTCCTCTTTCCTAGATACCCTGAGAAGAAGAATGCACTGAGTGTTAATTGTGGGTTTCTGCAGTATCATGGGTTAAAGTATCAGAGTTGGATTTCCTCTCTGATGGGTGCAGGTAACACAACACTAGTGGTAGATACAGCCTGGGAGTCTGGTATTTAATTCTAAGAGGCTTATTCATATCTAACTGTATCTATGAACAGGTACAAAATATGTACATGCAAAAAGGTGTTTGGAGGAAGATCCAGTCATCTCTGTGTCTGCATTTCTTTTCTTTAGCTGAGGGTCAGGCACTGCTTTTTCAATGCTGATGCAATCCTGTGGTAGAAAGCACCTACACTTGAGGCTGGCTTTGCTGTGTGCTGAGACCCACAGGTTATTTGTAGTGCCCACTTCTAACGCTGGCATACTGCATTTCTGCAGAACTTCCTGGCCACAGCTGATGACAGTGTGTACATATGTTAACAGACTTTTCTCAAGGTGAAGTGTTGCTGACCTTGTCTAGCTACCTGCAAGGCTGTGTGAGAAATTGTGCCTTCCATTTGTGTTTCTTCTACATTTTAAAACTCTGTACTATTGTGTTAGTAATAATTTCCAGCAATATAGGAAATTTTCCATGTTATTTCTTAAAATATATTTCAAAAAGTAACCCCCATTTTAAAGGACATTGTAAGGTCTTTTTCCTGCTGTGAGAAGTTTCCATCCAAGACTGGTGATGTGGGCCCTCAGAGTACTTGGTTCGGGTCTAAATCCTGCACTGTTGGCCAAGTTAATGTGTGGAGGAAAAATAAAGTTTGTTTTTCCTGTGTTCATGCTCTCAAGCTACCTTGAATAAACGTTATGTGGCAGTTGGCAGCAAATATTTACAGATGTTAATTAAATCACTGTCAAATATTGAAGAATTCTTACATTGCCTGGTCTTAGAAGAATTACATTTTAGATGTGAAATGTAGCACCTTCAGAAATATTATACTGCAGGAATTAGTAAAGGTAGTGGAATTTTAGTTACTACTTATTCAGAGTGAAAAAATTTGTTCTTCTGTGCTGGTTGTGATGGGTATTTGTAATTTTGTGTCCAAGTAAGGAATTGCCATTCCTGACCCTAAGGAACACGTAGTTTGATTATACTATTCACCAGTTTTATTCTCTGTTTGGCAGCCTCCAAAAGGGAGTCTGAAATAAAAATTGGCAAATAGTTGTGCTCAAATCTTTTGAATGCCTTAGGGATGGGAATAAAGGATGGCAGAGTTGCTTTGCGCTGTAGGATTTGTGACCCAGAACTTATGAAGTGAGTCCTGTCATTGAATGAGGGTAAAAAATATCTGAGGGCCTGTGAGTTCCTGGTGATGAACCCACCCACAATGTTATGATTCTTATTTTAAAATGAGCCTTCTTGCAATTGGAGCCGTGTCATGGCTCTCCACCATTTTCTGGGAAAGCAGTGTTCAGTGTGCCACTGGCCACGGAGTACCTGGTCAAATAGCCACTCAGGACAGAACTTCGGAGTGCTTTGATCTGTGGTTTGTGCTAATCCAAGTTAGGGAGTTGCAAGGATAAGTTGGCATTCTTTTTGCTGCCAAGGAGCTCCTTTGGGTGAGATGTTGCTGGGTATGAGTCACACACCAAAGTCAACACAGCAGCACTAAAGCAATTATCCTCTTGCATGATCAGGATAATCAGGAATGACAGTAGTGATGAAAAGGAAGAACTTCCTGGCTGTGAGCTAGCAGGAGCACGTGGAAATACAGTTTTCCTGGGTCTCGTGCAGTCATTTTCTTTGAGAAATTCTGCCCTTCCCCTTAGCCAGAAGGGGTGTAGTGCAAGTCTGTGGGGGTCAGGGGGTTCAGCTCCCCAGCTGCCTGGGACTGCTGCTGCTCAGCAGGGTGTCAGTTCTGTGGGAACCACTCAGCAGGCCAACACATCCTAACTGAGGGTGTGTTTGGCTCCTGGGAATGAGGTGGAGAGCTCAGGGGCAAAGTGCCAGTGCTAGGCTCCAGGTCGCCTCCTGGGAGAACACTGCCTGTCACCCCATGGGCTCACTTCTCTGAACTGCTATTCCTGATGCACTGCTTCACATGGCACTTCTAGAAAGAACAGGCAGCCTCCTGGGTTCCTCCCAAGCCCATGCAAAACTTGAGGAAGGCAAATATCTCCTACCCTTTTACAGCAAGCCTTGATTGTGGAAAGGCGTGGGGATTGCCTTGCCAGCTTCAGGGCAGGAATCTGGGGGGCAGACCTCCCGTAGCTGATCTCTGTCCCAGTAGGGGACACAGGGAGAGCTCCTGCAGTGCCAATGCCTGTGGGGAGGAGCTGGGTTAGTGATTGATAGGTTGGACTTTAGCCTACCTGGTTTGATTATCTATAGAAATATTCAGGAACGCAGGTAATTCAGGGAGTGTAGTGGTTTGAGCAGAAGGTTTTGGGCTGCAGGTGCTGTATTCCTGTGTGCTTTCAGTACAGCAAGGCACTGCCTGGGTTGATCCAAGGGGAGTCTTCTGTTCATCCAGTGCCCCCGGCCCATCTGGCAGAGAGGAAGATAAGCAGGAATTACTGTGAGGAAAACAGAGACTGATTTTGCTTTATGCATAAATGTAAAAAAGGATCTTTCTCCAGAAGCAAAGGATCAAAGTTTTCCTTTATTCATAATCTGTCTTTACAATATTTTGAAACATTTAATTAAGCCAAGAGTGAGTTCTGTGTAGAAAATACTTCCTGGTTTGATAATGATGCTTAGATAAACTCTCATGCCATCCTATGAGAGTACTTTCTACTCTGAGACATTGTCTTTTTATTCTATTGCTTTAGGCTCAGACCTGCTCCAAGTACAAGCTTTTGCTTCAAAGCCTATAACAATTCCAAAAAGCAGCTGTTTCTTGGAACAAAATTCCCGAAAATCAGACTGCTTATTTGGATTCTATGGAAACATTGAACCAGAACTGCTCATCACTCATGCCACCCGAAATTTAAGTGGCTGTCTGTGGTTACCAGCAGTGCCAGTCAGTGCAGCTAACTTGTGCATGTCTTGCTTCAGATTTTAGCAACTCAAATATATGTTGCTGCTTATAATTCATTGATGGTGCAGCTCGATAGGAAGCAAAATTGCTAGTGAGACCTTATTTTTCAGAAAATGCACCTGGAAATGTGCAGAGAGAATGGGTTTCTGTAGCTACAGGACTATGTGCACTGGCTGTCACATGTACATGGAAATGTCATTAGTACGGTTGATCTTCCTTAAACGTGCGTATTCCTTTTTCCAGTTTTTTGCCTTGCTTATCAACCAGACTTTATCCTCAAAATTAGATTTTTATCTTTCTTGAAAGCCTTTGTAAACCTCTGTATGTTACGAAATTAATCTACATAAAATACTTCTAACATGCTTCAAACCTGACATGAACCAGCAAGGAAATCCAGCCATCATTTATGTGACTTAAGAGTGTTTATGAAGTTTTTTTGATAGCATGATTTTGGTGGACAGCTTGGACCTTCAACAGTTCACCGCCTTCTTATTGTGGTTAGGTTTTCTTCTTGCACAGGATTTGCTTTTCGTTTGACATTCCTATGCTTTGACATTCCTCCATGTTTGCTTTGCGTTGGGCTCTCTGAGTGATGGATGTTTTTCTGAAGCCCTCTAACCCTTTGTGTTCTATTGTACTTCCAGCCACTGATGATATTGTGAAAGTTGAAGTCTGGGATGTAGTTGACAAAGGTAAGATTTATAACTTTCTAATGGAGATTCAATGTTCTTTCTCTATTTTAATTGAAAACTTCCATGAAATTCAGAAATACCTGCTTACTTCTACTTTAAACAATGTCTGTACTTACTCTATCAATTCCTGAAAGAATGAGGAGACTTACCTCTTCTTTCCTATGCTAGAACCCATTATCTGGAATCTGAACCTCACATCAAACCCAATGTTCAGATGCAGTTTTTCCATGTGCTCACGACAGATGAAGTGCCCGCTGCTCCATGCATTACTATTCTCTGAGTTTTAGCATAAACTTCACCTTCTCTGCTTTATAGTTTCCTGTATGTTTTGACAGGTTCTGAGTTCTTTGTTCTAGTTATGAAAGTTTTTGTTGAGCTGTTTTTGTGAAGGCATGCTGTTGTTAAATTGGTAAAACTGTAGCTGCAGTGGGTAATGTGCAGGAGGGAAGGATGAAAGAGAAGCCAATTACTTAAATTCACTAGGACAGAAAGTGCAATATGTCTATTCCAAAACCTTTTCTAAATGCTTTGCCAAGGAAAGTTTTTTGATATAAAAAAATACATGTTTTGTTAGTTTTCAATTTTCATCAGGGTATCAACTTCTATTTTATAAAGAGCAAAACCAAACCCCAAACTGTTTGTGAAGACACAGTCTGGATGCAGTGGGATCAGTTTCTGGAAGGGCTTGGGGCTGGGATGTAAATCTCAACAGCCCATTTTGTAACCCCAAATGCTGAAGTTTTTTGGCTTTTAGGAGGCATTTAGTACCAGCCAGGCTCCTGGTTTAGCATGTGAATATGGTCAGGAAAGCAGCTGTACAGGTGAGCAGCTCTTGCTCTGTGGGTTGTCCTCCTTGTTTGGTGTCTCTGTCTGTCAAATGTGTTGACCACAGTCATTGAAACTCAAACTTTGATGGTTTGTCTGATGCTGCCTTTCCTGCAGCCTTGGCTGGAATCGGTGCTCTCAGGCATTCCTCAGCAGAACAGCATCTCAGAGGCATCACCTGTGCAACTTACATTTGTGTTACACCAAAAACTAAGAGAAAAAGTATAATAGGGAGTAGGAAAGGGAGAAGTGTCATTTTTCATGTTAGCTGAATTGTGTTCAAAATAGGAAAAATAAAAAGGCAATTAGACATAGCAGCTCTAGTTCAGATGCCTAATGGAGCCCTCAGAGTAAACTTGAGCCAGGAACTTTAAATGAAAAATGGGCACTTTATCTTCTTAGTGTTTTAAGTCCTAGTTTTCACAGTGTAGACAAAACCTTGCTTAGGCCAAAGTTACTGCTGAAGTCAGTCTGATTACAGTTTGGCTTTTGGATTCTGGGATAACAAGTGGAGGGCTGGAATCTCAGCAAAACATCTGTGTTCTTGCTGCCTTGCAACTTTGGTATGAATAGATATGTATTTAATTTGGGTATCATTTGGTTCCAGCATTTATTTCTGTGAATACATTCTCTGAGCAGAGTCATCTTCTCAACTAAAGACTTGTCATTTTTTTTGGCAAAGGGGACAGAATGTGCTATGTGCAGATGTTGATAACAGCTCATCTGGTCGTGCTTTCATTTCTGACAGCAGAGCCTGTGTTGGAAATCTCAAAGGACTCTCTTCCCTTCACTTTATATTCTTTTGAAATAAAACTCATTCTGTTAAGATCCATACTTACGGACACAGATACGTATTTTTTTGCAATTAGTTGTGCTCAGTCAATGCAGTGTAAAAATCAGATCATTATGATGTTAATGAAATCAAATCCTTTCCTATTGCCATAGCATTGTGGATTCCTGATAAGCACAACTTTAGGAAAATGCTCATGTTAACCATTAAGAGCTTGCTCATACCTAACTTTCATCCTGATGTTACCTCATGACATTTTTGTTTTCCTTCCGTATGCTTAGGACAAAAAATCCTCCTGCGTGATGCTTTGGGTGAGAGCCACACTGGACTGTAGACTTGCAGTAGTAAAGTACCCAGTACTGCTGTAGTCTAGCGCTGACAAGACCTGATTGTCCTTTTTTTTTTCCTTGTCTTCCAGATCCTGGGTAGTGCGCATATTTAGAGTTGGGCAGAATGCTGCATTTATCAGACTGGATTTGAAGCTATCAAAAAATGCATGTTCTGAACATGCATTTCAACCTGAAGTTTTCCAGGCTAAATTCTTTTGACAGTGTTTCCCCATTTCCTTTTTAGAGGAAATTAGGAGACCTCTATTTAATGAAGATGTTGGGAACTGTGTTGAAACCCTGATGTGGGTTATAGCTTGACTAACAGGTGCATCCATGAACTGCAGTTTTCAACTTCAGTCATGTAAAGCAGCTTTGGACTCTCCCCTGCTGAGCAGTGCTGCTGCTTTGCAGTCACAATGGGGCTGGGGGGGATTGCAGGAGTTGCACCCTGAAAATTTGATGTACATTTCTGGGCTGAAGTTAACAGTGATTTTCCTGAGTGGCATTTTTCCTGGTGCTTCCCAGAAGTGTGCTCTCAGTCCTTACTGGTTCCACAGTGTGGGTTTTCTCTCCAGAATCCTCTGGAGAGGATTGCAGAGGCATCCCAGTCCTGCCTGGCTGGTGACTTAGCTTGGTATTGGTTATTTAGCATCCAGATGATGATTTGGAAATGTAGGGAGGGATGTTTGTTGTGAAAGCTTAAAAGCTGTGAGGTTGGTTAGTGTGGTGAGGCAGTGGAGAATGGCAGCTGCCAGACTGCGCTGCTTTTCTTGGCTTGTTCTTGACTGTTTGGGATTCTTTTTTTGAAAGTGCAGACTCTCTGGAGTCCAGACTTCCCTGCTGCATTCTCCTTGGGCCTGCTCAGGGAGCTGGGCTCATGTCTGGAAAGCTGGCATTTGTTAAAATTTTCCCAAGTCGAGCTTGACTCCAGCTGTGGAATGTATTGGATTTTGTGTGGCATGTGTAGTAAATAACGTCTCCTTTGCTGCTCTTGGAACTGACAGAACACAGGAAAGATCTCTCTCGGCAAAAGTCACAATCCTGACTCATCTTTCTGGCTTTGCAGCAAGTTGTGTAACTGCTGCAGGTCATAAAGCTGTAACAGATCCTGAATGCAGAGAAGCTGCTTGAATGCAGGGGATTCAGGAACAGTTGTGAATTCGTGTCTTGTAACTTCTGCCACTTTGGTTCCCATATATTTTCCAACTCGTGGCTGAAGGGATCAAAACGTATTTTTTTCTGTTGCCCCCAAAATAGACAAACTCTTCTCCTTGTATTGAAGATTCCTTTCCTTCTTGCTGCCCCTTCACCCCTCTGCTTCCCAAAGGCGTGCTGCAAGGACAGGTCAGAATTCATATTTTTGTTATTTTCAGATGTCCCAAGTTAGATAACATGAGGAATGCAAACGTTCCAGACATGTTTTTTTGACTGGTGAAGGGAAGCAGCTCCCTTGCGCGGTGGACAGCGTTTGTTGGCAAGCTGTACTGAATCCTTCTATCCTGCAGCAAAACTAATGGTACATATTGACGCAGAGACTCAAGTGGTGATCACGACCCCAGTGTCCAGTAGGAGCTGTTCTGTACACTTCAGGGCACTGCGGCCAAAGGTGTTTGGTGCCATTGTTGCTCTCTCTTATGCCTGTAAATGAGGAGCAGCCATTGTTCTAGGGAGAGGACCTGAGCCACTGAAGCACAAACACCTGTTTTCTGATTGAGGCTCCCACATTACACATCAGTACAACCTCAAAATCTGGACTTCATGCATACAGCGACACAATCTTCACTGTGCCCTTGCCTTTACAGGCTGAATTACATCTTTTCACTGCATACATCTTGTCTTTGTCTGGTTCATCCTGCAGTTTGGGTTCCAAAAATAGAGCCTGTGCATGAATCTGTACACACATGCGCTTTTCAGCTTTATGACTGCTTTGAGATGACCTCCTTTGCAGCACTGATGGAGCAGCGTGTGAGAATATTTCTGATTCCTCTGGATACTCACAGAAAACCACAAGCAGGCAGAGGTGTGCAGGTTGTGTATTCTGTCTCAAAGCACTGACTGTAAATGTGGCAAGGTTAGACAGACACTGTGATTGCACAGGATGGATGGAATGGTGGAGAGTATTTGTGGTTGCTTGGGCTTCTCTTTTGATACATAGAAATTTAGGTCATGCCAAGCATAATTTAGCAGTGACTGCAGAAATAGCGATGTTTTGATATTCAGAGAAGCCACATAAATGTCACTCACTTGAAATGAATTGAAGTGGGAAAACGCATGCGTGGCCTAGGCATCCCACACCTTCAGCTGTGGTTCTTCAGAATCAAAGTCCATACTTGGATCTGTCAGAGAAACACATTGCCTGAATGAGGAGGGATCAGGATTAATATTTCTGCTACTTTCAGATGTCAGCAGTAAGGTGACATGAGTGGGGCAAACATTTTGCAGTGATGCACAGAAGTGCCCACCAGAATCTCCTGCTGTAACCTGTAGCATTAAAGGTTTTCTGAATAACTGTATTTTCTTAGTATTTATCCTTGAGCTGTGTGCAGGAAAAACAAACACTGTTTCACATGCAGCATCTGGCAGAACCCTGAATTCCACACATGATTCAGCAGAGTTAACAGTTGGTGGAAGCTATTTTGGCCCTCAGTGTTAGAGAGTCTTTTACAAAGTCAATGGGAGGGGTTTTGGACATGCATCTGAGTTGTCAACACCTTCTGTTGTCAGCAACACAGGAAATTTCTAGAAGTGATGAGAAAGAATTCCAAGACTGTTCCAGTATAATTTAGTTAAGTCGTCATTATGTAGACTAGGAAAATACAGGACAAAGTTATTTCAGAAATGCAGTTCTTAACTGCTGTCAATAACATCTGGGAGATACTTGGTATCTGTAGAATATCACTCCTGATCTTGCAGGGTTATTCTTTGTGCAGTGCTTACCACTGATAAAATTCTGGAAGCTCAGAACATGCAGTTTAAGTAAGAGGCCAGATTTTTTCCATGGTGTGTCTGCACTAAACCTCCTGGGCAGTGGGTGACAGAAGATGCTGGGACTCCTGGCAATCCTTAGAGCTGTCTACACCAGAAAATCATGTCAGCTGATGGTCAGTCTGGTAACTGTAGGTACAGATACATCTCCCTGCTGAGACTCCAGCTGTAAGATTTAGAAACACAATTAGTGTGTAATTGATTTGACACAAAGTTTTCAGGGAGGCCAAAGTTTAAAAACACTCACTCCATTTCTGGGGTTGCTGAGTTAAATGCCAGTACTTTAAAATGTCAGAACTTATCAAGTGCTTCCCTAAGCTGTAAGGGAAGAGAGAAGCCTCAGGGGCTGCCCTTTAACTGCCTTAGTGGAAGCAAATGAGTTGGAGAGAAGCCTGTAGATTCCTTCAGGTGGGACCATGGCTGTGGGACTGCAGGGCAAGTCTCGAGTGGTTTTCTAGTGTCTTCTACAGATGTTAAGCACGTTGCGTCTTGCACTTTTCCAGGAGCTTCATCAGAGTTGTACCTGTACTGTGGCTTATTTTTGTGTGCTTTTGGTGATGCTTCTGGAGGATTTCCTTTCTGCACCTTCACTGATGATGCCCAGACCTGACCCTCTGGCTCTGGCCTTTGGAGCACATGTAGGCTGTCTCTCCATTTACACAGCCCCTTTCCCACAGTTTATTTGATTTCTCTTGGATTTCTTCTTGCATAAGTTCTGTCTTTGGATTTCTTTACTGTTCATTTTTGAATAGACTAGCTGGGATTCTTTAGCAAGGCATGCCTATCCTACCCCTCCTCACTGGCCAGGCTTACAGTAGAAGTAGGATCTGCTTTAAGGTCGTGTTCAAACTTCTGTGTTCCTGTACAGACCCCATCCTGCAGTTCTCTGCCCAGTGTAATACTTTCGTTTTTTAACAATTCTTTTTAAGGAAAATGCAAAAAACGAGGAGATGGTTTGAAACTGGAGAATGACCCTCAGGAGGTGAGTCACCTGGAATGCAGAAGTCTGCCTCTCTAGGGGAGGCCTGTTGTCCACCTTTGGTCCATGGGGAGCAAGTTCTGTATTTGTTTCTGCTCTAAGACTGGCCTGGCAGGTGGGTGAGGGGCAGTGGGACCCCTGATTCTCTGTACTCTTTGCTTTGTGCCTTTCAGCCCTGCTCCTGCCCTCACCACAGCTTCTCTGCTGTTTACCATTCTGTCACTGGGAATGACTGTGCCCCAGATTTTTGCACTGCAGCCTTGTACCTGTCTGCCCATGGACAGAGGCAAAAAGTCCTTTTGTCAGGGCCTTGTGGGGTCTGAAGAAGTGACTTGATGCCCTGCTCTGGTGGCTCCTCAGAGCTGGGCTGTTACACTCTCACTGGTGTTACTCTGCTCAGACTGTGCAGTCAGATGAGCAGAATTTTCCTTAAATTATTCTCCCATGGGAAAAGCCTTTATGAGAACAGTTGCTACAGCTGCTTCTTCCTTTGCAAACATGGGTGCATTTTTCACTCCTGGGAAATGAGTGAGAGTTGTTCCAGAGGCACCAAATTCCAGCAGGAGCCATGGAGACCGAGTTGGGACCAGTACTATGTGGACATTGTAGCATGCAGTGTCGAAATGATGAAAACCCAGCTGGGTACTAATAAATTCTGTCACCCCTCCATGGGAGAAACTGCCTCCTGATTTTGGACACCAGAAGCATTAGGAGTACAGCCAATATCTGGATGAGGAAAAAGATGGAATGGGAGCTGTGTCCTCTGTCCTCCACCTTGTAATTGAAATGGAGTTCTCTTGCCAACTCAGGATTTGGGAGCACAGGGGAAAGGGACAGGGGTGGGTTGTAGCATGTGCTGTTGAGACTGTTAGGTACTTCACATCCTCCTCCTTTGGGAAATGGAAGCTTGCAACCACCAGGTATCTTATTTCAGTGATAATGGTGTGGAATCCACGGGTACTCCTTACAGTAGCCGTCGCTTTAGGAAGTTTGCCTATTTAGTACTGTATCCATTGTGTTCTGTACCAGCCTGAGGTTGAATCCAGTTACTTACTGGTGCTTTGCCTTTCTTTCCTCAGGCAGAGTCAGAAATGGCTCTGGATGCAGAGTTCCTGGATGTCTATAAGAACTGTAACGGTGTAGTGATGATGTTTGACATCACCAAGCAGTGGTAAGAGACCTTCAGTGATGCTGCATGATTCTTCCTTGTTCAAGCAAAACAAATTACTTCCAGATTCCCAGTTGGATTTGGGAGCTGATAACCAGCCTAATGAGTTGAAGCAAGCTTGTATCCCTTAAAATAAAAGCTTTATCTTGGGAGATGGCTTTTAATACACTCCTCTCTTGGGCTTGTTCCAAACAAGCAGTGTCCCAGTGGGTTGTGTGCTGCACTTGCTGATGTGCTGCGGGCTGAGACTTGATAATTAGTGCTATCAAAGATGCAAAGTGCATCTTACAAACCCCTGCTCCCCAGAACACAAGGGAAAGGAGAATGCTAGTGAGAAATTCCCAAGGAATTGGTATTAGTAAAGATTATTTAGAGCCTTCAGGCTGCATTAATGTACAGAAGTAATGAACTGTTCACTTTACATATCTGAGGAGGATGAGAGAGATAAGGAAACCAGAGTGGGAAGAGGAAGGGGTGAGACCTCCTGCTTTATATTTAAGCTGGTGATGTCCAGGTTTGATGTGGTAAGTGAGCCTGTGGACAGCTGGAGGGAGGGAATCCTTTCCTTCTGCTCACCCTCCGCAGTTTTGCAGGACTGAGGGCAACATTGCTGTAAGAGATGTGAGGGTTTTGGTGAAAGTGAATTATTGAACTTTTGTAGTTGTTTTTGAATAAAGAATCATCCAAATCCAAAATTTGAGGATTAATATATTTCTCTGACAGGGTAAAGAAGCCACAGACTTGGAAGGATTTTGGAAAAAAAAATTCTTGTTTTTCTTTTCTCTGTGATTTGTGCATGAAACTGCTAACAGATGGATGTTCCCACTCATCTGCCTCTCTCTCTCCCCTCTGATGAAGGACATTTAACTATATTCTGAGGGAGCTTCCTAAAGTGCCGACCCACGTTCCAGTGTGTGTGCTTGGAAATTACCGAGACATGGGGGAGCACCGGGTCATCCTGCCCGGCGACGTGCGGGACCTTATTGACAACCTGAACAGGTGAGAGGGGTCACTGGGCAGGGCAGCAGGCCTCAGCTGCTCCCGGACATCACTCGTAGATAACCGTGTCACTGCTGTACTTCACATCCATGTCATGTGCATCCTCTGCCCCACGCCTGCCTTTGGCTCCCAGAGCTCCCAGTGTCTCACAAGCAGTCTGCTGACACCATGGGCCCTTTGATCTCAGAGCAGATCATTTGCCGTGTTCCTGGAAACAGGGAGTGCCTGGCAGCATGTGCCTTTCAGAAGTGCTGTTCCCAAGTCATCTTCTTTCTGGATAGTCCTTCTCTTGTGAAAGAACCCTCTCCCTGTGGCATAACTGTTCTCTGCTCCAAGTAATTGAGCTACAAGAGAGCCAGCCAGTGCCACTGCGTTACTGCTCCGCCTCTGAACATCCTCACACAGCACTTGCTGGGCACAGCCAAGTCACACCTCCCTCAGCAGCCAGACAAGCATTTCCCTTATGCAGAGATATGAGGTGCTCTGTTATGTAGTATAAAAGAGTATTTGTTAGTCAAGATGCAATAGATTGTACCTTTTTATGTAGTTTTATGTTTTAAAGGTACTTTTTTCAATTTCCTCATCTCTTACCTGTCTATGCCTGTCTGTGTCAGGCACAAAGAAATAGTGTCAGTTTTAAGACTTTATCCATGATGAAATGATTTCTTTACAAATTAATTTCTATACATGATTTTTGTCAGTCTGATTGTGGTTTTAAAACAAAACATTCACTACAAAATGAGCAGTTTGTAAAGCTGTGAATCCCCAGATTAGGAAACCAGCATCCCAGTATCCTGACAGAGTGTTTCTTAGCCTGCCAGACACATGACACTGTCACACACCAACAACCACCTTCTGCTACCCTTCAGTGTGAATTTTGACTGTACACGAAATAACAAGTCTAAGCAGAATGACCCACTGGGCTATATTTGGGGGTGGGGGGCTAGCTTATGGAGTGGCTCATGGTGTATAATTCAGCCCTGTGCAGGGTGTGCTGGGTACAGTGTTGTTTTCTCTGCTTGGCACAGGCCTCCTGGCTCCTCCTATTTCCGCTATGCTGAGTCTTCCATGAAGAACAGCTTTGGTCTCAAGTACTTGCACAAGTTCTTCAACATCCCCTTCTTGCAGCTGCAGGTAGGTCAGGGATGTTATCCTGATGTGCTGGGTGCATGGGACAGATTGGATTTGCTTCATCTGTAAGGCAGGAATTTGGTATTTGGGGTTTCATTTGCTGTTAAAGGATCTTGAGTAGATTTTTGTTTTCATTAGAGTTGGTATGACAAAATCATGTCAGAAAATTGGTGCCTGTGACTTAAACGTGTGTGGTTGCAAGAGGTCTGCTGTGCTGAGTTTCCCAATGCTGACCTCTGGAGAAAGGCTCCATTTTCACTGGCATGAAAATGACATCCAGTGGTGCAGTTACCTAGTGAAAAATGTAACATACACACATTTGTTAAATGTTGGATTTCGTTTCTTAATTAAAACTCAGATGAGAAGAGATTCAGCCATTATCTGAGCAGTTCTGGAACCTGTATTTGCTGAAAATCTTTGCCCTAATGGTGTAAAGGGTATTGAATATGAGATCCATGTGCTTGGATCCTGTTCACATTAATCCAATCTCATATTTTCTTCATAACTGAGTATTCTTGGGAGGGCTGAGGGAAAGGCAAAGGCTGCGAAGGGTGGGATTCTCATCTGTGAGCCTTTAGAAAATCACCTTTTGGGGTGACCCTGCTCAGGTCCTTTGGGATCAATAGCTTATGCTTTCTGAGGGCACATACAATGTTGTGTCATTGTCTTCTACCAAATAGGAAAAACCCAGGCAGTTGATTATCTTTCACCAGTAATTGAAGTGTCTGTGTGTATTTTTATACAAATAATCCCCAGAGAACTGCTAGTTCAGAAGGAGCTGAGATATATTAGTGGATGTTACCAGGTCCTCACGGTAGAGACTAGAAAGAACCAGACTAAGAGAACTGAATGTATAAAACCCTAGTGAAACAAGTCAAACAATAATTTTTTGAGGACAAAGTTGTAGAAATCTGAGCTATAAATCCAACATGCTTCTCAGTGGAGAAGATTGACATCTGCCAGCATGTTGCTGGTGAAATGTTTGTGGTTATAACCTCCACTCCCATGACAAAGGGGTGTCTGGGGAAAATCCTGCAGAATTAGTTCCCAGGTTACTTTTATTGGTTTTATAGATTTGTCCTTTTTTTCTCCAATAGATGTTGGTAAGAGACAAAGCCATCAGCACAGCCTTCCTGCCAGAGTTGTTTCTGAAAGCTTTTCATGGCGATACTGTTAATAGTCACAGCATGGCAGGATTTTCCCTTGCCAAAGTTACAAGCAAGAAATTTCAAAGCAGTTGCAGTATTGGATTTGCTTGGAAGCAGCTTTAGGATGTGAGTCTTATGGGACCTTTCATCTGAATGTGCCATGTACAAGTAAACATGATCTACTAATCTGAGACTGAAAGCTGTTAGGACACTTTGATCAAGTAATTGTCTTCAAAACCTGGGAACATCTTGGACAAATCTTGGTCTTTAGGGTAATAGAAAAAATAAATCTCATATAACCTTTAGTTGTTTAGAGGTTCCAGTGGTGGTCATTTAGGAGAGGTAAGGGAATGGGGTGACCAGCCCACATTTCTGCTCAGTGGGCTCGGGGTGCCACTGAGAGTAGCCCAGAAGGTGCAGGTGCCACATGATTACTCTCTCATCCTGTGGCTTTCATGTAATTAAATAATTCAACACAGCAGAGACAAACGCGAGAAGATTTCTCTTTACAATTTAGTTCCCAAAATGTGCAAGGGGAGATTTGGATGGATACATGTAAACCGTGCTGGTAAATAGGTGTGCTCTCTTCTTTGTACTTCAGCACAGAAGGTGGGAGCTGAGGTTGTCCTGTGCCTGTCATTCCAGGAGAGCTGCCTGGGTTTGCCTTTAAAACAGCAATGCCCAAACTAATTCCTGCAGTTCTGTGCTCATACGGGGACTGCAGGCAGGTGTTTTGGGGTGCATTCTGGCAAAAATCCCACCAGAGGATCCCCATGGAGACACTGCACATTTGGAGGCTTTCAGTTGCTTCCACCCAGGTTTTGGAGCTTTACTTGATACCCAGTTTCAGCCAAGATGGGCTGCATTGGTTTGTCCAGTGGCCCTTGCACTTGTGCTGCAGGTTTGACCAGTGCCTCGTGCTGCTCCACAGTACCTGCCTTGGGATGCTTTGCTTCTCCCAGACACTCACTGGGAACCTTGTGTTGGAGTGCAAAGGGACCAGGGCTGACCCTGATTAACATCCAATGCAGCATGAGATGAAATTTGTAGGAAAATCACAGGTAGACTTAATTCCTAAAGGTTCTGCTTGTCTCTTCAGAGATCCTTGCCAGTACCAGGCTCTAGAAAGGAGTTTTTTTCCTTTGGAGCAGAGCAGGATTAAAGGAGAGGGATGCTGCCAGGTATGAAATGCACATTGTATTTAGTCAGCATCAAAGCTTTGTGTGTCCCTCAGCCTGCCGTCCATAGCTTTCCAGGGCAGAGTGGTCGAGCTGTATCCAGAGTCCCAGACTGTCTCTCAGCAGGGTTGGTGTCATTGTGTGGTTTTCAGTGGCTCAGTTTAGTTATGCATCTTCCATGGAGAAAGCAGAGGCTGAAATCCCTGCCCCCAGTACAGAGCATGTTCTCTCTGGCAGCCTGGGCTCTTCAATTATTTATCAGTTCCTTTCCAGGGGCAGGATTGGCAAACCCGAGGATGCATTTTAGCTGTAGGTATTGCTGGTGGCCCAGAAATGGGATTAGGTTACCCAGGCCTCTGGATGCTGCATTGGGAGGAGACAGGATTCTGCAGACAGCTGAAATTGCCTTTTCCCAGGAAGCCCTTGAAAGTGGCTTTCAGCCAAAGCATTGGTTTGTAACACATGATTTATTCCCTTCTTTTGGGTCATTGCTAAAAATAAGCTGTTTCTTTATTATTTTAATAACCAGCATGGTAAAATAGAATGTATTTTTTTAAGTATTTGGAAGTTTGTTAGTGGTGATGAATTTGTGCAAAATTAATTGCAACTCTCTCTTAATTAAATCTGTTCTCTTGATTTATCGTGATCCGTGAAAATTCAAATTAAAAAAACTGGCGTGTGTCTCAGAGCCAAAGTGAGAGGCAAGGCACACCACTTGTTTAATGGAAGTCATTATCAAAGAGCCTAAGGTAAGCACTGGAGAGCAGGAGCCCTTCTGTCTCTGTTCAGCTCATTTGCTCAGCATGTATTTCACCTGTCTTAGGAAACTGGGGACAAAGCAGCAGACTTGCCCTTTTTTGTCGCATTTTTGCTTATACTACATGAATAATATAAAAGGATGACATGTACTACTTCTGAAATCTTGATTTTCTTGAATCTTGAATTCTAAAATCTAGAATTTGAATTCTGAATTCTTTATTAATACTTCTAATTAGTGTAGCAACTTTAAATATGAAAAGCATATTTTGCTGAATCCTTCTTGTCTGTAAACCACAATAAAAGAATTGGCGTTAAGTAATGACTTCATAATTCCATGCATACAGGTTAATTAAAGTCAAGTTTCCATCTGCAGAGAGCACTTGAATATAATGAGTAAAAATTACTCAGCAAAAAAACAGAGATTGCTGTAAGCTCTTAACACAATGGCAAAGGTAACCATGAAGACTCTATATGCCTTGGAAGCAGTAAATTAGCTTAAATTATCACAGAAGCCCTTAAACTTCAAGAAAGGCTGTGTCTTCAGTAAATTAGGGTTGTCAATTGTGACGAATCACCTATGCTTGTAGTACAAAATAAAAATTACTTAATAATTACCTCTTTTGCTGATTTCAGTCATGGTAGAATTTTATATAAATCAGCTGCTCCGTGGAGGGCTCAGACAGTACCCTGACCATTCTCCCGTGACACAGCACTTGGTGTGGTTTGTATGAGCCAAATGAGTTAATTGCTTTTCAAATCTTTGCAGTGTCTTTATAGCTTCAAAGTTGTCACATATATGAAACCTTAATGCCAGTAGCATGTGCATGTAGAGATTGAGCACCATCACTTCATGCAAATGTGTGTCTTCTCAGATGGATTTTATTCTGGGAATTATGTAGTAGATTTCCTTTTGGGCTTTTGATCTGATGGCATCTTTCTGTGGTGAGTTTAAGTGTTGTTAAACAGGGAATTATGAATTCACCATGGTTATTGATGCTAGCCTTCAAAAATACTTGTCAGAGTAAAGCGTAAATGTCCTTGGAGGATAAGGCAGTTACCAAAGCAAAAATCTTGGCAGTTTGGAGGAAGCCTGAGGTTTCCCTTCCATCTCCTCCTGCCTAGGCAGGGATGCAGCTGGTGGCACCACAGACCTGCTGTAATGGGAGCTGTGCAGGGTGTGGAGTCACCAGCCCAGCTCAACATAAGCTTTCCTTGCTCTTGTGCCACCCAGTGCATAGGCAGTGGGAGAGGGAGGACTGATGCCCTCAGGCACTGAACATTGTGGCTTTTGACTCCAGAATTCAGGAGGTGACCTGATTGGCATGGCCAGTGCCCAGCTATGTGCCAGCTAGGTATGCCTGAGCAGAACGGATGGGGCTCTAGGGCAGGATTTACACCACTGACAGCTCTAGTCTTGTCCAGGGGATCAGGAATGATGTTTCTGCACGAGTGGATGCTGTGTCAGCCCTGCAGGGCCACAGCCCAGTAAGGGAGCTGGCTGTACCTGTGGTTATTGATCTCTCTTTGCCGCCGCCTGGATGTCGGGAGGGAGGGGGTCTGTTAAACCAGCACTTCCCCTCAGCTGAGGTTTTTGTTTGAGTTCTGGTGGAAATGTGGGAAGGGAAGGACTGAGTGGGGCTGCTCTGGGTTACATTAGTGCAGTCAACTCACTTTATTGTCCATCTGAAATTAACTGGGGTGTCTGTCCCCTATCTGTGGAACAGCAACTGGAGGCAGAGGGACAAGGACTTCTGAAATGTCACTGAGTTGTCAGATTGTGCTCACTGATCTACTCTAACAGCAGAGGAAAAAAAAAATTATTGGGAGGCTTTGCATCATCTGGGTCCTGCTCCCAGAGGTGCTGATTTAGCAGAGGGAAAATCAGAGGCCTGAGTGAATGGGTTGCACAGCTGATCTCTGCAGGAGCTAAATCTCTTCTCCAGATGTAACTGATGATGTGGTGTCTGAAATAACACATTGATTTATGGCTGAGAACAGTTCACAGAACAAGGGGCTTCTTACAGACCGACTTTATGGATTATCTACTTTTTGTTCACATGGACACCATGAACAGGGCCAGGGCTCCTCTTGAATGCGTTGCTGTGGTAGTGGTGACACAGGATCTCAGTGCACAGAGATCTGTTACAGTGACCCTTCTGCTCAAACCCAGCTTGTTTTCCTTTCCTCAGAGGGAGACGTTGCTACGGCAGCTGGAGACGAATCAGCTGGATATTGATGCAACACTGGAGGAGCTGTCAGTGCAGCAAGAGACTGAAGACCAAAACTACGAACTGTATGTCACTGAGCCGTCTTTTCTAACTGCTTTGGGTGTCACATAAATGTTGGGCAGCCCCAGCTGTGGCATGTGGCCAGGTTGAAGGATCTAGCCAGTAGCATTTAGGGATCCTTTGGATAAAATGTTGCTTTGAATGGCATCACCTGACATAAAGCATGCGCCTGGGGATCCCTGTGAAAGGGTGTGGTTCCTGCAGGCACATGACTGGGGAGGGCAGCACAGGTGGGGCTGAGCAGCACACCTGGAGACAGCACATGCTGAAGGGATTGTAGATAATGTGCTGGAAGGGTATATTTTTGCCTCTCTCAGCTGCTCAGTGCACAAGTTGGTTCTTCTTCTGGCTGTTGCACTGCAGTGTATTGTGTATCTTATGACAGCAGAAAGTCATACCAACAACACTGCTGTCTTTGTTCCCTTTGAGCACTTCTGAACTCCTCAGTGTATTTCTGGATTGAAATAGTGGTTGATTCCTCTGCTCTGTGTCTGTTCAGTGCCCTGACTGTGCTTGGCTGCTTGGAATGGCATTTGGCAGGTTTAGCCCCACAAAGCCAGTACACCTGTAGCACAGTGAACAATAATCCATGTTCTGTGAATCCCCATGACAAGGCCTTCATTGCAGTGGCGTGCAAGCAAAAAAAGTCAGCCTCAGAATGTATTGAAAAAAGATTATTTACAGGTAGCTTTGTTTGGAAATTGGAATCAATTATGAAATATTCATGCACAGGCATTTTGACAAGCATTTTTCAGACCAAGATTCAAGTTCTGTAGCCTTGTTCAACATGTTTTCCTTGGAGAGCATTGAAATACCCCAATGCACACAAAGCAATGCTGTTTCCACAGCATTCACCTCATTCCTCTCCTCAGGGACTAGTTAGTCACCTCATGCCTTCAGTAATCCTCTTGATGTCCCTACTCAAGGGACTGGGCTGTGTGGGCTGTGCTGTCAGATGGTTTTCCATACTTTTGTTTGTACTGCTTCAGTAATGGGAGGATACTTAAAAGAATCAAGAGTTGGCAGAGTTGTTTCAAACTCATAGCACAAGATCTGGCTGCTTCATCATCTCTTGCCCTTACAGCAGCTTTAGCATTTGCTGGGATTCCATGTGTGTTGCTTCAGCTCACAAATTTCAGCACTTTTCAGCAGAAAAACAGGTTGGACAGGGCTTGGAGCAGCCTGGTCCAGTGAAAGGTGTCCCTGCCTGTGGCAGAGGCATGGAATGAGATGAGCTTTAAGATCCCATCCAACCCAAACCAGTCTAGGATTCTGCAACTGAGACAGCTGTCTTCTGCCATATCTGCCTCTGGGTTAGTCTGCATTGCACTGGCTCTGAGAAGCATGTGAGATCTTAGAGAGATCTTAAAGGCAGCAGCAGCAGTATGGTAGTGGTGGAGGGATGGCCAGAGCTCCTAGTTCCAGCAACAGGTATTAGACTAATAAGTATTAGTCCATCCAGTGGGACCACAGTGCCCTGCTGGGAAGCTGTTGGCACTGTCAGGCTGCAGAATTAGCTTAACAGGACCTCAGAAATATCAGACCCTGACAAAAGAGGAGTTGCTAAAATATTAAAAAAAAGACTTATCTCTAGATTCTGGTGTAGCAAATAAAGTGACCTCTTCATGCAGCTGGCCAGCTCCTGCACATTCATATCTGTACTGAGACCAAAATTCTTTCAGAAAATAACACTTCTTTAAAGAAAGGGCTTTAAAATACCCATGGAAGCTTCCTGGCTAGAGGCACAAATCCCAAAAGAAAAGCACCGGGCAGCATCATGTCTCAGTACTTTGATCACACTGACTAAGAGTGCTATTTTAGGGTTAGTAAGGTTTTTCTCTGCACCTCAGGTAGAAACAGAGTCTGTTTGTTCAAGTGGCACCTCTGTGACACAGATGAGCTGCAAAGGGGTTACTTCAGCCCTGGAGTGGAAAGGTTTGCTCTTCCTACGCTCAGTTTTTGTCCCTATAGGAGGTCTCCAGGCTTGAGTTTTACTGCCAAAGACCCAATTTAAAGAAATACTCACATTCATATGTCAGAGAATCCAGGTTTGGGTAAAGTTTCAGCCTTAATAAATAATTTGGGCTGGGAAACACAGTACCTGTGGACTCAACAATATGTGTTGGGAATCAGAGCTTCCAGCAATGAGGCAGTTTTACAGTGCTTGTTATTATGGCTTGGGAAGGTCCTTGCATCCATGCTTGTCAGATGCCCATCATTTTGGGATTGCCATGTTTAATATGCTATGTCAGTGAATGTCCAAGTGAGCACGTGGTGCATTGTCTGCTGCTGCTCGCTCTGTTGTGCACAGTGTGTGTGTTGCTGCACTGTGACTAGGTGACCCTTGACAGATCACAGAATCATGGAATCATTAGGTTTGGAAAAGGCCTCCAAGATCGTCAAGTCCAACTGTTAACCCAGCACTGCCAAAGCCACCACCAGACCATGTCCCCAAGTACCACATCCACATGTTTTTCGATCACTTCCAGGGATGGTGGCTCCACCACTGCCAGGGCAGCCTGTTCCAATGTCTGACTGCCCTTTTTATGAAGACATTTTCCCTAATACCCAACCTAAACCTCCCCTGGTGCAACTTGAGGGCACTTGCTTTTTCCTTTTTACTGTTTGTTACCTGGTAGAGCAGCGCAGCCCCCACCTGCCTACACCTTCTGTCACAAGGCCATTGTGTTCGTTGCTTCACTAGACAGCACTGGGAGTTCTGCTGTGTGTCACCCAAATTGCACAGCAAGGGGAGGTGACCATGGGCATTTGGGGCCATAGGCCATGGTGTGGCTGCTGCAGCGCTTCCTTGGAAACCATTCCTGCGCTCCTCACATAAAATCAGGCCACGGAGCAAGGCGAGGTGACAGAGCTAGGACATCTTGGTTATTCCATTCTGGTAGCTGTGCACGTCTGGTAGCTACTCTGTCACAATGACCGCTGCTAAATTTGGCTCAGTGAGAACAGAAAGAGAATAAGAACCCTTCCTCCTGCTGCAGTGGGGGGGGACCTGAGGACAAAACGTCACTGATGCAAAATGCGGATCCCAGAGACAACACGAGGTGGCACACAATGCTGCCTCTTCCGCCTTACGTAAGCCAGCCTGGGAAGCCACTGCCTGGCTGTGCCTGTGGGAGACACACTCTGCTTCCAGTTCTTTCCCTGTGTTTAGGCTCCTCGCTGCCTGACACCCCTCTTTTTATGTTTTCAATGCTGCTAAAAGAACATTTCAGCCCTTTTCAAGTTCTTGAATTCTTATTAAACAGCAGTGACTTTTATGCTGTTCCTGAATTTGTACCTAATTTGCTCAGTTTCTCCATTTTTAATTGTACCCAGCTTATCTTCTGTTTTCAAGGAAAACTTGTTTATGTTCAGTGTGCTCATTCCCCCATAGAATGGTGCCAGAGCTGGACAGCCCTTTTAGAGAAGAAATATTCCCCAATATTCAACCTAAACCTCCCCTGGCACAACTTGAGGCTGTCTCCTCTCACCCTGTGGGTGCCAGACCAGTGGCTGCAGACAGGCATTTGGGCTGCCCTGCTGAGGACTCTGCTTTGGGGAGACATGTTCCCCTCAGGGGCAGTTTTAGTCACTGCAGAGTCATTGATTGAGGGGTTGGGGTTTTATTTACCTGGTTGGTTTTTTCCACACTGAGCATAGTTAGTAATTTCAGCAAGACTGTGGTGCTGAGTAACACCAGCACTGTGGCAGGAGGAGCTGCTGCTGGAGCTGTTCTGCGGTATCCTCCACGGTATGGAAATACAGGTCTGGAATGACACAGGCTGAATTACCAGTTGGGAAAGTAAACCCATTCCTGCTTTCTCTTCCCCCTGCCCTACTTTTATCTCCTCTTGCTGTGAATCCTTGTGGTCATCAGACAGGTCAGGAGCCAGCCTGTACTGGAATGGGACTCTATCTAGGTCATATTTTTTGGAGGTGCTGCATTAAGAATTAAGTGCATCTAAGCCTGTCATCATCAGTCTTGCTAGAGAAGTGGGGGACATGGAGCATGTCCTGTATTTTATGGAGTAGGGAGTTATCCTGCTGCATTCATTTTGTCAGGTGGAAAACAAGACAACAGCAGGAATTAAACCTGCTTGGCCATTGATTCCACATTCAGGGACCTGGGCTAGGGGGGGATATGTATGTTTAATGAGCCCAAAACAAGCACATGGAAATCTAACCATCACTAACCCAAATTCAATTGATGTCATACAGCCGATTAATCTTCATTTTCACAATTAATAATATAACCCATAGCCTTTCTTGCAGCAAGAAATACACTTGAACAACTTATCACAGCATGTTAGAAACAGGAGCCAAAAAGCTTTAGGCTGCTGCTGTCTTCAATATTAAATGAACGTGAACGCTAACAATTTTACGAATTGTGAGGCTAACAAGTCCTTTTGTGTTTTTTGTGTTCACCCTGGGAGCAGAGCAACAGTAACCTCAGGCCCTGATGAATTTTTGTTCCCGCAGAGCATGTTCATCTTTAAAATTGCGTAAAAGTCTCCTCTTGTGAGCAGGTCCAACCACCAGTGAATTATTCAGGGATTTGAGGATGTTTTGGACTTGTTACTTGGTCCATTACAGTATTTTCATCCTGTAATGGAAGGATTGAAAGGCAAATAAGGTACCCTTGTGGGTGAGGACAGATGACCTATCTGGATATGCACGGTATGTTTGCAGTCTCTGTGTCCCAACGGAACAACAGTTCTCAGGTGTGAGTTCACCTTGTGCTTTAGCAGGACTTGGTCTGCTGCATCCAGTGTGGGCATGAAGCTGGTTATTCCACAGTAAGGTTTCAAGTGAGTCCTTTTGCATCCACTGATGGATAGAAGGAGGAATGGACAGATTGTATAGAATCTGAGAAAAAACAGACACATAGCAGGTTTGGCCCGGTGTGTTCCCAAAACAGCCACACTTGTGCCTCTGAGGAGTGTGTGTAAAGCCAGAGAAAGCATTCATGCATTATGTAGTATTTTCAAAGTGTGGAGGATGCTTAGACACGTCCATCCTGGAAATTACTGCGAGTTTGCTGGCAGCATTTCATGTGTGCTTGTTTTCCACCCACCTCCCTCACAGAAAATCTGACTATAAAAACGAAGCAGAGCTGGTTTATGCAGCCCATGTAGAACCAGTGTCAGAGCACCCTGATTTCCCCAGCGTCACAGCACAAGTGTTCACGTGTCTAGTTGGAGATAATGGAGATGACATGAAGCACACGTGTCACAGCTGTCTTCAGTGCTGTGCTGGGGCAAGAGTATGTGTTGTGCTGTCCCCAAATAACCATTTATATCTTCCTGCTAAAAGAACTTTCTGTCTCCTGTTTTTATGCACTTCACACATGGTAGGTGACAAAGGTACAGGTGCAGACAAAGCCAGCGTGTGTATTACTCCCCAGTCTAGTTGTGCTGGAAGGAAGGATGGCACTCTTTATACTTCAGTTATGTAGCATGGCGTTTTTCCTCCAGCTCTTAAAATTCATGTGTTTCTGCAGGAAAAACAGGTGGTAGTCACAGCCTTCCCTCCCTCTGGAGCTGGCTACTTTCCCAGAACAAAGCAGGTTGTTTCCAAAATGGGCAGCTTTGGCAGAACCAAGTACAGTAAATCTTCAAATACCCTGGTATTGTTAAGAATGTCCTGTGCTTTGTTGAGTCCAGCTTTAAGTACTCTTTGAGCTTCATGTTCTATATCCTGAAGTGACTCTATGCATTCTTTGTATCTCCTTGTTCCCAAATCTTCAGTGTACAATCATCTTATCCTACCTGAGTCAGCCAGTTGCCTTGATGGTGAGACTCAGTGACCTGAGGCTCAGAGGTTGTTAGTTCTTGTTTGGTGCAGTGTTGGTGATTTAGGTGTTCCCACAGGCAGTCAGGGAGCCCAGCACAGTCAGGAGAATGAGCAATGCTGGCAGCAATACCTTGGCTGCTGGGTGCAGCAGTGCCCAGGCTTACAGGCTTCCATCCAGGATTGCTGTTGCTATCAACAGGAACAGGGGTGCCTGTAGATCAGCTAGGATTAATCTCTCCTCACAGTTGGGAGGCAGGAGTCTTTAACCCTGAGTAGGGCTTGGTAGGAGAAGCCACAAAGCAGAGCTGTTCAGCTGTCCTGCCTTTGGCTCACCAGAAGCTCTGGATCAAAGCTGGGAGGGGAGGAATGGCAGAATTCAGCACTCAGCACGTGTGGTGTGGAGCCGAGTAGTTGCATATCCCATGCAGGCAAAGCTCATGAATGCCTTTTCAGGCCATAGCAATTCATATGGTTTAGGGATAAAGATTCTTTGCTTTGTTGGACCAGCACTGAATTGCAGGGCCCTGTGGTTTGCCCTTCCCTCGCCACAGATGCCATGCATACCCTGCTTGGAGGATGCTGAGCAATGGCCCCCCCTCGTCAGGAAGGGAGCATTGTGTGATGGCTCAGCCCCACAGCACAGTGACAGAGATGTATTGAGCACACACTGTTATGTTCTTGCAGCGTGTGTGATGTATTGTGCACCTTCCAAACAAATCTGATGCAGTCTCCACAGAGCTCAGTGCAGGAGTTAAACTCCTTTATGTTTTCTCTCTGGTGCATGACAAATCCATGCATCATTTTCAGTGGAATGTGTTGTCGTGCAGCTTGCCCCAGAAGAGGGAAGATGGGGAATGGATGCTGTGTTGCATGCTCTGAGCTCAGCTCTGCCGGGAGCTCATGTTGGTATAGCCAGTGTTCTGGGGGGAATAATCCTTGTCCCGGATCCTGGTGGAAGCATCAGTGAGGCCACCACAGTGCAGCACTGATTTAGGTGCCTTGACAGTCTGCAGCTTCCTCACACAGGACAGCAGAGGGACAGCACCAGTCTTTGCTCTTTGTGCCCAGGGACAGGACCTGAGGTAATGGCTGGAGCTGTGTCAGGAGAGGGTCAGGCTGGATATCAGGGAAAGGTTCTTCCCCCAGAGGGTGCTGGGCACTGCCCAGGCTCCCCAGGGATAGTCATGGCCCCAAGGCTGCCAGAGCTCCAGAAGCATTTGGACAACGCTCCCAGGGATGCACAGGATGGGATTGTTGGCATGTCCTGGGCAGGGCCAAGAGTTGGATGATCTTTTTATTTCTAGGACATTCCATGGTGCTATGATTCTGTGCCAGCGGTCTTGGGGGACAGGCAGTGGACAGCATGTGACAGCCAGGCTCCTGCATGGTTGGGATTGCAGTCTTTATTCCAGAGTTCTGGAATGAGCAAAGCGGATCTTTCCCCGTCATTCTCATGTGGTGAACTAGGAGCGAGAGCACTTTTTTCTTCGCCCTTGAGTAGAGGACGACTTTTGTTTGTACTGTTGAATTTCTTCCTATTTCTGTTACTTGGGATCATCCAGTTTTATCTGTATCTTGTCCCTGTCCTCCTCTCTGTTGATGTTGCCTCACTAATTCTGCATTTTAGTGCTGCCCTTGATCTCCACTTTAGGCAGTGACTTAGTTAGGAAGGACTGCTGGTTTTCCAATTCAAGTAACAGCTTCCTGGGGCTAACAGTTCCCTAGGGCTCCAGACTGCTGGTCACAAACTATATTATTTTGTTCCTTAAAAGTATATCAGGTTACTGCCTTAAAATAGGAAATTATATCTCAAGGAGGCTTAGAGTCTCTCAGCCCCTGCTGTTTGTGTTCTGCTCAGCAGTCAGTCCAGGGAAGGTTCTGGCTGGCTCAGGTCTCTGAAGGACGAGGTCATGCTCTGTGTGGGAGAGGAGGCTATGCTTTGACGTTCTCATTGCCTGGAGCACAACCAAGTCTGTCTTGCAGAACCAGCTGAACCCCAAGCCTCTATGCATGCATTCATTAAGCTCAATGAAATGAGAGGCAAGACCAGGATGTGCTGGATATTATACCGGATTCTTCACTTTGGATGTCCTCTCTATATCTCTCAGCTGTGCAGCATGTAGCAAATCTGATTTTCAGACCATTTTGTGGCAAGAATTTGTCTCTGTCCGTGTTTCTTTGCACACAGCCTGTGAACAGGCTGCTGACCCTGCAGGCTGCAGAGAGGCTTGGGTTAGGCTTGGGTTCCTTTTGGAAAAGGAAAGAGCTTTTCATTCTCTATAGCGGTACAGGCTTTAATGCTCTTCCAGTCAGGAACCCAGCCAGGACCAAAACCTGCTCCAGAGCTCCTGCTGCTTGGCTCCAATGCCTCCTGCACAGAGGGAGAGTGTGTGCAGGGGAGAGTCTGCATGTGGATCTGCACCCTGTGAGAAGGATAATGGCAGTCAGTCTTCTCTGAGCCCTCAGGACAGCTCTTTTCTTTTGATGTTCAAGGATTCGCCTCTCAGACCCATTCTTGGCTGATAAAGAGGCTATTATAGCAGCTGAGTTTTCTTGAGCACTGATTTCTTCTGCAGAATCTAAAAGTGTACCATTCCTACAGCACTTACTCCTTTAGAGACATATGTCCAACAACTGACTTCAGGTTGCATTTCAAGCCCTGGCATGTTGTTATAGTCTGTCTGTTCAGGGAGTTCCCAGTAGTGTGGCAAATAAATTTTCATCCTGCAGTGCAGAGCAGGCTGGGATTCTCCACACCTCGATGCAGATCAGGTGAGTTCAGCTCATGTGGGTAAACCAGATTTATTGTGACCCGGGAAGTCACAGCATCACTGGAAGCAGATCAATACCATCCAAAGCCCAGCTGGAAGCAGACCCATACCCTCCCAGCTCAGCACACAGCCAAATAAAAAGGGCTTATATGAAGGAGGGAGAGGGACTTTTTATATGAGCAGGTAAAGACAGAACAAGGGGCAATGGCTTTAAACTGACAGAGGGTAGGGCTAGATGGGAAGAAATTCTTCCCTGTGGGGTGGTGAGACACTGGCACAGGTGCCCAGAGAAGCTGTGGCTGCCGCATCCCTGGAAGTGTCCAAGGCCAGGTTGTACTTGGAGCAACCTGATCTAGTGGAATGTCACTGTTGAGCGGCTAGCTGAGGAATGACCCAAGGTCTCAGACAAGGAAAGAGAGAAGAGCTTTATTGTTTTGAATTCCGTATATATAGAGTTTACAGAGGTGCCCCAGATTGGTCAGCCCGAGACCTCCCCCTAGGCCCAATTGGCCAAGCCCAAACTGACCCAATCCGGAGAAGTTGTTTGCAAAACATTCAAACTTTATCTTGTTTATGAAATATAGCAAAATGTTCCCACGGGAAGGACCTGTGCTAGCCACAGCGGAAGGTGTCCGTGCCCATGGCAGGGGGGAAAATGAGATGAGCTTTAAGGTCCCTCCCAACCCAAACCAGTCTGGGATTCTGAGATTCTCCATTCCTTATATTTGTAATTTATCTTCCCTGCAGCTTCCTGGAAATGATGGAAGCCCGAAGTCAAGGACACACGTCACCACTAGCAACGAATGGGCAGAGCCCTTCCTCTGGCTCCCAGTCACCCATTGTACCTCCAAGCTCTACATCAACGGGCAGCTCCAGCCCCAGCACGCCCCAGCCGCCGCCACCATTTGCCACAAACTCCACCATCTCTCCTGACCCCGCCCCATCCTTCTCACCAGTGCCTGTGCCCGAGGCCCCACAGCCCCCTACATCTGCCCCAGCTCCCGTGGCCCCCCTGGCTACAGCCCCTCCGCCCAAGCGCGGCATCATCGCACGGCTCTTCGGGACATCTCCCGCGGCAGAGCCCACTCCTCCCCAGCCAGGTAGGTGTTGGTGCCCCAGCCGGGCAGGATGTGAGCCACAGGCCTTCCACTGTTCTCATTTCATTTTTTCCCTGCAAGAGGCTGAGCAGACAGGTGTGAGAAGGCCACAGGCCTGCATGTGCAGCAGGTGTCCAGGGAGTGCTGGGCTCTCATTCTCTATTTTTCTTCTGATCAGCATTTTGGTTTATCTCTGTGCTGGATGGGGACTGTGCCCAGCCAGCTGAGTGGTGGTTTTGACATGCTTAAGAGGAAGATACTGAACACACAGGAGACACTAATAAAATGTCAGGTTCTTACCAGGACCACAAATACCTCTTGAATAGCAAGAAAAAGGGCTAGAGAACCTATCTGAATCACCGTCCTTGCACACGTGTGGCAGTCCAGAGGAGCTCCTGTGTGTAACAAAGAAGTGGAGTGCTGTGTTTAAAGGTTATTCAGCCAGAAATGGTCGCGTAGGTCCAGGCTCCACAGCAGATCCTCCTCTGGGGAAATCTGCTCCTTCAGAACAGGAGGAGGGAGCCCTCAGCTGCTGCCTCAGTGCTGGTACCTGGCAGAGCAGCACACCCCTCGGTCCGGACCCTGCCAGACAGAATGCCAGGGCAGAGGCATCAAGGGTTCGTTGCATGTAATTTTACTGATCTGGACCATAATTTGCCTGTCACATTCACTTTGTTTGCAGAGCTAACTGGAGCTGCAGAGCTGGCACTGCCTAAAAATCATTACATGGTTTGAGTCACACTTTGGAAATACCTTCCCTCTCACACTGGCTCACAGTGCTCCTGAGACACCCACAGAGAGAAAGAGGAGGTGCTGGGAACATGAGTTGCAATTTCAGATGTTGAAATGGTTTGGTTTTAGATCTGCACACAGTGTTCTGCATCCTGTGCTTCTTCCCAGCTATGACACAATGCACCCATTTTGGTTTGTTTATGACTCTTCCTACCCAGAGAAAACAAAAACCAAAGAGGAGCAGATGTTAGAGATTCCTTGTCAATAAAAAAAACCTTTGTCATTTTGGTCTGTAGAAAAAAAAGACAAGTGATCTACTACCAGTGTTACAGTAATTTGGTTTGGGGTTTTTCTTCTTCTTCTCTTTTTTTTAACTCTTTCTTAGCTTGACAACTGTTTTGTGGGCTTGTGACTTACAGCCCTGATATCTCGGAATGCTTAGGGGGCGGTTGCAAAAGGCAGCCAGGAAGAGCTGATGTGTCAGTGTTGCAAGGTTTCTGTACTGTGCCAGTGGCCTGCACCTCCACCAGAACGTACCCAGGGACCAGTTCACTGAAAAGCAGCTGAAAAATTATTGCTACCAAATAATACTTGGTTTTTCTGGGACCTGCTACTTAAGCTTTCTCTTGAAGTCTTGAAGTAGTAATTCTTTTGGCTGTGGTTTAGCTTACGCCAATGTTACTCTATGGCATTAGTAGTAGTGTTTGTATGCAAAAGTAATCTGAAAGTTGTGCTAAGAAGAGCAAAATCTAGAAAGAGCAAAATCTAGAAAAAGAGACCAAAATCCTGTTTTACCCAAAATAAAAGAGTCTAGATGTGAAGTGCAGCATGAGCAGAGGAAAAAGATTGAGTATTGCAAATTCTGGAAAGATTAATCACTTCAGGCTTCTCAGTTATGCTAATTTCATGAGTTTTCATCCTAATGCCTTGAAGATGGGTAAGTGGTTTACTCTACAAATAAACTGTATTAAAGTCAATGTCTATTTGAGGTAGCTCTTGAGCTTTTGTTTACACAGGACATCTAAAAGCACAGTGTGAACAATTTTGCCTTGGACAGTTACTGCTGAAAAAAGCAAGTGGATATGAGAGGGTGAACTGAACAGTCTGGAAAATGTAAGAGAACAGTGAAGGGACATCCCTCAGGTGCAGTGCACTTAGCACAGGTGTAATAAAACCTGTGGTACAGTCAGTTGCAGCATTCCCTGGAGAGCAAAACCAGCCCTTGCCAGAGAGGTTTTCAGTCTGTCTAAGAGCCGGGGTCAGCCTGGTGCATTCTAAACCACAGCAGCCATGATCTGTGAGTGCCTTCATGTGAGACTCTGGACTGGTTTATATCCTGTTCATAACCTTCCTCTTCCCTTGCTGTGGAGCCATGGTCCTGCCTTGTGGCTGCTGCCACCCTGGGCAGCGCACATCTGGAAAAAGCCAATTTCTGTTTTGCTTGTGGTGAAACCCATGTTTTTTACAACTCCTGTCGCTAATGCAGATCCTGCTGCTGCCACTCCTCCACCCCACCCTGCAGCCCCTGCCAAGGTACAGAGCGTGGAGGACTTTGTTCCCGAGGACAGCCTGGACCACAGCTTTCTGGAAGACCTAGCACCACAGAAAGACAGAGGGAAACCACAGGCCAAACACCGTGTGGATAGTGAAAGGTAAGGGAAGGAGTGTGGAGGGAGGGTGGCACAGGGATACACCTGGATGTGCAGCCTGGCTAATGTGATACGACCATTCAGTGATTCCAGAGCAGTTAACTGCCCCAGAGCCTTTCTGGCTGGGATATGGTCAGTTGTGGCATTCACTGTCTCCCACTTAGTGACAGACACTGCTCCCTGGGAAGGGGGAACTGCAGGAAAATCAGATTATTGGCTTTCTGGTGTTGCTGTCTTGCTTTGTGCTCAAGTTAAACCACTGGATCCTTTGGGTCAGGAAGGGATCTTCCTTGTGGCCAAACACACTGAATCATTTGAGATATTTTCTTTCTGGAACACACTGCACTTTGCACTGATACTGTGTTTTGCTTAATGAATATTTTCCTTCTGCAAAGGCACAAAGTGTGGTCAAACTCCTTTGTGACCTGGTCCTATCATTCCTGAGGCACTATTGAGGGATTTGAGGTTTGAGGGGTTTGTTGGAGGATGCTTGGGGATACTCCAAAGCTCTGTGGGATTCTGGAAGGAAGGATGGAGAAAATCGTGCTCCTTTGGAAGTGTCACTGCATGATTGCCTGCAGATTCCAAAAAATTCCTAGGGGGTGCCTTTCTTTTTCTCCATCTGTGTCTAATGTTTCTTCCCAGCATTTTCTCTCTAAATTGGAGAGACATGGATTTGATGGATGATGTGGAATGGGCTGGATATTCACATCTAGAGATGAGTGATCTGTGGCTCAATGTCTGTTTGAAGATGGTTGGTGTCCCTCAGGATTTGTACTGGGACGTGGACTTCATCCATGATACAGGCGGGGATTGAGGGCACGCTCAGCAGATTTATCGACAACACCAAGCTGAGTGGTGTGGGTGACATTCCTGAAGGACAGGATGTCATTCAGAACCTGGACAAACACAAGAAGTGCCCCATGGGAGCCTCATGAGGTTCACCACGGCCAAGCTCAAGGTGCTCTACCTGGGTTGGGGCAACCCCCAGGATCAATCTAAGCTGGAGAGTGAAGGGATTGAGAGCAGCCGTGGGGAGAAGGACTTGGGGATGCTGGTGGGTGAGAGTTGGACATTCCCCAGCCCTGAATCGCTGCATGCCCTGGGCTAATGCCCCAACATGGGCAGCAGGGGAGAGGGGATTCTGCCCTCCTCAGGTGAGACCCCACCTGCAGAGCTGCCTCCAGCCCTGGGGGCTAACATCAGAAGGATGTGGTGCTGCTGGAGTGAGTCCAGAGGTATGGACCCCGTGGAAATGCTCCAAGGGCTGGAGCCCCGCTGCTCTGGAGACAGGCTGGGAGAGCTGAGGGTGTTCACCTGGAGAAGAGAAGGCTCTGGGGGACCTTTTTGTGGCCCTTCAGTATTTAAGGGAAGATGAAGAGAGAGGTTTTAGCAGGGCCTGTCGTAATAGGACAAGAAATGGTGGTTTTAAACTAAAACAGGACAGATTCAGACTAGGTATAAGAAAGAAGTTTTTACAACGAGGGTGGTGAGGCCCTGGCACAGGTTGCCCCAGGGAAGTGGTGGATGCCTCATCCCTGGAAACATTCCCAGTCAGGCTGGGTGGGGCTCTGAGCAACCTGATCCACTTGCAAATATCCCTGCTCAGTGCAGGGGGTTGGAACAAGCTGAGCTTTAAGGTCCCTTCCAACTCAGACCAGTCTGTGATTCTATAATTATCTCCTCCAAATGGCAGAGCTGTGCTTATGCCATAAGCTGGATTTTTCTTTTTTTTTTTTTATTTCCTTTTTTTTCTTTTCCTGCCTTTGATGTTTTTAAACCAAAAAAAGGGAAAGGGGATTGTGTATACTGAGCTGCTCAGACAAGAGGATGTGCAGCGAGCTGTCTGAAAGCAGGCTATGTCATAAGAGGTGACCTAAGCGTACTCTCAGGCTCTGTATCCTTTTGCTCAGTGTATTTCTTGCCTGCTGCCTCTTGTCATCAACACTGGATTAACCAGGAGTAATTAAGTGCTGACACTGCTCATCTGTGAATGTGGTGGATTCTGCATCTTTTGACATCTTTATCATGATCCGATGTTCCCTCCTTCAACCACAGCAACTTTAAATCAGTGCTGTGTGTGAGGCTCAATGCCTGTGTAATGCAGGTCAGCCTGAATCATCATCCCTTGTGATGGCAGAACATGTGAATGTTTTATTAAAAAAAAAAAAAAAAAGAGGCAAGAAAAAAGTGGTGGTTGCTGGCAGTGTGCTGGCCTGCAAAGCATCTTGCTCATGGCTGGGGCAGAGCTTGGATATTTTTCTGGGTTTAACAAGGAATTGTCAGGAGAGCCAAGCCTGACCTTCTGAGAGACTGGGTCCTGAGATGGCCTCAGAGCTCTGGAGCTGCAGTTCTGCTGTGGGCAGGAGGCTGATCTTTCACAAAGGCTTCTCTGCTCCAGAGTGTCAGTCAGTGTAAGCAGATAGGTGTGTTAGATAGTATAAAAAGTCAAACGTGTCGGACAGGGGTGCAGGGACCCTATTCCTTGGTTTAGAGTTCATCCTTTGCTTGCAGTGATACCCAGTGCAGTCAGAACAGCTCTGTTTTCCTGAGAGCAAACCTTGCAGTACATCCCTGCAAATTTACATGCTCATTATTCCTCTGCAACCTGGCATCTATGGCTTGCGCTGGTTTCTTCTGTATCTCACACAGTTTTCTCAGTGGTCTGGCAATTTTCCATTCTGTGTCTTGCCCAAAAGGGCCTACTAGAATAAGCCAGATGTGCTGAAATTCAGAGATGCAGATATGGTTCTGACCATCACCTGCAATAACAGTTTTCCTTCAGGATGCCAGTTATAGCCCCATGGTAGCCAGGGACAACATTCCAGTTCTGTAAGCACTGTCCCCGATAATCAGCTTCTGCTGCAGTGAGGAGGTGGTTGTAATTGCCACAAAATCTGCTGCAGAAATTTATCTGTGACCTAAAGAGCACAGTAGATCTGTGAAATCACTCAAACCTCAGGAAGATTTTATTGGTTTTAAGTAATAGAATCCTGGAAGCTGCTTTCCTTGTGAATCAGCTTGAGGAATGGTGCCTGAGAATGTCCGAGCAAGATGCGTTCAGGTCTCTTGGTTATTTTGAAGCAGATACTTGAGTGTTGAGCTTACACAAGAGAGTGAATCTGTTATGGATTCATTCAGCATTCCTTCTGGGTATGCTGGAACCAAGGGCAAGCTCCAGAACTGAAGTGTCATTGAAGATGTGGCAGAAGAATGGACCATGTTTTGAGAATTTGTGAATTTTACTTCTCCTACCCAAGAGGAATTGCCTCAGTGACTGTGAGCAGGAGTCCTGCAGGGAGCTCCAAGAAGGCCTCAGTGCACTGAGGTTTCATGTGTGGAGCAGACATACATTCACAGGGTTGGAAGGCAGCTTGGGGGTCATCCAGTTCAACCTCCCCCTCATCCTGGACCACTCAGAGCTGGTTTCCCAGAACCAAGGGTTTTTTCCAGATGGTTTTTTAATATCTCCGTGGATGGAGAATCCACAACCTGTCTGGCAACTTGTGCCCATGCCCAGGCATGCTCTCAGTGGAAAAAGTGTTTCCTGATGTTCAGAGCAAACCTCCTGAGTTCCAGTTTGTGTCCTTTGCCCCTTGTCCTGGCACTGGGCAGCACTGAAAAGAGCCTGCCTCCATCTTCTTTGTACCTCCCTCAGCTGTTTAAATACCCTTATAAGGTCCCCCCAAGCCTTCTCCAGGCTAAGCAGTCCTGGCTTTCATGTGGGAGAGCCTTTCCTCATGTCAGCAATGCTCCAGTCAATCACGCTCATGGCCCTTCACTGGACTCACTCTCTCTACTGTGCCCATGTCTCTCTTTAATGAGGAACACCCAGAGCTGGCCACAGGACTCCAGCTGTGGCCTCACCAGTGCTGAGCAGAGAGGCAGGATCACCTCCCTGACCTGGTGGCAGTGCTTTTCCTCATGAAGACCAGAATACCATTGGCCCTCTTGGCAGCAGGGGCACCTTGTTCAACTTCACACCCCCCAGGCCTGCCAGCTGGTGACCTGTCGAGCTGATGACCCTCAGCATGTATTGGTGCATGGGGTTGTTCCTCCCCAGGTCTAGGACTTCACTCTTCCCCTTGCTGAACCTCGGAAGGTTCCTGTCATCCCATTCCCAGCCTGTCCAGGTCCCTCTGAGTGTCAGCATGGCCCTTCTGGAACATCAATCACTCCTCAAGTTTGGGGTCACTGCAGACTTGCTGAGGATGCACTCTGCCTGTCATCCATGCCATTAATGAAGGTTGATAAAAAGGACTGGGCCCCATATTAATCCCTGGGGGTGCACTGCTGGTTTCTGGCCGCTAAGTAGACTTCATGCCCAAGTCTGCTCTCCTGAACTCCAGCTTGCTTTTTACCTTCCTCCTTGCCCTTAGGATCCTGAACTTCACCAAGGCTGCCTTTGACCTTCATCCTCCTTCATTTCTTGTGGGTGAGGTCCAGCAGAGCACTTTTCACTGGCTCCTCTATCCCTTGGAGGAGAAGTTACCTTTAATGCACTCTGGGAACCTTGTGCATTGCCCACATCTTGCTGTCTTGTCCGTCTAGCAGGTACTAGGTTGGTTGAAGTTCATGAGGACCAGGGCCTGTGAACGTGAGGCTGCTCCTGTCTTTTTTGTACAAAAGAGCTTTTCTTCCCAGCAACAGGGCAACGTGTTGCAGGCACCCACTATGGTGTCACCTTTACCTGTTCTCTCTTGAGCCCTGACCCCTGAGCTTTCAGTTGGCTCCTCTTCCTTCCCCAGCAGAGCTCATTGTGCTTCAGCTACTCCTCACATGGAGGACAGTTCCTCAGGAAGGAGGGCAAGGTCTGGTCCTGCTGGAAACAGGATGTTGTGTGTCACTGAACTGCTTCCTGAGCTCTGGGATGTGCTTGCTGCCACATATAAGAATCTGTTGCTCTCCTTGAGCTTCAGAAAGATTGTGAAGTCTGGCATTTGTTGAAGTAGGGAATTCTTGATTCTTTTGCAGTGGTGTTATGTGAACTTCCCATTCCTTGCTCCATAACATCTCTAAAACAACAGAGCAACAATTGACATGGAACAGTAATACTAGGAAAAAACATGTTTGTTTTTTCCAAACATGAAATGTGCTCTCAGTGAAGAACAGAACTCTTCTCTCCAAAGATCAGACAGCTGTCCAGCCTTCCTGCACTTACTGACAGCTCTTGGTGTTGCTATAGCTAAATCCCAGCAGAGGTCTAAGGAGATGGAGTCCTGGGTTTTGTTCAATGGTATGTTGTGGTTCTCTGACTTGCAGTAGAGAACTCCCTGAATCAGTTTCTTTACCAGTTAATTAGGAAGGTATTTCAATCTCCCAATTTACTCTTTCAGAACTTAATTTGCTGCTCTTTAACCTGATGCCCTGAGCCAGCATGTATGTGAGTGCACCAGAGGAGCTAATCCGGCTCCAAAGCATCTTGCCCTTGGCTTCTGCTGGGTCAGGCTGGCCTGTGTTTCTGATCTTTCTTTTCTGCATCCTTAGACGTTTATCTTAAATGTGGATGAGATTTCTGTGTCCTTACATCTGAAGGGCTTTGAATTGGTTCTTTGCTTTTATGGATCTGTTATGGATTCAGTGGTGCCCAGCTGTGCCAGCCCAAGGGAGGGAAGCCAAGGTTCACAGCAGAGGGCCAACATTTCCTAGAACAGCCAAGCAGGCTCATCCTGTAGCATGGGATTCTGCTGTGGGATTCCCTCAGCTTACCTGCTTTATTAGAGCTTGGGTTTTTTTCTTTCTTTAGCCCTATAAAAGGATGTGGCAAAAGCCCTTGAGCTCCCAGGGCTGTGGGAACACAGCCAACCAGGTTTGAGGATGTGAGCTCAGGTTGCAGCAGGGTTTGCTTCCTCCCCAGCAGCTGATCTGTGACACACCAGAGGCTCACTGAGGACACCCCAGGGGGCTCTGTGATTACTAGCTCAGAGCTGACCTCAGCAGCATCATTTTGTGGGGGGTACCTGCACCTGCAAACACACTGGCCCAGTGCTCACACCAGCATGGCAGTGCTTCAAGGGCTGGAGGAAGTGGTGCAATGTGCTTGGGTTTGCATGCTTTGCCTTCCTTCCAGCTGGAACCTCAGGACCACAAGCTGATCCTAATTTTGCCTTGTCAGAGCCTGTTTATGCTGCAGCAGTGATTTTCTTGATATATATTCACTCCATTGCTCTGCTCTTACGCTGTCGCTCAGCGATCTGTGTTGGCTGGAGATGGAGGCAGGGTTCTCACTATGAAAGGACGTGACCCACTTTGGCAAGGGGGTGTACACATGTGGGTGTTCCATTTGGACTGGGAAAGCTTGAAAGGCTGCAGGTCTGTATGGAGTGTGGAAGGACAGTGGCAGCAATCTCTGAAGAGCCCCAGTGCCTAATAGGGCAGTGATGTGTTAAAGAAAGGCAGTGTGTCTAGTTCAGAATAATATCCTGCCATTTTTAGGATGCGACTCCATTTTCTTTTCAGTGCGTTTCAAGAGGAAACCCTGCCAGTGCTTTGAAAACGGGAGGAATCGCTCACTTGTCATTCCTCCAGCCTTGGGGGCCGGTTGGGCACCAGTTTTCCTCTCCTTTGTGTGGCTGGGCTGTGTGCCTGCGTCCTGGTGTGGTGTGAGAGCAGCAGTGTTAGTGATGAAGGGGCTCTTCAGCAGCCTGGCCATGCTCAGCTGGGCACTGAGAGCAGGTCCTGGGAGCAGAGGGATCCACGCTGAGAGCAGAGGGAGGGCTGATGTTGGCCCTGGTCTTGGCACTCTAGCCCAGACAAGCACTGGTTGTGATCACTCTGTGCTGCACCGGGTGTCATCAACGTGGTGGCCCATTGTCACAAACAACTCCAGTGTCTGTTGACAGATGTGTTAACTCTTTAAAACTATCCTGTAAAGCAGTACCCAGCCATACAGAGGAGCCAGACTGAGCAGTTAGTATCATCCCAATTCTGTTTAGGGTTTTTCTCATCTCTCCTGCGCATCATCCTCCACTGTCTTCCAGTGCTTGTCCTGTGCTAGTGACTGGGAATACCATCTACTCCCAGTTTAAGGATTTTAGGGTTTTGTTTATGTCTCTACAATTCAGTCTGTTCCAAGCTATAATATTTTTTTTGTCCCTGTGTAAAAATGAAGACTGTGCTTGCACAATCCAGGTGGCATCATTAAAAGGGCAGTGACTTGCATGTAGGGTTGTCAGGAAGGAGCTGGGTATCTCTTGTGGATAAAGCAAACAGAACAAGGAATGGTGATGCAAAGGCTCATCACCAGAGCCTGGGGAAAATACCTATATTCCTGACATAAGCAAATTTTTCAGGAAATGTTAAAATTGAGTCATAGGGAGATTCACACAAAAATCTTCAATTTCAGCTGCAAAGCTCTCAAGCTGCCTCTGAACACAGAACTGTGCTACATCCAGGGAGGCTGACAGTCTCCCAGCTCTGTCAGTGTGTCCTTAGGTTAATTTAATTTGGGCACTGTTAAAGCATGGCTATGGTGTCTGGGTATCTGCCTGCTTCAGGGAGCACCACAGAAATAGAAATGATTCCAGGAAGCTAATAGCTGCCAGTCAACTCCCATAGCAGTGATGATGTATGATCAGGTTTAATTACAGGATGGGGGGACGAAGTCAGGCAGTTCCCTTGGTTTGACTGACTGATCCTTGCGTGGTGGATGGAGCTCCATGTTCTGATGGAGCTGAGGCCACAGGCTGTTCTGTACCACTGACCTTTTCCAGCCAGTCATTTCCAGCTTGAGGGACAGCAGCTGCTATGTGACACATCCTCTGCTGTAGCCCATTTGGTGCAGGGCTCGTGCCACTGCTGCTGCCTGTGGGGACCAGGTCCTGCCTTGGCTGGGCAGTGGGCAGGGGAAGTCTGACAGTGCACAGAATTCCCGACTGGTTTGTTTTGGAAGGGACCTTAAAGCTCATCTCATTCCACCCCCTGCCATGGACAGGGACATCTTCCACTATCTCAGGCTGCTCCAAGCCCTGTCCAGCCTGGCCTTGGACAATTCCAGGGATCCAGGGGCAGCCACAGCTTCTCTGGGCACCCTGTGCCAGGACCTCAGCATCCTCACAGGGAACAATTCCTTCCCAATATCCCATCTAACCCTGCCCTCCTTCAGCTTGAAGACATTCCCCTTGTCCTGTCCCTCCTGGCCCTTGTTCAAAGTCCCTTTCCAGCTCTCTTGGAGCCACTTTAGGCACCGTGAGGGGCTCTAACATCTCCCCAGAGCCTTCTCTTCTTCAGGCTTAACTATCTGAGTTTTCAGCCTGTCTCCATAGCAGTCATGCTCCAGGCCAGCCTCAGTCTCTGTGCAGGGGGAGGCCAGTCTGCCCAGCACATCCTGGGGTGCCATGTCTGATCACTCTTTGTTTTGCAGTGATGGAGAGGCACCCGGGGAGAACCCCATGGTGGCAGGTTTCCAAGATGACCTGGATCTGGATGACAAAATCCTTAGCAGACCAATGCTGGCAGCAGAACGGGTGCCCAGCAAGAACATCACCCTCTCCAGTGAGGAGGAGGAAGAGGAAGAGGTGAAGGACTCTAAGGTCATCCTCATACCTGATGGAGACAAAAATACGGAGCAGGAAAAGAAACGGTACAAAGCACAGGCTGAAGCATGGGGTTGCACTGGCAAACCTGGACCTCTCCTCAGCCCTGCTACTGACTGTGTGTGGCCTCTGAGAAGTCTTGGTGTCTCTCTGTGCCTGTTCTTCAGCTGTGAGCTGGGGCTGTAGTTACCGTAGGTGTAACTGCTGTGTGTGGTGTGTCGTGCCCCATGCCTTGGAGCACTGCGCTCCTGTGGCCACTGGGACAGCTCTGCTTGGGAGTACCTGCCTGTTTTTCCTCAAATTTGAACAAGAGCCTGGAACTGAGCACCAGAATGGCTATGGTGGTGTGGGGAGGAGAGGGGAGTCAAGTCTTGGGTGAAGGGATTGGAGTCACTCACCACACCCTGTGCTGGGGAACTATGAGCTGGGTCATGTTCTCCTCATACTGCATCCTGTAGGGTGAGGGTTAGTATTATGGTTAGGGACACAAGGATTATCCTCAGCCTGAGTGGTGCGTTTGACCACACACCCCCATGGGATGCACTGCCTCTCCCAGTGGGACGCACGATGCTGCCCTTGAGGTAGGCTCAGCTGTTAATTGCGCTTTGCTTCACAGAATAGGGTGGGACAGGCTCTGACAACTAATTTCTTTCTTCTCGGGTCTTCCAGAAATTCTCTGAAACCACAGAGTGAAGCAATTTTGACCAAAGCAACTGACCCGAAGCCTCCTGACAGTTTACCTCCCCATTCTGGGTCTGAACGAAACAGCAACAGCAAGGGCAACACAAGCCTGCCAGCTCCTGCTGCTGCCCCCACAGCAACAGCCCAAGCCTCAAAGGCCACTGCCCAAAACAAAGGACTTCCTTCCAAGCAGAAAGTGGTCAAAGAGGAGAAGCCTGAGGAGTCTGACAGTGATCAAGAGGGACCAATAGCTACTCAGATGCTCTCATTTGTTATGGATGACCCAGACTTCGAAAGTGAGGATTCTGACAGCCGAAAGAAGAAAATGGTAAATAACAAGCCCATGTTGCTGTGAACTGTGCCGAGCTGAGCTGAGGAAGGGTTGAGGAATCTCCCTGAGCAGAGCCTTCATCTGCTTTCCCCTCCCTCAGCAGCAGTCACAATAAGGCAGGTGCTAAGCAACGTGCAGAGATCGATGTGAGCACAAACCCAGCAATGCTCTGTGTGTGGAAGCCACATGACAGAAAGAGTCATAGAATCACAGATCCATAGAATACCCTGAGTTGGTAGGGACCCAGAAGGATCATTGAGTCCAGCTCCTGGCCCTGCACAGACACCCCAACAATCCTACCCTGCCCTTGAGAGCATTGCCCAAACACTCCTGGAGCTCTGGCAGCCTTGGGGCCGTGACCATTCCCTGAGGAGCCTGGGCAGGCTCTAGGGGAAGAACTTTTTCCTAATATCCTGCCTAGACATTCCCTGACACAAGGCTTGTGTATACAAACACGAACAAGATTTGTGCTTGTGTGTTTTACTGTTCTGTTTTTTTTCAGCCAAGCCAGCAGTGTGGGAGGTACAAAATACAAAGCTGTTGGGTTTTCACCTGAACTTTGACATGCAGAAGGGTGTCTCAGCCAGAAAGAGTGAGCTCATTGCAGTCAATCCAGCAATTAAAAGGCCATCACAAAATTTGCTTGGCAAAACTTTAAGGGAAGAAGGAAGGTCTGCCTGGGAAGGACTTTCCAAGATAGCAGAGGTAGCTGTAAGGCCTGTGACATTCAGCACGTGTCTGCAGTTATCTCCTCAAACACGGGATGCCCCAGAAGTCCCCTCACCTCCCTTGTGTTACAGGTGGAGAGAAGACTTCTCCTGCCCATCTTCTCTGCACTGGTCAGAACTTGCTGCATGGCTTGAGATATCCCTGATGTCAGTGCCCTGTACTCACAACCTGCAGAGCAATCTCTGGAAACTGCCACCAGTGATTTGGGATGGGCAGTGGCTGTTCAAGGATGTCCTGATGTCTGGGTTAGCTGGTGTTCAGTGGTCCCTGTGTTTGCATCATTCCAGAATCCTGTAGAAAGGGCTGTTGTCCCAGTTTCTTTGACCTTGCTGATGTGTCATGCAGTTTATTAAGTAATTCTCCATTCATTTTGCATCTTCACTTCCTGCTTTTCTTGGCAATTTAATATGAAAGCAAAAGTCTTTGGAGCAAGCTTCCATCTATTGCATGCACCAACAAGAAGCAGCAGTGTCAGGGAATGCCTGGCACAGGGAATGCTCCAAAACAGGTGAATGCTTTGCTTTTGCAAGGTATACTCATCAGGCAAAGCAGTACAGCCATCACTGTTAGCAAGGTGGGGACGTTGCCTCAACCAGCAGCACAGCAAGACCATGTTCCATCAGTGTACAAGGATGCGAGGTGAGGTTGGATAACAGGTTCTGAAGAGGATCAGTTGACAAGTATCAGAAGATCATTGAACTGAATTTCCATTCCCATCATGCAGAGACAGGATTTTTGGGTGATTTCCAGGCTCTGCAGCATCCTGGGGTTTAGCCCACATTGAAGGGGCAGATTTGCCTTGGGAGCACATTCCCTTTTGGCTCGATGAAGGGAATTGTTCTGCAAACAAGCTGCTTCCTCGGCCCTGCTGCCTCTGCTACCTGAGACCCACAGAGCTGCACAGCAAAAAGCTCTCAGGGCTGGAGGGGAGTTTTCAGTCTGTTAGGTTGGATTTTCCCAAAACAGAGGTGCCTCCTTTAGGGCAGGAAGAAGCTAAGAGAGTTGAAGTTCTCGTTTAATCCCTTTACATTGGGAATTTGATTTCGGCAGCCCCAATGTGAAATTCTCAGAACACCCTTACCAGTACCAGTGCGACTGAGGCATTTTACCAAGGCAAAAAATAGAGCTCATAAGATCCAAGGCATTGATTTCCAGGCAGTAACAGGTCAGTTCAGCTGCAATTTCCTTCTCTCCTCCCCACCTGCTGACATCTGACGTTTTTGTGTGCAAAATGGTTAGAGATTTTGGTTGAAGCATTTGTCAGTGTTGTCTGCCTTTGCTTGTCTCTAGGATGAATTCCCAGTGCGGGAAGATCTCTCTGAAATATCTGATGATGATACCTCGCTGGCAAAGCCACCCCAACCTGTGAAATCAACAGTCCCCTCCTTTAAACTGAAAAACTACTCAGATCTCTTTGGCTTGGGTCTGGAAGAAGCTGGTCCCAAGGAGAGCAGCGAGGAAGGTAAAGTTCACACATTATTTCCACTCTGCCTGCTTTTGTTTGTTAGGCATCTGTTTTTTCCTGTGTTTCCAGGGTGTCAGCAAACCAATTTGCACTAAATAAAATACCCTCTAACTTCATTTAGTGCCCTGTGTGAGTCTGTAATCTGGTTTAACACAGCATAAATAAATTCTAAGTTTTTCCCCATGAGGAGGAGAGCTTGGCTTGTCCCTGGCACCAGCCATGGATTATTTTTGTCCCAGCTGCAAGCAGAAGCACATCTTTCACAAGCTGCTGCAAGAGGCTTCCTGCTTAGCCTTCTGTGCCTGGGAAGTGGTGTTCAGCACTTCATTGCAGTGTCCACCCCCTGCAGAATTTGGATCAACTTGAGCAAAATGCTCTGACATACCCTGCCAATTTCCTCTTCTGTTGCTGGGAAAGATGGGGTGGAATCCTGAACACAACCTAAGCATTCCTCAGGCTTTATTTCCACCCACACACACCCCCCCACCACACACACCCCCATTCCCTGAGGGAACAAATCCTACTCATGCAAATAATTCCTGCTGTCTAGGCATTACTGCAAAGCAACTTCCTATTGACCTGCCCCAAAGTCAGCATGAAAGATGGGAAGCTAAAGATTTAAGGAGGGAAGAAGGCTGTGAGCAGCACCAGAGAGCTCCTTGAATAGCTGTTCCAAAAGTGTACAAGCAAGGTGTCACAGGCTGCCATGGTTCCATCGGCTTGTCACTCTGAGCTGCTGAACAGCAGAGCTTGAAATAGCTGTAAGTGCATCTGCAGAGGCCCAGGTCAATAATTTAACTTCAGTTTAGATTCTTAAATAATTAAACGTGGGTTCCTCCTATCTCTTCTTTTGGGGATAAATATAAAACCATCTCTTGGTCATCAGTGATTGGAGCTTGACTGGCAATTAGACTTCTCCATGGCTGCCTTTACACATCAGCTGAGGAAAAAGGCATGTGTAGGTAAGAGTGACAGTCAAATAGCGCATGTGAAATGTGGGGCTGTCTTGAAGCCTCTTGTGAAGCAGCCAAGCAGGTACTCTTCTGTTCAAGGGGGTGTTGTGCAAAGGCAGTGGACAGCCAACAGCCAAGTCATCAGCCACAATCATGTGGGACACATGTGACAGGGATAGACTCTGGGCCTCATTTGACAGTGTGACTGTATTCACCTCTGTAGAGCAGAGCTGCAGCAGGGATGCTTTGGGAATGTAATTTTCATACACAGTGTGAGCAGCAGTGACTGTTGGCCTGTCAGGGTGTCCCATCTGCTGACACCGTGTCCTTGATCATCCTCAGAGAAGACGCCTGGGAGGATTTCCATCCGAGGGAAACTGTTCCCAGGAGCTCTTCTTCAGTTCTGGAAATAACAATTCAGTCCCAAATTTGGCCTTTGGTCCAGCTTGTAGAGCTGGTCTCTAGACGTGTTTCTTAGTAGCTGTGACACAGTGAATACTAGGTCAGTGTTAATAACACAGATCATATAATGTTCATAATTAAACAAGACAGATATGGTTGAGGGAAGGTGTGAGTGCTGGGGCCTGTGTTGCTTCCCGAAGGGGCACAGTTTGTCCTGGGGTGTTGGCATTGCCTTTGTCCATGGCTGCAGGATGGAGCATTTTGTTCTGAAAAATGAGGCCGGCCAGGGCAGAATGGCAGCTCTTACCATTTAAATTGGTTAAACACAATGGGTTTTTTCTGCTTTAACAGATAAACAACCTTCTAAGGAGAAAAAGAAGAAGAAAAAGAAAATGAAAGAGGTACTGTTTAATTCCTCAGATCTACCATGTTACCCACCTGCCAAGAACAGGGGTGGCCTTCTGTGGTGTCCTCCAGGGACTTGGTGGACTCCCTTCCATGTTCGCATCCTGCAGCTGATCTGTGCCTCCCAGACTCTGCAGACCACTGAACTTCAAAGCAAGCTTTTAGAGCAGTTGAATTTTGAAAAGGGAGTGAGTTCGTAAAATACACAATGAGGCAGAGCAGTGCATCTCTGCTGGACTGTGTTTTCATAGCACCATGATTTTCCAAGCAGAGGGGTGCCCACAACAGACCTAATGTCAGGGAGAGTGAGGGAAGTCTGCAGGGGGCTTTTTCTGTGCCATTTAAACCTGTCCAATACTGTGGTATTGTTGGGCACAAACTGCCTGACAGACCAGTGCTCTGTATAATCCAGATGGTCTGTTCTTCTGTCCAAACTTGCAGAAGGGTCTTCTGGTGCTTCAACCTAAGTAAGATTTGTGATCCAGTCGAAAATGTCCCTGCCCATGGCATGGGGGTTGGTCTAGGTGAGGTTTAAAAGGTCCTTTCCAACCCAAACCATTCTTCATAGCCAGGTGTCAGGGCAATATATCCTGGGTCACTGGCACACTCAGAGGATTTGCTAATAAAAATGTTCTCATTTGCAGGAAGAGGACAAGTCCATGAAAAAGAAGAGCAAACACAAGAAGAGCAAAGAGAAGGAGGAGAGCAAAGAGGAGAAAGAGAAAAAGAAAAAGAAAAAGAAGAGCAAGGAGAAAAGCAGCGAGATAGATGAACTTGAGGCTTTTCTTGGTGGAGGAGGCACCGGCATGAGCAAACCACGGGGCGGGGGGACTACGAGGAGCTGTAGTTTGGCTGTGAGTGGACTCTGCACCATGGCTGTCTCCATCTTCTGTGACGAGTCACCCCAGCACAGGCACAGATGTGTAAAGCTTTGGCCCTTTGCTCTCTCAAACCAGAGTGAGCAAAACAAAAGCTTTACATCTGTGTGTGCTGCTCTGGTGCATCGTTACACAAAGAAAACCCAGCTGAGATGTACGTGAGCCAGGGGAAGGTTCAGGGCATGGCTCCCAGACCTGCTTTCAGGCTGTCAGTTTTTCTCCTTCCAGAGATGCCCCATCAGGTCACTGGCAGGCTGTGGGGCGAGAGCACGTGCCTCCTGCTCCATCCCTGCTGCATTCCACTCCTGCACACCTGAAATTCCTGTCTTGTTAAGAGGAGTGCAACAAAACATGCCTCATGAACGCATCATGCTTGACTGTCTCAAGTCTTTAACTTCTTATCCTTCCTATTTTTTTAAGGAGAAAGGTGATATTGGCCATTGCTTCACCCAGCAGTTGATGAGCTTTAAGTCAAGCAGATCATGCCATGGTACAGCTCCCTAAAGCAGCAGGCACAGGAACAGTGTGAGAGAGAAGAGTGTGTGATTGTTGAAGTCCTTTGAACAGGACCTTTCTGCGCAGCAGCTTAATTAGCCCTCACTGGTGCTGCTGGTGGAATTAATGAAGCCCATTGATTTCCGTGGCCCCAGTGTCCCAGACACTACATGTAAGCTGCTATGCAGTTTGGGAAGACAATGAAAAGTGCAAAGTACTAACCTGAAAGAGAAAAATCAGTGCTTTTCTGCATTTCCCACCCTTGAATTTGCATATTCCAGAATCCCCTGCTGCTGGGACCTCTCAGGGACATGACTCCATGTGGAAATGAAGATATCCAGAGCTTCAGAGTTGGCTACAGGGCAGTGTTGGCATGGCAAGGCATTTGCTTCTCAGGCATTTTACTGTCAGGCTGTAAACTGTGGCTGCTGCTCTGTACCAAGAGGGACCAGCACTGCAGCTCAGCAGCATCCGTCCTGCTCCAGCTTCTGCCCATCCTGCAGCCAGCCAGCGTGCTACCTTTCCTGCCCCATGCAGAGAGCTTCCTCTGTCCCATGAGTTTGGGAAGCCTTTTAGTTTTTGCTTTGAACTTAAACCCATGGATTGGTACCTGCTCTGATGGGCACTACAGCCACCCTTTGGCACTCACCTGCGTCTCAGTGAGCAGCCCCTGTGTGTGATGGAGCTGGTCAGTTCTCTCTGCCCCTCCTGGTTTGGATCTGGGGTCCCTTGCTCAGCTCAGACGGTGAAGCTCCCTCCAGGTTCTGAGCATTACATTCCCCTCTTGCTTGTAAGTTGATTTGAGGTTTGGTTTTGTTCTCCCTTACCCCTTTTTGTTGTAAAATGTCATCCATGAAATCCAAACTGGAGTTTCCGTCTGCATTCCTATAAATCAATGTGTTCTTTTGATCCATTATCCACTCCAGAGTTGTCTTGACCAGCAGGCATTTCCTGCTCCATTTTTCTTGTGCCCAAAATGCACTTGTAACCATTTCCCTATAAAAGAAACTGGTTTTTTGCTGCATGAGCAGTGTGTTGTTCAGGTCTGTCTGCCATTAGCATTTGCCTTCTCTGAGCATTCCACGTGGCACTGTAGGGAAATTCCATGGAACAGTTCAAACTTTGCAAATCTGGGGAGGAGAAGGATTGAGGCAGGACCAGTTTGCAGCCCCTCTTGGGCAAAGGCAGGTGGGAGCTTGAGCCTCAGCTGCTTCAGTCCCGAAAGTGCTTCTGTTCATCAGGATTTTGGGTCATGTTCCATTTTTGGATCTAAACACCCTGGTACAGTCCATTCTGACTATAAAGCTCTGTTGTATGCCTGCCTCTGCACATCTTCTTCTTCCCAGAGCCCACCTGCCTGGGCTCAGGGGCTGCATGTCCCTCCTCGTGCTGCTGTGCTCCCACACCTCGCGGGATGGGACGTTCAATTAAAAATCATTCCAGAAAGATGAGCTGAACATAAAAACCATGAGTTGTTTCCCCAAAACTGAAATCTGCCGTGAGAGAGCTGTTGTTTCCCACAGTGTAGAGGGGACAGTGGTTTTGGCCAGGTGTGGGTACAGGGGGCTGCACTGGTGCCCAGTCTCTGCTAGCACTGGTGCTGGCCTCTGTGTGTCTGGCTCCTGTGCCGGGTTTGCTGCCGTAGGAGCTTTCACATTCCCTGCGGCTTGGCAACACAAGGAGTGAGGCAGAAACAAGCAAAGATGAGTCATTCTGCTCCAAAATACTCCTGTAAGAGAGAAAAGCAGATGTGGGAGCTGGCTCCACTTACACTCAAGCCCCAGGAGGGTGTGTGGCATGGTTTGGCTTCTGCAGCAAGGCCAGAGAAATCCCACCCTGCGGGTCAAGTGGGAATGTGGAAGGGAATAGCAGCAAAAAGGCACTTTTTTCTAATACACAGAGAATCACAGACTGGTTAGGGTTGGAAGAGACCTTAAAGCTTATCTCATTCCAGCCTCCTGCCATGGGCAAGGACACCTTCCACTAGACCATGTTGCTCCAAGTCCTGTCCAACCTGGTCTTTTTTAGATTTGGCCTTCTCCCTTTTCCGGGGAATACTGAACTGGTTTGGGCTGCAGCATGAGGTGTGATCCAGAGCAAGCAAGCATGAGGGAGGGGAGAAGGAAACAGGCCGTGTTTGAGCCAGGCTTTCCCATGCCATCCTTTCAAAGAAGCTAAATATAAAAAGTATGTACGTGCCTGTCGTTATGGGGAAGCTTCTGCAGGATCACAGCGATACAAATCGTTCCTGCAAGCATCTCTGCAGGTGCCAGGATATTTGCTTTTGGGTTTATCAGTCATCCAAAAAAAAAAAATCAAGCGCTTGAGGCTGAGGAACTGCAGTTTCTTGCAGCTAATGCTGACCAGAGCTGCAAGGGCTGGGTTTGGAGCAGTAAGAGGGCAAAGTGCAGATTTAACACTGCATGTTAGCTGCGGATAGTTCATCAGCACAGCATGGGGAGCCTTGTGTGTCAGGGACAGGGTAGTGCCTGGTCCCCTGCCTGCCTGGGATCTCTAGTGCCACCAAAACATCTTGGCTTCCACTGTGCCAGCTTGGAGCCAGAGTACTCAGGATAAGCCAGGAGAGAACTCCAAGGCCCCCTGCTCTCACCCACCGTGTCCTCCCAGCCAGGATGGCCCAGGTGCTGCCCCATTCTCTGGGCGGGTTTATTCTCTAGTGTTTATTTGGGGAGTGTTCCTTCCTGTACCCATCCCTGGAGTGGGACAACCCAGCGTGAATGTTCACAGTTGCTGTCACTCGGCATGTGACGACGCAGCTGCAGTGATGGGCTGTGGGTGTTATGTGGGTGCTGTGATAGGCTGTGGGTGCAGACTCCTGAGCAGACTGACACTGACTTGAGCCTGGCAGGCTCCACCCTGCCTGACAGCCTCGAAGCTCCTCAGCTGGGAGCTGGTTTTGGGTAGACCTTCCAGCCGCCCTGCACCCATGGCCTGGAGCTGCCCACTTCCTCTATTCTGTGCCTCCTGTCCCTGGGATTCCTCCTGTGTTCACAGCATCACCTTCCAGAAGGCCCAGGTCTCCTTGGCACAGGTGCCTGGCCCAGCCTGCTGAAAAAGCTCTTCCTGTCTTAGTGTTTGTCACAAAACTCCTCGCTGTGGGAGATCCAAGGTGCTGGGCCATGTGCCCCAGCCCTGCCGGGCCTGTGCTAAAGGGACCATGACTCTGATACGTGGCCTGTGGCTGCCTCCTGACAAACCCCGGGTAGGGAATCAGCACCAGGACAAGCTGACAGGTCCCTGCAGCTCCTACCACCCCTATTCCAGCTCAGTTTCCCTGCCTATGGCAAGGGGTTGGAGCCATCTGATCTTTAAGGATCCTTCCAACACAAACCACCCCATGATTCTATGATCCCAGTGAAAAGCTGTCCATCACCTTCTGCCCTGAGGCTCAGGAGCTGTCTGATCATTGTTATCCAGATTTATTCCTGGACAATTTATGCTGATTTGTTCCTTTGCCAGGGCTCTTGTTTAAGTTTAAGCTCCCTCTTCCCAGCCCCTTGCCAATGGAGCTCTGTCCCTGCTCCACCATTGTCTTTCTGGCCAGTCCACTTCCTGGCTGTGCCATACCTGGCACCAGCTAGCTACCCTCAGAATTCATCTCTCTATAGTCATGCCAGTCCACATGAGGCCATGCCAGGGCTGGTCCTTAGTGATTCCCACATAATCCCTCTCCTACTGACCCTGGGATGTGCTGGCCTTTACCACAGCTGTGTGCTGGCTCACCAGTGCACCCAGCCATCTTCATTCCCCACAGTCAATGCCAAGGGCCACATGCGAGGAGTGCCCCAGTGCTGCCCTTTTGAGGGATGCAGCTTTGCCCTATTTCTTTTGCTCCTATAAGGTCATGACAAGTCTTTCCCTGGTTTGCCAAGGCCCAGGGTGGGAATATGCTTCCTTCCTCCCAGTAGTGAACATGAAAATGTTATTGGAACTTGGGTTTTAGCAGGACACAAATGTGTGAAGCTGTGAGTGCTCTTGAAGGCTCTGGTGGGGCTGCAGGGCAGAAGATAAACCTGGCTGTTCCCAGCCCCAGCACAGCATGGGCAGGGGCTGGGCTGGGGACACGATGGGTTTGCTGCCTACAGTGTCCCCACATCCAAGGGTCCAGCTGCTTGGAGAGCCCATGGTGCTTTCCTGTCCTTTGGGATGCCCCAGAGCAGCCAGATTAGTGATGATGGGGAAATCCTACAGTAGGATGGGCTTAGGGACCAGGGCTGTAGCCTAGCAACAGCCTCAATCATGGCGTAATATAATTAATCCAGCACTGTCTCTGTCTGCTGTATAAAGATACCTGGGCAAGTGGTTGAGCCTTTTTAACCTGTGGGTGTGCCTCCAAAACCAACGTGCAGCGTCTCAGGCATGTCTGGCATGCTCCTGGCCCGAGGGTCCTCCGCAGTGAGTATCCAGGCTTCCTCTTCCAACCCCTTGGCAGGGCAGTTGCTGAGCAGAGAGAATTACCCTCTGGCACCTCTGGGCAATCCTGTGGGCTCAGGCAGACCCCAATGGGGTGAGGTGTGGCAAGGTCAGCAAAACTGGGGGCTCAGGCATCCCGTAGGGAACAGGACATCATTCCAGGTTAAAGCAAGAGTGTCTGCATGCTCGTGTGCTCTTCTTGGAGTTGCATGCAAAATACTGTCGTGGGGCAGCCAGTCTGGGAACCCCTAAAACTCCTGGTTATCCCCAGGTTGTTGGCAGGCTCTGCCTTAGGGCAGGAGCAAGGAGGGGAGGCAGAGGTGCAGCTCTCCATCACCACAGAGGGGAGATGGGAAGCTGATGGGGGTGCTGTGTCTCCTGATGACAGAGGACACCTGTGGGATGTCGTCCCACCTCTCCATGCTCGAGCATGGCATGCAGAGCACTCCCAGTGCCTGAGGCTTGTCCTGGGCAGCAGCTGTAGCTGCAGCCCAAGCTGGTGTCTGCAGGCTGGCTGTGAGGGGGAGCCAGCCAGCTGAGAAAATAGCAGGATTTTCCCTGGAGCTGGCAGGAGAAACACCCCTTCCTCGGTCTTTGGCAGGCAGCAGCTCCATGGCAGGAGTGAGGTGATGGGTTCCCACCTACTGGGGCTGTCACCAGTGTCTGGGTGTCTCTGCAGGGCCGGCAGCTGCAGAAGGTCCTGAATGATCAAGCTGGTGTGTGGCATCACTGAGGGGGGGCTAGAGGGATGCTCAGCACCCTACCCAGTGCACTGGTGGCAGGGCAACACCAAGATCCCTCCTCACAGCCACCATGGGGGGTGAGGGTATCTGAAATAGGGTTTGCCTCTGGCCCTGCTGTGGGTCAGCAGATGGATGCCCTGTGCCTGACCTCCAGACTGGTTTCCTGCTAGCCTTTGAGGGCCAACAGGAAAGTGGGGTTACAGCACTCTGTGCAGACAGGGACCCCTCAGTAGCTGCTCAAAAGACTTCATCTAATCCTTGGGTGCCACCAAACCCATGGGGGTGCTGGGCAGGCTCCAGCTCCCTCCCCAGCCCCCAAGTGGGCAGCAGGGCCTGGTTTCTCCCTTGGTTCAGAGCTGGAGGTGGGGAGGGGATAAGAGGGAGAGAGGAGAGAAGCTGGAAGGAGGGGAGAGCCTTCTGCCCCCTGCCAGGCATCACGTTGATGCCAGCCGGCTTGGGAAAAGGAGAGCATCACCCCCAGACGGGAGCTGCAGGGTGCCAGCAGCAAGCATCTCATCCCATTCCAGCTCTGCCTCTCCCAGCTGTGGGATCCCCACGTTACCTTGGAAACGGGGGATTTCGCAGCAGCTTGCAGTGGTGCTGCCTGAGGCGGGGGCAGAGGCTCCTGCCCGCAGCACGGCCCCACCCTGCCTATGCCCCCAGCCCTGCCTGTGCTGCCAGACCCCTTCTGCACCCCCGAGGCTGGTCCTGCAATGGGTGCTTTGCGCCCACCCTGTGCCCCCCTCCCAACTGCCCACACAGTGGGGATGGGGAACAGGGAGCCCAGGACAAAGGGAAGGATCAAATATTCATCCCTACTGTGAATTGAGCAGCATGGGAGGGAGTTCGGCAGCCCCAACACTTCCCAGAGTCACCCACGTCACACACGAGACGCCAGCATGGCGAGGCACTGGCTGTCAGTCACTCTCGTTTCCCACAGGGTGGGCACAGGTGGGTGCTGCAGCCCCCCATCCCCATTTTGGGGTATCCCACACCGTTCCCCCCGAGCTGGAGCCCTCACCACTTCTTGGGTGGCTGTAGCACCCGTGGAGAGGACCCAGCAGCCGCCTCCTGCCCACCGGCCTGGCCAGCCCCCGGTGCAGCCTCTTCCCATGGAATCACATATCACGGGAGCACGGCACGGACCGAGCATCGCCACCCCATGCTCCGGCTGGCAATCTGACCCGTTCCGTGCCGCATTCGGGAAGCCGAGCGAGAGCCAGGAGCTGCCTTCCCGGAGCTGCTCACGCTCGACTCGAGCGGCGCCCCAGCCCGTTCCTGGCGGAGCCGTCATCCCGCGGGTGCAATCGCCCTGACACCGGCTCCGTCTCGCAGGTGGCCCCGGGGACAGGCTGGTGGTGCCAGCGCCGCGCTGTCGGTTCCCATCGCGGGCCCCATGCTGAGCTGCCCTGCCTCCCTCTCACTCCGCTGTGTCGTCGGGGTCACCCGGCCCTTCCCCAGCACAGCCGACTTGGGAGTCGCCGTGCCGGGGACAGCGGGTCCCAAACTGCCGGCTGGGTCTGACACATCACACTCCCACCACCCCAGACAGCCCCGGGCACCCGCGGGCAGGATCAGCTCGTCCTTCGCCTGGGCTGGCAAGGGCACCCCTGGGAGGGCAGTTTGGCCCCCGACTCCCCAGGCTAGGCATTTTGGGGACCTGTTTACTGCTTGGCATCAGCCAGCCGGGTCACGTCCCGCTGGGGAGGTTCCGGAGCGCACCGGGACTGGGCGGGCTGCTCCGTCCGTCGGTGAGGATGTGCCGTCTCGCCTGCCCTCAGTAACGCGCGCGGCACAGGGCAGAGGTGGAAATTGTTCTTTTGTGTGTAACGTCCTTCCAGGTATTTTTCCCCAATTGCTTTCAGAGTTTCTCTGAGGAATATCCTGCTTTTGCTTTCTCGGAGTTGGGTCGCGTTGGGTTCCCCTGGCATCACCACACCAGTGCCCCTGTCCCACTGCCAAACCAGGGCTGCTGGAGGGTCAAGGGATCTTACAAAATTGAGACAAACAGTATATTCAAATGAGAGTTATTTTATAAAGCAGGCAAACCAGTTAAAGCTCCACCAACATCCGTTTGTGATGTCAGATGGAATTGGTACTCCTGACTGACTTGAGAATTCCCAAGATTTTAGGAAAACGAACCCAGAATGTGCAATCACTCCCCCAGTAAGGCAAGGACTCCCAGCCTTGAGGAGTTCCTTTGGGCAGTGCCCCAACCAATGGGAAGAATTCCTAATGGCAATCTTGCTGCTCCAAGGGGCAGGAGCTCCACTGACCCTCAGTGGGGCTTGTGGTCAGGTCACAGAGTCACAGAATCATTTGGGAAAGGATGGTAAAACTCATCTCATTCCACCTCCTGCCATAGACAGGGACACTCTCCACCAGACCAAGCTGCTCCAAGCCCTGTCCAGCCTGGCCTTGGACACTTCCAGGGATCCAGGGGCAGCCACAGCATCTCCTGACAGCCTGTGCCAGGGCTTCAGCACCCTCACAGGGAACAATTCCTTCCCAATATCCAATCTAACCCTGCCCTCTGGCAGTGGGAAGCCATTTCCCCTCATTCTGTCACTCTTGGTCCTTGTCCAAAGTTCCTGTCCAGCTATCTTGGAGCCCCTTTAGGCACTTGAAGGGGGTCTAAGGTCTCCCCAGAGCCTTCTCTTCATCAGGCTGGGCACCCCCAGCTCTCCCAGCCTGGCTCCAGAGCAGAGGGGTTCCAGTCCTCTGTTCTGTCAGCTCCTACTGGCTGGGGTCTGACCCTCTGTCCCACCACAGCTGTCACACAGAGGTAACAGAGTAAACCTGCCCAAGGGGCAGTTGGTGCCATGGCTGGGCTCAGTATTGCAAGGGCCTCCATCCCTGCTAGGGCAGGTGCTGCTGCCACAGAGATCCTGGAGAAAACCATTTTTCTGGAGGCCTCCCCTCACTGCCCACCTCCCCCTGCCCATACCTGCCACCTGGTGATGTTCTTACCCTCCCGGCAGTGTTTTGCAAATGCCCAGAAAGGTCTTTCTAGAGCTTCAAAACTGCTCCATGCTGGCCCAGGCAGAGTGGTATTTCCTTACTTATGTCCCTGTGGTCCCCACCAGTCTCCCCTGTCCCTGACATTGTTGCTCTGCCTCAGCAAGTCCCAAATACTGGAGTGACATGAGGGCTGGCCCAGGAGAGCCCCTGACCCAGCAGGTTTGGGTACTGGCCTCTGCTGCCATGCCTGGCCCCACCAGGGTCTGCCTCCCCGGGGCAGGCATGTGGGGTGTTCTGCGTTGGGTGACCCCTTCCTGCTCTGAGCTGCACCAAGGGACACAGCAGGGCTGGATTGGGGGATCCTATATCCTGAGTCAGGTGAGTGTCAAATCTCACAGCGAGCTCTCGGCATGGCCTCAATGAATCAGTCTTTGGGGAGGTCTGCAGGGCCCTAAAGCCCCCAGCTTTGCAGCTGTGTAGGACAGATGTGACCCCCCACATCCCTCCCAAAATGAGATCTGCCCTGCTTTGAGTCTGGCGAAGTGCCCAGAGTCACCACAGACCTCCAGGGTGACCTGTGGGCACATTGTTCCTCTGTGCCTCAGTTTCCCTTTTGGATGGGGCTCAGCAGAGCTACGTGTCACCTACAGACACTTTGGACAGGGACACACTGTCAGGGGTTGGTGGGGAAACTGAGTCACAGGGACACAGTGAACATTGTGGCTCTGCTCCCCATGGGGTTTGGGGGAGGACTCAGCACCGAGAAGGCAAAGACCCCACAGAAAGGGGGATTTGCCCCTACTCTGGCCCAACCTGGCTGCTCCTGGCCTCGACAGCAAGCCACTGTGGGGTAGCCTGGACACAGGGACAGGAGCTGCTCCTGCCTGGGGACAGACACCAGGCTGGCCTTTTCCTTGTAGTATTGCAGGAACGAGAGCCAGGCTTGTGTGATCCCTCTGGCCACTCATGTGTTCCCCCAGCAGGACAGGGGCTCTGGCAGCTTGGCCAGGAACAAGCCTGGACCCGCAGAGCCATGGCAGGGGCCCAACACCTCTGTCCTCTGTGCAGGGGTAGAGGACAGTTCCATCCCAACCTGCAGAGCCCTGCTGCACACATGGCTGTGCCAAGGGGGTCCCCACCATCTGAGGGGCTACCACCCTTGTGGGTGGTGGGCACAAGGCCAGGGGCAGCCCCCCACCCTGCCACTCACCCTTTCTCAGTGCCCGTGGGGCTGGGCTGGGGTTGCTGCCCTGCCTGGCTGCCCCAGACTGAGAGCCTGGGGTGTCACAGCCCAAAGCAGCAGCTTGGCCCAGTGCTCAGTCCACAGCCCTGAGCAGCCAGTACAACTGCAGCCCTCAGCTCCAACCTCCTTGAGTGGGATCTTCCCCTTCTCCTCTCCTGCAGGCTGCCTCTGGTTCGAGGAGGAGAGGAGAAGAAGGAGGTGGAGGAGGTGGAGGAGGTGGAGAAGAAGGAAGTGGAGGAGGAGGAGGAGGAGGAGGAGGAGGTGGAGGAGGTGGAGGAGGTGGAGAAGAAGGAAGTGGAGGAGGAGGAGGAGGACGAGGACGAGGAGTAGGAGTAGGCAGTGTCCACAGCCCCATTTCCCTGAGCACATGACATGGCGCTGCCATCTCTGGTGCATGGAGATCTGCCCATGGTCCAGTTGGATCCCTCAGCATTTTCCAGCCTGGAATAACAGTCACACATGGGGAGCAGATGGTCTCACTGTACCTTGCCATGGGGCTTGGGGGACATGGTTCAGCCCGTTTGTTACCTGATTTTGGAGCTGTGGCCGCTCCAAAGCCCAGAGCTCCGGACAGGTGACCTCAATCCATGCAGGTGCCACCCAGGGCCACAGCTGCATGGACAGAGGGTGGCACTGCAGGGGATGCCCTAAGGCATTCAAAGTTCTTCGTGCAGGAACTCTGCATTCCACAGGGATGGGCTCCTGCATCGTTCGGGCGATTGCACCCATAGGGCATGTGGAGCCTGCCCGGTGCTCCCTCGTGTATCAGCGAACACATCGGCGGTGCTTGGGGCTGGCTGGTGCGGGGTGGCAGCAGGCGGGAGCAGATGGAGCAGCACGGCGGGGACTGCGGGGGCAGGAAGCTGGGGGCAGCGGGAGCGGCTGGACCAGCAGCCGGAGCCCTGTGTCCTGCAGAGAGGAAAATGGAAAAGCTGAGGAGTGCGTGTGGGGAAGACGGGGTTGGCAGCTGATGGGGCCCGTCTGAACACGGTGCAGGGGTTCCAGGGGTCTCTTGGCCCTGTGTGTCCAGCAGGGACAGGCTGACCCTGCTCCCAGCTCCTCCCCGAGCTCTTGTGCCACTCGTCAGTGCGTTAAGTTCCTGGTGCTCAGCCAGGCCTCGGGCAGGGCACAGACTGCTGGTCCCAGTGGGCTGGCTCAGCAATGCCCACAGCTCCCAGGGGCATTCCTGCAGGAATCACAGCACTGCCAGCCCACCACAGGCCCCCTAGCACAGCTCTGCCTGGTGCAGGCACCAGAGGCAGTGGAAGGCTTCCTGGTGCTGCAGTGAAGGAAGGAAAGGGTCTTGGCTACAGGGATTTTGAATCAAGAAAATACCGGGCTGCACCTGCCATGCAGGAGCACGTGGAGAACAGAAGCCTTGGATCACAGCTCAGAGCCATGGCAGGTCCTGGTAGGTCCCAGCGCCATGGCCCCTTGCTGGGGCACCCACAGGTGCTGCGGCTGCCCTCGGCGCTATGGGCAATGGAGGGTGGCTGAAGGAGGTGAGAAGGGGAAACTGAGGCAGAGCTGTGGGGCAGAGGCTGTGCTGTGCTGGAGTCGCTGGGACCGGGGTGTGCTGGGAGTTGTTCCGTGCCTCCTTCGTCCGTCTCCATCACTGAGCATCCCTGTGGGCTCCGGCCACCACAGGCAGCCACAGCCCCGGAGCCTCAGGGAAAAGGAGGCCATTCCATGGCGGAGCTTAGCGGGGGATTTCGCTGCGCAGTCGGCCCCCGCCGCGCAGGGCAACGGTGATGGGGAAAGGTCAGGCACGACAGGCCTGGGGGCTGCCGACACTGGGGGCTGCCGGTGCAAGGGCAGGTGCCCGCGGGGACCGTGGGGTCTTCAGTACACGGTGTGGGGCTGAGCCCGGGTGCCCCCGGGGACACGGGGGGTCCCGCGGACACTCACACCCATGCTGCGGGGGAAACCCCTGAGGAATGTCGCCGGGGGTCCCCCAGGCCCTGCCCGGAGGTCCCGGGGGGAGGGGGGATGCTGCCTGGGCTGGGGGCGGGGCTGGGACAGGGGCCGAGCGGAGCCGGGCCGGAGAGCGGAGATGGATGGGGATGGGGATGGGGATGGGGATGGGGATGGGGATGGGGATGGGGATGGGGATGGGAATGGGAATGGGGACTGGTCCGGGGGCGGTGCTGGGGGAGGCTCCGGTCCCGGTGCCGGCCCCGCCGGTAACTCCGCCTGTCGTATTTATGGGAAAACAAGCGGCGACAGAGCGCTGGGCCGAGACGTGCCGTGCCGTGCCGTGCCCTGCCGTGCCTTGCTGGATCGGGCGGAACCGGGCCATGGTCCCCGGGGCGGCGGCAGCCCCAGCCTAGCGCGGCGGCGGCGGCGGCAGCGGCTGGGGGATGCGGCGGGGGCCGCTAGAGAGGCGGGCGCGGAGCAGGTAAGGGGGTCCCGGACAGGGGCCTGGGATTTGCTGTACCCCCAGGGCCCCCCGACCGGGCCACCCCCTCGCGGGCCCCCCAAACCATCGTATCGTATCCCATCTTCCCCCTGTGCCCCCCCTCCCCCCACCGTGTTCCACATCCCCATCCTATCCCCCCGAGATCCTCCCTGGCCATCCCAACCCCCAGGCTCCCCATACCATCCTCCTGTGCACCATATCCTTGTCCCCATTTAGCTGTGCCCTCTCTCTACATCCCTCCAGCCCCACGGGGCCATCCCCATCCCTTGCTCCCGAGCCGAGTCATCCCACCTCATCGCACCCGTAATTCCGGTATTCTCCATACTGCCGAGTGCCCTATCCCCATCCCATTCCCATCCCTATAGCCGTCTCCATCTCACCCCTATCCCATCCGCAACCACATCCTCATCTCCGTCCCATCCCGTCGCAGTGCTCGGGCCGAGCCATTTCATCCCCCACCGGTGCCCAGCTCAGCGCCCTGAGCGGCCCAACGGGCCCGGTGCCCCCCGGTGCCGGTGCGCAGCTGGGTGGGGGTGGCCGGGGCCACCGCCCCGGAGTCTGCGGCAGCGTCTGGGACAGACCCGCCCCCCCGGGGGCCGCCCCATGTAGTCTCCATCCAGTCCCGGCCCCACAACCAGCCCTCCCGTGGTGCCCCTGGCTACCCTGCCCCGCGGCCGTGCCCGTTTGCGGGTGCCCCCCAGGCTGAGGCACTAGAAGGGCCAGGGCTCAGGGCGTCCCCTGCACCCTGGGGTGCTGCTCACCCCAACCCGGATGCCGGCACCGGAGGTACCCTTCTGGGCTGGGGGTGCTGCTCCCCCCGGCAGGATAAGCCCCTCCGGGAGCACAGGCTGGGTTGGGGCTGGGCAACCATCTGTGCCTGGGGGGCTCGGGACGGGGATGGGAGAACATGTGGCAGTGCCAGGGGCACAGCGCCTGTAAGACACCAGCAGGGGCACAGGGCTGGGGAGCACAGAGGGTGTGTGGAAGAGCTGTCTGATGCGCAGGGTGGGCAATGCCATAGGGGCGTAAGGTACCGTGTATGTATCCTGGGGGTGGCACGGGGGGAGTGTCTATTTGCCACGTATACGGAGCAGGGGCCGGGTGGACAGTGGGCTCCCGCACCACAGACGGTGGCGGCTGCCAGCTCCCGGTGTGGGATGTGCCCAGGCAGCAGCAGCCATCAGTGCCCCACTGGCACACACACGGGCACAGGCCTGTGCGCAGCAGGGTTGGCTTTGCCAGGGCACAGTGAGCACAGACATTGCCCCCACGGCAGCTGCTGGTGGGACCTCCAGCGTCATGTGTTCAAGCAGAGTGGTTGCAGCAGGATGCTGTCCTGGCTGCATGTTCAGATGCAGGTGCCGCTGATGTGCTCAGGGCAGCACCCAGCGCAGTGGTGGGGACAGTTCTGGGGGGAGCGCTGGTGCTGCTGGCCGTGCCCGTGGCACCGTGTGGGCAGTGGGCCCGGTGCAGCGCAGTGTGTGCTGGGGCTCCTGCGCGGGAGGGGGCGGGGGGGGGGGGGCGGGGAGCAGTGCAGCGTGCTCAGTGCTCTGCATGTGCAGGCAGCGTGCAGGCACCATACCCACTGCAGCGCTCCTGCCTGCTCAGCGGGATGTGTGTGGGCAGCGAGCAGGCAGGGTGGGCAGCAATGCCCAGGCAGTGTGCAGGCAGCGTGGGCAGTGTGCGGGTAGCACGCACGGGGCAGTGCTCTGGCACGGCACCCAAGAGCAGGATGTGCAGGCGGCAGCCCTTGCCGCATGCAGGGACGGACAGCGAGTGGGCAGTGCCCGGGAAGTGCTGAGGGCAGCACGGGCAGGCTGAGCACTGGCAGGGCTGTGCGTAAGGGCAGCTCGGGGCAGGGTTAGGGTTAGGGAGCCACACAGGCAGTGTGTGGGCAGGGCACAGGACGTGTGGGCAGGGCACAGGCAGTGTGTGGGCAGTGTGCAGGCAGTGCCCGCCGTGGGTATGGGGTAGGCAGGGCACAGGCAGGCCACAGGCAGGGCACTGCAGTGCGCGGGCAGTGTGGGATGCGGTGGTGGGGAGCACTGCACACCCCTCCCTGCACAGCCCACACGTGGCACATGCAGGCAGTTCCCGGCAGCCTCCGTGGATCTCTCTGGCAGCGGGGTCACCCCCGACCCAGCCCCTCTTGCTGCCGGAGCCCGTTGCTCATGTGTGGCACGGTGGGAGCAGCCTGTGGGGCCGTGCGGGGCAGTGCCGGGAGCAACAGCAGGACCCACTGGACGGTGGCTGCCGTCCAGTCCGTGGGCACCAGCTGCTCTGCAAGCGCTGCCGGCTGGTGTCACATCAGTGGGGTGGCACCGTGTGGGCACCCCCGGCAGGGAGGCTAGTGCCTGCGGAAAGTGGGCAGCGCTGGGGGCGAAGGGGGTTCCGGTGCCCACCAACCGGGGGAGTTGGAGAGCAGAGGGGAGGCGAAACCCCCTCCCTGCGGAGGGGAGTCTGTGTCAGAGGCGCGTGGGTGTGTGAGCATGGTAGCACTGGCAGCACTGTAGGGCCATCCCGGCTCTGCCCCTACGATGGGCAGAGGGTTCCTGCAGCTTTGCGAGGGCTATGCTCGTCCTGCACTGTCGCAGAGCTCCAGCTCCCCACACAGCCTCTCCCTGCACCCACGTTGTCCTCACCCACACTGTCCTCTCAGAGGAGGAATAATTTGGAGAAACCATGGCAACCCCACAGTTCCACCGGCGGTGGGTGCTGCTGGGTGGGTGGAAGACACACTGGTGCCCATGGGACACAGTGCCCACATCCCCAGTGCAACACGGATATGCACAGTGGCCTCGCTGAGTGACAGTTCTTTTTGATTCAGCAAGACTGTGGCTGCAGGGGTTTTCTGGGGTGCTCCATGTGCTCATAAGGCATCAATGGCCCCAGCAGCCACCCCTCCACCACGCTGGGGGTGCCCCAGGAGCCTCACGTGCCTTGTTTATTTTGCAGTGCTGGGATGGAGACGCCACAGGCCCCTCGGCCACCTCAGCCCACCCACCCCCTCACTGCTGCTGCTGGACCAGGTAGGACTCTGGGCTACAGTTCCCTGCCTACCAGCCATCCCAACACCACAGGGATGGGCTTCCCAATGCCACTGTCACCATCACTATGGCATTGGGGGCTGCCTTTCCAGATCCAGCTCAGCTCCCACATACTGTAACACAGCAGGGCCAATACAGGGCCACTTCTATGGGGGCAAACCTACCCCCCCAGCCCAGCAGGGAGGCACCAGGACCCCCACATCTCCTTCCTCATGGTATCCCCAGCTCTCCCCAGCCCACCCCATAGAGAGACATCCCAAGCCCAGTGGTGTCACCTGAGCTCTGGCATCTGCACCCCCCCAGCTTTGGGGCAAGTCATGAGGAGGAACCCAAGTCCCCCACCCCATCTCTGTGTAGTCAGTGCTTCTAGCCAAATAAAGTAAATTCCTTTCTTCCAAGAAACATCTTCCCTGTGGTACTCTGCTGCTCTTTAACACCAAGTGCCCATCCACCTTTAGTGCAACATAGAGCAGCCAGTGTCCACCAGCACTCCTGGGCCCTTGGTGGTCACAATACCCAACACTCAGAGGACATGGTGAGGTGTCAGCCAGGGGTGGCCCTGCTATGGGCAAAGAAGGTGCTCCTCCCTCAGTGCTGGTGGCAACCCACAGCAGCTCTTGAAGGGCTGGTGGCACTACAACCTACCTAGTCCTGTGGGCAAACCCCTTCCTCTGCACCTCCCATGCACTGTGGGAACCTTTTGCTGATGCCCTCATTGCCACACAGCTCTGTCACACTGTGGCTGGGGACTCTGCCAACCCTGGCCACCCAACAGCACTGCCCCAGAGCACTGGGGTGCTTGGTGCTGGTACACAGTGGGTGTCAGACCCCATATCCCAGAGCAGGTGGAGCCACCATCCCACTCACTCTCCAGCCCAGGGCACATGTCACAGACATGGGACATGGAAGAGGACAAAGCCAGTGGGTACTGAGCCAGCACAGCCCCTCTGGCACAGGGAGGTGATGGACAAGTCACTGCTGACATGTGGGTTGGAGCACACACCACAGCACTCCTCTGCCACCCCTGCTCTGGAAGACCTGGGGACTGATGTGACTCTGTGTAGCTAGCACTGTGGCCATCCCACGGGGATGTTTGTGGGCCACAGTCGCAGCCACTACAGGGAGGGGGTGTGGCTCCTTTCTCCCACAGAGCCCCAGATTGTCAGGCTTCCCAGCCACCATGGTGGGTGCTCACGGTGCCTGTCCCTGGTACCTGTTCCCCCCTACAATGCTGGTGCTGGGACATGGGTGCACACAGTCCCAGAAGACCCTTCACCACTCCAGTACTCACACCGGGGCTGGGCACACAGTCCTCATGGAAAACCCTGGTGTTGAGCCCCCATAGCCCTGCTCAGAGCTGCCAATTCATGTGATCCTGCAAGACAGTCCTCTGGCCCAGGTACAGGGCACAGTACTCCGTGTTCTCCTCTTGCTGTGCTAAGCTGGTACACGGAGCTCCCTGGCTGCCACCATGGGTGGTGCCCTGCCAGCTGCTCCCTGATTTGCACCGTGGATCTGGAGACTTCTTCCAGCTTCTTCCCCCTGTTGACTATCAACAACAGCAGTGGAGGCTGGGATGCCCCCAAACCATCTCTTCATTTCTGAAGAGATGGCCAACCCCCAGCTCCGAGCCAGGAGCTGTGGACATATGAGGTCTCTCCAGGACTGAGGCGCCTCATGTGTTCTCTTGCAGGGTGGGCTACCGTCCTCTGAGCCCGTCTGACAGGGAACTGGTGGGAGAAGAGTCGCTTTTAAGATGACACGAACAGACCCACCTGACATCCTGGTGTCCACGGTGTACCAAGACATCAAGGTGGCGACAGCAGCCCCTAGGAATTCCGTTGTCTGTCAGCCCCTGGCACAATGTGACGCCTCCATGTCCTCATCCCTGTCCCGCGAGCCGCAGCCCTTCAACAAGCGCCATTGCAGGAGTTTCGACTTCATCGAGTCGCTGGAAGAGCTGGGCACCCTCCCGGCCATGGAGCGCGCCTGCCCGCGCCCCGGCATGCCCGAACCCACTCCGGGGCCGCCGGGCAGGCGGGCGCCTCCGAAGCCAGACCCTTACAGCGGCAGAGCCCCTGCGCCGCGGAGTGAGCCAAAGCGCCGCGCCCGCTCCAGAGCGCTCCGCGGGTAAAGTCCACTCTGACGCCGGTGCCCATCACCGTGGCAGCATCACCGCCGACAGCCCGGCGTGGGCGAGAGGCGCTGCGGGTGGCACGGGAGCCCTCCCACACTGATCCCTCGCCGCGCCGCGAGGGCCCGGTGCCGCTGCGGGCGCTGGCCAACGAGGTTCACCCCATCAAGCTGCAGCCGCAGCGCAGCAGCGTCAGCCGCATCTCCCCTCTCTGCCTGGGCAGCAACTGCTACGAGGAGGGGCCGGGGGCCAAGATGGGCGCTAGCCCCCACGTCAAGTGCCGAGTGGACATCAAGCCGGACGAGGCAGTGCTGGTGCACACGGCGCGGAACCTGCGGGCAGCTCCGAACCGTCCGGAGCCGCCGCGCTGGCCCCGCACGTCCGGGGGCGCCCGCAGCCTGGCCGTGCCAGGGAGCCGGCAGGCGTCCGCGTCCCGCACACCTACCCCCAGCGACTCCTACAGCGGGGACCCCCGCTCCTGCCCTATCCCGGTGAGTACTACGAGCCAGACCCCCGGCGCTGGCGTACCAGACAGTGCCGGTGCCAGCCTCACGGGAATTCAGGGAGTACCCCGACAGGGGCTGCATGACTTTTTCGGCCGCCGGTATCCCAGCCAAATTCTTCTACGCAGAGGAGTCAGCGCGGTGCCCCAGCCCTGCCATGCCCCTCCGCAGCTCCGGCTACGCCAGCTACCCCTACCCCAATCGCCACACCGTGCCCCAGCCCTTCTACACCGAGGACCCGGCCAAGGCTGCTGTTCACACGATGCCGCCCCGGACATTGTACGTGGAGGAGGCGCGGGCTTACCCGGTGCAGGAGGCACCTGCCCGCACCTTCTATGGGGACGAGCCCCGTTACTATGCCCCGCGTGGGACCCCTGTCAAAACCCTCTATGCTGAGGACGCTCGGACGTATCCAGCCCTCGGCTCCTCTGCCAGGCTGTTCTATGCCGAGGACTACGGGAAGTACCGGGAGCGGGAGGTGCTGTCACGCACGTGCCCCCCACCCCGCAGCACACAGCCCCTGCACTTTGGGGACTGGTACTGCCCCGAGAGGGCCACACTGCCCTACCAGAGCCTGCAAGTGTCACGCTTCACCCCGCAGCCAGCTGGGCGCGAGGCCATGTTCTCCTCCTGGCACGCCAGCTATGGCGTAAATCCACCGCGGCTGGGCCGGGAGACCCAGCACTACTCCAAATCCTGGGATAACATCCTGGCGCCAGCAGCGCGCAGAGAAGAGGCCCTGCAGCGTGGGCGCAGCTATGAGAACCTGCTCACCCACGATCAGCACCGTGCCTTATCCCCTGAGGAGCGCCGGCAGCCCGTGGTGATCAACCTGTCGAGCTCGCCCAAGCGCTACGCGGCCCTGTCGCTCTCTGAGAGCTCCATCCTTGAGCGGGTGCACGCCGATGGCAGCCGTGGGCCCCCAGGCCGCTCCTGGTATGTCACGCCAGAGATCACCATCACTGACAATGACATCCGCACCGATGGGCTGGGCCGGAGCGAGAGGCGCTCGGCCAGCTGGGACATGCTGGATGCAGGGCGGGAGCGTGGGCCCTACGCTGTGCCCTGTGCCCCACAGCCCAGCCCCAGGGAAAGTGGCTCGGGGCGTCAGCGCAGCCTGGAGCAGCTGGATGAGCTCATCACCGACCTTGTCATTGACTATAAGCCAGCACCAGGCCACCGCACTGGGGACAGGGACAGCCTTGCTGAGCAGCTCAAGCAGCTCCTGAGCAGTAGCGTCCCAGGGCCCTCTCGGCGGGGGCGAGGGCAGGCGGATCACTCACAACGTGCCCGAGGGACCCCGACCCACAAAGGAGCAGCCAGGCCCCAGCTCCCATTCTGGCACCCCCGCGGCCCCCACCTGCCCCGCCGGCCACCAGCCCCTTCGAGAAGTCACCAGAGAACTGCTCGCCCGACCTGAGTGCAGAGGAGGATGACATGATGATGTGCTCCAATGCCAAGTGCCGGCGCACAGAGACCATGTTCAATGCCTGCCTCTACTTCAAATCATGCCACAGCTGCTACACCTACTACTGCTCCCGGCACTGTCGGCGCGAGGACTGGGACACGCACAAGGCAAGCTGCGTCTACGGGCGTGTGGGCAGCGTCTGCCGCCACGTCCTGCAGTTCTGCCGCGAGAACACTGAGGTGCACAAGGCCTTCTCACGTATCGCCAAGGTGGGATACCTCTCCCGTGGCCGTGGTGTCCTCTTCCTGGGCTTCCCCAATGCAGGCTCAGCTGAGAACTTTCTCCAGTTTGGGCTGGAGAGCCTGCTGATGTCCCCCACCTATCTGTCCCTGCGGGAGTTGGACAGCTACTCAGACAATCTGGGGGAGTACGCCCAGGAGCTGCGGGAGACAGGCAACCAATACGACCCCAACGAATGTTTCCTGCTGAATGTAACCGTGGCTGTCACCCAGAAAGTGCCAGAGAGGCCGTCACCGAAGATGCAAGTGCCAACGGTCAGGAAATATGCCAAGGTAGCCTTAGCCTCCTCCAGCCCTGAGAAGAAGATCTTGAAGAAGGAGCGGGACATGGAAACGTTGATCCTGACGCCACCGCCCGGCACGGCGGACATCGACAAGGAAGGGGAGGAGGGCCGGAAGGCAAGGGAGGTCTGCTTTATCAACATCCAGCGGGAGCTGCGCATCCGCGGCGTCTTCCTGAGGCACGAGTTCCCTGCTGTCTATGAGCAGCTCTGCGACTTCGTGGAAAGCAACAAGCGCTTCACCCCCACCACCATCTACCCCATCGACAAGAGGACAGGCAAACAGTTCATGTGCATGATCATGGCGGCCTCCGAGCCTCGCACCCTCGACTGGGTGGCCAGTCCCAACCTCCTGGATGACATCATGTAAATGCAGGACAGGGGGCACCCCCTCTGTAGATACATGCTGTCCTGTTGGAACCCCCTCGGCTGTGACACCAAGGAGAGGAGGGGGCTGCAGGCAGCCGGCAATGCTGGGGGGGGCCGGGGGGTGATGGGAACACAGCCCGAGGTTTGGCCTGGAACCTGGGCCTGACAAGTCCCTGCAGAGCCCTCTCGGGTGAGCGGTGCTTGGGCAGGGCAGGGGGCGCCCCACACACCCCCTAGCCTCTGCCCACCGGGCTGCCACACACCCCGAGCCCCCCGGGCTTGCCTCAGGGCTCCCCCAGCTCCGGGGGTCCCGCAGCGACCATACCCTATTGGGCTGCACCAGGACCGTGTCCCCACCGTGTCTATGTGTCCTGGGCGTGTTACTGCGGGAGCGTCAGGTGCTGGGGGGGCCCTGCAAGGGTGACTGGAGGGACCTGGGGTGTCCCGGGATCCCACGCGGGCTCTGGGGTCAGGGACAGGGCTGAGGGGTCCCTGGACGCTGCCGGGGGAGGGCGGGAAGAGGCCGCGGTGAGGGACGCGAGGGGGGCGGGTGGGGGACGTGTCTGACCGGGGCCGGGAGTAATCGCCAGTGAGGGGTGACCGCGGCAGGGCCGGGTCTGGGATCAGGGAAGGGGAGGCGGAGACGGGGCCGGGGACGGGGCCTAGGCCTCGCACCCCGGGCGCCCGCGCCGTCCTGCCCAGCCTCGCTGTCCGCTGCTGTTGCCAGGGCCAGGGCCAGTCCCTGTCCCCCAGAGCCACGGCCCGGCAGGACTCCTCACCGGCTTAGCTTCACCGCCCGGCTGTGGGCGGGGCCTGGCGTCACGGGCGCTGGTTGGTCGGCTGGACCGAAGAGGCGGGGAACGGGAGGAGGGGCCTGGCGCTGGTTGGGCGCTGGGCCGGACAGGGCGGGGCGCGACGGGCGGGCGGCAGCGATGGCGGGTGAGGCGCTGTCGCAGGTGCCGGACGTGCAGATCGATGGCGACGGCGTCTTCAAGTACGTGCTGGTGCGGGTGCGCGGGGCCGGCGCGCCCGCCAAGGACGTCGTGCGAGGCCACGGCTGGGCGGAGTACCACGGTGAGGGGCGCTGGGAGTGCGGTGTGGGGCTCTGGCCCGGGGGTGCCGAGGGCCGCGGGGGCGGGCGGGGGCTTGTCGGGGGTCTGGCCGATCAGGGGGCGGTGGCTGAAGCGGGGTGTCCCCGCGCCCCCCTTCCCCCTCCCCGCTCCCTCCCCGCAGCCGACCTGTTCGAGCGCACCGAGGAGGAGCTGGCGCGGCACGGCCTGAGCTGCGAGTGCCTGGGCGGCGGCCGCCTCTCCCACCGCCCCGAGGAGAGGAAGATCCACGTCTACGGGTACTCGGTGGTAAGCGGAAGCCGGGGGGGGACCGACGCGCGGACGCGGCAACTCCGTTCCCGGTTGCGGATCCCACTGACCGCGGCCGAGTTGGCACCGCGGCTCCTCGGGGGTGGAAGGGGTGAGCGGGGCGGCGCTCTCAGGAATCCTGGGGGTCCTCCCGAGTGCCCCAGAGAAGGGAGACGTCGCAGAGCCCTTTTGGGTGAGTGGTGCTTGGCCGGAGCGGGGGCACCCCGTGAACCCCCCAACACCTGCCTGTGGGGCTGCCACACACCCAGAGGGCCCGGAGCGCCCCCAGCTCCGGAGGTCGCGTGGAGTCCCGCAGCGCCTGTGCCAGCGCTGGGTTCTGCCGGGGGAACTGGGCTGCACGAGAACCGTGTCTCCACTTTGTCTGTGTGTCCTGGGGGCGTTACTGCGGGAGTGTCAGGTTCTATAGGGGCCCTGTAAGGGTGACTGGAGGCATCCTCCATCCTCGGGAATGTCACCAGCTTGGTGGGTTCCTGGGGGCTGACCTTGGCACAGGACTGCTGCAGCACCAGTTGTGCTGGGTGCTGAGTGCAGAGCCCAGCTGGGGCCAGGGCAGGGTGGTCTGCACTCTGCACTCGGGCTTCTTGGCTTCAAGGTGGCACTGTCCTCTTGCCTGGGTGCTTCACCAGCCTCAGCCAGAGTCAGGCTGAGCTGCCACAGAGAGGTTGGTACAGGCTCTGCAGCCTCACTGCTGCTGGAGCTGCCCTGGGGACTTGCTGGGCTGCTTCATGGGTGGTCACCCACCAGCTCTCCTCGGGAACCCTTTTTCCTATGCAGGGCTTTGGGCGAGCTGACCACGCTGTGACCACAGAGAAGCTGAAGGCCAAGTATCCTGACTACGAGATCACCTGGGCAGATGAAGGGTACTGACTCCTCTGTCTGTGGTGCCAGCCTGGAGCTGGTGTGGCTGCATGCAATGCCAGGGTGGTGGCAGCAGGCTCCCTGTGCTCAGCGGTGCTCCAGGCTCTCCTGTTTTTCCTCTGTGTTGAACTCGCCCGTTCTCCGCCATCACCGGACTGTCTCTGTGCTGGGTGCTTCCACCTCCCTGGCACGGCAAAGCTGGTGAAGCCAGTGGTCATTCTGCCACTGCCTCCTGGTGCCAGGGGCTCATTCCACATGTGTCTGTGAGAATTAAAGTCATTGGGGGAGCACAGCTGCTTGAGTGGCCATGCTCACAGCTCAGCTGCTCCTTCCCAGCTCTGGGTTGGGCCTGCTGACAGTGGAAGGGACCCACCAGGTTTTCAGTCCCTTGAGGGGAGCCTGGCACAAAAGCAGGCAGAGTCTGGGGTGGGGACAACAGGAGGTATATCGGGATTTGCCTTGGAAAGGGCTGAGGCAGGAGAGAGGAAAGCAATGGGTCCCCAGACCGGAGGGAGGGAAAGGCAGGGTAGATCTGGGGGAGAGACCAGCCCCATCTCCTGCTGGGAGGGAGCTGAGCTGCCTGGGAATATGGTTGGGTAGAACATGCCCATTCCCACTCTGGCAGGTGGTCACACCTTGAGGAAGAGCATCCTCCCTGACTTCGTCCCTCTGGACACCCAGGACCAGCTCACATCCCTCAGAATTTCCCAGGGATTCTCCCTGCTTGTGCTTCTAATGAGGAGCAATGGTGGGAGACTGGGAAAAGCTGGTGGAGCCTTCAGTGGGCTGAGAGCTCCAGAGAGATGTGCAGACCGGGTTAGTTCAATCTCTGTCCCACATGAGGCTGGGGCTGGAGAAACGTCCCAGCCCAGTCCCAACCCCTTTTCGTTGTCAGACTCTGACTCTGCGTGCTCCCGGCTCCTGCCTGGCCATGACCCTGCTGCCGCCTCTGCCTTGTGCCATCAGGGATGTGGGCTCCTTTCTCTGTGTCCAGAGCCATGCAAGGTCAGCTCAGCCTCTGTGCAGTGTCCTGCCCCAAACTTCAGAGGAAGCTCACAATTGGGTGGTGTGGGGGGCAAAGAGTTTCGTCAGTAAAAAAAGGCTGCCTCCTCCTTCCATCCTGCAAGGTGTGACCCTCCCCCATGCCAGGGGGAATGTTACCCAGCAGTCACATGGAGTCAGCTGCAAACCTGCAAGTCACTGAATTGTGGAGCTTGGAGGCACCTCTGGGATGTCCTGTCCATCCATCCACTGGCCCAGCAGAGCCAGCTCCAGTGGGTCCTTTGTGGTGGGATTGCTGGCCTGTGCTGTGCAGGTCAGGAGTTGGACTCAGTGGTCCTTGTGGGTCCCTTCCAACACAGAGGATTCCATGATTCTGTTCCAGAATTAGGCTGCTGGGATCTGTGACCAGGTGGGATTTGGGAATCTCCCTGACTTGGATCCCCCAGCAGCCTGCTCTGGTTTTGACAATCCTCACAGGAAAAAAGGTTTTTCTTTAAGTAGCATTTGCTGTTCTCTCTTTGTTCTTGCTGTCTCAGCCCTTGCCGGGACACTCCCTGCTCAAAGGGTTGTGTCCCTGCACCCTCCTGTCAGGGCTCACCTGGGTGACATCCCCCTACACATTCTCCAATCTGAGCACCTCCAGCTCAGCCTCTCCTCATGGGAAGTCCAGTCCCATCATCGTCATCAGGGTATCTCCCTATGTGGAGATACGCAACCCATCTGGACACATCCTTCAGGGAGCCCTCCTGAAGCAGATGGGTGGGATGGAGGTGACCTCCAGTTGTCCCTTCCATCCTGTACCATCCTGTGATCAACATCAAAGCCTCTGGCTTGATCTGCTTTAGTATGCCCACATTTCATACTGGGAGCACAGCATCCCCAGTGTAAAGGGAAGGGCTCAGACCTGTGAGAGATGTTCTGCCCATGGCATCCAGGAGGCCGGTGGCTAGTTTGCTAGTGGCTGTGGCACTGGCTTGTGGCCAGCTCAGTGCTGCCAGGTTCCTGGGCAGGGCTCCTGTTCTCTGGGGTGCCCAGGCTGGGGGATGTGGGGCTGCTGTCCCACACTGGGCCTGGCTGACCCTGGGCAAAGGAGCTGAGCCTGATGCAATCCCACTGCAATCCATGGTCCAAGGCCACCAGCTCAAGGGGAGGATCTGCTCATCGAGGCCCCTCTCTGGATGCACAGGCGGCGGCAGCAGAGGTGAGAGGAGTCCTGTGGGGGTAGCCTCCATAAGCTCTGGCAGCAGCTTCCTCTGCCCAGGTGGGGAAACCAGTAGGGGCAGTAGTGGCCATCACTGGTGGTGCCCTATGGGGCTGTCTGCCAAGCCATGCTACCTCCAGGCTGATCAGCCCTTGCTGGGGCTCTGCCCGAAGTGTTCTACCCCAGGAATGACCTGGTTGTGGCCCTGGAGCTGTGCTCCTTGCCATGTGGCAGTCATGAGCTGGGTGCTGAGATGCTCCTGCCAGTGAGAGCAGTGCAGGCAGGGTGGGGGTTGGCTCCTACCAATGGCATCTCAGGATCCCCAGGCTCCAGGGAGACCTCAGAGCCCCTTCCGGTGCCTAAAGGGGCTCCAAGGGAGCTGGGGAGGGACTTGGGATGAGAACTTGGAGTGACAAGACAAGAGGGAATGGCTTCCCACTGCCAGAGGGCAGGGTGAGATGGAATATTGGAGATATTGCTGACTCCCAGCTGAGCTGTTCTCTCTGGCCAGAGTGCAGCCCACTGCCAGCCCTGCACCCAAAGGCTCTCCCATTCTCCTTATGCACAGGGACAGGCAGAATACCTATGTCCCTAGCAGCAGGACAGGGCTGGCAGCATCCCTGGCTCAGCAGAAAGTGTCTTCATCCCTCACCAAGCCAGTGCATTCCACTGGGCTGTGCCCCGTCCCTGTCAGAGTGGCACCCACCTGTCCTGGGTGGAAAACGGGCTGAAGAAAGGGAGGTTCAGTAGTTGAAAAGCCGAGGATCTTCCTGGGGCATCTGGCTCCAGCTCACTGCTGTGGTGCCGACAGCGTTGCGTGACAGGATCATGGTGCGCTGTCCCAGCCAGCACAGCTTCGCCATAAACCCGCTGCCCGGCCAGGGAGCCGATAACAGCGAGGCTGAAGTCCAACACAGGCAGTTCCTGAGGAGCACATTCCAGCCCGGGGTTCACGCTGTGGCCTCTCCGAGCTCTGTTTTACCGTTGCGGTGGCCGGCATGGCTGCAGGCGGGCAGGCAATGCTGGCTCTTCTGGTGCTGCTAGGTAAGCTCTGCCGACACGGGCAGGGGTTGTGTCCCGGGAGGGAAGGTACGTCGGTGCTGGCTGCTCCACTCTGATCCTCCCCGGCAGTTTCCCCCAGTTCTGGGGACCGGGGCAGATACAGCCCAGCCGACTGGGCTCTGCTGGTGAAGTCAGCCCGTGGTTCCCAGGGTGAGCTAGTGCCGGAGCCCCCAGCACCCGGCAGGGTATCACAAGTGACTTTGTTCAGCATGGACCAGAAAACGCCCAGATTTTCCTGTTTCTCCTAAAACGGGGGCTGGGACTCGAAGCATGGGTGTGATATATCAGAGTCAGCGCCCCGGCAGGCTCTGGCACCCTGAGGCTGACAGCGGGAAATGGCAGTGTGGGAGGTGTGGGGTGCCGGGGCAGTGACGGGGCGGGGGGGGGGGGGGGGGGGGTCGCCGTCCAAGGGAAGATGCCACTGAGAGCTCAGTACCTACCCCAGCAAGGTCCCAAACCGAGATGCCCACGCAAATGTCACCTGCAGGACAGGTGTGCCCTTTGTCACCTGCTGCAGGCACTGTGCATGGCTCCCTGCGGGGTTTTCACCCCACTGTCTCTCCTATAGCCAGGACCGTCCTCCCCAGTGGGTCCGCGGTTGTCAACAGCTGCAGCAGCTTGGCTGAGCAGCTCTGCAACTTCATCTGTGACTGCAGCGACTGCTCAGACGAGAACCAGTGTGGTGGGTGCCCAGACCCCCCAGGCCCCCAGACCCATTCTCAGGCTCTGCTCCTGGGCTGAGAGCAGGCAATGTAGTGGGGGGTGTTGTGGGTGCAGGTCCCTGCACCAGGGTGGTGCTGGTGCCCAGGATGGATGCAGCGCCCCCCAGGATGGGCACAGGACCCCGGGGTGGGTGCAGATGCATGGGGTAGGGGCAGGTCCCTTGTGCAGGTGTCCAGGGTGAGCACAGTTTGCCTGGGTGCAGGTGAGTCTGCCACTTGGGTGTAAGATCCCAGGCTGTGTGCAGGTTCCTCAGGCTGGCCACAGGTCCCCTGGGTAGGTGCAGCACCCCGGGGTGGGTGCAGTTCCCTGAGGTGGCCACAGGACCCCAGGGTGGCCCCAAGCCTGCCTTGACCTCCCATCTGCCCACCTTCAGGGTACCTGCAGGGCTCAGCAGTGCTGGGCACCCCCTTCACCTGTGACTTCGAGGACAGTGACTGTGGCTGGCAGGACGTGGGCACCTCTACATACGGATGGGTGCGGAGCCGGGCCAGCCTGGCCATGTGGGGCGTGGGGCCTCACTCAGACCACACCATGGGCACCGATCTGGGTAAGCAGGAGCTGCTTGGTGAGCAGGCTCTGGGCACCCACAGCACTCCTCCACTTGGCTGTGGGTGCCCTGGAGTCGGGGTGCCAGGACAGCCATCTTTGTAGGGTGCGGGGGATGGAGCAGACCCATGGAGGGGCAGGAGTAGTACTGGCACAGCTCTGGTGCCACCCGATGGGGCTGCAGCCCCTGCTCTGCTTTCTGCCCTCCCCAGGGTGGTTCTTGGTGACCATGTCTCCCCCAGCAAAGACCACAGCCACAGCCTTGCTCAGGTCACCAGAGATGCAGGAAGCAGCTGCCACATGTGAGATCAGAGCCTGGTATCACCTCTCACAGAGCTGTGAGGGCACCCAAGGTGGGCACAGGCAGCATCGGCTGCTGGGCAGTGAGGATGGGAGGCAATGGGAGGGATGGGGCCATCTGCCCCTACGGCAGGGACAGAGCCACCAGCACCTTGAGATGGGTCCTTGCCATCCTGTTTGCCTCTTCCACGCTCCACAGCAGAGCTGATGGGACCTAGGGGTCCCAGCTTCAGCCCCCAGAGATGGCAGGGTTTCATTCATTCCTTTGGGTACCCCAGGATGCCCCATACCAAGGGCACTTTTGGGGCTTGCCTCAGGGCTGAACCAGACAGAGTGGCCGGTGCTACGCCTGGCCATGGCACACAGGGACGAGGTGGTGGGGCTGTGGCAGAGCCCTGAGCACAGCAGTGAGGGCTGGCACCAGCTGGTTGCCTACCCAGGCCGGATCACAGAGCAGTTCCAGGTGAGACAGTGTCAGTACCCAGTCACTATCCCCACAAGCTGAGACCAGAGGCATTGGGGGAAGCCTGCGCAGCTCATGCCATCCCATCCTCCCATCACAGCTCATCTTCTCCCTGACACAGCCAGCTGCCTGTGGGGCAGAGGTGGCCCTCGATGACATCATGTTCAGGAACTGTGGCTTAGCAGGTGAGTCCCACATCTGCTGGGATGTGAGCTGGGATCTTGGGGGAACTTGGTGGGGTGCAAAACCTGGGGAAGCTCTCCCGTTGCTTGCTGTGTCTTGGGGCACTGTGCCCTGGCCAGGGCATGAGGTGGGCAGTGAAAACCTGTCCCTTGAGCCACCCCAGGGAACGATGTGGGGGTGCTCACCATGTCCCTGTGGGACCAACCATTTTCTGACATGTGTCCCTCCACCCCAGAGGCCAAACTGCAGGTCTGTGGGGCCCAGGAGAGCCAGTGCAGCCATGGCTCCTGCCTGGCGCAGCATCGTTTCTGTGATGGCACCGACGACTGCGGGGACAGCTCGGACGAGTGTGCAGCACAGTGCAGTGAGCACCCCTAGCCCCGGGGAGGAGTCCTGCAGATGGGCTGAGGGTCTGCCTTGGTGGGGCAAAGCTGTGCTGGGTTCCCCCAGCTCTGCCCCATGCCTGGAAGGACAAAACGACCCTGAGGGTTTGCAGAGGGGTGGCATCAGCCCAGCCCATGAGAGGGCTGGGACCCTGATCTGTGGGTCACTGCTGTCCCTCTCCCCACAGAGAACTTCACCCGCTGCTCCTTTGACTACGATCTCTGTGGCTGGGAGGTGGTGGCCAGGACACCAGCATGGGGCAGGAACACGAGCCTGAGCCTGGGCACCTCATATGGCATCCCCAGTCGGGACCACAGCAACAACAGCAGGGCCGGTACGTGATGGGGCAGCAGTGCCCTGTCAGAGCCCCACTGCGGGTGTACATACCCTGGGATGACTCTGCTCAAGGCTGTGCCAGGACAGTGGTGTCCTGCACCCACACATCTGCCTGGCTCCACTCAGCCCCAGCGTCTTCTGCAGGTTTTTTCCTCCATGTGGGCAGTAGCGGCACGGCTCAGCTCAGCAGCCCCACTTTCCAAGCCACCAGCTCCTGTTCTGTGAGTCACAGCTGGATCCTCGTGTCACAGCCCATATGGACATGGTGGTGATGGGAGATGGGGCTCCCAGCTGTGGGGACCCTCACATGGGGCTGGGGCTGTGGTTGGCCCTTGCTGGGTATGGGCAGCAGGTTTTTGGGAGTGGTTTGGTGGCATCTCCAGTGCCCATTGGGAGCTCGGAGCTCTTCACAGCCCTACCTCCGTTGGATGCAGGGGGCTGCATGCCCCTGCCCTGAGGCTCACCCTCCTCCCCATCCCCAGCTCGTGCTTTACTGCCACCTTCATGGCTCAGCCACCAGCAAGCTCAGCATCTCCTACGTGACCAACTCCACCAAGCACCTGGTGATGGAGAGGACAGGAGACCTGGGCAGCTGCTGGGTCCGGGAGAGAGTGGACTTCAGTGTGATGGGTCCTTTCAAGGTGGGCTGGTGCTGTGCTGGGGGGAGCTGGGCTGCCTGCAGGGTCAGGGACACATGGTCACCTCCAGCAGGCACATATGGGACCAGGGCTGAACTGGGAATCAGACACCAGAGCTGAGCCTCTGGTGCTGGCATGTGCCATCCTCATGTCCCTATGCCCACACCTCCAAATCTCCCTACCAGCCCCCAGTCCAGGACCCCAGCCCACTGGAAATGGGTGTGTGGCTAGGGTGTCTTCATCCACACTGCATCACCCCATGCCTTCCCACTATTCTGTCTGCTTTCCCACACACAACCCAGCCTGCTCCTAGCTGACCCTGGAAGGCACCCCAATAACACCCTGAGGGCCCACTGATGGCACCCCAGTGGCACCTCCAGGCAGCTGCAGGCCACGGCTGCATGCAGGGGCAGCATCATCCCCCCAAGCCCACAGTGGCTGTGCCAGCACACACTGTGCACTTCTGTCAGGCGCAGCATCGCCCCTGGTCCCACCAAGCCTCTTTCTGGGGAAAATGTGTGTCAGTCCATGACAGGTGCCAGCTCCCCCCTCCCATGGCTCCCTGGTGTCCCCCTCATACTCTGTGGCACTCCTTGCTGATATTGCTGGCATGGTGGTTTCTTGCAGGTGCTGATCGAGGGGGTGGCCAGCAGCAGGGGGACCGTGGCCATTGATGACCTGATCCTGTCTCAGGGCTGTGTGAAGGAGCAGGGTGAGCTGGTGGGCAGTGTCCCTCATCCTGCTCCAGTGTTGGCAGCTGTTCCAGGTGTCCTGTGCCCATGGCACCATCCCTAAAGGACCTTCCACATGGTCTGCCTGTCCCTCTGCTCATCACAGAGACCACCCTGGGTAGAGCACAGCAAACACTTGCCCTGGGGTGCTGGTGTCCTTGTCTTGTGGCTGTGACACCCCATCCTCTGTGCCAAAATGTGTCACACAAACGGCTCTTACTAGGCTCTGGGTCCCCTTCAACTGGTGGCAACAGAGCTGGGCTGGGCTAGGCTGGGACAAGAAGGGACGGGATGGGATGAGGGAAATGGAGAGTCAAGGAGATGTTTAAGGACAGGGGACAATGGCTTGAAAGGGTAACACTGATGCTGTAGCTGGGCCCTTTCACCACCGCTCTCCATCCTGGGGTGTTTTCCATCAGAGGAGCCTCTGGTCACGCTGCCAAGCTGGGCTGGTGCCAGCCCCTGCACATCAGAGGAGGTGGCCTGTGACAGCGGGGACTGCATTGCCGCAGACCTGGCCTGTGACTTCACTGACACGTGCGCTGATGGCTCCGATGAGAAGCGCTGCGGTGAGAGCCAAGGCGGGTGCCGGCATCAGTACCCTGGCAGTGGAGGGGAACAGGCACTCCTGGGCTGGCACAGCCAGGGCACATGAGTGTCTGCACAGACCCCAGGAGCACAGTGGCCTGGCAAGACTGAGCCTGGAGTTTTGCACTGCCCAGAGAAGCTGTGGCTGCCCCATCCCCAGAAGTGTCCAAGGCCAGGTTGGACAGGTCTTGGAACAACCTGGTCTAGTGGAGGATGTCCCTATCCATGGCAGAGGGGTGGAATGGGATGGGCTTTAAGGTCCCTCCAACCCAAACCAGTTTGGATTCTGGGGACTCTTCGACTTTGCAGGGACAACAGCCTTCGAGTCAGGGGCGGGGGGCTGGCACGACGTCAGTGTGGGGCGGCTGCGCTGGGGTCTGCAGAGGGTCACTGAGCCTGACACCTTCCTCACAGGTGAGATTGTTCCCACCACCCAGACAATGCTCTTCAGTGTCCAGCACCACAAGAGCCCCCAGAGCAGGGACCCCCTGTGGGTGCCACTGCACAATGGGGGATGATGCCCAGGCAGGATACTGGGCTGGGGGTGCTGCCAGGGATATGGGACATCAGTCCTGACCTCACAGAGTGTTTCTGTGCCCAGGCACTATCCTTGCCCTCCAGGCAGGAGAAGGACAGATGGTGGGTCCTGCAAAGGCACGAACGCCTCCACTGGGCCCCTCTGGCCCTGCCTGCACCATGGAGATGAGCTACCGCATCCACAGTGACCCCCAAGGTAACCTTCTGCCCACCCCCAGGGTGCCCTGCCTGCTCCCTGCCCATTCCTGGGGTGCCCGGCCTACTTCCTGCCTCCAAAGCTCCCCATGCCCACCTGCCTTTGCTGCCTCTCCCAACCCTGCTTTGCCCCATCAAATCATCCTGGAGCTGGGGTGTCCCTGTCTGTGTCCCTGTCCATGTCCCTGTACCTTATGACCATGGGCTGGTGCCATGGTGGACTCCCACAGGGTGGCCTTGGGTTTTGGGTGACTACAGCCTCTGCACCACCTCTTATGCCAGGCTTCCTCGCCGTCAGCATCACAGATCACACCACTAGCACCACCCAGCTTGCCTGGCACACAGAAGGTCGTGGCAGCACAGCTGGGAGTCGTGTCCGTGTCCTGCTGGGAGAGAGAAGGCGGCCCTTCCAGGTGTGCTGGGGACACAGGGACCAGCCTGGGGAGCTTTCAGTGGGATAGTGCCGGTGATGCTGGGCACTCCAGGCTCATGGCTGCTGCCACCAGGTCGAGCTACTGGCGCTGGTGGATCTGCAGGGCTCAGCGAGTGTCAGTGTCGACAATGTGACATTTGAGCAGTGCTACCTTGACGTGGTGTCACCCACAGCTGCAGGTATGGCCAGGGTCACATGGGCAGGGAGGGTAACCCCAGACCCCTTCCATGGGGGCTGCCTTCTGGCTGTCACTCTGTGCAAGAGCAGGACCGCGATGCAGAAGGCCCAGGGCCAAGCACACATTCTACCTTGGCTTGGGACTCCTGTGTGGGGTGAACTTGGAGAGTGGGGCAAGAGAGCAGGATGAAAGGGACTCGTTTGCTTTTGGGGGGCCTTACCCCCTTCCACCTCCACACCGTCACCTCTCTCCGGCCAGAGCTGTCCTGCAACTTTGAGAGGGGCATGTGTGGCTGGTACCAGGATCTGTCCAGTGACTTCAAATGGGTCCACAGCATTGGTCAGGGACAGGGCTCTGACCACACCACTGGCTCGGGTAAGGCTGGTCTTTGGGAGCCCAGGGCATCCCATAGCCTTCAATCTCCAGGACCAAGAGATGCCCTGTGCGCTTCCAGCAGCCCCATGCCCATGGAGCAAGCTCGGCTAGGGCAGCCTGGGAGCACCCAGAACTGGGCTGTGGGTGATGCAGAACACTCACATCCATGTCCCCTCCACCCTGGCTGTCCCCAACATTCAGGCTACTTCCTGTCCCTGGACCCCTCTATGCCGTGGAGCCATGGGCAGCGGGCCCGGCTCCTCACCTCCCACCAGGAACCAGCTGCTGCCCCACGTTGTCTCTCCTTCTGGTACCGCCTGGCTGGCCCACAAATTGGTACGTGCCCCACGGCATCCTCCCTGGGATGCCCCAGCCCGGCTCTACTCTGAGGATAGTGGGGTACCCAAGGGGTGTGGGATGGCTGCCCCATGCCCCCCTCTGCCCAGGCACGCTGAACCTCAAGCTGCGGCTGGAGGGAGGGGAGGAGATGGTGCTGTGGACCTGCCGCGGAACCCAGGGCAGCATCTGGCACCGGGCATGGGCAACACTGCCCGCCACGGGCCAGCAGCGGTACCAGGTGAGGACCAGGCCTCCCATGTCTTTGACACTAGCAAGGCACAGGGTGTCTGACACCACTGCCTGGGGGCAGGTGGCTTTCGAGGTGCTGCGGGACGGGTTCCTGGGGGACGTGGGGCTGGACGACTTCACGCTGACAGCAGGACCCTGCGGGGCGGAGCTCTCCTGCTCTTTTGAGGCGGAGGACTGCGGGCTGGCAGCCAGTGGGAAGGGCACCTGGCAGCGGCAGAGCAACGGCACCGGCACCACCGCTGGCCCTGCGACCGACCACACCACCGGCACTGCCGCAGGTATGCGACTATAGCAGCTCTGCTACTTCCCTGCTGTAGAGTGTCCTCCCTGCCTGCTCTGAGTGTCCTGCCTGCCCTCCCTGCCCTCCCCAGGATGAGCAGAAGGCAATGCTGCACAGGGCTCCCCAACCGTGGAACTCCCCAAACCCAGAGTCTCCCAGCCCAAGGGCTCCCTAATCCTGGGGAGGTCCCCAAGCTGGGGAGACTCCTTGACCTGGAGGGGGAAAACCCAGTCCCAGTTGTCCCCTCGTGCTCCCCAGCAGGGCAGGGCAGGGGTCACAGCACGGGGGCTTTTCTCCCCCAGGCCATTACATGGTGGTGAGCACGGGCAGGGCCTCCTTGCCTGCAGGACACACAGCTGCCCTCACCTCCCAGCCCTACCAGCCTTCCGTGCCCACTCAGTGCCTGGCCTTCTGGTACCAGCTGAGTGCCAGGACCCCAGGTGAGCACCAGCGACCCTGAGACCCCTGGGGGCCCCTCCAGATGGGTGGGGGCCCCACACAGCACAGCACAGGACCCCTTCTCCATGTTGGGTGCCCTGGATAGGCTCCCTCAGGGTGTTCGTGGAGCAGAGCGGGGTGCGGAGGAAGGTGCTGAGTGTGAGCACCATGGAGGGGAACAACTGGCACTGCAGCCACATCACTGTCCAGCCTGATGGGGACTGGCAGGTGAGAGGGGGCAGGGTGCTGGGGGCAGCTGGGGGGGTGACAAGGGGTGCATGGAGGCTGCCAGCCTTAGCCTGTCACCCTGCCCAGGTGGTGTTCGAGGCAGTGGGAGCTGGGGGTGACCACGGGTATATCGCACTGGATGACCTGCACGTGTTGGATGGAGCCTGCCCCGAGCCAGGTGAGAGCCCACCCCACAGGGGCACCATGGATCAGATGGGGGGGACAGGACATCCTGTGGAGGCATGCAGCCATGGGGATGGGGACAGACCTGTTCCTGCCCCGAGCCTGGCCTGGCCTGAAGCTGGGTGTGGTGTGTATCACCCAGGTGCCCCATCTCCTACCAAGTAGCACTGGGTGTCTCACAGCCCCTCTTTCCTCCCAGCATCCTGTGACTTCGAGCAGGACACATGTGGCTGGAGCAGCCCCTCAGACCCCCGCTTGTACAGCTTTGCCTGGGGCTGGAAGAGCGGGATCACCCTGGCCAAGTACCCTGGCCCCGAGCAGGATCACACCCTGGGCACAAGGAATGGTAGGAAACACCCATCCCTGCCCAGGCACCCTGGCATAGCCAGAGTGAGGAAGAGGAGCTGGGGATGGATGTGGTCAGACCGGTACATCCTGTGCGGCCTGGCTCCACAGCATCCCTGTCCCCTCTTCGCCTGAGAGGAACAGCTCAGTCCCAAGGGCAGTGAGGTGCAGGGCTGGTTTGTGCTGCCCTCCAGACATCACTCTGGGCATTTTGGGGTAGAGTGGCACAAACGGGGTGGGACAAATGGATGCAGAACTGGGGGATACCCTGTGCTCTGTCCCTGCCTGCCCAGGTCACTACATGCACTTTGACACCAGCGTGCTGGGTGCCAGGGGCACCAGTGCCCTACTGGAGTGCCCACCCCTGCCTGCAGCCACCGACTCCTGCTTGCGCTTCTGGTACCACATGGACATCCCAGAGCACCTCTGTAAGCATTGCAGGGGCAGGGAGGAGGTGCCATCCCTGGGTGTCATGAGCCTAATATGGGGGTAGGGGGCTCAGTTTTCCCCACTCATGGACCACAGACACTCAGGTTCAGCTCCAGCTGGGCAGTGGGGATGGCCCATTCCCTCTGGGTGCTGCCATCCCAGCAGAGGATGGCACAGGTGAGAGGGCTCGGCTCCGGTGGGCTCAGGGCAGCTGGTGATGCCAGGGTGCCTGTGCTCCCTCCTCGCAGCCAGCGGGGAGCTGCAGGTGACACTGCACAGTGCGGCAGGGCAGCGCACAGTGTGGAGTGTGGCAGGGCACCGCAGCCAGGGCTGGCAGGGCGCCATGGTGCCAGTGCAGAGCCCCAGTGAGTTCCAGGTAAGTGGGGCCACCCTGGGGTGCAGGGTGTCTGCAGGGGTGCATCAGCCCCCCAGACCCCACCTTTCCCCACAGATCAGCTTTGAGATCAGCACACGGAGGTGGCCGATGGAGGGGACAGTGGCACTGGATGACATCATGTACAGCGTTGGGGTTGGCTGCCATTCCAGCCCAGAGGGTCCAGTGGAAGGTGTGGGGGCAGCCACTTCTGGCTGTGAAAGGTCAACCCAGAGCTGCCCAGGGTGGTTGGCTGAGGCTGGAGGCAGTTCTCTGGGCAGTCTGGGCAGTGGATTGAGCCTGACAGCATTTCCTCTCCCTGTAGAGAAACCCCCCGGCAGCTTTGTGGCAGAGGTGGTGCTCAGTCTGCTCCTGGCCCTTCTCATCGTGGTGCTGGTGGCTGTTGGGGTCTGGTACTGGCTGAAGCAGCAAGGGCTGGCAAGCAGGACACCAGCGGAGAGCAACACTCCCCACGGCTTTGACAACATCACCTTCCGAGATGTAAGGACGGGGTGAAGGACTTTCCTGATTACCCCAGCTGTGTCAAAACAGCATTTTCCTAAAAGCTCAGCAAGTGCCAGCAGGTTCTCCCTGACCTCGCATTCTGCCAACGCGACAGGGAGGTGCAAAGGGCTCTGCCTCTTATCTGCTTGTTGACAAAGAAGTGACCCCGAGCTGTAGGACTGACCTAAAAATGCTTCTGCCACCAAGCAGCTGCTCCAGCAAGAGCTGAGTGTGATCCCACCCTGGAGCCTTGTGCAAAGGGGGGTCTGGCAAACCTGACTCATCCTCACCTAGCCAGCACTCAAATCTGTGAAGTGGCTTAAGCTGCAGGTCCCTTGGACAGGTCTGGTACCATGACATCTGCAGCAGAGCCACCAGCCCCAGCATGGACCCCAACAACACACGTGGGTGCCCCTGGGCACACTGGGGGTTTGGTGCCTCTGCTGGGGTCACAGGAGGCTGGCACACAAACTGTCCTCACTGTAGCCTGGAAGAAATCCTGGTGTTTCACAGCAGACAGCCCACATTTGTCATCAATTCCCACACACCTTTCTTTGCAGGACAAGGTCATTATATCTCCAAGGGAGGGGGATGAGGCTTGAAATTAGCAGCCAGCAGCAGGAATTGCCCCCTCCCACCAGGCACACCATCCCTTGACAAGAACCCACACTCCGTCAGTCGCCTGCTCTCTGCTCCTGGCACCGGGGAGCTGGCGACCTGGGATGTCAGCCCTGCAGAGGGACACGCTGCCATCATCACTATCTCCAAGTGCTCGGGAAAAGCATTTTTGTTGTTTGTAACATGAACTTTCTGCTTCCAAGACACAGCAACGTGCCTGTGCTTTGGCAGGTGGCAGAAGTGGGAGTTCTCACAGTGGCTGTCCTCATCTGAACAGGCTTCTAGCTGTGGAAGGTGGGGTGAAGTGTGGGGTCCTGGTCCCCAGAACTGGGAAGAGCAGTGGGTGCTGCAGAGGGTGTGAGCCACTTCTCATGCCCAGGACAAAGCCCAAGAGCTCCCAGGGCACTGAGACCCCACAGGGAGGAAGCCCAGTGCCCCTGCTGATTTTGGAGAGTGGTAGGTGGGAGAGCAGGGAGCAGAGGGGGGCACCACACAGCACCCCCGAGGCCAGTAGGCAGCTCCCACTCTGGTGTACAGGTGCCCACCTGCTGCCCACACACCTTGCAAGGGCACTTGATAATTTGCCTTTAAATGTTCCCGAGGTGCAGGCTGGCCTCAGGGTCTGGATTCTCAACAAGCACCCAGCACCCCCAGCCCAGGACTCCTCCCTTGCCTGCAGCTTTCACACCCTCACACTGTGAACTGCACACAGAGCCCAGTTCAGCCCCTGCACAATGAGCAGCCCACCACGATCCTACTTTCCCCAGGCCCCATGTCCAGCTGGAGGGGCCTGGGACATCCTGCTTTCCCAGTTTGTGACCAGAGCCTGTCTTCCTCTCACCCAGCTGTATTCCCCTTAGGTGATGCCTCAGTCATGACAAGCACCATCCCCACAGCCCTGTCCTGCCTGCAGAAATGAGACCTCAGCAGAGCTGAGCTGGGGAAGGGCAAGGAGGGTTTAGGCTTCACCTGATGTCTCTGCACCTGCCTGACTGCAGCTCCCCACAGCGTCCCCTCACATCCACAGCACTGATTCCATCCCCAGGCTGCCAGCCAAGCTGCACCATCCCCAACGCAGGGAGAGGTGACACAGCCAGGAAGGTCGTGACAGTGCTGGCCCACGTCCCAGGCACTCCAGGTGTCCCTTTAATTACAATCCTAGAAGGAAGAGGTGGTGCAGCTCCAGTCACCCAGCCACAACATTTACTGCCAGCTGGTCACACACAGCAGCTCCTCTGGGCAACTGAAGGGTATCAAACTTTATTATAGATCTCTTTAAAATAGGCTGGAAAGAGCAAACCAAACTCATTGAGATACAGTGACAGAGTCATAATTTCTGATCAAGCCCCAACTCTCCCAAATTATTTATATAATATATCTCACCCGTCCCCAAAACTGTTGCGATTAAACGGTAACATTTCAGACCACCCTAAGTGCCCTAACATCAGGTGCTGCTAACACCACAATGCACATGTTTTCTGGCAAATCAGAGGCAGGGCTTGGGTTTTTTCTTGGGATTTAGATCCTCAATCTCTGAAAAGGAGGAAGGAAAAACAAACATCAGGAAAATTGCTTCTTTAAGGTTGCCTTTTTACAGCAGGTACAGATTCAGCAGATTTCCCCCCAAAAGCAAGTCTGAAACCCTATTGTTCAGCTTGGCAATATGCAGAGTGGTTGAGGAAAACCAGCTGGGCCAGATCAGTCTGAGCAAAGCCTGATTTCGAGGCCTTGTTGTCATTTTCCTTTGGGGCCAGTTTCCAGCGGTTTTCCAATGTCCTTTCCACGCAGTTTGAGGCCTGGAATAAGACAAAGAAGACCACCACCATCAGCATTTAATCATTCACCCAATACCTTTATTTCCACCAATTTCAGCCTTAAGGAAGAGAACATCCAGAAAGAGAGCAGGGGAACCAGAGTTCAGGAGAATCCTACTTTAGTTTCTAGGAGCACCAGGCCAACTTCAAACAAAAACCAACTGTATTCCTAGGAGGTGGGATCTGAACCAGCCCACGAGAGTAAAACCAATACTAAATCTACAAGTGCAATCAGGCTTCCATGGGTCTCAGCATCTCACAGGTTTTGGAGGCAAGCACACAGGGATGGTCCCCAGGGCACAGCCACACACATGAAGGTGCAGACAAAGATCAAGAGCTCCCAGTTTTGGTTCAGTCAGCAGATCCAGGTTTTATCAGAACATGACTTAATAGCACCACACCCACGATAAACTCCAGCCAGCAACATTCCTCACAGGAAAAAATGTAAATACCTTCCCCCAAGCCACCCCTCTAAACACTGGCAGTATTTTTGAAGTTTTCCTTAACTCACCAATGGCTCTTTCAATCTTGCCCATGACCTGGTTATTGGGGATTGCTCGTCCTGATTCGTAGTCAGCAATAACTTGTGGTTTTTCATTGATTTTCTGAAAAGAGAGGATGAGTCTCAAACACAGCAATGCTCAGCAGCAGCCCCTCAGGATTCACATAGCTAAGGAATGCTAGGACAGATCACAAAGTACTGCTCCCAGACTGACTCCATCCCCACTGGAATCTCCCTGCAGTGTCCCAGCGCTGGTGACATCCATCCTGGACAGACTTTGACCTTGCTCCTTTCCAGGAGCAGTAGGAACACTAGGAATTGCTGTTCCTCCAGACAGTAGGGAGTTGCTAACTGTGCTCAGCCCAGATGGTACAAATCCCTTGGGTTGGTGTGAGATGCTGGGAAGAAGGGGGGAGCAGCCTCCCACCAGCTCAAGAGCAACAGACAGGCTCTGCCTCCACCTTGGGCTCAAGGGCTGAGCCCTTGAGGGGGAGCTCACAAACCTCAAAACTTTCCCCAGACAAGTGAAGCTGCCGGGAGATCAGACACCAGAGATGCTCCGTTCCCCAAACTTCCAGCCCATGAGGGGACAGGAAAGCTGCCCAGCCTCACCTGGAGGTGCCCCACTCACCGTGGCCAGGTCCTTTTGCGTGAGGCCCTTGCTCTGCCGGCCCTGCTGGATCACTTTGCCCACCTCCAGGGAAACTCTGTCATGGTGCAGCTCCTCTGTTTCACGGTCGAGTTTGGCCGTGTTCTTTGTAATGAAGTGTTGTTTATTCTGGCCTGCTGCCCCTGTCATTCAAAGCAAGAACAAAAAAACAACCAAGGACAAACCAAATAAGGCTCAGAGCCGTGCCAAAATGCATCAAAGGACTTTTTCCAAGCTCTCAGCTGCCCAGGATCCCAGGGAGCTGTCAGGATTTCAACACGCCAACATCAGCACTGATCTCACCCAGATCCAGTCCATCAGGGAACATTATCTTAGCCCTGTTCATGGTGCTCTGCACACCTAGCCATGCAGAGCCCTTCCTTTTCCCTACTTCACACCTGAAGTTCACTCCAGACAGGGTAGGTCTTGCTTTTCCCTTGAGGATTTAATACTCAAACTTCTCTGCAGACACACTTTTGTGCTGCAGCACAGAGGGGTCAATACTTGAACTTGAATCATGTCCGCTCAGGTATGAGGCAGCATGAGTAAATGGCTTTTCAGCACTTTTCTGACACCTTTTTTAAGTAAAGTCTAACTGTACTTAGCTTTGCTGAAAGGCTGAGCTTCAAAAACACATTGTTTGTTTTCTCTCATTTTAGTTACAGAATTTAAGTCCTAGTTTGTATTCTTTCTCTCACATTAGTCTCTGACATTCAGCATCTCAATAAAGCTGACTAAACCTCCTTCAAGGACCAACTCTCTATTTATTTGCAACCATCAGAATTTTCTCCCTACAGTGAGAGAACCTGGAAATTTACATTGGAGAGGAAACAAGGAATTTTTGAAGAGCAGCGCCATAGGAGGATAGGCAGCCATTCAAATTCTCAAGAGAAATGAGCTGCAAAAAACGGGGAGCTTAAGTTTTGTGATCATGAAAGCTCTTCCAAGATCTCTGCAAAAACCAGGCAAAGCTCTGTCCTGGTCAACCAGAAACTAAGGGGCAACTCCAGGGGCGTTATCCCGGTGGCTCCCAGGGCTGCGCGTTAGGCCCCAGTTCGGGACCGTTGGCTCAGCCGGGCGGTGCCGCCTCCTGCCCCCTCTCTCCATCCCAGGCAGCCGCCCCAAGCCGGACCGCACCCGCCCTCCCCGCGGTATACCCACACTTCTTGGAGGTCTCCACGTCCTCCCCGCGCCGCTGGGCCGCCAAGATCGCCTGGGGAGAGAGAGAAGGTGCGCAGTGAGCACGGAGCTACTCGGAGCGGCGACCTCGACCACGCCAAGCCCAGGCCCGGCGCCTGCCCGGCCCCGCACCCGGCCTCCACCGCTTCCACCGCTCCCCCCGCTGACCTGCTTGGACTTGGCCTGGGCCGCGCTCGGGCCCTTCTTGCGCAGCACCGTGACCGTGTCCCAGTCGCTCTCCGCCATCGCTCCGACCCCGCCCGGGCCGCGCCCGCTGCCGGGGCACCGCCCAGCACCCGCCTCCGGGAGCGCGGCGGCATCGCGCCCGCTGATAGGGCGAAGCGCACGCCCTTCAGGAAAGGCGGACCCTCATAGGCGGGGACCGGAGCGAGCGCAGCGGGCGGGGTCGAAGTTCCCGCATGGACGGTCGGCTGAACAGCACACAGGCGTGACGAAGCTCCTTCTGATAGGTACAGCATCCTGCCAATCAACCTTCTCGCCCTGCAATTGGCTGGTGAGCGCGCCAGGCTGGGGTAAGACGGCACGTGTGTGTGCACGCTAAGATTAGCTGTAGACACTGCCAGTCACCCGGCACCCAGCAGGGATTGGTTTGTTCTGCGGTGCTGTCAGACCCGTTGACCAATAGCCGTGCACAGCTGAGCAGTGCCGAGTATGGGCAGTGAGGCTGTTGGCGGTGGGTGTTCAGTCCGGTCCGTTGGTACCGGGCGCTGCGGGGGGCGGTGCGCCGTGAGGTCTTCGTGTCTCGGGGATGGCGGGGCGGGCAGCCTGGCAGAGCGTCCAGAGGATGGACACGGGCATGGCGAAGGTCCGGAGGGGCCAAGGGAGGAGCGGCTTAGGGCACTGGACTGGTTCAGCCCAGAGAAGGCGATACTAAGGACAGACCTCACCGGGGGCTCTATCTCCTCCCGAGGGGCAGCTCCAGTCTCTGCTCTCTGTGACAGGGACAGGACACAGAGAATGGCTGGAGCTGTGCTAGGAGAGGTTTAGGTTGGATATCACCCCCAGAGGGTGCTGGGCACTGCCCAGGCTCCCCAGGGAATGGGCACAGGCTGAGGCTGCCAGAGCTCCAGGAGTGTTTGGACAATGCTCCCAGGGATGCTCCCAGGGTGTCCTGTGCAGGGCCAAGAGTTGGGACTCGATGATCCTGGTGGGTCATTTCCAGCTCAGGATATTCTGTGATTCGATGAAAATCCCTAAACTGCATCAGAAGCACCCAGAAAGCTCCGTAGTAAAGGCACGAAGAGCTTCTCCTGCTCTCGTCATTTCTGAAGCGAGAGGGCGCGGATTTAACACTCCTCAGAAGGGTTTTTGTGGGGTCTCCCCATGAGAAAAGCGCAGGAGGAGTGGCCGGATCCCGGTCACGGTGATGATCTGGGCATTGCTCAGAAATCAGGCACTGGAAGGGCGCGGAGGTTTGTCATGTGTCATTTGTCATGCGTCACCGCAACACGTCTGGCCCCAGCTCCCAGGGAACGGGAGAGAGCAGCTCTGGAGGTGGAAGTGGGACATTAGCGGGGTGCAGGACTTGCTCCTCAGGGCCTGCGGTGGAGCCAGGGTGCAGCAACAACAGGATTTGGAGCAGCCTCAGCCGTCCCACGGCTCTCATGAGCAACTCCAGGAGGTTCTGTCCCATCTCGTCTTCTTTGGGAGCAACCCCATGGTTCAGTCCCGCGGCGGGTGTTTCAAGCAAGCTTTTGGTGCGGGTTTCCTGTCCCTTTGGGAACAGCACGTCCTGCCCCGGCGCTGTTGCCAGGTCATGGGCAGTTCAGGAAGTGCAGACAGGATTTTCCTTCGCTGGGTGACATCACCACATTTTCCATGATGGTGTTCCCAGACCAATGCGGCTGTGCTGGGAAAAGGGCTGTTGCAGTGCAGTGGGTGAAGCGGTGCCCATGCCAGGGGAGCTGTGCCCGTTCCAATTCCGGGTGCCGACACACGCAGGGATGTGCTATTCCCGGCTCCCTGGCTAAGAGCATCCCGCTCTGACGGTATCTGAGCAGCACCTGGCTCCGCGCGAAGGCCTCGGTGTCCCCGACCCCCCCGCGGCCCTGCCGCGCCCGTCGCCTCAAGCCGCTCCGCTCCGGCTCCGTCCTCGCAGCCAGGCTCCCGGGAGAGTCACCTTGGCCGCTCTATCACTTCTCTGTCACTGCTGTGTCACTGCGCCCGGCTCCGACCGGCGAGAATTTCCCCGGCACTGGGTGAATTCCCCGCAGTGAGAACGTACTCATCCCCGCCCCGCCGATGCAGCTGGCGGTAAAGCCCCGGAGCTCCCGCGCCGGAGCCAGGCTTGGGGGCAGGCAGGCTGGGGACCCCGGGTGACAAATCCTGCTGCTGTGACCTTTTGCCGAGCAAGTTCCCCTGCGAAAAGCACCTCGGCGTGACCTCAATGCAGGCTGCGCCGCGCGCTTCCCCCACACAGCATTTTTCCTGCCATCGCCGTCCTGCCGTCTCCGTCCCGCCGTCTCCGTCCCGCCGTCTCCGTCCCGCCACCGCCCATCCTTCCCGACCGCTGGCCATACCTGTCCCCGGAGCCGGCGTCACGGGACGCGAGGTGGCCATGGCACTCTGTGCGCAGGTAGGGGAGGGCCCACGGGTACCCAAAATGGCCAAAAGTTACTTAAAACAATTCCTTAGGGTGCCAGGGCTCGCTCCGGGCCGTTTCCGAGGGACCAGGCTCTGCTCACCTTGGGGATATAGGTGCCCCCGCTGGGAAACCGGGTGGGTCAAGGTGGTCCCAGGCTGAGCACCACAGTCCCTCTGGGGACCCCTCCAGCAGGTGCAAGGGATGCATGAAGGAGTCCCAGGGGATGGATGGGAGGTCCCTGGGATGGACCAGGGGACCCGGGAGGTCCCAGGAGGTGGATGAGACAGGCTCAGGGAATGGGTGAGGGAACCCAGGGGATAGATAAGGGGTCCTGGAGGAGTGTGAGGGGGTCCCGGGGGTCTGGATTGGTTCCCAGGGGGGTGGCCTGAGGCAGGCATATGGTCAGGGACACTGGGGGATTAGGAAAGAGTGGTGCTGGGGGAGAAGTGACAGAAGATGGGGTAAGGGGGTGATTGAGGTGCCATGGGGAGGTGGCTGAGGGGCTGGCAGTGGGGGTGGCAGGGGGCATAACTGGGTGTGACGGTAAGGTGTGGGGGCGGGTGACAGAGATTGATATGGGGGTGTTGGGGGTGAAGAAGTGGATGATGGTGGGGGGGTTTGTCGGCGTGGGGGTATCAGGGGTGCAGTGATGGGTGACGGTGTGTTGGGGGCATTGGGGTGCAGGGGTGGGTGATAGTGTGTTGGTGTGCCGGGAACCAGCCGTTGCCGGGGGGCGGGGTCACTGCGAGCGGCTCGCGGGGCGTGGCCTGGGCTCGCCACACGTGTCCGGGGGCGGGGCCTGGCGGCGCTTCCGGTGCTAGCGCGGAGCGAGGGCCGGTGAGTGCGGGGCCCTCAGGGAGCGGCGGGGCCGGGTCGGGCCTCGCCTCGCTCCGCCGGGAGCACGCCCCGGCAGAGAGCCCTCCTGGCCGCGGGCAGCCCGGGCCACACGGGGGCAGCGGGGCAGCCCCGGGTTCTTCTCCGGTTCTCGATGTCTCTGCTAGTGGGTGTTCCCCGGAGACAGGCTGAGGGTGTTCAGCCTGGACAAGAGAAGGCTCCAGGGAAACCTTAGGGCCCCTTCCAGTGCCTAAAGGGGCTCCAAAAGTGCTGGAGAGGGACTTTGGACAAGGACATGGAATGACAGGACAAGGGGGAACGGCTTCCCACTGCCAGAGGGCAGGGTTAGATGGGATATTAGGAAGAAGTTGTTCCCTGTGAGGGTGGGGAGGCTCTGGCACAGGTTGCCCAGAGAAGCTGTGGCTGCCCCTGGATCCCTGGAAGTGTCCAAGGCCAGGTTGGACAGGGCTTGGAGCAACCTGGGCTAGTGGAAGGTGTCCCTGCCCAAGGCAGGGGGGTGGATTGAGATGAGCTACAAGGTCCTTCCAATCCAAACCAGTCTGGGACTCCATGGATGTACTCCCTTAGGTGTTTTAGCTGGCTGTGGGATGTAGTCACAGGGAGTGAAGGTGTGAGATGCATAAGCAGTCAAAACAAAAGCATTTTATTCTTTTCCCCCTTTTCAATTTTCTCATGCCTATGTCCTCATTTTCCATCCCTATGGAGAGCTCTCTGTGCCTGCTTGGGCACCACCACTAAATCTGGGCTCCAGTGTGTGTCCAGCTTCCCCCCAGGAACCTGTGGGTTTTGCCTCCGGGCAAAATTTTGGTCCCTCCTGAGAGCTGGCAGGCGTGAGAGCAGGCATTCGTGGGCTGTAGTGGCCAATAGGTTTTTGGTGAACTGAGACAGTTTATTATATTTATTTCTTATCACCTTTAAGACAGTTTTTTACCTTGTTTGGAGTGAGAGGCATTGATATCTCTAAACAGGCAACATTTCGGACAGGGGGTTTTATTAGGTCAGTCTACTCTATCTCTGTGTTCTGGATTTAGATCTAAAATTCAAGTTTCCACCCATATTTGGGAGGTGAAGGCAGGCTTGTGGTGTGATTTATGTCAGCCTGTTTGCTTGTATTGGGGGACCATCTAATAATCTGTGAGTAACACAGTTTATATGAAAAATCACCCCCATGCAATTATAATCAAATGGGGAAAATACTTTTATTTTCAGTCTCTGGAGATACAGACAGAGCTTTTAGTTCACATGGCAGCAGCAAACTCTTCTCCACCTGGTTCTTTGGATCTAAACCAGCCTGGATTTGCAAAGGAGATCCTGGGAACTAAACTGGAGGTCAAATACCTCTGCTCCGATTGCAAGAACATTCTGAGGCGGCCGTTCCAGGCGCAGTGTGGCCATCGCTACTGCTCATACTGCCTGAAGAAAATAATCAGGTAACTGCTGTGCCTTCAGTGTGAAGACAAAATGCTTGAAAAGGCATTTTCAAGAACAAAGGAGAGAAAAGTCTCATTTTCAGGACCTCAGTAAGGGAGCTGTGTTCAGTCATTGAACGCAGGTTCAGCATCACCCCTTCTCTAAGGGAATGTGTAATCTCTGACTTGCCTTTGTTGTTGCTTCAAAGTTCTCTTTTCCAGAATCCCCTGCATTGTTTTTGCCATTGAGGAGGCAGTCCAGGTCAATCACCCATCTCCTTCAGTCTTCATCAGAGCTACTGAATGCTCCTAAAAGTTATAATTTGGTTGTTGTGTCAAAATGAGAGAGATTTAAGCACAAGCTTCCATTGAAGTTTTCTTGTGTTCTGTCTCACTCCTTTGAGTGAGGAAGCTTAATAGAATGGTTAATTGGGAGAAGAAAAAACTTAGAAATAGGCATCAAAAATACACACAAGTAAAGGTTCAATGTGTTGTTTTAAAAATAAGAAAACACTTTCATTTCATAAAGTTACCAGAAATCACTTTATTGTTATATCATAAATTAATTTCTTTTTCTTGTGTTTGATGATTATTTTTCTGTGTGATAGTGCTGGACCTCAAAAGTGTGCCAGCTGTATCCAGGAAGGAATATACGAAGAAGGAATTTCTATTTTGGAAACAAGCTCGGTAAGGAAAAACTCATTTAAAAAACCTAACAGATCACTGGTGCCAGTAATACCAGTTGCAGTTTTTGTTTAGAACACAAGCTCTGAGAACCCCTTATTCCTAGGAACCCTTTTCTTTAGTAGTGAGAAGGGTGATTACTGTGTTGGACTCCCTGGTGCTGAAATCCAGGTCACATGTGTGTAGTGGTGCCCTACTTAAAGCTGTCACAGCAATTTGATTGCTATTAACATACCTCTGAGGGTTGATGGGGCAACCTGTCTGGGAGGAGTCTTCAGAAAGAATTAGGAGTCCTGATCAAAACTGCAATCCCTCAGTAATATTTGTGGTTTGCTTGTTTTTTCCATTTCAGGCTTTCCCAGACAATGCGGCCCGGCGGGAGGTGGAGAGTCTGCCTGCTGTCTGCATCAACAGTGGCTGCACGTGGAAGGGAACCATCAAAGAGTACGAGGTACAGGCCAGAACTAGGCTTGACATGTCTGCATCCTTCTTTCCTCTGTGTTTGGGGAAGGCTCAGGGGGTTTTCTGTGCCCACTGACAGTGGGGGAGAGCTGTCAAATCCCTGGACTTCACTGTCAGCTGGAGAGATTCCCTGGTGAGGGTTTGTGTGCCCTGCTGAGGGCACAGGCTGGACTGAGATAGTTTCAGGTTTGCTTCAGCTCACAGACATTTGCTTGTGACCATGTCCCTGCCATGGTGGGAACACCTGCTCTGTCTCCAGCTCTTTTCTGCTATACAAGACTGTCAAGAAACTGCTGTGCCATGAAATGACTGTGAATTTCTCTGCATTATGTGGACCTAAAACTCATTCAGACTCCATCAGCTCAGGGAAAGTGACCTGATCCCATTTCAGCTGTCTCCAGAGCTACCAGGGCAGTGGGACTGTGTGTTGGGTACTGGCTGGTCACCCATCACCCCAGGCTGTTCTGGGTCGCAAGCCTGCTGGACAGGATGGTTTTACCACCTCTCCTTGAGGAGCCCACCAGCTTTTTAATCCAGCTTTTATGGTGGTTGGTCCATAGCATGTGAACGTATGTGATGCTTTGTTGCTACTGAAGAACAATTTTGTCACCCCTCTTGGAATTGCTGAACCACTACATGGGGCGTCTGAGATAAGAGGAATACATTTTATTTCCCTCTAACACTTTCTCCAGATAAAGATCATAGCCTCTGGTTCACAGAACTTTGGTAATGACTGAGATGCATGTCAGGAACAGGTTTAACCTTGGTCTGTCCAGGCTAACATTGACATTCTCTCAGTGATGCCATTGCAGGGTGGAAGGAAGAAGCAACAGCTGTGCATCAGGCCTGAGCATTCTGCCCAAGCTGTTGAGCCTGTTAGCAGAGAGATGGTTCTAGAGCTCTGCTTCCTTGTTCTGCTGTCTGAGCCTTCTGCTGTGTGCTCAGAGTTCAATCCAAGATGAGGATGTCAGTGCTAAATGGTTCTGATGCTGTGAACCCCCACTTACAGATCTGTGAGAGACTTGTGGTGTGGATGTGGGACTCAAGAAATGTCAGGTAAAAAGCTTAACACTGCCACAGCATAGGGAGTTTGGGGGTTGCATGTCAGGGAACAGGGTACCCTGGTACTGAGGTTTCAGGTTCAGGCTGTGCTGCTGGTGTCTGCAGATTGTTTGCTCCATGCTTCAATTTCTGCTGGTGCCCAAAAGATATCCTCTGCAGTGATTATAGTGAGCTCATCTTCATTAGACTAAACCAAATTATATCTGTCAGCAACTTCCAGTGCTGATTGTGCTGTGGCTGATGAATTGGGCTGAACTTTTTCTCCTGGTTTTAAAAAAAAAATTAACGTGTTCTTGCAGAGCTCAGCAAAAGTCTTTAGCTGCCAAAGGTCCTCCCTTTGCATTCTGACAAGTGTTTGAGTGCATGAGTTTGGCCAGAGCTCCCACTGGATGTTGAGAAGGACAGCGAGCTGTCCTGGGATCAGACTGATTCCTTGCAGGGCTGCCGGAGCTTGTGATGCCCCAGAGCCTTACACACAGCTGATGAAGAGCTCCTGAATGGATGAGTCTGTGCTTTGTTTTTACTCTCCACCTGATCTTCCCGAGCTCTAGTTGGGCGTTTGCTGGGATGACAGATGCTTGATAGAGGTGTGGCCCTGGAATGAATGGGCTGTCGATCTGTGGAACACATCTTCCCTGCCAGCGGTTTGTGAGTCTCCACTCTCCAAGTTTTTTTGAGTCTCAGGGAGTCCTATGTGGTACAGGGGGTGTGGGGATTTGGAGTAGTGCTGGCTGCTTCCCCTCAGGGGCTGAGTTGCCTCTCCTGCCTGCCCTGGGAGCATTCAGCCTAAGAGAGGAGGTTATTTTGTGCCCTCTCAGGAAAACCTGGTTCTTTCCTAGGAACTGGTGGGAGGAGGCAAGGTCTGGCTTGTGTTATCTCCTCCCAGCTGTCTCCCCAAGAGCTGTGGCATTTAATCAGGACTGGCTGTCCCTAAGCTGTCAGAGCCATACGTGTGGCTGAGGAGGGTTGGGAAAGGAGGTGTTGAACGGCTGTGTTAGTCCAGAGCCTCTTGGTACCTTGGGCTAATGTTAAACCTAGCCTTCAGGGCCACAGCGCAGAGCTGCCTGGTGCAGAAGAGTTGCATTCGTAGCTGCACTGTGGGTAACGTCCTGCAGCAGCTCAGCACTCCCACTTTGGAAAGTCCCTCAAAGCTATTTCCGACAGGACATGGAAAGTCCCTCAGAGTGAATTCATTGTTTGCTAATTTAAAAATCATGTGTTGTACTGAGAGAGGTTGTTCTTTCCTTGCAAATCAAGAGATACTGTCACTTCTGGTTTGCTAATCTTATCAGGATGCACACAGGGGAAAAATGTTCTGCAGCTGGAAAGCTTAAGCCTCAAAAAATGAGTAAAACTGATTTCAGTTTTGCTTTCTGTTCAGGCAGACTAAAGTTTGGCTCTCGAAGGGATACACGAAACAGAATGTCCAAGCAGTCTGCTTGGGCATGACATGCACTTCTGCTTCAAGCTGTGTTGACCACATGACATATATAAGTCTGGGTTTATGAGTGCATTTTTCAGAGTTTGTAAATATTTAGTGGCATTTGGATAAAGGAGTTTGTGGTGGGGCTGAAGGGCTTTTCCTTTTATTAGTGACCTTGTCTCCTATATAGGTCTCCTGATGAGTTTGTCTTCACGTACATATGGAAAAGCAGGCTGTGGGCATGAGCCTTTAGATTCAGGACCAAAGTCTGAGGAGGGCTACAAAAACTAAGCCTGGCCCATTAAAGCAAAAGGAAAGACCCCAAAGACTTGCCCAGTGGTATCCAGACAGGAGGCATCCTCAGCTCTGGTGTGTTTTTCCTCCTGTGTTACAGTACCTCCACCTGCCCACATCCCTCTTCTGTTTATAAACATATTGTTGTCAGTTCTTATACACCTTTCATTTATGCTTTTCATCCCACCAGTTCTCTTCCTGTGCCCTCCCCCCAGGACTGGGATGGGAGGAGGGGGCTGTGGAGGGGTACACACGTGGTCACCTTTGGCATTCCCCTTGGTTACCCTAGACAGATGATTTAATGGAGCCCTCTTCAGCTGAGAAGAAACAGAATTAACTGAGACATAAGGAAATGAAATAGTTCAATTTTAGGAAGGAGAACTAAGTTTTAAGCTTAAACTTGACATCAGTATTTAAACTAAGTTTTGTGGGCCTCAGATGAGCTCAGCTCCTGAGGCTGAGTGACAGCCAGGTGTGGGGATAAGCTGGCCTAATACATGCTGGAATGTGTTTTCCTTGAGTTTGTTGTTGTCACCCTGGTTTTAGAGAATTCTTTGTAAGTGAAACCTGGTAGGCTGCAGAAAGTGCAAAACACAGAACCTAAGTGATTTTACTCAAAAGCCTGTCTTTTTTTACTCAAAAGCTGCAGAAAGGATGTCTGCAGCTCCTTCTGGGCTGTGTGGCTTCCTGGGACCATGAGAACACTGGGCATTCCTTTCTGCCCAGTGCTCATACTTAGAAGATGGAGAACCCCTACCACACCTCATGTAGGGAAAACTCCCACTTCAAAAGTGCTGCTGGGGGCCCAGAGCCAGCGGTTCCTCTTGCTTCATCATACACCCTCATGCATGTATCATGCCCCTCCTTCCCAGCTGCACCCTGGGAATGCCCCAACAGGTTTTGGTGGTGATTTTTAGCTGGGGCTGAAACTTCATCTTCAGTCTTTTGCACATTGCTTAGAGGAGAACTGCTGGTCTTTGGAGCTCATTCACCTGTCTCCTGCTTCTATAAAGTCGTACCTCTGAGTGCCGTGTCAGTGTTGTCTGCATGGGGTACAACATTTGAGGTGCTGTGGCAGTAACACTTGGTGCTGCTGTATAAGGGTGACCAGCCTTCTCTTTAAAACCCAGTACAGCATTTATTGTCTTTTTCTGAAGGTTTTGGCTATGAGTTCTGGTCTGGTGGTAAAGTGCAATTTGCAGATAGCTCCAGCCTGACCAGCAGGACCAGACCATTTTCTGGTGGGAGAATCCCTGACTTGCACATGCAGGTAACCAAAGGACCTACTGCTTTTGGAGAAGGGATCAGATACACCTTTACTTTCCACAGCTGGAGCTGAAGCCCACAGATGCAGACCAGCCACCCTTACACAGCCTTACCAGCCCTTACCAGCCACAGTAGTTTGTGTAGCTGGCTGCCCAGACATGAGGCGGTTTTCTGTTTGAACCCATGGTGGGAGGTAAAGCCATGGGGAGTGCCAGAGAGCATGTGTGGGAGGGGGTTGGAAAGCCCCAGCTGCCAAGGGTCTGCTTTTCACTTCTGAAACCAGCTCAGCCTTCTTGTGGTGGCCCAAAAATTAATAGTTTTGGCATCTGCCCCTTGGAGAATGAAAAGCTGCAAGTCACGAGGTTTGAAGTGGAGGTGAAAGCCGAGTGTACCTTCTACACTGTGAGGAGACCCCCCACTGTGAACATAGCTTGTGGGGTTGGGCAGGACTTCGTACCCAGGGAGATGTTCCTTGGGCTCCACGTGTCTGACAGGAGCCAGAGCCACAATCACACAGTCACCCTTGGGCACTTTCAATCCTTAGGACAGCAGAGAGAAACTTGGTTTGAAATTAAACTACTCACTACAGGCAGGTGAAAGACACATTTCCCAGTTGAAATATTTGTCTTGTTTCCCCTTTTCTGGGTGCCAGTGGTGTCCTCAGCCTCATGCTGTAACAACTCTTCTGTTCACAGCCTGCACCTCCGGGCTACCTACAAGGCAGAGCAGCTGCCCTTGCTCCTGCCCGCCATCTGCAGCTCCCAGAGCTTGGCCAGTGCCAGCACCATCCTTCCTGGTGTGGAGGTCAGGCAAACCCCTGGAAGCTTCATTCTGGGGCTGTCCCTTGTGATCTGAGCAATTAAGGTGAAGCTTTGAGTGCTGGTGAAAGTGCTTCTAGAATGGAGGGAGATCTCTCCAGGGGTGTTGTCCTTGGAGCTGGTCAGCATGGACAGTGCTGTCACAGAATCACAGCGTGGATAAGGTCGGAAGGGACCACAGCAGCTCATCAGGGCCAACCTCCCTGCTCCAGCAGGGTCATCCCAGAGCACATGACACAGGATTGCATCCAGACGGTTCCGGAATATATGCAGTGAAGCAGACTCCACAGCCTCTCTGGGCAGCTTGTCCCAGTGCTCAGCCACCTGCACAGCACAGAAGTTCTCCCTTAGAGCACGGCCACCAACCCTCCAGCACCTCGCAGCTAACACAGCTACTGTCAAAGGGGAATTCAGACCCTGGCTACTGCTGGTACATGTGCTGGTGCCTGGCATTGTTAGCATGGTGCCATAATGGATGTCTCCTCCTTGCCTGGCAGGTGGTCACTCCAGCAGTGACCTTGTTGGGTGTGAACAGTACATCTTGGGCATTTTCACATGTGACTGTGACTGCTAATTGTAGTCCTGAAGACCTGTGGAGTTACCGCTAATCAGATGTTCTCAGTTGGTGTAGTCCAACACTGTAATGTAATTTTAATTTCCTTGGCAAGAAGATTTAGGTTTTGCAGTGCAGCTGGCCACATCTGATGTGAGGGCCACTGGAGTCTGGCTTCAGCTCGCCATGGGAGCAGGGCAGGCTCCCAGGCTGATCTAAAATGCTCTGGAGGTCCCAGCCCCACTCCATTTTGAAATAGAATCTTCCTAGGAAAGTCATTCCTCTGGGATGATGGAGGGATTTGGAAAAAACATCCTGGAGTGTGCCACCGCTTCATGTTTGTTCATAGTTGAAAGCAACCAGGGGTGGCAGAGTCTGTTTTAGGAAATGGCAGAAAACCTGCTGCTGCTTCAAATGCATTTTGTACCCTCCTCTGCCATAGAAATTGCTCTTGCCTTCACACTTGTCTTCAGTGCCTGAAGCACTGCCTTGATGTCCTTCTGCCAGCAATCCCCAAATCAAACCTCTGTCTGATCAGCTGTAACAGCTGATGAGCAAAACTTCAACTCTGAAAACAAGAGTTCCTGCACTGAGTCTGAACAGAGGCCTGAGCCAGGTCCATGGGAACCCGTGTGGCTTCTGCCACTTTCTGTCCTTGTTTGGGTGGCCACCAGAGCACTGAGCAGAAGTGAGGGTGTGTTGGGTTCCCATGCCCTCACTGCCTGCTGAGCTGGAGCAAACAGAACCTACTGATGCAAACTTTGTCTTTGGTTTTGACATTTTCTTTGAGGTTTGATGATTTGTGGTGCCAAGTGACCTTGCTTGGATCTGTCACCAGCATGTCCCATCAAGGGAGAAGTTTGTGTCTGGCACCAGCTTGTGTGATGGTCTCAGAAAGCTCTCATTTCCATTTGGCACTGGGACTTACTGACTGGGTTCCTGCTTTCTAGCCTTGTGTTGCTGGGCTCCATGCAGTAGCACAAGGACTGAGCATGTGGTCACCCTGTGCCTGGTAGCCCAACTCACCTGTGTGGGGAAAGGTTTGAGCAAGCCTGGCATAGAACCAGCTCAGGACTTCCCTGTCAGGAGGAGCTGCAGCACAGAAAGGCATGTGGACTTCAGAGGAGCAGGACATTCCAAAGTATCTGCCTCACGTGCCACATTCCCATCTTGGAGGCTCCAGAGCCCCTGGGGAGCTGACAGATGTGAACAAAGCAACTCATGGTTCTTAGCACAAAGGATTCAGGTTCTCTCAAAACCCTGTCTTTTACACTAGAGACCCATTTTCAGTGTTTTCTCTACAATTCCATGGACCCACCATTTCCCTTGTAGCCAGGCTACCATGTCAAAGGAACCGAGTGTTGCACATGGCAGTGGCCACCCAAGCCCTGACATCCACTGGTGTGCCCTGTGCCATGGCAGCTGGCTTTTGTCTGCCATCCTGGTAGTTTTGCTTCCTTTTTGGTGCTCTCTTCCAGCTACCGAGCCCTTTAGCTGTCTGCTTATGGTTACTGTTGCTGTGCTCAGAGGATACTAATGACTTTCGAAGACCAGGGATTTTGCAGGAGAGCTGCAGCATGCAGCTCACTCCAAGCCTGTTCTGCTGTCCCTTGTCCCTCTGCCAGCCCTGCCCTTTGTTGTGACCTTCCCACAGGCTCTGGCAGAGGTATCTCACAGCAGCTGCTTCAACAGTGGTATTTCCCAGCTGCCTGCCTTGTCCTTTTGCTGGAGGGGGAACCCTATGTCATGCTGATAGATTCCTAACAGGGTTACAAGAGCTCCATAAAACTGGACCTATGTGGATGTGGCAGGTTATGAGCTGGGCAACCAGGCAGCAGGGACACCTCCTGCTCTGCCACCAGGGTATGGAAATAATGATTTCCAATACGAGCCTCTTCCAGAGTTGAAGCTGAATTTAGTGACGCCCCGAGAGGTGAAATGGTGATCAGATTAAACTGCCGTTGTCCCTATTGTCTGAGACAGAAGCAGGGGAGCAGGTCATCCTGGCATTGTCATAGAACCACAGAACGTCCCAAGCTGGAAGTGACCCGCAAGGACCATGCAGTCCAGCTCCTGGTCCTGCACAAACACCCCAACAATACCACTCCGTGCCTGAGAGCATTGTCCAAACACTCTTGGAGCTCTGTCAGCCTTGCAGCTGTAACCATTCCCTGGGGAGCCTGTTCAGTGCCCCACCACCCTCTGGGGAAGAGCCTTTTCCTGATATCCAGCATAAAACTCCCTGACACAGCTCCAGCCATTCCTTCAAGTCTTATTGCTGGTCACACAGAGCAGACACTGGAGCTGCCCCTTGTGAGGAAGCTTCAGAGCACAGTGAGGTCTGCCCTCACCCTCCTTAGGAACAATCACTGTGTGCTCCTGGGATCTGTTGCCCTTATTAAAACCCACTTTTCCCTCTGTATGCCTGCTTTTCCCTGCACAGCTGCAGTGCAGAGTGCTGCCCTTTCTGTCCCAAACAGAGCTTCCTCATCCCACTGTGTCTGGAGAGAGACTTCAACTGCAAATACTGCAAATTTGAAAACATACAGCTTTTCTGCTTTCATGATACTGAGGTGGGAGATTCCCAGTAGGCACAGGCAGCTCCATTTGCCAGTGGGTCTGCAGGCAGAGGGGAGAGCTCAGCACCTTTGAGCAGCTTGGAGAAGAGAAGGCACCAGGGAGACCATGCTGCAGCTTGTAAGTTCTTAAACGGGGCTTGTAAAATGGGGCTTGCAGAGACTTTTTAAATAGACAGATAGTGATAGGAAAAGGGAGAACAGTTTTAAACTAAAAGAGGAGAGATTTAGATTAGATGTTAAGAGGGAATTCTTCCCTGTGAGAGTGGTGAGGCCCTGGTACAGGTTGGCCAGAGAAGATATGGCTGCCTCATCCCTGGAAGTATCCAAGGCCAGGTTGGATGGGGCTTGGAGCAACCTGGTCTAGTGGAAGGTGTCCCTGCCCCTGGCAGGGCGTGGAACAAGATGAACTTTAAGGTCACTTCCAGCCTGGGATTCTGTGATGGGGTATTTGCACCCATTGGAGTACGTGGAGGTGCTGAGGGACTGAGCAGCTGCATGAGTTCCTCTCAGTTGCTCTGGTCCTTCCATGGGAAGTGGTGTCTGATTTTCTAACCTTTCAGGTGGGCTCCCAGAGAATGGCCTGTCTGATAGATAGGTTGGTGACAGGCAGGCTGCATCAGTGGTTTTGGTTGTAATTGAATGGGAAGAACCAGGTGTTGCTGAAGGCTGTTAACTGCCCCAGTTGATTTTCCTGCGCTTGCTGTTGGATGCTGCAGGCTGGCATGTGCCTCACTGGGTGAGCTGTTGTCTTCCAGCTCCACTTTAATTCTTCCATGGCTGTCCCCTCCCTGTCCATCTTGATTTCCAGTCTGCTTGCCTCTGGGAGAGTGCCTGCTCTTGCCTAGCCCCACTCACAGCCCTGGTTTTCTAGAGCTCCCAAAAACTTTCCAAGCAAATGCCTGGATGTTAGCGGTGCTTATCCCTGTAGCAGAAGCTACAGCTGTGGGTTTGGGAAAGGTATAAACAGGACGATTGCCCCATTGCTGGGGGAGTGGAGTATGGCAGATCAGGCTCGAGTGCCAACCCCTGCTTTTGGCTCTGGGGTGGGGTGGATTTCTTCCAGCAGCGATACCATCCGTCTCTGTTCTGACACCTGTGTGGGGCGGGAGGAACAGGGGATTCCAGAAGAGCCTGAAACTGTTTATACAGAAAAGTTTGGATCTGTGCTGGCTGAAGCTTCTGGGTGTCTTTAACCATTTACATACAGAAGAGTTGTACTTTGAGCTCAGCGGGGCTGGTTTCTTTCTCATGCTGCAGGCAGGGCTGTCCGCTCTTGGGCATTACATCGTGGTGTGGAGGGGAGCTGGGATGGAGGATAAATGCTGGGAGGTGGGGAGTGTGGAGGGGGTGGTAGTTTCACACCCAGCATGTTGGCATGGGAAACTCTAAGTTTAAAATACTCCCTTATAAAATAGTTGCCTCTGCAGTGAAGTTTTCCTTCCTTCAGCCAAATCGTCTGTTCTGCTAGTGCTTTGTGAGTCGTGGGGGAGATGTTATCGGGTGTTTCTAGAACATGAAAGCAGTAGGTGGGTAGAAGAAAGGGCTCAGCCCCTCTGAGCGAGTGGGATGAAGGCAGCGATTTGGCCTCCTCCTCCTCTGCAGGCAGCAGTGTCTGTGCGGGCAGCAGTGCCCACCTGTCGGAGACTGAATAACACCACCAAACCCTGTTGGCTGGCCAGTCATCTCTCCAGGGACACACAGTGAAGCTCTGAGCTTGAGTTACTCACTTAAAGCATGAAAAGGAGAAAGCAGCCAAGAAGCCAAAGTGGAGCCACTGCTGGTTTCACTTTCCACGTCCTGATGTGTGACAGGGTGTGGTTTGTGCGTGTTCCCCCCAAGGCAATACTGTCTGTCAACAGAGACTAAGTTTTCAAACATCTGGTTTCAGATGGCTGCATTAGAAATGCTCCTGGTTGGATTTTTTTTCTGTCCCTACCATGGCAGGAGACTTCAGTGCACTTATCCTTTAATTTGAATTTTGATCTGCATAGTTATGGTGTTTACAATGCCTTATTTCAACTGATGGGTGTGTAAAGAGAAGGTTTAGGCAGTGTGGACATGACACAGAAGCAGAGGCATGTTCCAGCATTCCCAATTTAGCCAGCACTGTTGCCCAAGGGTCTACCAAGGGGAGAGGATCAGGTTGCCCTGGTTGTTTGCTCAGCCTCTCTGGTCATCACACAACCCTTACTCTGGCTGCAGGGGCAGGTGTTAGTATGCAGGGACTGGTAAATGAAACAGTTTAAAAATATTTTTCTTTCTGGTTGAAAAATAGTATTCTAATTCAAATGTGAAGATACAATCAGAGAGCTCAGCCTGGTGTGTGTTGAGCCAGCACTGGGCCCATGCCTCAGCTGACTGATAACCATTACAGTGGAAAAATTATCCAAATTATCCTGCTGAGATAGTGGCTTGCTCCACTCAGCCTGCCCCAATGTGTCTTCTCCTGGCAGAGCCATAAATGGAGCTTCCCATTGATTATCTTGGTCATCAAAGCAATAATTTGATTTTTTAAAAAATCATTGTAGCAGCTTTTAAAATAGAGATTGAGGCTACCTGGGCACCCAAAATTGGGGTAGTCTGGAGGTCTCAGGATGAGTCAGTAGCTCAGAGGGATCAGCATAACCAAGGTCTGAGTGTAGGCTGGTAAATCCAGTGCTTGGCTGTAATAAGGTATAAACCCACCCCCAATGGGTGGGTTTACCCAAATGGTTGGTTACCCCAAATTTATACCCATTTGATAGAAATCCCAAATGAATGGGATTGTGCTCATCACAGAACCTCTGTGGGGCTTTTATTTAGAGGACATATATCTCCTGTACGTTCCTTCACAGGCTCATGACGAAGTCTGCCCTGAATTCCCGCTGACTTGCGAAGGCTGTGGAAAGAAGATTCCTAGGGAGAAGGTATCCATCCGACCCTGTGTCATGGGGTATTTGGTGTCCTGATGGGCTGAGCTTGGCATTCTGGGAGCAGGGAGGAACAGAGTCCATTAGGAAATGAAGTGGGGAAAACAGCTGAGTGGCAGCTGTTAGTGTGGATGTGAGTTTTCCATAAAGATGGGTCTGAGGGACTGTGGCTCACGGACACTTGCAGGTCAGCGTTGGTGCTGCCAGGGCCACCTCCCTTGGACCCATGTCTGGGGGCAGAGCCTCTGTGGGAAAAGCACACTCATGGGTTTATGTTCTGTGTAGAGCAACTACATCAACCACTGCTGCAGTTTTGGAAAGAGAGCCCATCTCCAGCTATATTAATTGATTTCTAATTAATCATCTAATAGAATCAATGCTTACAGCATTTCCAGGCTGCTGGCTCCTGGGATGAGGCTGAAAAGAATGAAAAATTCAAGTTTTAGGAAACATTTTCAAAAAGCACATTGATCTGAAACCATCTTGCCTGCTACAGGCAAATATTTTTAGTAGTAATGTTGGAAAAAGCCCTTTAGCAGGGCAGGGGAACAGAGGCAGCAAAAAGAGGAGCAAAAGAGTTCTTCTAAATGAGAAGCATAAGGAGGGTCTTGGGCTGGGGGTGCAGCCCACCTTATCTGCAGGTTGGGGTTTTGGGGTGCAGCCCCACCTTATCTGCAGGTTGGGGCTTTGGGGTGCTTATCTGCAGGCTGCAGCTGAAGCCCTCCAGGGAGCCTGCTCATGAGATCCCCAAGAGTCATCTACCATGTGTTTAAATATTAACTTGTGTTTATCTCTCCAAACTCTTGTTGATTATTTGCTGCCATGTTAACTCTGAATAACCTGACTCATTACACAAGCCAGATGGATCTAGAAGCTTTAAAAAAAGTGGTTTAAAACCAGTTTTAATTGACGTCTGTTGTAGCAGATGTAGGAGTTAAGTGGGGAATATGGTGGTTGTTCAGAAACGAGCTCTGGTATCTGATGGTGAGGGTGTACTAAACCCAAGCTGAAGCTGTGCCAGTGCTTGTTGGATTGATCATGCACTGTGTGGGAACCTGTAAAAGTCATCTCAGTGCTGAGGGGTTAGTGGCACTTCTCTGCAGAAATGTAATGCTGGGATGGATGTAAAAATACCAACCTGTGGCATGTCCTGACCAGGGTTGTGTGAAGTGCCCAAAATGAAAAATGTCCCTGTTTCATGGGGTTGTTGCCTATGCCTCCCATTCCTCAGGGAAGCTCATTGTTCTGCATCCACAGCTTGTACCTGTGCCCTTGCTTTTTCTCTCTTGCATGTGCAGGTGAGCGGTGAGACCTCCCAGCCATCGAGAGAAGGAAAAGTTAAGCTTTCTTCAGTAGTCAGGGCTGTATTGGTATTCCAGTGAAAGTCACACCTGATGGCGGGCAGAGCCCAGGTTTAGTGGGCACTGTGGCAGCTGGTGATTAGTCACAGCTTGGGCATTCTTCTTTGGCTGCAGTTTCCCAAATGTCAGTGAGATGGAAAGGGAGCGCCGGGAACACATAACAATCTAACACTGCCTTCTTCTTTTCTAGTTTCGAGACCATGTGAAGACCTGTGGCAGATCCAAAGTACCTTGCCGGTTTGAGGCTGTGGGCTGTACAGAGGTGGTAAGGGCTCCTCTCTAAGGTTACCTTGGGGCTTTTCAGCCCCAGGATTAGAGTTCACCTGCAGACTGCGGTCACCCAAACTGTTGCAGGTGTTTGTATTCAAGTATTTGAACAAATAGCAGGTTTAAACCCTTTGCACATGGAGTTTCACATCATCTGCTGTGCATAGTCTGGGAGTCCTGTGAATGAAATTCCTGCGGAAGGAAATCTCCTCCTACTTTAAGAGCACCCCGAATGCTTTGGGACTCTGGTGGTCATTGCTTTCAGAGGGAATGGCTTCCCACTGCCAGAGGTCAGGGTTAAATGAGATTTTAGGAAGAAATTCTCCCCTGTGAGGGTGGGGGAGGCCCTGGCACAGGTTGCCCAGAGAAGCTGTGGCTGCCCCATCCCTGGAAGTGTTCAAGGCCAGATTGGAACAACCTGGTCTAATGGAAGATGTCCCTGCTCATGGCAGGGAGTGGGAGAGGATGAACTTTAAGGCCTCTTTGAATCCAAGCAAATGTGTAATGACTTGTGATTACAGTGATTCTGTAAGTGAAGAACCTGGGCCAGGCTATATCTCTCTGTGTCACTTAGTTTTCTGACCTCCCACTGGTGATATTCATATAAATCCCTCTTCCAGGGAGTTATGTGAGGCTTTGTCCTTTGTTGCTGTTAGGTACATTTGACAGAGCTTTTCTGGGAGGGTTTGGAGGAAGGCAGAGCAGACCAGTACAGCTGGGGGAAGCGTTGAGCACCCCTCATTGTATGTGATTTAAAGCTTTTCTACAACAAAACAAAACCTCACACTGCCCCCACCAAAACACATTTTTAAATTCTTTCTTTGTTTTTTCCCCCTATAAATTATAAATTCAAAGCTGATGTTGTGACCTAGATAGGAGGAGTTTGTTCTGTGAATGGTGACAGTGTAGATTGCACATGCTGAATGGGGGATGTGTTTCTCTTCATGTAGGTGGAAAATGAAAAGCTCCTGGAACATGAAAGCAAGTGTTTGGCAGAGCATCTCTATATGCTGCTGAGCTCTGTGCTCAGCCTCAAGGATGGTGCTGGGGACCTGAAGCCCTTTCCTGTCCTTTCCTCATCACGAAACAGCTCCCCACTGCTGGCAGCAAACTCGTTGTGCTCAGAGTCCGAGCTCTCCCGGTCCCTGGAGCTCTTGGGAAGGTGTGAGGCCCTCGAGAGGAAAACAGTGACCTTTGAGAACATTGTCTGCGTGCTCAACCGGGAGGTGGAGAGAGTATCCCTGACAGCCGAAGCCTATAGCCGCCAGCACCGGCTGGATCAGGAGAAAATTGAAACACTGAGCAACAAGGTGTGTAACTGCTCACCTGGGCTTCCCAGCACTCCCAGCAGAGGCTTTTCCTGTTTCGTTTCTGTGTTACAAGCTAGCAGAGCTTCATCACCCAGCCCTGTAACACTGCAAATCTGAAGGCAGAACTAAAATACCCTTTGTGCCTATGCACAACCCTCAGCAGCTCCCTGGAAAAGCTGGGAATTTAACTGACCTGTGTAAAGCATCGGATCTCTGTTAATTATCAAGTCGGGCAGATACCGAAATTTTCTGACAAGAGCCAGAGCACTCAGAATTTCACTGCATCTCGTTGCACTGCATCTCACTGGATCTGTGGGGCTTTTCACCTTCCAGACCTTTTCGAAGGAGTGGCATCAGTGCCGCTGCCTGTAGCAACAGTCTGGAGGTGTGAAGGAGCTGCCTAAACTAGTCTGCTCCAGCACTGTCCCTGTGGGGTGCTCCCAGTGTTCCTGGCACCTGGAGCTGTGCAGTTTGCAGTGTACCTGTGCTCTCTGGGCAAGGGACCTGGTGTGACCCTGTGTGAGCTGTCCGGGATGAACCCTCCAGAGGGTGGAGGTTCTCTTCTTTCTCAGTTTACTTTTGTCACAATGCTGAGTTATTGGGCTTTTTTTCCTCCATCCTAATTTCTTGTGCTGCGCAGCCGACAGAGCAGCTCCTTGTAAGGATTTTTACATTGGCTGTGGGAAACTTTCCAGCTCAAGCACTGAGCTGTATCAATGGACCTTCTCCAGAGTGACAGGGTACAGACAGAAGCTTCAGTGAATTGGCTTGTGTTGCTCAGTTTCTCCCTGCCATGCTCCCTGTGCATTCTGGAGAAAGTCTCTTACTAAGGAGGAGTCCCGAAGGGGATGCCAGGGTCTGCCGCGTTCTGCTGGTTCTCCCAGGGCTCACAGCCTGCATATTTCTAACCTGCACCATGTGTTCCTCTGAGCAGGTCCGGCAGCTGGAGAGGAGCATTGGGCTCAAGGACCTGGCCATGGCTGAGATGGAGGAGAAGATCCGCAGCATGGAGGCTTCCACCTATGACGGGGTTTTCATCTGGAAGATAACAGAGTTTGCCCGGAAGCGTCAGGAGGCGATAACAGGCCGCTCTCCTGCCATCTTCTCTCCAGGTGTGCAAAATCCCCAAAATTTTCTGCATCTCGACTGGGTGTGGGTCTTGTGACAGGTCCCTTGCTTGGGTGATGCTGCCAAGGCCAGGTTGGATGGGGCCCTGAGCACCTGGTCTCATGGAATGTGTCCCTGCCCATGGCAGCACATTGGACTAGATTATCCTTGCATAACCCTTCTGTTTGAATTAATACACTCAAGAGACCATAAAAGCAGCAAAAAAATGGTTAAGGAAGGGAGGAAATTTATATTAAAGCCCCAGAGATACATTTTTAAAGCCTAAAGTATGACTGTGCATGAGACAATGTCTAAATAAAGCCCAAATCATACCAAGGAAAATGCTCTAATATCAGTATCAGAGGAAGGGGCTCTCCTCACAGAGTGCCCCAGCTCAACACTGGAACAGGTTGAGATCTGGAATCTGGTTGTTTGCTTGGGAAAGCACTTCCCAGATGTGAGCAATAAGCTGAAACCAGCTCCTGACACTCTTCCCTTGCTCGGTGGGGAGCTCCCCTGGCAGAGAATGGTTGGGGAGGGCAGCTGGGGTTTGCTGAGCAGGAATTGCTTGGATCCAGGGCTTCTGGAGAGGTTTTCAGAATGCCCAGAGCTGACACAGCCCTTGATCACATACCCTGCATGTGCTTCGTGGGACTGTGGAACAGCACCTGTGGCTCAACCATGAGAGAAAAGCAAATGAGTTTTTACAATTACTTCAGAATCTGTTTTCTGGGTGAAGGCCATTCCAAGTCTTCTTTTTTCTGAAAAAAAAAAAAAAGGATTCCCTTTTTTCTTGAGGGGCAATGAGCTGGTGGTGAAACTGCACATGCAGTTAGCATTTCCTTCTCCAAGGCAGCAGCAGTCATGGGAAACCTCTGCTCTCCATCAGTCTTCTGGAAGGGCAGCACTCCCTTTCCATTCCCAAAGCCTACAAGTCCATTTCAAATCTACTTTGTTTAACTTGGTAGACCTTAATTCTCATATTCTGTCCCTCTTCTGCAGTGTGCCCCAACCTACTTGACCTGAACCTCTCCAGAGGCTGCAGTTTGGGGGAAGACACTGGACAGAGCAGGCCTGTCCCCTGCCTGTGGGTGTCCCAGCTCACTGTGCCCAGCTCAGGGGCTCCTCAGGCCTGCCCACAGCTGGTGCCTCTGGGGTCCTGGAATGGTGCGGGATTTGGTTTTCTGGGTAGGAGAATCAAGTCAGCTGGGGGAGGCATATGAGTATGGGAGTGAACCCACAGGAAAGGGGTGAAACTTCCCCAAAGGCAGAAGGCTCTGTCTGTCCAGAGGTTTTTCTGGGATGAGCTGTACTCCAAATATGTGGCTCATCCCAGAACGATGGCTCATGGTTCTGATACCTCCTCTCTGCTGCTGGCCAGGCCCCATCCTTGTGGGCAGTGGTGGCAAGGGCCTGGGGCTTTTGTAAACTGTCTCGTCAAGGGAGAAACCACTTTGTGGCCATGTGTTGTGTTACTAGTTGGTCTCTGCAATCTGCCAATGACAGTTCTTTGTGTGGTCAGAGTGGATAGGGGTAAGAGTTGCCTCTGCCTGATGCCAGGACTGCCGCTGGAAAAGGCAGGACTGGGGTTTTTATCTTTCAAGTGCAAAGTACAGGCCTGGTTTCCTCCAGGAGCTGATTGTGAGAGATCCTCATTCCTGGTGAGGAAGATTTTGGCTGAGAAAATCAGGCTTAGAAAAAAATGTTCCATGTGGAAGGGGGTCTTTTGTCTTGGATAGTGAAGCAGGCGGAGCAATGCTGTTCCAGGAGGGGAGGGAGGTGCAGGCTGTGGATGGGATGAAAAAGGGAAATGGCTGTAATTGTTTGGTTTGCATTAAATGTAAAGGCAGGAAAATACCAGCTGGTATCTATGTTAAAGAAAAGGGAGTGGAGTTACTGTTTGCAGTGTTGTGAGTACACAGCTATTGCCACAGGGCTCAGTGAAGGGCAAAATCTTGAGTTCAAAACAGCAGATTGTACAAGGAAGGTTCATTCAGGGCCTGACCTGGGACAAACCAGGGCAAAGCCACCCATTGTCCATCAGACTTGAGCTGGGGGGCTTGCTGGGTTCTTGCTCTGCTCCTTGCCTGGGCTGGGGGGAGCAGGATGCCCAGCTGCCTGGTCCCTCTCCCTGGCTACTCCCACCACTATGAAGCCATTCTTTCTCCTGTTCCCTGATGGGTTTTACATTCACAGGGTTATGGGAGTGCTGAGAAGCCCCAGAGAGGTAGTGGGGTTGTGCTCCTTGGACTAGCAAAGGGGTCATCTGTCCTAAAAGACTTCAGGTGAAGCAGGTGGGGAAGAAGGAGCAGAGGAAATGAGCTGGGGATTGCCAAGAGGGACACGGTGACAAAGACCCGATCTCTTGCCCCTCACCCTGTGGAAGAGCACAGTGTCTCTGCTATTCATAGTCTGCCTGTTGAAATACTGCAGTGTCCGTAGTCCTGCAGTGAAATATTGTCTGTGACCTCTGATTTCTGCCTGTGCCTGCTGAGCCTCTCCAGCCCCAGACATGTTGCTCTGTGACGCTGTGGGAGGGTGACTTGTGGCAGGTCCCCTTCCAAGCTGTGACTCAACACAGGTCTGGTGTCACACCACAGGCATTCCCAGGATTGCTGGAGAAGGAAGGTGCCTGAGATCCCATTACAGCCATGCCCAAGCCATGCTGTGGGGATACGAATGAGAGCTAAAGCTCACTTGCTTGAGCCCCTGCCCTGACCAGAGGCACCAGCTCACAGCAGGGGCACTGGGTGCTGAGGGTGCTCTTACCACAGCCAGGTGCTTTATGAGGGGGTTTGTTCCTGCTCACCAGTGTTACTGCCATGGACCACAGCTCTTTCAGTATTAGGGTGCAGGAGGAAGGGCCCAGCTATGGGGCAGATCTCCCCTGGCAGTGGGGGAACAGCCAGGCAATGGCTGCTCTGTGCGTGTCTGCTCAGGCCAGGGGCTGCACTGCCTGGCCTTGGGCTTTCCAGACCACTTCTGGTTCAGTGCAGACCTCGCTCCTCCCAGATTCCAAACTTAAGAGCCCTCAGAGTTCAGAGGGATCTGCTGGTACCAGGCTGTGCTGCATTGGACCCTCACTGCCTGTTCCACACTTCCCTGACAGCTTTCTACACCAGCAAGTACGGCTACAAGATGTGTCTGCGTGTGTACCTGAACGGGGACGGCACTGGGCGCGGGACCCACCTATCCTTGTTTTTTGTGGTGATGAAAGGACCTAACGACGCACTGCTGCGGTGGCCCTTCAACCAGAAGGTGGGTCTGGAGCAGAGCCCACTGTGTCCAGCCACAGCCCCTTTGGTTTGGCACCCACTCAAGTTTCTCAGCGCTGTCTCTCTGGCCTACTTGGTAAGGCAGAGGAAATGTGTTGGCTGTGTTGGCTGCCGTGGGGGCTCCCCAGGTGTGCTGAGAACACCAGCTGTGCTGTGGGGCAAGGGGGTGACATGGGATGTTCCGAACCCCACGGAGCCTCTGCAGGGGTTGAGGACAAGAGAAGGTTGTGGTAGCCTCAGAGACTGGGGGCAGCAGGTGCTCACTTGATGTCAGGAGCTCAGATCCCAGCTCCTGAGCACTGCAGGTTTGCAGAACATGTGGAGACTGAGGGAGTGAGCACGAGCAGATGCAGAGAAGGAACACTGCCTTTCACAGTGGGCAACAGCCCTGGCTCAGGGAAATACCTGTGTACAGTATTGGTGCTGGGAGCAAGGTGTAGGTTTTCAGTCAGTCCAACAGCCCTGTGCTGCCAGGTTTACAGTAACAGGCAGGATGTGGGAAGATTTCTACAGGGCATTACTGAGGTGACGTTCTCCGCTGGCCCCACTCAGAGGCATTTCTCTGATTTGCAGGTGTGCAGGCTGCTGGTACCTGCACATGTCACAGCAGGTCACTTGGGCTGGGCTTCCATGTGCCTTTTATTCAGCCACTCCCTTATGTTTTCACCTTTCCCCACAGGTCACCCTGATGCTCCTGGACCAGAATAACCGGGAGCATATCATCGATGCCTTCCGCCCTGATGTGACTTCCTCCTCCTTCCAGCGCCCTGTCACAGAGATGAACATCGCCAGTGGCTGCCCCCTCTTCTGTCCTGTCTCCATCATGGAAGCCAAGAACTCCTACGTGCGTGATGATGCCATCTTTATTAAAGCCATCGTTGATCTCACAGGCCTCTAACCCTCCTGACCTCAGAGCAGTGAGCGTGGAGCCAGCCCTGCCCGGGGCATCCCCTGCTTGTGCTGCACTTCAGGCGGGTCTTGCACTGAGGAGGGGGCACAGAGTGGAAAGGGAAAAGCCCTTCCTGAAGAGGGACCTTCACTCTGAGTGGAAACAAGGTGTCTGATGGGAGCTCTCTTTCCTTAGGAGAGGGTTGGGTGGACACTGGCAGGCTGTGGAATATGAAAGATGTCCTGCAGGGACTTGGGTGTCTGAACTACTGCTTTCTGGACTCCCAGTGGAAACCAGTGCAGCTCTTGCTCTACCAGTTTAGCTGACATCCACAGCTTGCTCTAGTAAAACAACGGTTTGCCCTGCGTGAGCTCCACCTCCTGTGGATTTTGGCTCAGCTGTCTAGGATTTCCTTCTGAGATCTCCGTGTTTGTGGAAATTATGTGCTGTGGGGTGCCATGGCTCTGCACTGCTGGTTGCTCCATGCCCCAAGCAACAGGGAGGATGTGTGACAGCCACAGTGCCAGCTGGGCAGGCGAGACACAGACTGGTTTGATGTCGTTGGTGTTTTTGGAGGGTTCTGAGCCCAGCTGCAGGGCAGGGGAGCCCTGAGTCCAGCCGTCGCTGGGTATGATGGGTGGTAGGTGCTGGAGTATGGAATGGGGCAGGAGGTGCTGCTGCCCAGGAGGGAGCATGTGGCAGCACCTGGGATGCCTGTAGGGAAAGAGAAGTGAATCTGCTGTGGAGATTGTCCCTCCTTTGCCAGGAGAGGAGGGTGATGCAGATCTTGATGTGCACCACAAGAGCCACAGATGCTGCCACCCTCTGCCCACGTGTGCTGAGCAGCAGTGGGCAAGGTGGGTGCTGTGCTGGGTGCTGTCTTTGGTCGCAGGCAAAGGCACAGGCACTGACCTGGCTTCCCTCCCATGGCAGGTCATCTCCACCAGCCTTCTCAGGGCTCCTGCTGCTGCCGAGCTCCACATCCATCTGCAGCTGCGCTGCCGTGTCCCTCTGTCTGGGTGTTGCCACCTCAGGCTGTGGGATGTCTCCTCTCTGCCCATGTAGTGGGCGCTGCTGGCCAGCCCCTGCCCTCCCACAGGGTCTGCAGTCACCAGCAGCAGCTGTCCCTCACTGTTCCTTCCCATCCCTGAGCTCAGGAGTCATGGGCCAGCTGGTTTCAGGTGACAGCACCGTGGAACTCTTCTCTGCTCAGCCCCACGTTGAGCCTGCAGCCACCTGGGTAGGATCTGGGGGCTGGAGAAGTCCTTCAGTGAAGTGTGCTGTCCCCTTTCTGTCCCTGGGCTCCTTCCTTCTGGGCAGCACATGTTCAGCACCCATGGGAAGGTCTCTCAGTGTTAGTGGGGAAGAACTGGCTGCCATATCCCTGCGTGGTGCCAGCTGATCCCTCTACAGCTCTGTTGTGGCCATGGGTAACTCTGGATGGGCTCTGATCCGGGGTGGACTCAAAGCTTTGTTGCCTTCTTTACCTGTGCTTTCCACACCCCTGTCAGCAGCTGAACGTACCCCAGAAGATGTTTTGTTGGTCACAGGACCCAGTTGGGAAGGCCCTGCAATGATTGTGGGCCCTGGCTGGCTCCTGTGCTGCTCCTTGGGCAGTGGGGCTGGAGCATGTATGCTCTCCTCCATGGCTGCCACGGATTGGCTCCCCACTGCCACCAGCTCCTGCCAGGTGCCCAGCCCGGGTCTGATGGCTGCAGAGCCTGCCAGGCTTGCATTCTACTTGCTCCTTGGCTCCTGTACAGCCATCCTGAGGGGTCGAGGATGCCATCAGGCTCTGCCGTGGCAGAGAGCCCTGCAGTGTCTGGCTGTTCCCCCATGTGTTGGCACTGCCCTGCCCTGCCCTGCCCTGCCTCTGGGGCTGTTTTGGATGTCCCTGCTGCTGCCCAGGAACTTAGGGGTGCCCAGTGTCCTGCAGGCTGAGCTGGACCCTGGCCCAAGCTGAACCTCTTGCACCCACTGCTGCTGTGCTGGCCAGGGGCTCTCCAGATGTGCTGGGGTTACCTGTGAGCCCCCCTTTGGAATCGCTGTGTGGAACTTCTCACACCTGTGTGTGCAGGGGCTGGGGACAGACCCAGCCCCAGCTGTTGGAGGAGCGGGAGGGGGACAGGAGCCAGTGCCTGCACAGCCAGGTAGAGGTGGGAGAGGGGTAACAGCACCCTTCCCTTTGTGCAAGCCCCCTCCAGCCTGTCCCAAGGGACAGATCAAGCCCTGTGTTGCTGCTCTCACTTTGTGCCTTATGAGGAAAATCCAGGCTAGCAGAGCCCCGCTCCCACCCACAGCAGCTCCCCAGGGAGGCTCAGAAAGGCCTGGGAAGAGAGAGGAAGGTCAGCTCTGCTCATAGAGTCGTTGGGAATTAAGTGTTATGTGGGGGGAAGCTTGTTCTGAGTTGATGGACATGTCTTTGCCCTTGGGGTGCTGCCTGCAGCGGGGCTGGGGGCTGTGGAGACGCTAGCTCAGCTGGATTCTGGGCTGCTTTTTGGTCGGGAGCTGGTCCTCCTGCCTCAGCACACGTTTGAAGGTCGGTGGGAGAGTTGGTGCTGCAGCAAAGCTCGAGCTGAGCTCTTCCAGGCCACGTGGTTACTGCTGGAGGGGGAACATGGCCTGTCAGCCCCTCCCCAGGGAGCTTTTCCTCCTCACCCTTCTGATGCTGCTGATGCTGTCTGATCTTTTGGCTTTTAGCAGCTCTGGAGCTGGCAGCAGGAATTGTGCCTATGTGCTGCCGGCAGGGGCCCAGCCCCTTCCTGGGCACAGCTCTGCCAGCCTGGCAGCCACACGGACAAACACTGGGCACAAGCCTCCACTGGATTTTTGTGAGGTTTTTTTCATTTTTGACCACACCATCTCAGCCTGGCACTGTGAACTAAGTTTTGTTTTCCTTGAGGATGTAGTATGGTCAGAACCACTAATAAAAGCTGTTTTAACAGCATTGTTGTGTATGAGCTAGGGGATGCTGGACACAGTGTGGGGAAGGATTGCCTCGGGGTGGGGGATTTCTGTGCTGGGAGCTCTCCCCAGCTCCTGCCTCCCTGCAGGAAGACTCTCAAACAAGGAGGGAGTGGAGCAGGGGCTGTAATGGAAAGGGAAGAAGCTGGAGTCTGGCTGCTGGAGCTCCACTGGGCCAAAGGGCCAGCTGGAGCCAGTGCAGCAGTGCTGGGCCAGTGTATCTGCTGCTAAGGCAAATCCAACACTCCTGTTCCTGGGTTGTAACAGCTCTGAGCTCCTCCAGAACAGGATTCTTTTCCCTTGCCACCGTTGGGAGCCCAGTGCCTGCAGGATGCCTGTTCCTGCCCCTCCCAAGCTGCAGCACCAGCCCAGGGATTAAAACTGTGGGGGGGGCTGCAGCCTGGTAGCCTCTACTCACTGTGTGAAGAGACACACACACAAGGGATGCCCATGGGGGCCTGTTGTCTCCAGGGTGCCCCCAGACCCACTTCATACCATGGCAGCTCCTGCACCAGAAGATGTAAAGGGCAGTGAGGGGACAATGACATTGCAGCTCAGGATGCTGCTGCGGCACAGGTATACCAAACAGCACCAGAGGGCTCTCTGCTTACCTGCTCCGTGCCTGTTAGTGCTTGGAAAAACATAAATCCTGGAGAGATCCAGCCCCTGGCCTGTTCTGGAGCCTGCAGTGTTCAGCCCTGGCAGAGAAGAGCATTCCCAAGGCTGCCATGGACCGTTTCTGCCCTTACGCCACCCCCTGCCTCTCTCCTGTTGCTCACAGCGCTCTGCCCACACTCCTCAGCCCAGGGCAGATAACCACAGGCTGGGCAGCAGCTCCTGCAGTGCCCTGGCCCCACCGTGTGACAATCCTGGCCTCAACTCTGCCTCAGCAGAGCAGCACTCAGAAAAACAAGCTCACATTGCAGAGATGCTTTAGCAGAGTATTTATTCAATGCCAGAGTGAGGAGCAAAATTCAGTACAAACAACACCTCAGTGCCTCGCTCCCTGCTGCACCGAGCCATGGATGGAGAGTTCACAGTTGGGCGAGGAGGGGGAGGCTGTTCCTTCACTGTGTGACTGGACAGAGCGGGATGTGGAACCTGTGTGCACACACACACGAAGGAACCCCTCATTTCATGACAGAAAACCTGAGTACAGGGGTTTCAGATGAAGCTGGGGCACAGTAGGACACAGGTGCCGACCCTCCTGCTGCAGGGGCTGCTAAAGGCATCAGTGCCATTGTGACAGGAGCTGCCACCTCTGTCAGGTCTATCAGCAACTCCAGGCTGGGAATGGCACAGGCACCTGTCCTGGGGCTTCCAGGGGGCCCCAAAATGCCTCCTCCTGCAGCTCCTTCCCAGCCCTCCTTCCAGGAGCAATGGCAGCTCTTGGGGGCCCCATCTAGGCCAGATCAAGAGTAGGAGCTTGATTTTAGACTGACATTTGGGTACCTGCTACAGGGAGAGAAGCTCAAGGGACAGACAGCAAACACCACTGAGTCCGTAAGAACTCCAAGTGACCATTCCCACTGCCTGCGGGGTCCTGGAGGAGCTGACCCCCTCCATAGCAGGTCAGCCCCCAGGACAGGGAGCTTATTCAGCTGTCACTGCAGGCAGGAGGGCTCCATCCCCATCACCTGCAGGTGAATGAGTATCTGCAGCACCCATGGGTGGCTACACCTGTTCACAGAGAACATACCAAGAGAACCTAAAGTGCCACGATTGGGTAGCATTGGCAGGAGGTGAGCTGTCCTCACGGGTACCCCAGAAACAGACAGCAAATCCCCCACAATAAATACATTCCTGATCCATAGCTTATTGAAGTGCTACTCGAAGACAGAGGCAAAGCCAGCACCATGTTACCACCAGGCCTCCCCCCAACCAACTTTGGAAACTGGTGATACCAATACACAGACCCTGGGGCAAGTCAGGCCCCCAGCCCTGCCCCTGCCACCCCCTCACTGCCCCCAGTCCCTGCTGCCTCCCCAGGCAGAGGTGCCATGGAGAGGAGGCACTTGACGTTCCCCAGCAGCCAGACGAGTTGCCTATGGAGCTTTGGGACAAACACACATTTATAAAATGCCAGTATTAAGAGCATCCTGCAGTCAGGAAGCGCAGCTGCACCGCGGCTCCTGCCAAGTGCTCTGCAGCTGGCAGCTCCCAGTGGGGCCGGCCATGTCCCCGGCTCACAGAGACCCACACTGGACATGCGTCAGTGTGCCCTGAGCCCAGAGCTCGCCCAGAGAGCTGTGCCCAAGTAGCAACGCTGGTGAGAAGCTGTGGGAGCCCACCCTGCCAGTGATCAGCTCAGCTGCTGCCCAACAGGCCCACAACAGGGCCCCAGCTCTTATGTCCTGTCTCTGAAGTGGGTGCTTCAAGGAGGAGGCAATTCCTGCTGCCAGGGCCCCTGCTGGCTCAGCCATAGGATTTGTGTGCCTAGAGCTCATCTCCGTGCAGGGCTCAGGGCTCTGTGAACTCAGGAAGTGCTGCAGTGAGGAAGCTGCAGGAGCAGGTGTACCTGGGTTCAGCTTTTCTGGTTCATGAGCCAGGAGAAGAGCAGTTTCCTGGGCCGGGGTCTCCTGGCCTGCCGGACACGCACAGCCCGCGGGGACCGCCACACCTTGATGGTGGTGTCATCACTGGCTGTCAGCAGCAGCTCCTGCTCCACCGGGCTGAACGCCACTGAGTTCACCACGTTGTCGTGCTGCAGCTTGGCCAGGCAGATGTTGTAGTGTCGGTCCCAGATGTAGCCGTGTCGATCCTCTGCCCCGCTGGGGTGGAGAGACAGTGGTCAGGGTGTCCCACTGGTCCCAGTGTCAGCCCAGCAGCCCCAACACCCTGCTCTTCCCTCCCATCCCTGTCCTTCTGCACAGATGGGGCCAGAGGGTACCCCCAGCCCATCTCCATGAGCTTCATCCTGCACAGGCAGCTCCCTCTGGGATCCAGGGCCCCTCAACTCACCCCACAGCATATGCAGCCCCAAGAAGGGCATTTGCCACCTCCCACCAAACACACCACAGTCCCAGATTTACCTTTTCATCAGGGATTTACATCAGGATACCTACAGCAGGACCAGGGCAGACAGCCTATATCAGCACCTTCCAAGTCAGTCCCTCTGCTCTTTCCAATCCCATTCCCTGCTCTGCTCCCAACACACAGGAGTGTCCTGCTCACCCGGCCATCCCACAGCAACAGCCCCAGACCCTCCCAGATGCAGGGTCAGGATCCTGCCCACCCTCTCACCACACACCTCGCTACAAAGTCCCTGCTGACATCCAGGAAGATGAAGAAGCACTCCTCATTGGGTGTGTAGGCCCGGTGTGCACGCAGCGCTCGCTTCACCTCCTTCATGGTCTTTAGGTCGAACACATGCAGGTCAATCTCCTCAGCAATGGGAGGTGGCTGCATCGGATCTGAGATGACGCAGTCCCGCGGCCAGGCCCGGCTGTTCACATACAGGTACCTTGGGAGGGCAGGGAAGGGTTACCTGCACTGCACCAGAGCTCACAGAGACCCCAGCACAGCAGGGATGGAGCCTGCAGCCCAGCTCACTGAAATCCAGACTGAAATGGGAACAGGCTGCTGGAACACTCCTGGCCATGTATAGAAAGGACCACAACACCTGAGAGGCAGCTCTAGGGGTCAGGTCTCCCCTCTCCAATCCCGTTAAAACCATCCTTCAGGATGGGAGTGTCTTGTGCACAGCAGGTGAAGTGGAACTCTGCCCCCCTGCTCCATTCAGGTGAGACCCCACCTGCAGAGCTTCTTCCAGCTCTGGGATCCCAACACAAGAAGGATGTGGAGATGCTGGAGAGAGTCGAGAGGAGGCCACTGAGATGCTCCAAGGGCTGGAGCCCCTCTGCTGTGGAGCCAGGCTGAAAAAGCTGGGGGTGTTCAGCCTGGAGAAGACTCCAGAAGACCTTTGAGCCCCCTACAGTGCCTAAACGTGCTCCAAAAGAGCTGGAGAGGGACTTTGGACAAGAACATGGAATGACAGGACAAGAGGGAATGGCTTCCCACTGCCAGAGGGCAGGGTTAGATGGGATACTGGGAAAAAATTGTTCCCTGGTGGGTGGGGAGGCCCTGGCACACAGTGCCAAGAGAAGCTGTGGCTGCCCCTGGATCCCTGGAAGTGTCCAAAGGCCAGGGTGGACAGGGCTTGGAGCAGTCTGGGATAGTGGAAGGTGTCCCTGCCCATGGCAGGGGGTAGAGACTAGATGTTTTTTAAGGCACTTTCCAACCCAAACCATCCAAGGAGTCTATGGACGATCTGCCTCAGGAACAGGACACACTGGTGTGGGCAGCTCCTCCATCTTCACAAGGAGCCTCCCGTCCTGAGCTGGCTCAGGAACACATTCCTGCCGCAGCTGGGGGTGATGCTCAGCAGTAACACACCATTAGCACCTGGATCAGCAGGCACCCAATCCATCCAGTACAGTCACTTCACGTCCTGGTCACCTCAGAGCTTGTGAGCAGTTCTTGCCCACCCTGGCATTGCTGAAGCCCTCTGTGCTCACCGGTGGTCGGGGGAGAGGCCCATGCCAATGATGTGCCCATGGATGTCGATGACATGATCCAGGGAGTCAAAGAACTCATCTGAGCGCCGCTCCTCCCCTAGAACCGGCCCTGCAGTCGTCATCTGATGGGGCAGGATCCTTTTAATCCCTGTGGGAGAGAAAGCAGAGGGAGGCAGTTCCACAGGCTGCTGCCAGCAGGGCTGGGGGAGGCCCCAGGCTTCAGGAAGGGGGTTCCCTTGGTGCTGCTAAGAAAGGAGAACCAGCTTGCTGGGCAAGGTCTGGGACAGGGCTGCTGTCCCAGCCAGGCTCCTTCAGCTCTCCAGGTAGGCTTTGCACCAGGACCTTGCCCATGAGCAAGGTTTTGGCACATCCAACCCCAGACAGGGAGATCCCAGTGCCTGTGGGTACAGCCAAACCTCACCCCAGCCCACTTCTGGAGCACATGGAAGCTGCGCTAGCCCAGGGCATACTAGCTGTAGAAGGGTTTTTCTCCTAAATGAATCCCTGGGCTGGGCCCACTCTCTGCAGTATCCAGCCTGGAGCAGCCCAGCAGATGCACTGGCTGTGGCAGGGTTTTTCTCTGACACTGTCAAATGCAGGTGGGGATCTGTCCCAAAAAGCTCAAAGAACAGGAATTTAAACCTGAACTGTGCTCAAGTGCTTTGCAGCTTCTGAATTTCCTTACTAAAGGAGACACAAGTGATGGGTGAAGAAGCCCTGTCCCCTTCCAGCTCTGCAGAGGTCCCAAACACAAATCATCCCCAACGGCTTCCTGGAGGACCCCTGTAAGCCTCAGCAGCTCCTGGGCACACACAGGTTTCATCCTCAGCAGGTCCAGGGGGAGCTGGAAGATGGCCCATCCCATCCCATCCCATCCCATCCCATCCCATCCCATCCCATCCCATCCCATCCCATCCCATCCCATCCCATCCATCACCCCTCTGCAGGAATTGCTAACACCACCCTTGATTTAGCCCTCTCCTGCAGCCCAAGAAGACAGGGGCTACACCTCAAGTGCAAGGCCATTCCCAATATCCCTGCCCTTGAGCCTGGGACCTTTGGGACAGGATCCCACTGCTGGTGCTCACCAGCATCTTCATCCTCACTTCCACAGCACCATGCTCCCAGTTCCAAACTCAGCCATACATACATGAGTCAGCAAGACAGGCTGCTCAGCCTGGCACCAGCACAAGAAATGGGAACTCAAGGATTTAGGCTGGAACAGCACTGCATAGAGTGGGAGGTAAGTGTAGAGTGAGCTCCTTCAGGTCCTGGGGGCACACAGCAGGTGCTCAGGGCCTGTTCTGCACACAAACCAAGGGGCAAACGACACTGCAGTGACTCATGGTGGGACAGAAACTGAGCCAGTGTCCGGCCCTCCAAGCAGTAGCCTGTGCTGCGAGTGCTGGCTGCCAGCCAGGGAGTCACAGAGTTCAAAGGCATCACACAAATCCCTCGGCACTGGGAGGCTGTGCAGGAATTCAGGAGGCCAAAGGTTCTGCCTTGGTGTGTGGCAGGTCCCAGTTGGCAAGGTGGCCCTGGCTCAGCCCCGGGGGATTCAGGTGCAGCTGCAGCTCAGCCCAGGAGATCCAGGTGCAGCCTCAGCACAGCCCAGGGCTGAGCCAGCTGGGGCAGGCCAAGGTCCACCATGGCTGTCTGCAAACCCAGCCCACGGGCAGGAGCATGGAGCAGAGCTCACTCAGTCCAGGTCATGCTCCTAACTCAGGTGGGCAAAGATGAAATTGCTCTCAAAACTGCTTTCCCCCACCTTAATGGGTTGTACTGGTGTGGGACCATAACATGGGAAGGTCAGGAGAGGAAGGAAGCAAGTATGTAGCTGTGCAAGCAGTGGAAGGAACTGAAACTGTCTGGCTTTACAGCAGTCTTGTCTGGGACCAGCTCCCTCCTTCCCCATGTTCCTGGTCCTTTCCACCTTTCTGCCAGCTTTAGGGTTTCTTGGGGAAACAGCCAGTCTACCTGCTCCTGCTGCCCACTGAGCTGATTTCCTGTAAATTCAGGCTTTGCTAGTCCTGGTGCCTTAACAGGAGTGCCCCAGGTGAGAGCAGGCGATATCCTAACCCAGGACAAGGTCACCAACAATGCCACTGCCTGGCACATGCTGCACCCACAGTCCGTTGCACCCCATTGGGCAAGGAAGCTGCAATCTGCCCAGCATCGCCCACCACAGAAACAAAGGCTGTGGCAGTGAATAATCCCCTGGGAAACCTCCCCCATCCCAAGTGTCTCTCTGAGGCTGGAAGCCCACGTAAGGGTGGTCCCACCCATGGCAGAGGGGAGGCAGGCAAGGGGCAGAGGCACTGCGCAAGTGACTTGCACATCAACTCCATGCTGCTCAGACCAGGCTTGCCCTGATGCCCTGTCAATGCCCACAAGAGAACAGGACTGAGGTCCCTCCACACACTCCTCCAGGGCAAGTGCTGCCCTGCCTGCATCCACTGCTACTCATGGCTGGTGTCCTTAAGCCAGAAGCTCCTTCTTTCTCTTCTGCTCAGCCCTTGCCATGACTTTGGCCACATGTCATGTTGGCAGCAACAAAACAACCCTCAGGCAAGTGGAGGAAGTGGAACTCCCTTCAGTGATGGGGCCTTTCAGAACCCAGAGCAAACTGCAGCTCACAGGCAGCAGAGAGACCAGGTCTTTTCCTGACCCAAATCTCAAGTGCAGCTGCAGCCCAGGCCCCCCAGGGAGCCCCAGCTGCCCCAGGCTCAGACTCAGCCTTACCTATCTGGTGTGGGGAGTAGGTGAGGCATCCTGTGGTGAAGATCAAGTACTTTGTCTTGCTGTTGCTGTCTGTGGGGAGCAAGTTTGGCTCGGGTGGTTTAGTTCTGTTGCGCACAAACAGCTCAGCCACCTTTGTCTCCAGCTCTGTCTCAGTCATGGCAGGCCTCACGCGGCCCTCCATGATATCATCAAAGAGTTGCTGCAGCCCATGCTCTGCCGGCACACCTCCAGCATCCGGCAATTCCTGTACAGCTGGCTCCGGAGGCGGCTTGGGCTTGGCCTCTTCTTCCTCGCTGTCACTGCCGAGATCAAAGACTGGGCAGGTGGAGGAAGCAGCCAGCTGCTCCTCGTAGTCCAGGAGCAGGTCTGGGGAATCATACCGGCTGCAGTCAGCCACCATCACGGTCCGGATGGTGCTGGCATTCAGGTTCTGGATTTTGAACAGTCTCTTCACTACGTTCACATTCTCTGACTCGATGCCCTGTGCGCAGACAGGAGAAGTGAGCAGGAACCACCCCACGTCACTCCCACAGTTCAAACCAAGAGCTGAACTAGCGCAGGGACACCAGCGCCCACCAACCCCTTCACACTGTGTGTGGGACACTGACACACATTAACTGGCCACAGGCTTGCCAGCTCTACTGAGCTCCTTCCCATCCTGGATGGAGACATAATGAGAGAAAACATTCCTGCAGGCAGACAGCAGTGGAACTGGGAAACACACAGGCTGGGCAGCCCTGCTGCCACTGCACCCTGAGGTCATCAGCTGCTGCTACCTGGAGCGTAAAGTGCAGGGCCAGGAGCTGGACGTGATGCTTGTGGGTTCCTTCCAACTCAGGATACTCAACATTCTATGATCAACAAGGATTTCAGGAACAGGCCTCTGTGATAAGCATGAAATGGGATCCCTCTGACCCACAGCAGAAGTGGCAGAGAATTACCAGCTGCACCCCTCAGCAGGGGCAGCTTGGTATCTGCTCCAGACACACAGAGCAGGTCTCTCTCTGCCTCACTGTTCCCAGCCTGCAGCCGTACTCCCACACCCCTGTCATGGACAAGGTCCTTCCTGGCCTCTCAGGGATGGAAGGGGTAATGCTGTAGGGTCACTGTAGCACAGAGGTGTGGCTGTGGAAAGGGTTTTTGCTACTAGAGGATTTTACCTTGGTTCAGCATCATGTTAAAATCATAAAACATGGGGATGAGCAGGTGTGGCAATGAAACAGAGGAAAAATATGGGGAACACGACTGAGCAGCCTAAGTGCCAGGGAGTGAATGAACAGCTTGAGGCCAGCACACTCCGCTCTCCAAGTCTCACGATGGCATCAGAGTCAGCACCTGGCCCAAGGAACCTCAGCAAGGCCAGGCAGGGCTGAGCTCAGCCTCCAGCTCTGAGGAACACCCTGAGCTGCCAAGTGGGAGAAGGGCCATTGCTGGGACACAGGCCAGGCTACAGCAGTGCCAGGCCCAGCTTCAGACTACCAAGGACCTCAGCAGCCCTGCTGTTGGGCAATGCATGCTCTGGAGCACTGCAGCCAAGTCCTCAGCCTAATTAATGGGGCAAGAGTTAATGGGATCTGAGGGCAGAGTTAGAATATTGTAATGAGTACCACAACACCGAGCGTGGAGAAGCCTCACGCGAGGGTTGCCTCGAGCTCAGGATCCTGAAGGCAGGTCAGAGGAGACAAACAGGGAGGACAGGAGGAATTATCCATCCTTCCCTTCAGCCTTCCCTCCCACAGGAGCCAGTGGGAAGCTGCACTGTCTGTGGACCTGGAAAGAAGGCAGCTCACCTGGAAAGCATTGTTCAGCCACAGCACAGAGCAGGAGGTTATGCGCCCAATTCGATGCAGATTGCCTGATATCAAGTTGGTTTCATTAAGCCAGCAGCCAAACACATCATAGGGCTTATTCCTCACCCTGGAAAGCAGCGTGAAGTTCTCTGGAAAGGAAACATGAATGTGAGGCGATGACTTCCAGCAGAGCCCTGGAAAAACCATGTGGAACAGAGGAAGGGGATCCAGGTCTCTGTTGGAGAGGCACAGAAGCAGCACTGCCAACCTCCATCCAGCTCCCAGCCACTGCTATAGAGACAGATTATTTCTCTTTTCTCCAGAGATGTGTGATGAGACCTTGCACAAGAGAAATGAAAATAACAGGGCAGTACACAGAGCCAGAGCACAGAGCAATCCAACCTCCCACTCTGTCCCTGAGCAGGGCCCAGAGCATGCCCTGGGGACAAGAATGAGTTAAACACATACAGAATTTCAGTCCCATCCCTGGGGCTTGGGGCCTCTCCAACCAAGGCAGCTGTGCACTCCTGATTCCTGGCACTGCAGGACTGTGCCACAAAGATGGTGAGAGATAGAACAGTGGGGATAAGCCACACACACAAAGCTGCACCAGAAGTGAAAGAGGCTCAGGTGACGACACCTCAGAAAGCCCTGTGAGACCTAAGAGTGAGACTAGGGCCACAAAGGTGATCTGAGGGCTTGATCCAGCCACTCTGTTTTGGAAATGGGCTGAAAAAGCTGGGGATGTCCCGCCTGGAGAAGAGAAGGCTCCAGGAAGACCTTAGGGACCCCTCCAGTGCATAAAGGGGCTCCAAAAGAGCTGGAGAGGGACTTTGGACAAGGCCATGGAATGACAGGACAAGAGGGAACGGCTTCCCACTGCCAGAGGGCAGGGTTCAATGGGATACTGGGAAAATATTATTCCCTGTGAGGGTGCTGAGGCCCCTGCACAGGGTGCCCAGAGAAGCTGTGGCTGCCCCTGGATCCCTGGAAGTGTCCAAGGCCAGGCTGGACAAGTCTTGCAGCAACCTGGGATAGTGGAAGGCATCCCTGTCCATGGTAGGGGGCTGGAATAAGGTGAGCTTTAAGGTCTCTTCCAACCCAAAACATTCTGGGTTTCTGTGGTTCTGTGTCCAGCACCACATAAGCCAGAGGCAGGTGCTTCAAGATGAGTGACATGGATAACCTTTGCCCAGACTGGCATTTAGAAAAGAAGTGAGGCTAAATACACATCACACTGCCTTGAGGTGCTGCTGCGGTGACATGAGCAGAGTTAAGGCTGTCTGTGAGGTTTCTCCTCTAGAACTGTGATTGGAACCCCTAAGCTGAGGTGTCAGGAGGCAGGACAAGCTGAGGAAAGGCCACTGCACACCCAAAGAAGAAGGGAACCCCCTGACCCAGCATTCTTATGCCTCAGGGAAGCCAAACATACCCATGCTGATCACAGCAATCTCCCCTGAGGAGGAGTTGTGAGGCCCCACAAAGACACCAGATACCAGCAGGAGGGAGTCATCGGAGTTGAACTGGGAGAACTGGGTGTAGCTCCAGTTATACGGCCTCATGTTGGAGCTATGCTGCAGGGAGATGTCCAGCTCATTGCTCCAGATCTACAGAGAGATGGACAGTCAGGAAGTTGCGGAGGGGTTCCACTTTATCTGTTCAGCCAGCACTCACCAGGACATGAAAAGCAAACAATATCACAAACCCCATTTAACTGCCTCCCAGTCCCCATATCCCTGTTCATTTCCCTGACAGAAAAAGGAGAGGGGCTAAACAGAGAACTCCTGCTCCATTGGCCAGAGGAGACTGTGTTCAGGCAGTGAATGGTGCTGTCACAGCAGGGTTTCCAGCATGTTCAGAGAGATTCCTCCCAGGACAATCACTCATGCAAGCCACGATCCACTGCAGTGGATCGTTATCTCCCACTCAGGCCCAGGCCACAACAGGGCACTTATTTGCATGTAGAAAGCAAAGCATCTCAGCCACCTCCACACACACACACAGACTGGAGCTGGAATCCACAGCCCTCAAGGCTACATTTGCAAGAGTCGTTAGTTCTGTGGCTTAGAGAACAGCTCAGCAGGAACCAGCCAAAACCCAGGGACATCTGGTCAAACCTCTCCACAGACTTCCCAAAGGGAAGCTCTCAGGGCTAAGCCCCACTGGACCATGGCCACAAGGGCTGGGCAGGGCACCTACCACTTTACCTTGACCGTGCAGTCTTTGGAGCAAGATGCAAACAGGCAGCCAGAGTGGGAGAAGCTGAGGTGCAAAACTTGGTCATTATGCTCCTTCAGGGCCTGCACTTCCACACAAGGGATGGTGTCATAGAGCCTCTGGAACTCATCATACCAGGAGACAGCACCTGCAGCACACAGCAGGGACACAGGACAGGAGTGTGAGTGGAGAGAAACAGAGCTGGGCTAAACATGGCAACAGTCTTTATTAAACCAGTCCTGGCTCCTGTGAGCAAGGCCAGGAGCTCTGCTGGGGCACCAGCCCAGGGCTGCACTCAGCTACCAGCCCTCAGCATTTTCCTTAGTAGCTTCCCTACTTTCACACACAAAACCATCTTTCTTTCAGTACACCCACAGCTCCACACCACACCTCTGCTTTCCAAACCAGCACAGCCCCTGCTGGAACAGCCCAGGCAGAGGTGCTGGCTGTCAGACCAAAACCTTGCTCAGGACAAAACAGTCCTGAGAAGGAACACATGCTCCAGTACAACCAAACCAACAAGGCTGGTGACAAGAGGGAAGCTGGGAAGCTGCTCCTCACCATACCCAGCTCTGCACTGATTATCTCTTGTCTAACACAGAATTAAGATGGTTCCAGAAAGGGTCTGGGACCAGGAAAAAAATATCTCCATGAGAAAAGAGATTTGAAAATATGAGAGAGGAGAACAGGAGCTGGAGACAGTGTGCTGAGCACAGCCTGGGGCACACTCATGGGAGTCTTACTGATGGACAGTAAGAGACAAATGAAGATTTTTAATGAAGGGCCTGGCCAGGCAGTCTACAGACTCCTTGTAGCAGCAAATCCCAAAGAAGCAAAAAGGATTAGACATGTATATGGATAAGGGCCAACTTTCCTAGTGACACTGAACAGGACTGAAGGATTTTTTGGAACACACTGTAGCCCAGGAGGCACCTGCTCCTGGTGCCTCCTGGGCTACAGTGGACCAACTTGCTGCCAGCACATCCAAGTGCTGCTTGAGGTTGGAAAATTCAGCCCCCTCTGAACCTCCTGGTCCTGGTCCATCCAGCTGGGAAACCCTGGGCAGGCCCCATTTGGCCAAGCAAACCCCACATTTCCTCCTACAGACTCACTGGATACCATTCCTCCAACCATGGGGCTGCCCAGGGCAAGCAGACTGGCAGGGGTATTTCCCAAACTCGTGCTCCAGGCCCTTCCCACACCTGCCAACTATCTCTGCCCTGCTGCCTTGTGCAGGCTGCCCACAGCTCCAGCAGCCAGGGAGGTGCCTGAATATGTTACTGAGCTACGCTGACTGCTTGATCCTAATTAGTGCTCAAGAACAGGGCTGGCAGCTGACTAAGCAGCTCCAGAAGGCTGGGAGGGAACAAACCTGGTCAAAAGGCTTCAGATAAACCCTAATGAGAATGTCCTCAGCCCCCTGGAGCACCCAGGGTCTGCATGAGTGAAGTCACACAGCCTGGAGGAATCCCATCCACATCCCACCTCCTCCCAGAGCTCTTCTGCACTGATGTTCCTGCTGCAAGATCAGATCCCACTGCCACTGCCTGATCTTTGGCATTTCTTCCTGCCCTTGTGTAGCCACTGCAACTCCAATTCCCTCAGCCACAGCGGGAGCCCCCTGCATAGCTCTTCCATGCCCTGCAACACACTGGGGAGAGAAATCCCCCTCGGCAGCAGGAGACTGCTTGGAGAGAAATGCCCCTCGGCAGCAAGGGCTTCTGCTGCCAGGTCCCCAAGGCCTGTCCCAGCTGGTGTGACAGAGCTGGATCATCCTTCCAGACTGAACCAAACTCCTTCCTTAGCAGGGAGCAGAGCTGTGACCACACGACTGCCACCCCCAAACCCTCTGACAGCTCAGCCAGGGACAGCCCTGCCAGGCTCAGTCAGCCCCTGCTGTGAGCCCAGATAAGTCCAACCTGCCCTGGCGCAGTGGGCCAGCTGCTGACTCAGCATATGCCCCCAGTGCTGTCACAAGGCCACACGTCTCTCAGACAGGTACAGGTGTCCCTGCACAGCCCAGCCCCTGGGACCCTCAGTGCAGCCAACGGTACTTGTGGCAGTGCCTGGTCCAGTTGGAGAAGGGACAGAGCTGCAGCAGAGAGGCTACCAAGTCCCGGGCAGACAAAGCCAACAGTGATTCCACGGATCCCATGCAGGATGTGATGCAGCAGTGTGTGGTGACTCACTGCGGCTCCCGGGATCTCCCTGGGCAGCAGTTCCAGAGAGCACCTGCCTAGAGAGCTCAGAAACCTCCTTTCTGTGAAAAGAAAGGAAACGCAAAGCATCGTCAGCCCTTTGACCCCCATTTCTGAAGAGTCTGGACAGTCCCAGAGCCTTTTCCGTGCACATCTCAGCCCATGACACATGACTTCGTGACACAGCTGAGGGAACGAGATTCAGGGGCTCTACCACCCCGACACCGGCGGGCAGAGGGCAGAGGGCAGAGCGGGGAGAGAGGAGTCTCCGTTCCGGGCTCACGGCAGGCACCGTCCCCCGGGATCAGCCCCGCGCCCCGGAGCGCACCTGGGTGCCGCGGCACATCCCGGGACACGCGGTAGTAACGGTAGAAAAGCTCCTTCCACAGGAATTCGTCGCGGGCCACGGCGTGCCACTGCTGGCAGACGAGCCCCACCGAGAGCACATCGGTGTGGTCCAGGTACAGGAAGATCTCGAACAGGACTGTGTCTGGGAGCCGGGGGCAGCCCGCGTCCATCGTGTCATTCTGCCGCCGAGCCTGGAACAGAGCGGAGGGCTGGAGACAGGCCCGGACCGAGGACCCGCACCCACCGAGGGCCCGCGGCCCCCCTGTGTCTTGCTCGCTGCTCCCTTCGTGCCATGCCCGGTGTCCTGGTGCCCCCCATGGCCGGTGTCCCCCCCGTGCCGTGTCCGGTTTCCCCGGCGTCCCCCATGGCCGGCGTTCCCCCCGTGCTGTGCCCTGTGCCCCCCATGGCCGGCGTTCCCCCCGTGCCCTGCCCGGTGTCGCCGCTGTCTCCCCGCACCTCGGCGGCTGCGCTGCCCCCGCTCCGCCCCCCCACTTCCGGCCGGCGCTCCCGGCGCGCCCCCACCCGCCAATCACCACGCACGTCCCGCCGCAGCCCCGACGACGCCAGCACAGAGAATGCCGCAGCGCGCCAGGCACAGCGAGCCGAGCGCAGCGCGATCGCTCACGAGCGTCCGTGCGGCAACAGCGCTTCCCCACCCTGCCTGACCACGCCCCACGCAGACCACGCCCCAGCCCGGAGTAGGCCCCGCCCAGCCATCACGGCCACGCCTCAGCTAGGCCCCGCCCTACCGCGGATGGGGCCCGAATCTGTGACCGAGTCCCCCCACCCTGGCCCTTCAACCCCGGCCCTGCCCGGGCCCAATCACGGGGCCCCAGTCGGGCTCGGCCCCGCCCGGCCCTGACCTGAACCCGGCGCTGACGCTGGCGCTGACCCTGGCGCTGACCCCGGCTGGCCGCCACGAGGGCGCCTGGCTCCCGCCCTTGCCCGCCTGGCCCCGCCGCTTCCCTGCAGCGCGGGCCTCGCACACAGGCACATGGCAGCCCTGCGCACCCTCCTGCTCCTCGGGCTGCTCCTCAAGGCGCTGGGGCTGCGCGCGGCGCAGAGGCAGCGGCCGCCCCCGAGCCCGCTGGAGAAGGTGGTGGCTCAGGAGGGGCTCAGCCTCCCCCAGGTGAGGGATTGGGCAGGGGGGTCTGTGGGCACCCGTTGACCCCGCACTGGGGTGAGCTGCAGGGAGCCGCGGTGGGTCCTGTTCCGTGTCCCCCTGCAGGGCAGACCCCCGGTAGGCTTTGCAGCCCATCCTCTTGTATCCCCGTCCTGGGCAGACCCCGGGTGCCACTCCCCCCAGGCCCACCCTTGCAGCCCATCTCGTGTCCCCCTCTAGGGCTGGCCCCCCATGTCCCTCTCCAGATTCAGCCTCCCAGCCCATCCCCTTCCCGAGCCCCTCGGTGCCCCCCGCACACAGCCAGGGCTGCTAGAGTGCAGCTCAGCCCCAGCACTGCCCACAGAGCTGCCCTCGGGGCGGATGCAGGGACCGGAGCCTCGCAGGGACCCCCATCCTCACCTATCTGGAGCTGCCGAAGGGCCGGTACAGCCGTCCTCACTCTGGGGCTTGGGTTGAACTTGGGGCTCTGCTGGTGGGGCCGAGCTGGGGCTGCAGCATCAGGTGATGCCCAGCACAGACCCATTGTGGCACTGGGGTGCCCGCAGTGCTGTGGGCAGTGTGAGCCATGGGCAGGTGCCTTGGACACCCCTTACACACCCCAGCCTGTCCCCATGCCAGGGTCCTTCTGCCCTGCCATCCCACCCACCAGCAACTGAAGGGCAGTTGTGCCCAGTGGGCACCCCAAGGGGCAGGCTGTGGGCAGAGGTGCCAAGTGAGGGGAAAGTTAGTGCTCAGGGTGGTTGAGTGGTGGCACCCCAGGCTGGTGGCCCTGTATATGGTGACACCCCAGTACCATGCAGCTCTCAGGGAAGTGGTTCCTGGTCGGCATGGCCTCCCGCTGCAGCAATCTGGCAGAGCAGAGCCACCAGCTTGAGGCCACAACAGTGATGGTGACCATCCTGGACAGGCAGAGCTTGGCCATCAGCACCTTCAGGAAACTGTGAGTGATGCTGGGCACAGGGACCGCAGGCAGGGACAGGGATGCTACAGGCAGGTCAGAACAGGACTGGTGCCCTGGGATGGGGGCAGGGGATGCTGAGAAGGATGGGAGCTGTGAAAGCAAGTCAGAGCAGTGCCAGCCCTAGTCACAGGCTTCAAGGAGGACAGAGCTGTTCCAGAGCCACGTGTGGGCGGGATACCCTCTGGGGAGTTTTGTAGTAGAAGCCTTGGCCATGATGGGCACCCTGCCACCTGCATGGCCACCAGCCCAGGGTGGGCTCAGGGTGCTGAGGCTGATCAGTGTGGGGACAGCCAGGCTGGCAAAACTGAGACATGTGGTGGCTCCATGGCTGCCCAGCCTGGGACTGGCTCTTGGGATTATCCCAGGGGCAGCATGGCTGAGGATGGGGACCTTCAGCACATCTGTGAGCACTTTCCCCACCCTGCTGGGCCCTGAGGTCCTGACCAGGCTTAGTGCTGCAGGGAGGTGGCAGGGACTCCTTGGGCTCAGCAGATATTGAGGTTCAACGTCTCTCACAATGTCTCCATGGTGTTCTGGGACATCTTTCCCTGGGGAGAAAACAAAGTCCCATGGAAACAGACAGCATGTGTACCCTGGCAGGCAGGGACCCAGGAAGATCCTCTCCAGCGTGTACTAACATCTCCTCCTCCTCTCCCCATGCAGGGACAGGGTGTGCTGGGAAATCAGGCAGCACTACCTTCCCGCCCAGACTCCTGGACGCTTCCTGCTGAAGGGTGAGGAAGATGGGGCTGGGGTGGCTGGAGGCTGCTGGAGCCACCCAGTCCTGCTTTTAGCAGGGCTTTGGTACCAGTGTCTCTCTTCCCAGTGCCCTCCCAGCATCTTATGTCTCAGGTCTCTAAGTGCCAGGTGCCGTCACAGGTGACACCACGGGCTGATGCCTATGGGGCTGCCCCACTCTGCCCCTGATTTTCACCCTTTATACACCCGGCTTGTGGTGAAATGAAGCCCCTGGATGATGCCAGGGCTAACCAGGATTAACCGGGACTAACTAGGCTCTTGTCCTTTCCAGGGCAGAGGAAAAGCAGCAAGATGGATGTGGTAGTGGGTGAGGCCGACCCCAGCAGCTTTGTCATCCTCTATTACCAGAAGGGCCACAGCATCTCTGTTAAGCTCTATGGTGGGTCAGGGCTCGGGGCCTCATGGCAGGTGAAGGACAGGGGTGGGAAACCTGTCCCTGTGCTGGACTCAGGAGATGCCAGCTGAATCCTTGGAGGACCCAACATGGGAACGGGGGTCACTCCCCAGCTGGAGAATGGTCCCCAGATGCTGAAGGGGCAATGGTAAGGGGGGAACTGGGAACCCACTTCTCTGAGCTGAAAGACCCCTGGGCCCTGAGCCATGAGGCAGGGGCATGGGGGCCTTGTGCAGGGGCATGGGGGCCTTCGGAGCAGGGCCAGGTAGGGCCCGAGGCCACCGGTCGTGTCTCCCCACGTGCAGGACGGACCAGCCTGGTCAGTGACGCCATCGTGGACAAGTTTGAGCAGCACGTCAGGGCTGTGGGTCTGAGTGAGGATGTGACCTACTACTTCCCCACCTATGGTGGGTGGCACATGGTCCTTGGGGAGACCCATGTGGGGTCTGTCCCCATGCTCCAGCCACCCCAGGGACAAAAATGCAAGGATGGGACTGCACCCTGTAATGTCCTGGGAGTGATGGAGCTGGAGGATGCTAGGTCCCAGATAAAGTGACACCCCCTGGGCTCTGTCTCTTGCAGGGTTTTGTGACGCCGCAGATGAGTTTCACATCCTTGATGGTGAGTTGGGGATGCAGGGTGATGTGCTGAGTGCCCTCATGTGGCAGGCTTTGTTCCACACTGGGCACAAGTGGGGTGTCCCTGTCCTGGCTGTGGACTAAGCACACTGGGCCAGATCCATACTCTACTGTGGCTGTGTGGTCTTGCCCCAGGAGTGTCGGAGGACTGGTCTGGCACGGGAGGGCCGTACCAGACTACTCCTCAAAATGGAGTTTGTGCCCTTGCGTGGCAAACCCTCACTCAGGATGGGCATCAGGTATATCCTGGCAAAGCAAACCCTATTCACCCCCCACATGGGTCAGACTGGGCTTGATAGATCTATGTTGGTGATTCCTGGGGTAAGGGCTGGTCTGGGATGGGATGTCCTGGCACAGGGGAACCCGGGGTGAGGGCTGGGGACAACTCTATCACTTGTCATTGGTTCTTGGGGAGGCAGAGGTAGGTCTCTATCCTACCTCTGGACATTCTACCAGCCCCTCAGTACTTCTCTTCCTTACAGAAACGAAGCTGTAGGTGCAGATGGAGGTGCCAGGGGGTCCCAGAGCTCAGTCCTCATGTCAGCTAGCTGCTGCCCATGGCCTCACAGGTCTGAGCCACATTCTCATGAGCTCCCACTGCTGCTCCACAGCTCTGCAGCCAGCTCTGGGGCTGCTCAGCCCCTCCAGCTGTGCTAGCAGCTGTCCTTGTCCTGTGCCCCCCAGCTTGTGTTCCCCCTCTGCTCTGTGCCTAACTCTCCTGCAGCAACCAGGAACACCCTAATAAATGCCTCAGAGAAGAGCCTGTGTACAGGCCAGTCCACCTCTTGGTCTGCCCCAGTCAGGCCAGCACTCTCTCCGCCATGGGCTGCCAGTGCCCTGGACATGTGCTCCTGGCTGGGGTATGCTGTGTGGGTATTGGGGGGCTGTGCATCCCCCTTCCATGCAGACCCCCACCATCTTCTCCCTGCGCCCTCCCCACCCATGGGATAGTGGGGCAGGAATTGTGGTGCTGCCTGTGGTCCAGCTGGCGGGGGCAGGGGAGGTCCCAGCACTGAGAGGAACAGCACCATGCCTGCGGCCACAGGGGGCATGGGCTTAGGGGCAGTGGGGACAGCACAGTATCTGCCTTTTCCCCTAACAATCTGGGAGATCTGTCAAGGACCCTAGGGAGGAAATCTCAGTCCTGCAATCCTCCTGCTTCCCATCCCCAGGGCCTCCAAGGCTGCCAAACACCCCGTTCCCCTGCCCCAGCCAGCAGTGTGTATTAACCGAGAGGCTGCTGCCTGAGCTGGGCCCCTGCTTGCACAGCCAGCACCTCTCAGAGAGACAGGCTGAGCACTGGGAGGGCTGTGAGGACATGCACTAGGAGAGAGCCCCAGGGTCAACGCTGCAGCTCCTCATCAAACCCCTCCTCCCTGTGTATGGAGCCTGGCTGAGGCCATCCTGCCACACATTCCAGGTGAGCGGTGCCCATTGCCATTGGATTCAGGAGTGGACGGGGAACAGCCCCCACAGCAGGCAGGTGGGGGGTCCCATACCCCCTGCAGCCCCTGGGGCAGGGAGCAACCCTCTACTCCCAGCACCGGCATTTTGCAATCCTAGTGGGAACTGGTAACACATGTTGTTTATCAGGGAATTATGTAAGGGAAGCCACGTGATGTGCCCAGAGCCAGGCCATGTTCCCACCACCCACATGCAAGGCAGCTGTGTCCAGTCCAGCCGCCCCCTGAGGCGTGACAGAGCTGGGCTGTGGTGGATCCAGCACACTTTACCTGAGCCCCAAAGTGTCTGCACTGGGCCGGGCAATATGGGGCAAGGGGAGCTGGGCTGGTCCCCAAGGATTCCCCACACCCCTCGTCCTGGCTCAGCTCATCCATGGTTGGGGTTAAACCATATCTGGTGCAAACACCTGGGTTATGCCCAAGGTTCTGTGTCCAGCTGCCATGGGGACCCACAGCCCAGATATCCCATCTTGCTTTCAGCCCTGCTCTTCCGGTCCCATTGGTGTCCCCCTGTGCCCCCAAGTGCTCCCATGCTCCTGAGCATGCACCAGCTTTACCACCCAGGTCCTTGGGCTGGCTCCCAGCTTTGCCGCCCCTAGGAGAGCTGGGCACCACCTGAGTATCCATCAAGCACCCTCTCCTGCCACCTGGGCAGAGAGCTGGGAGTACCTGGCAGCAGGGGGGACTTTGTGTTCATGCCACAGTGCCAGGTGACAGTGAGACCCATAGATAGAGTTCCTCCAGCACCCCGAGGATGAGCTCAGGGGGAGACTGAGCCCCAGCCCAGCATGCGGGGCCCCAGTCAGGCTCTCGTGATGTCCAGTTCTGCCTGGCTCAGCTTTTGTTTTGTTTTGTTTTCATAAATCCACAGGGCCAGGCAGGCGCGGGGTGCACGGGGCAGGGCAGCCTCACAGCGAGGCACGGGGAAGGGAATGTGCAGGGGGACTGCCAGGGGAAAACCAGCTGTTGTGAAAACATGCTCCTTATGTAAAGCACCTTGGCAAGGCTGTGCTGTGGGGCTGGGGCTCTGCCCAGCATGGCCAGCCCTTCCCAAAGCCTGCCAGACCCATGGGCGTTGCTGCTGGAACACAGCATACCATCCCCTGCCCTCATCCTGCAGGGGCTCCCCAGATTGAAAGGGGGGGTGGGGGTGGACGACACCTTAGTGCCTGCTAGTGACCCCAAACCAAGAGGGAGGGCATCTCTAGCCCCTCTTGGCAAAGGGTGCAGGGTGATGGGGCAGGTGGGGTGTGAAGCTCTGGGGTCCATCTGGCTGCATGCTGGTCCCCAGGGAGCTGAGCATGGAGCTCCCCAGCTCACCAGTGGGATGCACTGGAGCTGCACCCCGGTGGGACACACCCCGAGTGTGCTAGGGCTAACAGAGATGCTTTCTTGGGTGATGCAGGGACTTGAGTCAGGGCAAAGCAGGGGGTCCCAAAGGAGCACACGCTGGTGTCATGTCCCATGGGCTGGGTTGGTACCTGACAGGCACCGGACATTCCCTCCACTGGAGCCCCACTCTGGGTCCGAGTGAGGCTACCCTGTGTAGATGGGGCAGCACTGGCCCCTGTCCGCGGGCTGCTCCCCGCCCCAGCCCGGCAGCGCTGGGGGCAGGGTGGCCACTATGCTGGCCGCTGGCTGTTTTCATTGCAAAGCAGTTTGGCACCCTGGAGCAAATATGTCGTGTCAACAGGAGGGAAGCATTCGCAGGATCCCCTGCTTGCCCTTTGGCTTCAGCGCTCTGTCCTGCTCCAGCTTGCATAACGGCACGGGGGGAGGCAGGGCTGGCTCCCCGGGGGCCTCGCAACACCAGCCCATAAATAGGGGCTCGACAAACTCTCCGGCACTGCAGCGCTCTGCCTTCTGCTCTCGGCTCGGCTCGGCTTGGCCATGCAGTCCACACTGCTCGGCATCCTGGGGCTGGCCCTGCTCGGGACACTGCATGCCCAGGACGGCATTCCTGTCCAAGCTGACTTCCAGCAGGACAAGGTGACCCAGGCCAACCGGCATCACCTGTGCGGAGGTTTGGGGTGTTTTGGGGGATTCTTGCCCTGAAAACGTGAGGAGGGGATGGTGCAGGTGGGTGGGGGGGCCAGGCTCGCACTGGTACCCATGCAGCTCCCCATCCTGGGTGCCTCCCAGTGCCTGGGTTTGGTGGCTCTAGAGGGGATTCAGCATCCAAGCTCCAGCCTGTGGGGCAGGACCATGGGTTAGGCATGGGTCTCAGCTGCTGCTGTGCTGTGGAGTAGGTGTGGATACACAGGGATCTTACAGGGGAGAGTGAGAAATGCAATCTCAGTCTGACAGTACAGAGATGGTCCATGGGAGGCCCTCCCTGACAAAAACGCCAGCCCAGGCCCACAAAAAACCAAGGGCTGCCGTGCTAGGGCATCCCATACACCCGTCTGCGCCTGGAAAGGTTCTGGGGGACACAGCCACCCCAGGAAGGTGATTGAGATGGAGGGAGGCACTTTCTGCAAAGACAGGAGTCTGGGATGTCCTGCAGTGGTGATCCCAGCACAGCTGATCTCTGAGGCTGAAAGTTCCCCTCAAGGGCATCACACTGCTGGCTCCATATACTGGACTGGAATGAGCCATGCTGGACCCAGTGTCCTGACCCCTTCTTAGACTCCCAGATGGATGGAAATGGCCTCTCAGAACCAGGCAGTCCTGTCACCCCCTGGGCTTGGGGCAAAGAGGAAGGAAACACCCAAGTGCTGGGCAGTGAAGGGCATGTCATGAAACAGGGATTGCCTTGTTCCTGGATTTTGTGGTTGCCAAGAGCTGTAGCAGCTCCCTGGGGGACAGGACCCTGGGACACTATAGGGAATGGGCTGCCAGGGGAGAGGGACATGGCCTGGGCTGGGGCTGCTGGGGGCTGAGGGGTGAGACAGGGTCTGTGCGCAGCTGGGGCTGAGTGGAGGTTTTGTGCAGCTCACAGGGCGATGGTACAGCATTGGCCTGGCCTCCAACTCTAACTGGTTCAAGGAGAAGAGGCACCTGATGAAGATGTGCACTACCATCATCTCCACCACCGCAGATGGGAACCTGGAAGTTACCTCCACCTACCCCAAGTATGGGGCATGGGGAGGGGGTGAGCAGGGAAGGGGTACTGGGGGTGGGCAGTGTTGCACTGCCTGCTGCTGTGCTCTCCAGGGGTGACCAGTGCGTGACGAGGAACAGTCTTTACACCAAGACAGAGCAGCCGGGGCGTTTCAGCTACACCAGCCCACGTGAGTGCCCCGCTCCTGTGGGGCAGCCCGTAACATGCTCACAACCCTGCTGTCCCTGCTTCTGCTTTGGGGCTGATTCAGAGCTCAGGGCTGAGCTGTGCCCCCTATCCTCCACAGGCTGGGGCAGCAACCACAACATCCATGTGGTGGAGACCAACTATGAGGAGTATGCCTTGGTGGCCACCCAGATCTCCAAGAGCACTGGTTCCTCCACCATGGTGCTGCTCTACAGTATGTCTGCCCTGGGACCCCCATGCTGTCCACCCCCCTGGGATGTCTGTCTTTCCCATGGGAGAAGGGCAACATAATTTCCAAAGCTGGGGTGACCCATGGGGGGATGATGGCTGGGTCAGGACCCCCTTGCTGGGCTGCCCAGTACAGCAAGTACAGGGTGGCTGCCTCTCACGCTGCTCTTGGCTGCAGGCCGGACAAAGGAGCTGAGTCCAGAGCGCCTGGAGATGTTCACCCAGTTCTCCAGGGAGCAGGGCCTGACGGACGACGAGATCCTCATCCTGCCCCAGACGGGTGAGGCTGGGAGAACAGGGAGGGCATTGGGGAGTAAGGGGTGAGATACCCCAGGGGGACTGAGAGGGAGGAAACCCTCCTGGCTTGTCTCTGCCTCTCTATGGGGCCAACATGGGGCCAGCCATGGAGTGCCCCCATTCAGGGTCCCTCAGGGGGGCTGAGGTCTCACAGCCCCCAGAGGAGCTGATCTCCCTGTTTCTTCCTCCCACAGACAAATGCATGGCGGATGCTGCTTAGGTGAGTCCTGCTTTTGCTGTGGGTGCTTTAAGCCACTTCACCCCACAGAGCCCCTAGCCCTTCCACAACCCTTACCCAGGCTGCTCCCCTCCTCACACCTACTGGGGATCCCCCACCCAGCCCTGTGAGGCACCCCAGGCCCTGGGTGGTGGGTGCCCACCCACTCAGTGTGGGGCTGGCCAGGCCCATGTCCCCCTGTGTGTCACCCAGTCTCCTACAGCTCAGCCATGCTCACCCCCCATTTTTCCCAGGCAGACCCACCAGCTGCTGCCAGCCAGAGCCCCAACAGTGTCACAAGCTGGTGACCACCCTGTCCCATCCCACACCCAGTGCCCCCCAGCACTGCAGCAGTCTTCGCTCCAGAGCTTCACAACCCACACCTCTACCCCTGTTTCAATTAAAACCCATAAAAAAACAGCCCTTGCCTGCTGGATTATTGTAGGGCAGCCCCAACAAGGCGATGGGGAGGGGGAAGCATGGCAAGTGGGGTTGGGACTGGGGTTGGGGGTCAGGGCTGACCCCAGCTCCTGCCCACGGATCTTCTGGGCTGAGACTCACAGCCCCATAGCACAGTGCTGTCTGGCCATTGAACCTGCCCCATCCCAGAAAAAAGGGTCCCCAAGGCTGAGACCCAGGGGTACATCTACTCCCCTCTGCCTCTTGGGCACCCTGGGCTCCCCTAGCCTCCCTGCCTTGGTTTCCCTGCTGCAGAGCAGGCTGGCAGCGTGGGAATGGGGCAATGGGCAATCACAGGGGTTCACCAAAAGTTTGGGGAAGGTTGGTCATGAAGCAGAAGGATGTCTTTGAGTTCTGGGTGTGGCTCGATCCTGACAACCCCCCTGGGCTCCATCCCATGAACCTGGACCCTCTGCAGCAGTAGGGTCTGAGCCTGCTGCCACCAGCCTGGGAGGGCACCAGGCTGTGTCTTAGCCTGGGGTAGAACACCAGCACAACCATTCTCTGCCACTGAGCATCCTGAGGCAGGATCCATCCCATACTGACAGACTCCAGAAGCAGTGGGAACAGCCAGGAGAGGGCCTCTGGATGTCCCTTCTCCAGACATAGAGCAGGCACTGGGCAGCGCTCAGTCTGGCGTTCTCTAGGCTGGGTTTCATACAAGGCTGCATTCATCTGGGACTGGGCAACTAGGGGGGACATGGTCAGCTCTGTTACCGGAGCTGCACACAGGTTATCCCTGCTCTTGTGTAACCTGTTGCATAAAGCTGGAGTGGGCAGGAGTGTTGCCAGCAGTGAGGGCCATAAAAGTGGGTGCAGCCTCTCCTGCCCACATCCACCCCAGGGCAAGGATGACAGCAGCACTGCCCAGCCTGGCACTGGCCCCTGCTCTGCCTGCTGTGGGCAGGGGCCCAAGTCCTCGTGCAGCTGGACTTGGACACCAAGAAGGTAACAGCACAGAGCACTGCCTGGCATATCCTGCCTGGGGTGGAGGGGCTGGCTGGGGCAGGGGGCCTGTGCTGCACCCCCAGGCACCTGCCAGCCCCATCCCTGAGACAGCTCCAGGGTAGCTTCGGGGAGAGCCTGTGCAAAACCAGGTTAGTCCTGGCTGCTGTGTGCAGTGCCAGCAGTAGCCCCACTGCAGGGACATGAGCACGTGGGGCCATGAAGTCCCCAAGCATGTGGCACTTCCCCAGGGAATGTGGGCCAGATGCTGCACCTTCACTCCTGGCATGGGCAGGACAGGGAGTTCTGCACACAGGAAGGTGGCAGGTCCCCATGTTTGCCTGGCTGGCCCCCACAGAGGGTGGCAGGTCTGCCACCACAGACTGGCAGGTTTCTATGATAGGCTGTCAGGTTCCCCATGGTGGAGGGCAGATCAACAGAGAAGGTTGCAGGTTCCTGAAGAGGGTCACAGGTCCCCACAGAGAGTGGCAGGTCCACTGCAGGTTGGCAGATTTCTGCAGTGGGCTGCCAGGTCCCCCATGGAGGGGTGCAGATCCCCCTGGAAGGCAGCAGGTCCCCACAGCTTTCCCAAATTCCACTGGTGATGTCTTGCTGTAGTTTGAAGGGATGTGGCATGCCACAGCCACTGCTTCCAACTGCTCCATCTTCTGGAAGATGAAGGATGGGATACAGTCATCCATGGCCATCATCAGCTTCACATCAGAGGGAGACCTGGCCATGAAGTTGGTTTGGCCCCTGTGAGTGTCCATCCTGCCTGCCATGTCCCCCATGGGTCAGAGACTCCCCCTCCTCACCACAGCAACTCCCCCAGACCCACTTCCCTGGGTTGCCCAGTCCTGCCTTGGTGCATCCCCCTGGGCAGGCTGGGCTACCCACTGTGCCCACCACCCCACTGCCCTCGCATGTGGCATCCAGACACATTTGTCTTTTCGTGTTCCACTTCCAGGCTGGACAAATGCCAAAATTTGAGCCACTCTTCCAGCAGAGTGGTCAGGCAGGGCACCATATGAGTATATTTGGGCAGGGGGTTTTGAGCCATGAGTACCTTGAAACAGAGGGTGGGCATCCCCAGTCCCCCATGCCTGGGGAGCAGTGGGAGGTGGGCTTGGCCTCTCTGCCTCCACGGCTCAGTGAGAGGTTGTGGGCTACTCCACATTGCACAGGGGATCCCTCATCATATCCCCCTCAGGCAAATTTGAGGCTCGAGCACTGAGCTGTGGGCCCCAGGAGGGCTCAGACTGTGCCATGTTGCCCAAGTGCTCACCTCTGGGGTCCTTTAGCAGCACAAGAGAAGAGGGATCAGCTTGTGAGGGAGACAGACTACAGCCACTAAGCTGTCCTGCATGAGGCCCAGCAAAGCAAGACAGAGCCCAGCACGGCACGTGCAGCTCCTCAGTGCATATTGGGGTCCTGGCTCCTGGAAAATAATGGGGGCTCCAGCAGTGGGCGAGGGCTGGGCTCTCCCCCCACTACCCAGGGCCACCAGCAGCACCACCCCATGTCCATCACCTAGGGAATTAATTTTGAGGTGAATGAAACCTGGCATTAAAGATATATCCAGCTGGTTGCAGGCTGAACCAGAGCTCCACTGCAGTGTGCCAACCCAGCTGCAGATCCCCAACCCTGCCAGCCACCCCATACCACCCCAGGCAAAAGGGTCGCTCATCCCAAGGGGCTTGTGCCCCTTTGCTGCCAGCCCAGGGTAGCTGTGGGTTGCCTGGTGTCCACCTTGAACCTTCATAGCTTCACCTTAGCCCTTCCCTGGGATCCAGCTGCTGTCCCACGGTAGATGCACCCTCAGTGTGGGGCTGGCTGCCAGGATTCCTCACACTCACCAGCCCCCACTTCGGGTGTGTGACTGTAGCAAGGGATAAGGATGTGAGCCCCCAGCTCCTGCAGAAGTTCACGGAGCTCATCCCCACCATGGGCCTGACCGAGGATATGCTGGCCAACCTGCGCAAGTCAGGTGAGTGACCCAAGGGCACAGGGTGGCAGCTGTGTCCCCTCTGCATAGGGACTCCACGCAGGGGCTCAGGATGCTGCCAATGGCACACTCACCCCTCTCTTTGCTTTCCAACAGACCAACGCACCAGGGCCATCAGGTGAGTGTGGCAAGGGGAAGCTGTGACTCCCTTCCAGCATGGGCTGGGCTGAGCAGAGACTTGCAGCCCCTTAGGAATCCCCTGCCTGCCTTGGGGCTGTGTCACGTCAGCTTTGCCCTGCTCTGACCTGTCATTGGCCTGTCCTGCCTCTGCAGCTGAAGGGCCATGTGTCCTCCAGACTTAGTGGGCACTGGGCTCTGCTCCCCACTCCATGGTTCTCTTTCCCATCCACCCTGTCAAGGCTCTGCCAAACTCCCTGCTCCACACCAGGATCACCCCTCAATCTCCTAAATTAAATAGATGCAGAAGCTGCCCTAGAGCTCAGTGCTTTGCTGGTGGGAGCAGGTGCCAGGATCCCCAGACACCCTGAGCCCAACAGTCCTGGAGCTGACCTTTCCTGGCAGCCCCCCAGGGGTGTTAGGGGGCTCCCTTGATGTGGTGTTTGCTGTGTCCAGCATGGGGAGGATGGAGAGCAGAGGATGGGGAAGGTGCAGGGGAGCAGCTGCCAGGGCAGGGAAGAATGGAGCCAAGGTGTATATGAGCTGGCACAGCCCAGCTGGGTGGTCAGTAGCTCTTGGCTGATAGGGTTAAGCAGTCTGGCTGCCCAGTGCGGCCTGCAGGGACTCCCCCAGGACACCCCATTCTCTGCTCAGTCCTCTCCCATGCCACCCAGCTGGGAGTGGGGTAGCACCAGAGCTGCCCATGGCAGGACTGGGACCCCCAAGCCTGTCTCCACCCCCCTTGGTCCTTCATCTACCCACTGACCAAGGTAAGGCTATGCTGCCATGAACCCCAAGGGCAGTTTTCATCCCCCTCCACCTCCTGCAGAGTGAAGGCAGCCTCTGGTCCGTCCACCCGTCCCATCCGTCCCCCCGTCCCTCTCGCCTGCCCCGGAGTCCCGTAGTGCCCAGGCAGGTGTGGGGCTGTGACCCCAGAAGCCTGGCACAGCCAGGCCACAGGGGACGTCACATTCTGGGAAGGAGGAACACACTCCCACAGTGACATGAACCCCTTCTGCTGCCTGCCCTGCTCGGGGTGCATCCCCCTTGACAGACCCTGAGTGCCCCAGCACAGGTGGGGAGGCCAGCATAGACACCTCAGGTCAGGCTGTGCCAGCGAATGGCTGCATTTGGGCAGGATCCCAGCACCTGCTGCGGGGCAGGTTTCAGCCTGGCCAGAAGAACAGGTCATCAAGTGCCTTGGTGAGCTGGGACAAGGTACTGCCCCGGGGCCTGTGCCGGGAAGAACATCCCGCTCCTCCTGGCAGCCCTTCGGCAACCCGTTGGAAAACAACCGTTCACTTTATTCTTTCACAATCAGCTAAAAGAACTGGGGAAATCCCAAATTTCAGCAGTGGTGCAACAGTTCCTGTAACCCTGTTTTGGGGCCGGCAGGCACAAATTCCTCACTGCCCCAGGGGTTTGTTCACCCTGCACTCACTCCTGCTCTTCGATGCTACCCCCTTGCTCAAGCCAACATCAACAGCTTTCCCGTGGCGCTCGGCACGGCTCCAGCGGCGGGGAGAGGGGGGTGGAGGGGGGAGAACGGAGCTATAAATCTGGCAGCCCCGGCACCTCTCCCCGTCTCACTTTTGAAGCCAGAGGTGTTGAGGCAAGATGAGGACCATGGGGCTGAGCGTGGGGCTGATCCTGATCTGCTTGCTGCTTGTGCAGGCTGAGGACCTGGGAGCTGTGGAGCTGGACAAGAGCAAGGTGACCCCCAGCGGGAAAGGAAGGGAAGGGAAGGGAAGGGAAGGGAAGGGAAGGGAAGGGAAGGGAAGGGAAGGAAGGGAAGGGAAGGGAAGGGAAGGGAAGGGAAGGGAAGGAAGGAAGGGAAGGGAAGGGAAGGGAAGGGAAGGGAAGGGAAGGGAAGGGAAGGGAAGGGAAGGGAAGGGAAGGGAAGGGAAGGGAAGGGAAGGGAAGGGAAGGGAAGGGAAGGGAAGGGAAGGGAAGGGAAGGGAAGGGAAGGGAAGGGAAGGGAAGGGAAGATGGTCTCTGGTCACCAACAGAGTGGGGAGGACTGTAGAGTTGTTTTGGTGCTAGGGACGCTACAGCCACCATTGCTTTGGTGTCACACCCAGGTGAGGACAGTCACCCAGCTCTTGCATAGGTACCCCAGTAGGGAATTTTGTTGCCTGGAGGAGATCTGGGTGTTCCATGCGCTAAGGATGTCCTGGCTTGGTCCCTGAGGAGGGAACACTCTTGACTGCTCCTCTGAACTCAGAGCCTGCTCTCGCTGCCAGATTGCAGGGACATGGTACATCACTGCTATGGCCTCTGACTCCAAGAGTTACCTCCAAAAGAAGGACCAGCTGAAGATGGCAATGGCCAACATTAAGGTCCTGGAGAATGGTGACCTGGATATCTCCTTTGCAATTCCCACGTAAGTCCCACATGCTTTTCTCCACAGGCTTCACCGACCAACTTCCTCCCTGGACCTTCACTGGTGGGTCTCCACCGGAGTGCACTCACTGAGACCTAGGCAGGGGGTGAGACAGGACCACGAGGGCCTTGGGACAGCTGTGGGCACCCCCTCTTCAGGGCAGGCTCAGAGCAACCTCAGCCAGGACACCACAGAGGGTGGGATGGGACCCCACAATTAAAACTCTCACAGCAGGACCAGCCTCATCCCAGAAGCTCAGAGCATGAGTGAGGGCAAGGATAATCCCCAGGTACCAGCACTGTCCCCTCCCAGCCCAGGCACCCACTGCTCCAAGGGCAGTATCTGTCCCCTCCTGCTCTGGCCACACCATCCCACCTCTGAATAGCAAGTCCCACATCTGGGATAGCAACCGTGGAACAGGGGAGGGCAAAGGGGATCACTTCACCTCAGCTGGAGCATCTTTCACTGTTTCGCAGCCCCGAGAGATGTATGAAATTTGAATCAATCTACAAGCCAACACGCAGCCCGTATGAATACTACAGCTCTGGTGAGTGGGAGGAGGCTGGCTCTTGGGGTGGGGTAGAGCCATGTCTGAAGCAGTTGGCTGTCCCTGGGGACATGGCCCTCAGGACTGCCTGCCCCTCCTGTGTCCTGCGTGGGACATCCCTCTGTGTCCAGGTGCCAGCTGCACCCCAGGGCTGGTGGCCCAGCAGCATGGCAGAACCCCCCAATCCCTCCCTCCCTCTGGAATAAATACATTCAGACCAAGCTTAAACCCTGGAGAAAAGCAGGTTGATTCTGCAGAAAGTCCTTGGGTGGATGTTTCCAGAGGATGGAGCAGGACTAGTTTCCCACCATTTCCAGCCCAAGGATCAGTCTGACACTGGCCAACAGCCTGCACTGACCATCCACAGCCCTTCCTCCTCTCACCTCTCCATCTGTCTGCTCTGCTGTGGTCTGTGGCCATCCCCAGGCTTTCAGAGGAGCAAGAGAGAAAACCAGGATGGGGAGACACGGAGGAAAGATGGGCTTGGTGGGCTTCATGGTCTTACAGCCCCTTTGCATTATGGTGGTTTCCAGGAGAAGGTAATTAATTTTTCTCCACATCCTTTTGCAGACAGAGGCAATAAGACAGTGCGGCTGGTGGATACTGATAGCAGGACCTACATGGTTGTCTTTGCCACCAGAGAGAAGGACGGGAAGACCTTGCACATGCTGAGACTTTACAGTGCGTAGCCAGCAGTGAACTGCTCAGAGGGGTCGGGTGTTTCTGAGGCTCCTGCAAGGCCAGGAGCCAGGGGACAGACCCCCTCCTCACTCCTGCCCTGGGTGACATGCAGGAGTGGGGCAGAGGGTACCCCTGTGTGTTCCCCGTGTGGCAGGGAAGAGGCAGGGGTTTGGGGTGGCAGGGGAGCCTGGGGCTCAGGCTCCTGCACTGTACTGCAAGTCCATGGCCTTGTGTAAGTTGCTTGGTGAAATGGGGTGAAGACTGGGGGTCCTGCTGCAAAGAGGGAGTAGAATCAATGGGGACAGGAACCAAGAGAGGAGCCACTGTGCTGGTGTCCAGACCTCTGGCTCATCTTGATCCCTAGGTGGAATGTCTCATGTGCCTGGCCACCACTGCTCCCCAGGACTTCCACCTGTACCTCCAGCCTTCTCCCAGGAGCTGCCATCCTTCCTGCCCTCCACTGGACACACTCACCAGCTTCCCAGCAGATGCGGAGACAGGCAGAGCCTGGAGCTAACTCATGTCTTTGTCTTTAGGCAGAACTCAGTCAGTGAGACCCAAAGTTGAACGGCTGTTCAAGACACTTGCCAAGCTGAGCGGCTTCACCGATGAGACAATCTGGATACTACCCAGGCAGGGTGAGCACTGCCCAGGGCCAATACAGGGACACACAGGCAGGGACCAGCTCAGCCCATCAGTGCCACCACTTTGTGGTCTGAGCTGGCACACGGGAGTGCTGGCAGCCAGAGGTGCTCTGGCTGGGTGCTTAATGGGACTGTTCAGACCACAGTGCCAGACTCAGGCTTTCTCTTTACTCCCACAGAGGAATGCAGCCTTGGTGAACCGTAGGTGAGTTGCAGTGCAACATGGTGCTTACAATGTCCTCTCCTGGATACTGTTCCTCTTGGTGCCCCAGCAAGGGCTACCAAGAACTCTGAATTCCTCTGGGGTTGAGCTGTTTGAACTTGTGCTGGAGCTTGCATGCAGGTAGGACCATTACTTTGGACACTGATCTACAGTGGGGTCCCCCAAGGAGCAGTGCCCAGGGACTGCCAGGTAGAGGTGCCTGGTGCTGAACATGGGCATGTGAACTAAAACCAGCAGAGAAGCAGCTGCACAGCCCTTTGAGCAGTGAGGGCTGGGACACCAGCTTCTGCCAAAGGGCACCTGGGCTTGTGGACTGGCAAATCTGGCCAGAGTGGGTTGGTGTCTTACCATGCAAAACATGTTTGCTGTTGGCCTCCCCTGGCCTGTGCTTTCCCACCACATGGATGCACACACAGCTGTAGGGGTTACTAGAAATCCATTGCTAGAGATGCCTCACCCTACCAGTGTGCAGAGACCTGGAGAAGAATGCAATGATCCTACCAGAGAGCCCCATTGGTCTCCTTGCCTTACTCAGCCCCCACCTCTCCCACCTGTTTTCCAGGAAATGCAGGCTGGCTCATGGATGCTCCTGCCAAGCAATGCAAGATCCATGCTCTGAAGCTCCATGCTGCTGCTCCACCGTCCCTCTTCCAAGCTCTGCAGTCAAGACTTTGACACAACCCCTGCTCCTCCAGCATGCAGTCCCTGCTTTTTGTCAAATAAACAGAAAATCTCCCCAGATCTTGGTGTAACTGTCTGGGGAGAATCTAGGGTGCTGGGTGTGTGGTCCCTCCTGTTGTCCTTCTGGGGGCTCTTCCTCCTGAACAGCCAGGAGTGATCCCAGGCTGAACTCGTCCAAGTGAGGGCAGTTTCAGAGATACAGGATTTTCCCTCCTGGGTGCCTCCCAGAGGGGCAGGACCAGGCGAGGCAGAGGTGAGGCAAGGGGTGCAGTGAGGCTGAGAATCCTGTGGGCAAGAGGGAATGCAGGGAGAAAGGCCACAGAGAGTGAGGTTGAAGTTTGGAGGGTTCTGCCCACCCACACCATCCACCACCTTTCCTCCTCTTGCCCTGCAGTGGCTGCAGCTCTCTGCTCCCTGGGAGCTCCAGGAGCTCATCCAACAGGTTAGGCTGAGTCAAGGCAGGGCAAGATTCAGATTTGGGACCTCTCTGCCCCGTGGTGCTGCAAGCTGCTGTGGAACATGGCTGTCAGAATCCTCTGGAGCCAAACCTGCAGAGCTGCCTGTGGTTTCTGCCCCTGGGCACCCCACAGAGAAAATCCCTGCTGGAGCTGGGGTCCCAGAGCACACAAGCTGACAGTTCAGTATTTTTTGGATGTGAGTCCCATCCGTGCAGAGCAGGTGTGGGTACCCATGCAGCCCTCCATAGTCCCTCAGCCCTTCCATCAATCTTGTATCTGTTTCTGCTGCTCATCCAACACTCCTTTATCTCCCCAGCAAACCTGGCCAGATGTCATCATATATCTGAAAGAGAGGGACTTTTCTTCCCTGAGTGTTCCTAAGGGCTTCCTGGGTTTAGGCACCTACTCAGCAATGGTGGCATCCTGCAGGAAGGAGCTTCACCACCCACCTCTGCTCTCCCTTTTGCTTGTCATTGTGATTCCATCTTCAGCTGCTCAGCTAGGTGCTGTGGGAACTGGGTTGGTGTAGTGGGGATCAGCCCAGACACCAGGTCCCAAACACAGATGGAGAGAGAAGAAGGATGTTGGAGCAAAGGAGGTGCTGGGACAGCCTTTGATGGCTGAGGAGCAGTTTGAGACTTGGAGCTGCTGGTGATGCTCCTATGATCATCTCCTCTATTCATACTCCTCATGCTGTTCAGATCTTAAATCTTTGACAAACCTCCTTGTCCTTGTCCAGCTTCCCCTCTCACCGTTCTCTCTCCCTCCCCTGTTCAGGCCATGTCCCTGCTGGGGCTGCATGGCCAGACCTGGACCTTCACTTCCCTGAAAAGGTGAGGATACAACTAAGATTTACATGGAGCCTTATCCTATTCCCTGATCTTCTCCTAATGTCTCCTTATGCTGCCCCCTTTGGCACCTGCTGCACATGGAAGAGATGTTTTACCAGACATCTGTCAGTCAGAACACTGATTTCCCTGGATGGCTTTCTTACCTTTCTCTCTCTCTCAGCCACTCTTTACTTCTTTACTGTTCAATACTGTGTGGGTTACCAAGAACTGGGACAGACTGCCCAGAGACGTGTGGAGTCACCTCTGGAGGAACTCAAAACCCATCTGGACACAATCCTGAGTGACTGTTCTGGGGGACTCTGCTTGAGGACGGAGGTTGGACTGCATGACATTTCAGCCTGAATCATTCTGTGATTTCTCCCAACAAGATCTTCCTCCCTAGCCTATGCCAACTTGTCCCCTGTGAGCTTTGATAAAGGCTCTTCCCATCTGACGAAGGGGCGTCCAACACCCATGCCTTGTTGATTCCTCCACAGAGGAGGTGTACTTCTGAGGTGTGATCTTCCTGTGCAAAAGTTAGATTCGGTCTTTCCTGTGTCATAGTTTGCCAAGACATCAACCAAATCTGGCATTTATTGCAGCTTTTACAGGTAGCTCCCGCACTGTGAGGGGACCTACTCATCTGTTGTCCCTCTGACCACCTCTGCAGAGGCTGGCACATTCTCTTCTTCTCATTGTCTGGTGAAAAGTAGAGGGCACCAAAGGGAGAATAAGTGGCAGATGGGATGCTGCAGTGATGTTTGAGTTTCATTACTTACTTTATCTGGAAATGCCATCTCCTCCGTCTTATTACTCACATGCCCTTCTGCATTGGTCAGACAGAGCTTTTCAAGTATTTGCAGAAGAGATCATCCATTCTGGGGATCCACCAAAACTCCTTCTTTGCCAAGGTGGATGCAGAGTTTCTTCACTTTTCTATCAGCTATTTTCTTTTAATTTAACCAGCTACCTTCAAATATTTTCTAGTGTTAAATTCCTGCTGCCAGAGCCTTTGAATAAAGTGCAGATGTCATTTCTCAGAGCAGAGGAGCAAGGCACCTAATTCTGGTGACTTTGTTGTCTTACATTGCTGCCTTCAGTAAGTTAAAGGATATTTATGCTATTTCTAATCAGATTCTTTAAATTGATGCAGTTGTGCTGGGTTCCATTTAGGCTTCCCAATGTTGTTTAGAGTTTGTATGTGCTAATATCAGCTTAAGCGCTCAGAGGGAAGCTAAGCTGGTCTTTCCAGACAATCTCTGTGCCCATATGTGATAGTTAATCCTCTTAACTTTTCATTTTTTCTCTTTTTAAAAATAAAATTTGACTGTACGGGATCATCTCAGGTTGTAAGAGTAGCACTGGCTGGCACAAGCATGATGCTTTGATTTCAGCCCCTGAGCCAGGTCCCACTTGCTGCTCAGCACCCTGTGGGCTCTTGGCTATCCCAAAAAACCCTGAGTGCATGGGTGCCCAATCAGCCTGCCTAGAGCAGTCATGGGCTAGAGGCCCCTGGATGTCCCTTTGCATGTGACAGGTGCAGCGCCAGTCACCAGCTGGTGGTGTGGTTGCCACAGCAGGAGTCACTCAAATGACATGCAGACATCAGTACCAGGCTTGTCTATCTGCCTTGGGTGGTGCAGAGTGAGACAAAGTGCCACTGGTCTTGGGTGGTGCAGAGTGAGACCAAGTGCCACTGGTGGGTGCGAGCCCAGGAGAGCCTTTCCTCTTTCAATACACATCCAGGAGTATATCAAAATCACACCGGTGTCCCAAAGCACTGCAGCTGCCAGACACACTGCAGCTGTCATGAAGGGAGGTGCAGGAGAGAAGAAGCAGTGCCATGCTGGGGTCTCTGCCCTGTTCTGTTCCCTGCCCTTCTTCCACAGCCAGCCATCAGGGCTGTACTCGCTGTCTCTCTCCTGGCGTGATAGCCAGAGGAATACCTGACTGAGGAGCACCCCGTGCCAGCATGGGGTGTCTGGCTGTAGTGGGGTGACCCTGGCTGGACACAAGGCACCCACCAAAGCCTCTCTGTCTCTCCCTTCCGCAGCTGGACAGGGGACAGAAAATATAACAAAGAGTTCATGAGTTGAGACAAGGACTGGGAGAGATCACTCACCAAATATCATCACAAGTAAAACAGGCTCTAATTAAAGATATTAACTGAATTTATTACTAACAAAATCAGAGCAGGATAATGAAAAGTAAAACAAGACTTTAAAAACACCTTCCCCCCAACCCTCCCTCTTTGCCAGCTCTACCTCCTTTCATGCAGAGGCGCAGGGAGACAGGAATGGGACACTGCTCAGGGACAGAAGTCATTCCCCTGCTCCAGCACAGGGTCCCTCCCATGGGGTATAGTTCTCTGTGAACTTCTCCAGTGTTAGTCCAACTCACTAGTGACAGTTCTTCCCAAACTGCTGCAGTGTGAGTTGCTTTTCCACGGCGTCAGTCCTTCAAGGACAGGCTGCTCCAGCATGAGTCTCCCATGGGGTCACAACTCCTACCATCAAACCTGCTCCAGCATGGGCTTCCCACAGGGCCACAGCCTCCTCTCAGGCATCTCCCTGCTCCAGCATAGGCTCGTTCAGGGGCTGCAGGTGGATTTCTGCACTCCCATGCCCTCCTAGGGGCACAGGTGCTTCACCATGGTCTTCACCACAGGCTCAGGGGAATCTCAGCTCCAGCGCCTGGAGCAGCTTCTTCCCCTCCTTATCCATTGACCTGGGTGTCTGCAGTACTTTCCTCTCACATATTCTCACTCTTATCTGGCCATAATTACAACTGCACAATAACCTTTTTTTCCTCCTTGTTCTTAAAGATATTTCAGAGGCATTGCCACCATTTCTAATTGGCCCAGGCTTGGCCAGTGACACTTCTGTCTTTGGAGTCACCAGGGACTGGCTCTGCCAGTGGGGACACGGGGGAAGTTTCTGGCAGCTTCTCACAGAAGCCACCCCTGTAGTCCCCCTGGCTACCAAAGCTTGGCCACGCCAACCCAGTAAACTGGTGCATGTCTCAAAGTCCACAGCCTTGCAGGTCACCGCCAGCAGCACGGCAGGAGCCCTACCCCTGCCACAAACATCTCACTGCTTACTAACTGACATGTTCCTTACTCCCCTGTGCCACAGTGTGGTTCCTGGGATGTGGCTCTCCATACACAGCAAGGCTGTAGAGCTGGCCTGTGCTTCACTTGAGCCTACCTCAAGTTCACTTGACTCATTAGATTTGATTGCAAATCAAATGCAATTTAATTAGCAGAAAGGCAAACAACCCCTACCAATGACTGGCTGATCATTCCCTAATGACTATCAGATCAGCAGCTGCAATTGTAAAGCCCTACAGTTATGAGGAAATGAAACGAAGATGCCACTTGCATCCCACTCACACAGCACCTCTGACATTTTCTCCTGCCCTGGCTCATGAACTGGGGAGTTTTGCTGGGGGAGCACACACAGTCTGCTGTGCCTCATCCCTCTGCACCCTCCAACTTCCAGTAAGGCAACCGGTGCCAGAGAACCCAACCTGGTTTTCTGGTAGCCCAGACTGTGGTGCTGTCCTGGGGACACCAGCTCTTTGGTGTGCCCTGGGTTATGGAGAGGTCACAGGGTACAGGCAGGAAGCTGGGGTGGGTGGCATCCCCAGGGGTCTTGTGCTGGGTCTGTCTGTGTGATTCCTTCCTAGTGGGCCAGCCATATAGTTTTCCATCTCTGCTTCATTGAATCAACTCAAAGGATCTGCGAACACTGAATTATACTTAGAACAGGCTTATTTTAGGTAAAGGGGAAAGTTTTCAGTGATGACAAATGGATTTAGAAGGCCAAACACCTCCTGTATTTGCCTCATGAAGTGAGCACTTTGGGCCCCAAATCTCCTGGGAAGGCACCATGTGAGACCCCAGAGTCCCCCAGGTGCCACTGGTCATGGGATCTGGTGGTTGTGAGCCCAGAAGGGGTTTTTCCCCTTTCAATATACATCCAGGAGTATATCGAAACTACATTGATGTCCCAAACCCTGTCCAAACCCTGGTGCATTAGATCTAAGGAGCTGACTCCTGGGTCAAATAATTTTTGGCACTGGATTTCAGCTGCTAGTTCTTGCGGGCTTGCCCTTGCAAGGCAGCCCACAGCAGCATACTCGAGCAAAGGGCTCTTCTCCCTGGTGTTGCAGCTGCGGTTGAGATTCACCTCTCCAGGCTGACCATGTTGCACCATATCTTCTCCAATGGACTCTCTCCTCTTCAGACATCTTGACAGCCCAGCTCAGCTTCCTCCTCCAGTGGGCTCCATGTTCAGCACCCAGAAAGGTCTCACTAGCATAACACAGCATCAGTATTTTTCCACATGGACTGGAACCCTTTCCTTTGTCACCATGGCCAGTTTGGCATCCTGTGCCATATTGGTGGCTCAAGATTCCCCTGCACTGACCAGACCACTGGCTCTCTAGTCAAGGATCCTGCAGGCAGGCAGACTGCTGTGCAGTCCCAGAGCTCTTGTGCCCACAAGTTTTCTTTCTCTTTCCTTGAATCCTTGCGAATGTCTGGGGTTGGATTCCTCTTCTCCCTCATCACAAAAACACTTTGCACCCTCACTGCTGGAGACACAGTGTTCATTCTTCATGAATCCAGGTGCAGCCATATTTCCCTCCCTCAGCAACCCTCTGAAGACTCTCCTCCCTCCTTGGTGCTGCTGTCCCAGTGCCCTCATGTTGTCACTGGCCATAAATTGTCATTGTCCTCCTGGAACATTGGGAGCGGGCGATGTCTGACCTCCAAGGCACTGAACTGAGGACACAGCAGGACTGTCTGTCCCCAGCTACCTGCCTGAAGGGCAAATACTTATTCCATGTAACACTGCAAACAGTTCTCACAGGCTCCCTGCACTCCTTCATCTTCCAGCACAGAATTTGCTTACTGCTTTTCAGGTTCTTTTCTTTCCTTGCAGACATTCCACTCTTTCCAGAGTTCCTCCTTGGTGTCTGTATGTTGCTTGTTTGCTGGGGGAGAAGCTTTGTTTGACCAGCATCTCCCTTGTGCTTGAAAGGGATTTTTTTTGCATCTTTTCTTTCTCTTTTCTGTTTGCATGTTCTACTTGCCAAACCTGCCCAGCTGCAGGAACCAGCTCGCCTCACTTCTCCTGATTTGTTCTTGGTCCCTGCAACAGCCACCAATCTGACCCTATTGATCTTCCCATTTACGCCAAATGGCATTGATTCATGTCTACTGGAGCTGAAGTTATTTTCCCAAATAGCTCTTCTAAAAACAACCAAAAGGAACAGGTACAAAAAACCACCCCATCAGCTCACTTTATGTTGGTTATTTTTTCCTCATATCCAAGGATAACTGGAATGACCATGGCAGACAAGTGATTATAGCACCTCTGCCCCTCCAAAGAGTTACTCTTCCTGGAAGGATTTCTCTCCTGGGGATTTCCTCACCCCAACTGGCTGGGGGATCTGTGATGGGCTCCCAGCATCACCCAGGCAGACATTCCTTTCCTTCCTTACAAAGGCGGTTTAGGCCCAGCAAGATAATTTGTTGGTGTCTTTCAATGTCTTGTGCTGGTCTCTCTCCTCATCTCACGCTCCTGCCCCTCCTCCTGAGCTCTCCATTGCCTCTGCCCAGGTGACACTAGCTGTTTCTGTGACCTCTAGGAACATCTGCACCCATGGGCAGCTCTGTGTACCAGTCTGAGTTTCTCTACAGCAGCATTGCACAAGGCTACCATTGCTTGTGATATTTTCCATGAGCCAGATATGAAGATAGAAGCCCGTACTGCTCTCCCAGCTTCTCTTATCCCTCAAGTTCTTCCCTTCCCTCTGTGGTTAAACAGTTTACCAGCTGCTACTACTCATTACAACCCAAACCAGCACATAGGGTACAAGCCTCTCCTTCAGTCTCCATTCCCTTCCTACTTCAGAGCCTGGCATCACATCCCTGAAGGCTCCTCCCATCCCACTGGCATGCCTCCTTACATTGAGGAGTGGGTCTGTGGATGCCATGGCATCCATCTCAGGCACCCCAGCCTTGGGCTGGCTGCTCACACCCCACCCCCCAACTGCTGGGCACCAGGACAAACCCACAGCCCACAGTGCCTCCCTCCCCCCACCAACCCCAACCCCTCTGCATTATAGATCACATCCCCAGCATGGCAAGGTTTCCTTGTTCCCCCTTGGAGGGCCCTTTAAGTGTTGTTTGTGGGTGCTCAGTCCTCTCAGCCTGGCACCTATCTCCTCTGCACTCCTGGCAGATGTACCCATACTTTTCTCTGGAAGGACCTGATGACAACTCTGCCAGCACCAGTAGGTTCTTACAGGCTTGTGTGAATCACGGATCATCTCCTGGCCTGCTCCTCCTGCAAATTCAGTAGTTTAAGTTCACACTCAAAATCTTCTGTATCTCATCTTCATTTATCCCTGAGCTCCAGTTTCTCGTTAGACCCAGAATCTTTCCCTTTTCCTGCAGACTGTTGTCTCTGCTTTCCCTTGTCACCCTCAAGCCTAATGGAATCACAGTCAGCTTTGGATGCCATTCTGGTCCTTCAGACTGTCAGAGCAACCTCCCTTATGTTGTTTTCTCAGTGTGAACATGAGGCTGACATCCCCAGTACAGTATTGGCCAGCAGGTACTTTCTTTGTCTGTAATATTTAAAGTTTTCTTTTTTTTTTTTTTATGTCTGCTTCTACAATCTATGATGGACAGGGCAAGCAGGACACCTTTCAGTATCTTTTCTAAAGGTATAAACACAATTTGTTCCCATGAAGGGCAGCAGCTGTTCAGGTACAGTCTCACCTGTCACGTTTTGTGGGATCTTTAGACCAATCTCCAGCTGCAGGCCATGAAACCCGGAAGGAGGAGAGGAGCTACTGCATCTGTTCCCTGATCTTCTCCTACTACTGCATCTGCTCTTGTTCAACAGTGCCTGGCACCATCAGGAAAGCCCTGTGCACGTCCAGAGCACAGGCCTGCCATGTCCTCAGATGTTAGATATGTCACTGAGGGTGCAGGTGAGTGACCTGAGAGACACTGAGTGACCCCCACCCTCCTGGCAGCAGGGATGGGGCTCTCAGTGACCCAACATAAGGAAAGAGCTTGGGGGTGCTGGTCAGGCAATGCTGGTGAGGGCACAGTTGGCAGTTTCTCATCCCCCCTCACCAGCACATCCAACACTCAGAACTGTTATTGCCCACGGGGACCCGGGGGCTGGGTCCCTAATTCACAGCGTCCTCTCTCTCTGTGACTGAAAGCCCCCTGCTGCTGGCTCAGACTCACAGTGCCAGCTCCAGAGAGCCCAGCTCTGCAGGAACAGCCCTTGATGGGTGAGATGGGTCTCATCCCATCCCTGAAGCCAGGTACCACCCTTCCAGTGGGGAACACTGCACAGCTCCTCATCCTCTCAGAGGGGTGGCAGAAGGATGGTGTGTAGCATCCTCTGGCATAGACTAAGAGGGGATTCTTTAACACTGCTAATTGTCTGGCCACAGGAGTTCTCCCAGTAAGTAATTCTGGGAACTCTTTCTGTGAGAAATAAATACTGCCCAGAAGAATAAACTGTGCTTGCTGTCCACACATTGCCTTGGCATGCCAATGCCCTCGGTAAGCCTTTTTCTTTTAATCATTTATCTACATGAAAGTTTTGTCAGGCTCTCTGGAAAGAGCTTCTATTATCAAGCAGAGCCCTTTCTGAGGTGAAACACTGCAAAGCACAGCAGTAATGCTCAGCTGTTTGCACTCCTGGTAAGTGCTGGATAATCTTGTCTGGGCTCAACTTGCAGACACTGCAGAGCCAGATGTCTTTCCCTTAATGCAATAAAATATGTATAAGTAGGAAAACCATTGTCAGTGGACTGATATTTACAGTTTCTGGAGCTGAAGTTAATCCTGGGAACAGGAAGCTGCTTCCACATGTGAAATGGCAATGAGGCAGGAGCTCAAGTGGGAGAGCAGATGGATCTGGTTCATAACATGCCTTCAGGAAGGGTTCAGGGACTCTCAGCACATGAAGCCAAAAGGGTGGTACCTGGTGGTTGTAAATAAAGGGGTGGGAATGGATGTTTTTCTTGGTGCGTGCAGGGAAATCCTGCCACAGATGCAGTGAAATGCGTCCTCCCCGGAGCTCAGCCCAGAGCTGGGTTGGGATTGCTTTACAAGCAAAACTCTGTAAAATTCCTACTGAGGAAAAATATGGAAACTAGTGTCCTGTGATTGATGGAGCCAAGATGATCCAGTGGGAACCCAATGTGCTTTATCCTGCTCAGGTGAGGCTGCACTACATCCTTCCAGAGGACGTGGACAAGGCAGGACCAGGTGGGGAACCCAGATTTTAGGACACCTACAAAATCAGCACCTCCTTTAGAAATAAAGTGGGAACTTCCCATCCCTTCCCACCCATGATTCCCAGGGCTAGGATGAGCCAGAGCAATCTGCCACCCCTTTGCTCTCCTACTGCCAGGGAAACCTGAGAGCTCATGGTTGCTTCTGCCAGGTGTAGCTGGTTTAGTATTAGGCTGGGAACGCACCTTTGGAGTTTATGGGCAGAGAGGCAACAGGGAGAATCCTTGTGGCAGGGAAGGGCTGGGTACCATGAGTCCCAAGTGTGTCTGTGCTTAGCCTTCACCCACTCAAGACACTGACAGATGAGATGTTGCCACAATATGGACTGGTGGAACTTGCTGAAAGGACCAGCAGTATCACCAGGGATAAAAGAATCATTAATCCCTGTTATCAGAGTTCAGGGGAGAACCCCGTTTCTTCCAAAGCAGCCAGGGTACATACAACTCTGGGGCCACACAGAAAAATCCATTAGGGTGCAGAAAGAAAGTATATTTGGTACCATTAATGAACAAAATAAAATAATCTTTTTAAAGCAGATTTAATAAATCTTTATCTTGTCCTTTTAAAATGTCTATTCATGTGTATGTTTTACAATCTATATGTATATACCTCTATATAACTTATGAATAAAGGGAGATATCCCTGCCAGAGGATGTGGCAGGGCACATCCTGGAAGTGCCTGCAGTCAGCGTAGAGGCACAGGTGGTCCTGGAGGCAAGGCTGGTGTGTGAGGAGGTCCCACAACATGCCAGCGTGGAGGGGTTGGGGATGGGTGGGGGGCTGGGCTCCGGGGACAGGCAGGAAGGCAGAAGAGGACATAGTACTGGTAGGTCAGGAGCAGCATCCACATCAGGGACCTGGTGAGGGTGGGCCAGGGTTGCACAGGAGGTGCATGCGGTGATGCAGAAGGGTAAGGGATGTGCAAAGGGTACAGGGGAGGGGTGCTGGGTATGTGGGTGTAGGGAACACTGGGTGCAGAGGACAGATGGTATGTGGGGTGTGTAAAGGAAGGGTGTGTGAAGGGTGAGAAGGTTTGGATGTGGGGTGCAGAGGAAGGGTACAGGGTGAGGCCCAGGCAGGCAGTGTGAGACATATGTGAGAAGATGTGTACAGCCATGTAGGGCCTGAGGTTCCAGGAGCTGACAGAGAACCAGGAACCCCAGAACAGGGAAGCTCAGCTGCATCCCACAGGGAGGTAATGGCCTGAGCTCCTCCCTTCCCCAAACCATGTGTGAAACATCCCACCACTTTCTCCTGACCTCACCAGCTGTGCAATGGTCAATATAGACCACATCAGCCTGAGCAACCTTCCCAGCATCGCAGCAATGGCAGGAAGGTGAGGGGTGTGGGAGGCAGACCTAGCAAGGATGAGAGCTGCCAGGCAGTTTGTCCCACTGCCTTGGGGGTGTTCGGGGAGCTGGGTGCTCCAGCAGGTCTGCATGGAAGCCCCAAAGGGCTCCCAGTGCCAGCTCCATGGGAAGAGGAGCACAGGGATCCTGGGCACATTTTGCCAGGCTGCAGCCACATCACTCTCCCTGCAGGCAGATACATTGGAGTGGAACCAAAGTGAAGCAGGACCAGGGCAGTGACTGCTCCTCTGTACTCCCTGTCACTGCCAGAAAGACACTGAGGGGCTGGAGCATGTCCAGACATAGGCAATGGAGCAGGGAAAGGGTCTAAAGCACAATTCTCATGAGCTGTGGGCACAGGGACTCCTGGCACAGCTGCCCAAAAGCAGCCCCTAGCACCTCAACCCCAAGCACCTCTGAGAAGGGGCCAAGCACCAGATAATGGCCAGAAAAGTAACTTCTTAATTTTTTTCCTTCCTCCAAGGAAATTTTAAGATCTGAAATTCAGCATTAGGATGAGATGTGGCCTCAGCTGCATTTTGGGAGGTTGGTTCCTAGTAGCCTTCTGCCCTTGGAGGGCTGGGCTTGTAGAGAGCACCAGGCACTGCTGCGGAGAGGGGGAATGGGGCCGAGGCATCCCAGGGTAACTCACACTGGAAGATACCTCTGGAGGACTGTAGTCCAGACACTTGCCACAAGACCCAGGTTTCCCAAGCTTTCATCCAACAGGATCCTGCAAGCCCTGAGGGTGGTGACCATGGCCTCAGTGGGTCCCTCTCTGGCTCTCCTGGGAGAGCAGGTCACACCTCGCTGTCAGCCCTGCTGGTCCCTGATGGATCAGTCCTGGAGGATCTAACTCAGCTCCACTGTGATCAGGTCTCCTGTGGCCCCCTCCATCACCCCACCCACCACTTGCTCCCACATGAAGAAAAAGTGCCCCTGCCCCATGGCTGTGTGTGATGCTGGGGAGTGCTGAGGTCCTCACAGAGGTGCTGTTGCAAGTAAATTGTTTTTATCTCAACCCATCTTTTTGTGCTTCCCGTTCTCAACTCCATTCCCAGAGCAGGAAGGAGGTGGGAGGAGGGAGGGAGTGTGTGAGCAGCATCTGGTTTGGGAGAGTCTTGGGCAGGGGGCACTGAACTGGGGAGTGCCATTCCTAGCGCATGACAGTAGCTCTTTCTTGGGGAAGTAAAATCCCAGACAGGGATTTTTTTTCACAATCCCTTTCACAGGAGGAAAGGGCCAAGGAAATTAAGGAATAAAGAGAAATTAAGAGGTAACTATTGTGCTGGGGGCAGATGACATGGCTGGCCCCATGCCATGCTGTCACCCACCTCTGCCTGGCACCTTCCTGCTCAGCCATGGTGGCAGGGGTAGCCACAAGCAGGTGGCAATTCCTTCCAGAACCAAACCTGGTATTCCTGTCATGCCACATGGCGGAGGCTTGCTCTCAGCATTCCTTGGACAGGCTTGGAGTGGGCTGACAGCCTGCCGGGCCACCACTGATGCTCTAAAAGGGCTCCCGCAGCGAGTGTGTCCGCTGGGGCTGAGCCCAGCTACATGGCACAACACCAGCCATGGGAATCTTTCCCTGAGAATTGGGCAGCACACATTGGCCAGCGAGATCCTGGACAGTGGGTCCCATCCAGCATCATGTAATGACATGATGTTTGTGCCAAGACCTCAGGTCTGTGCCCAGAGCATGGGGCCAGAGCTTGGATGCCAGGATTTTGCAGAGCATTCCCTGACTCCATGAGGGAAAACCTCAGGCAGCCTGGGAACTCTGCAGCACACAGGAAAAACTTGGCATCCCTGCTGGATGTGGCTGTTGGCATGACTGGGGTGTCTGTGTGATATCCCTGGGGCTTATGGCTGTGGAGGCACATCTCCACCAAGCACCCACTGTCCTACAGCCTGATGGGACATTTGTGCTCTGAAGGGGATATAGGGATTGAAAAGCAAACCCTAGAGACATGAGAGTAATCCAGGATATGGAAAGAGGTTTTGCAAGGGAGTGACCCAGGGACGTGGCTCTGACTGGGAAGGGAGAGGGTGGTTTGGCAGTGCACAGCTCTATCCAAAGCCAGTGGCTGCAGCTGAGGTTTGACAAACTCAGCGCTCACAGCCAGGTGCCACAGTTGCAGAGCAGGCAGGGATGAGACATCTCCTGCCATCAGCCTGAACCCCAGCAGCCACATGATACACAGGTGGGATTCCCCAGCTCTTCATTCCCAGTCTATGCCATTCCTATGGACTGGGGGAATAACCAGATCCCAACGCAGCATTACAGACTGCATTGAGTTGGAAGGGACCTTTTAAGGTCCAAACCCCCTGCCATGAGCAGAGACATCTTCCACTAGACCAGGTTGCTCAGATCCCTATCCAACCTGGCTTTGAATGTTTCCAGGGATGGGGCAGCCACAGCCTCTCTGGGCGACCTTGGCCAGGGCCTCACCACCTTCATAGGGAAGAATTTTTTCCCAATATCCCGTCTAACCCTGCCCTCTGTCACTGGGAAGCTGTTCTCCCTTGGCTTGTCACTCCAGGCCCTTGTCCCAAGTCCCTCTCCAGCTCTCTGGAGCCGCCTTAGGCACTGGAAGGGGCTCTGAGGTGTGCCCGGGTGCTGCAGCGCTCGGAGCATCCCTGGGGTCGGTGATGCCGCGGCGAGCCCGCCGCGTTGATGCGGGAGAGGCGGGGCTTGGCGGCGGGGGTGGGGCCCACGCGCGACCGGAGCCACGCCCCGCCGCCCGGCCACGCCCCGCCGCCCGGCCACGCCCCGCCGCTCCCGCCGTCTGCTGCCGCCGCGGTCCCGCGCCCGTCCGTGTCCGTGTCCGTGTCCGTGTCCGTGTGCGCGGACGATGGTGGCGGCCCGGGGCGCTGCCGCCCGTCGCGGAGCGCTGCTGTTGCTGCTCGCCGCCCTCGGATCCTGTCGTCTGTCCCTCGCCCGTGCCGGTGAGTACCTCTTCCTTCCCCCCCACGCCTGTGTCCGTGTCTTCTCCCTTCCCCCGCGGATGCTCGTGAACCCTCCCACGACGAACCCTGGTGCGGTTGCTCCCCTCTTCCCTTCCATCATCCACATCGTTCCCACGAGGGATCAGCATCCGTGGGTGTTCGTGTTCCTGGGTGGAAGCACGGTGGGAGGTGCCCCCGCCACGCAGCCCCACGGGAGTTTCTCACACCCCGCAGCGCTCTCCGGGGACGAGCAGCGCCGCACTGTCACTCTCCTGCCCACTGCTGCAGGCAGGGGCCTGGCAGCGGGTGGCAGCGCCGCAGGGCTGGTCCCCAGCAGCTGCTTGGGGGGGCTGGAGGGACCCCCAGATGTGGATCCTGGAGTAGGGAGGGAGCACAGAGTCATGGAAGAGACCCTCGTGAACCACCTTTACTGGTAGGAAAAAAATTAAAACGTCATCAAAAACTAACGAAACAAAGAAAAAATAAAGGTGTTGCAGTGACGGAGTCATCCCGGGGAGACGCCAGGGGCTGCGCTGGAGGGAGTGCTGTTTGCCCACCTGCCTCATTGCCCCGGGAGCGGCCGCAGCGTCGCCCCGCAGGGCTACATCAGTGACGGTGACATTTCTGCTCTCTACCGGGGCAGAAGGAATTGGTGGCCTTCGCACCCGTCCGCGCAGCACCGCCCTAAGCTGCCCTGCTGTCTGCTGAAGGGTTGTTTCGGGGCGTTCAGGTTTGATTTGTTTGAGTTTCGGGGTCTGGGTTAAGACATTTTCCCTGCTGGGGAGTCTGGCACTGGAGGGGCTCCATGTCCACTTGCTCTGTACCCACTGCTGGGGTACACGGGGCTGTGATGGGCACAAACAGCAGCCCAAAAAGCCCAACCAGCCCCAAGCACCGTTGCTGCCTGCGGGGAAGGCTGGGGCTGCCCATCGCTGCCCGCCCCGGGGAGGTGCCTTGTCCGTGCCTACGGTACGGCCTGTCTCGGGCAGGTGCTTTCCGCCTCGCTGGCGCAGGAGCCGGGAAGGGCCTTCTGGCTCCCAGCATTGTTTGCCGATCCGATATGGTTTCCTTGTTCTGGCTCCCGGCAGGGCAGACGCCGGGCAGGCGGACGCCAGGCAGGCAGACTGCTGTCAGCCAGGGCCTGGGTGGCCTTTCCATGCTCCTGCCTGCTCTGAGGGACGGCGGGAAGGTGCAATAATTTTTAAATCTCCCAGTGGATCAAAACTGTGTGTTTCCATGTCGGAGGGTTGGAGGCAGAGGTAGGGATGTTCCTGCACGTCCCCTCTTCCCATGAGCCAAGGCTGGGGTGGCCCGGCCAGAGGTACTGCTGACACAGGCTGAGATGGGAGGAGGGAGATCTGGGCAGCTCAGATGAGCCACCAGTGATCCAACATAAACTCTGCTGCTTCTGAATTTAAGGGGTTGGTGTGGGATCATCTGGCCTGGCAGTGCTGCTGGGGCAGAGTCCCTTGAGGGGCTGCTGGGGTGGCTGTGCCTGGGTGCTGTCGGGGGGATAGTGGCAGTTTCCCCTCCCTTCCCAGCCCTGGGAGGATGCTGGAGGTGAGGTGAGCGTGAGGGGGCTCTGCAGCAGCAGCCTGTTCCGGTGCTGGGATATTGCACACTCTTGGCACACATGGCGTTGGACTTTCGGCTCTGCTTCTTTCCCCCAAGAGAAGCCAGTGACAGTGTCTTTGTGCTGTTCCAAACATCAGCATCCCATTGTCAGGAGGTCGAGGTTGTATGGCATGTGGAAGTGGGGACCTCCAAGTGGGTTTCTTCTGGGGATGGCTGAAGAAATATCCCTGGGATGCTGAACAGGGAAAGGAGTCACTGTTGCAACCCCACCACCTTCCTCCCTGAGCACAGTGGGGCATAGGAAGCATTGGCTGTTTTTCCTCACTTTATAATTGCCTTTCCCGGGCAGATGGGGCCAAGCTTGGCTCTCTCTGGGGATGGCTGCAAAGTGGAGGGGGCAGGGCCAGGAGCAGCTCCTGCTCTGTGGCATGCTGGTGAAGCTGGCTCTTGGCAAGGAGAGAGCCAGGGAGAAGGTCCTGGACCACTACACCCATGTCCTCCTCCTCAATTTCCTTGGCTGGCACTGCAACTCAGAGTCCCTGCAGCAGATGCAATCTCCTGGGATGCAGCTGCACATGCCACAGTAACATCCTCATCTTGCCATGAGCCTGATCCGAGCTGGAGGAAGGGCAGCAGTACTTTGGAGGTGCTGCAGGGTGGTTTAGGTTTGCTTGCTGCTCCTTGGCTGGGCTTTTTTTCCCCACATGGCTCTATCCAACACACCCAGCATTGGGCAGAGTGCCTGCCTCACCTTGTTTTCTGGCTTAATTTCCTGGAACATGAGTGAGAGCAGAATTTCTTGCCCCTTCTTGAGTAATTAGGTTACCAAATTTCATCTATTATTATCATTGTTATTATTGTAAACAAAAAAGAGAAAGTTTTTCAAATGGGATGACAGGCTAGAACCCCATTTTTTAATAATCCTGAGCCCCTCAACCCTGCTGCCACAGCCATCACTTCACATCCCAAACATCTAGAGATGCTCAGCAAAACCTGAGTGGTTCTTTCAAGTCCAAGTGACCCATCTGGCCACGTTTGACCTGCCAGCTCCATGCTGCTGCTCCTCCTTGTGCCGCTCTGCAGGGATGTGGGTGGAAGCACAGGTGCTGGTGTTGATACTGGCTGCCCCTGCTCTGTGGTGGGACAGGGACTGCTCAAAGTCCCCAGCTAGACATGGCAAGGCAGGAGCCATCCCCTGGGAAGTTCCCAGGCCCAGCCTGTGGTGGGATTGTCAATCTCTTGGCTTTTCCTTTGTGTTCTTGTCCATCGCTGCACTGGGAAGAGCACTGGGGTGCAGTGGCCCCAGGGACCCCCATGCTGACCCCTGAAGCTGGGACAGCTCCAAGCCCCTCTTGGGAGCAAGACAGCAGGGCTGATGCTGCGCCCATGGTGCTTGTAAGGGCTTGGCTGCCCTGCCGAGCTCCCTGGGGCTCTGCCCAGTGGATGAGCAAGTAGTGGTCTCTCAGCCCCTCAAGTCAGTCTGCAGGAAGCAGCTTCAGGTTTTTCTTGAGGCACAGGGAAGGTTGTCTGGGTCTGCCCTGGGACTGATGGCAGCGGTGCACAGTGGTCCCACTCAGCCATCCCATTCCTTTGAGCCCCTATGGCTGTATGGTGGGGTGTCTTCTGCCACACTGGTGCAGACCAAGTGTTTCTCCATGCAGTAGCTGAGGTACTGCTCCCAAGTTTTGTTTTCTATGTGGTTTTATTCTTGGAGATAACGTCTCCACCTTGTTATCTGGGGTTACATTTGCTCAGCTGGCTCCCATTGTGGGAAAGGAGCTCTTGTGGGGGTGAGATGTGGGGGAGCTGGGATATGGGGCACGAGCATCCCATGGGACTCCACAGGCCAGTACCTATGCCAGGGACCTAGGCAGGGCTCCATCTGCAGGCCTGAGGAGGGGTAATGGGTGCAAAGATGTCTGATAATTCTAATTGCAGAATCAAAATCAAGGAAGAGTTTATGGAAAAGATGGGGTGAAAGTGCCTCATTCCTTTTGCTGTAGCTGTCTGGGGACTCACAAACCCATGGACATCCCAGCAATACCCTGGGGATGCCAGTGACGGGACAGCTGGAGCTCAGGGTGGGGAGATTGTGGTTCCAGAGCCAGGGGCATGCTGCTTATACTGTGCAGGGTCAGGTCCTTTGGATCTGCGATTTTCTGGCAGCTCTGGAGACTGGTCCCCCACCCCAGGGACCCCTCAGTCCCCAGGGTGCCTGGGTCTTCCCGCAGCACAGGGGAAGTTGCGTCGATGTTTGCCTGAAGCATCTCTTCTGGGGCATGGGGGTATTAAGAGAAGTAATCGGCTTAGCCCTGCCAAGCGCTTCCGGAGGGGCACAGTGACAGGGGGGTGACAGTGTAGTCAGGGCACTGGGTACAGAGAGGTTGGTAGTGGATGCTGGAGACGAGAGGGGTGATGGGGTGTTTGGGATAGGAGGGGTGTTGGGGGGTATCAGGGGTGACAGTGTGGCAGGAGCAGGAGGAACAGGAGGCATCACAGGATGGACAGTGTGCTGGGGACAGGAGAGATGTGGCAACGCTGGGGACAGGAGAGGGGATAGCATGGTGGGGATTCTGGGAATGAGAAGGTTAATGAGGGCTGCTGGGGACAAGAGCATTGATGTGGTGATGGGGATGTTGTGGACAGGATGGGTAGTTTGGTGCCCAGGGACAAAAGGCATGACTGGATGGCCTCTCCCCAGGCACAAGATGCTGGGTGCCTGGGCAGAGGGTACAGGAGCTGTCATCAGTCCCATCCCTGCATTAAATCCATAAACACAGTGCCCTGGTACTTGGTCCCCTCAGGAAGCTCTGGGTCTGGTCTCCCAGTGGCTACCCTGGGCTAGCTGCCCCCAAAACCCCAGGGCCTGGCTCCAGCACTACTGCCAGCACTGAGGTATGTCCCTCCTGTGCTTGGGTGTTACTGAACACCACTGCCGCTCCAAATGGCAGCTGCAGGCCTGTAATTAGCCACTTCATGAGCTAATGAGAATTGCAACAGGAAGAAACTGGCCGTTAAGTGCCTGGAGTCAGCTTTGAATTGGAGGAAGGAAATGCAGCTGGAGCAGGTCCTGGTCCCTGCCTTATCCTGTCCTGGAGCACCGCGGGCTGCAACTGCCCGTGTTAACCCATGCACACTGTGGCACATGCTGGGATCCCTCCTGCATGGATGGAGGACGGCAAAGCCTTTGAGGGACATTAGCTGTTTGAGTGGGAACCGATCACTCTAGGTGGGTGACATGGGAGGTGACATGTTGTGGCTAGCACAGGTCTTTCTCGTGAGAACATTCTGCTGTGTTTCATAAACAAAGATAAAGTTTGGATGTTTTGCAAACAGTGTCTCGAGATTTGGACAGTTCAGGCCTGGCCAATTAGGCCTAGGGGGAGGTTTCTGGCTGACCAATCTGGGTGACCTCTGCAAAGTCTATATATATGGAAATCAAAATAATAAACGCACTTTTTCTTGCCTCACTGAGAACCTGGGTGTTTTCTCTGCTAGCGGCTCAACAGCGACAACATGTCAGCTGAGTGTTGGCAGGGACCCTGACTCATCGTGACACAGGGGTTCCCTGGGCTCCTGGCCCCTGTTCCATTCCTATAGGAAGGATACTGTGATAGAGGTGGAGGCAGGAGCTGTGGAAGGTGCAGGTCTCCAGTGCACCTGTAGCACCCATGGCAGCTGCTCCTGCTTGGCTGGGGGTCAGCAGGGGAGTGTCCTGGGGAGCTCACAGCTCTCTTGTGTGCGAGGAGCTGCTCTGCCTCAGGGAGTTCATCATCTCACACCTGTCAGAGAGAGGGCTCTAAACAGGGAGAGAGGGTGGCCTGGTGAGCTGATGTAACGTGACCCATCCTGCAGCCATAATTCCTGGCTTCCTGGCTAGGAAGGAGAGAGTTTCCCTGAGCTGGCTCTTCCTATGGGGCATATACACCAAAATCTCTGGGTCCAGCCCTTTTGGCACCCTCTGCAGCCCTTTTCCAAGAGCTCTGGGATGCTGTATGCACCAGCATCCCTAGGATGCAGCTGTGCATCCGATGGGCCCCAAGTTTCTGTGTTGATGGGGTCTCTCAGCTTCTGGGCTTTGCCCCATGGGACACGATGACCCTGCAGGTCCTTATCCCTGGTGGTGGCTGAGTCAGCACGAGGTTAGCCGTGGGTGCAGCCCCAGTGGGGTGGGTGCTGCAGCCCCTGCGTTTCCACCTGCCTCTGGCCTTGCGTGTCCACTGGCACAGGGTGCCCACCCAGAGTCCCTTTGCTAGTGTTTGTTCCAAAGGCTGTTGTTCCAGTGGCAGTTCTAACAGCCATAAAGATTGGCCCCAGTCGCTCCAGCACCTGTGCACCCAGCACCTGTGGGTGAGGAGCTATGTCCCCAGACACCTGTTTCAGGGTGATGGGCTGGTGGGAGCACCAGGACTGGTGCCAGGCAAAGGGAGCTGGACAGACAGACAGACTTCTCACCTTGAACAATGCCACCTTTGAACTGTCTGAAGGTTTCATCAGCAAAATCACGCTTGTGCCTCTTTCCCAAAGGCTGCAGGGAGTGGGATGGCTTTGGCTTTGCTAAAGAGCATCTTGGCCCTGGTGAGTGCAGTGATGCTGCTGCTCTGGGCAGGTATTTCCAGCCCAGCAGTGGGAGTGTGTGGGAGCTTGTCACTGCTTTCAGATGACCAAGCTGTGCTGGCCTCTGGCAGCTCTCTGGATGCTGAGCTGTGGGGTGGGCTGCCCTCTCCCACCTCCCTGCCCTCAGCAGTGGCTCCACAGAGAGAGCTCACCCAGGGCTGTGGCTCTGCTGCAGCTCACTGGGCAGGTGTGTACCCATGGGGTGCTGCCATGCTGATAGGCCAGTGCCCAGGAATGCCAGGAGGAGAGAGCTGGACCCCATTCCATCCCTCCGATTGCACAGCACTTCCGGTGAGTCTGTGGTGCCAGGTCTGCCCATCCCCTGCAATGCTGGCACAGCAAGAGTCCAGCACAATGCTGTGCTGCTCATTGGGGTGTTCCAGAGCACCCCAGGGGTGCGAGGAGGAGCCCCTCACTGGTGCTTGCTCCGCACCATGGCCCTGGCTACCAGCTGCTTCAACATGGTGCATAACCTGCCCAATAAAAAAGGAATTAAAGAACCCAACCCCAACCCTGGCAGGCTCAGGGCATGCACAAAGCTCGTTGGTATTTACTTGAGCAAAACCTGATAAACAAGACCTAAAGTGGGTGGTTCAGGCTGCAAAGAGCAGCCAGATGCACGGGATGAGGTGGCATCGGTGGCAGCCTGGGGTCCCCAGTACAGGTGGGTGTGCATGCAGCAAAGCAGAGCCAGCAACAGGTTTGGGCAGGCAGACCTGAGGAAATGGCATGTGGCACCTGGTTTGCCTTTTGCTTTTTTTGTTATTTCTTCTTTTTCTGAATATCTGAAGCCACTTGTGTCTGGAGGCACCCTGGCACAGCAAAGGCACAGGAGGGATGTGGTGGTGCACATCCTGGATGCGGCACAGCCTCTGCCGGGCTGGAGTTGGGGCTGTCAGCATCCAGGGGTGTTGGGGCAGGGATAGTAGGGGGAACTTGCTTGGCTCAATGCCCTCCTCACCAGCCACAGGCAAGGAGGGCCATGTCCTCTTCTGCCTCCTGGCTCTGCCCAGTCTCTGATGGGGTCTGGATCTGTGGTTTGCTGGAGCTGTTTCCACCCATCGCAGTTCTATCTCCTGTTCTCACAGCCCTGCCACTCCAGCTCTTTCATTTGCACAGCAGATGGGCTGCCAGGGCAAGGACCAGGGATTTTTCTGGCCCAGTTAAGGGGTTTGAGTAGTGATGACACAAAATTCCACTCCCTCATCCTGGCGGAGATTGCCTAGTGCTCCCTCATCCTGGCGGAGATTGCCTAGCACTGCCCCAGCCTGAGGTCACAGAAGCTTGGGATTTTGGGGTGCTTGTAGATGGGGTCTCTAGAGCAGGGATAGGCTCTGGGGAACTCTGGTGGTTGGGAGGTGACATGTTTGGGGATGCCGAGGGTTTGGCATCTCCCCACCTCTGTGGGAGCCTGGCTCAGCTCCTCCTGGCCTTCCCTTTCCCCCTCGGCATTAAACCTGGAGCAGGACAAGGCTCTGGAAGCCCATAATGATGGCTTCAGGACTGCAGTGTGGGTGCACACTACACTGTCTGTGCTGCCTGTAGTCCAGGGCTCTGGGCTGGTGGCTCCAAAGCAGCAGCAGGGTGAGGGTGGGGATGGGGGTAGAGGAAGGAGTGGGGGGAGTGCTGATGAGGCCTTCTTCCATTGTTCCTGGGTGGGGACATGTCTGGTGGGACTGCCCCCTCGGTGGGAGCAGGATGCAGTGAGGTGTTTGCTGTGCAGGCATGGGGAATGCTTCCAGGGGTTCCCTATTGGTGTTCCCTGTCCCCAGCCTGTGGCTCAAGGCTGCTGGCACTGTTCCTTGGCCATGATAGAAACTGTGCTGGAGATCGTCTCTGCCAGCTGGGCCAGACCTCTGCACTCACCAGCCGAACCTGGGAGCCAGAACACGAGCCCCGATGGCCTTGGGGATGGGAGCTGGTGGTGTGTGGTATCTGCCTGACCAAACCTGCACAAAGAAACACTTCCAGCTGTTCCCTTCCGGTAGACTGGCACACACTGGTGCTGCTGCAGGACATGGGCCCAGACTGGTGGCCAAGGCTGTGCCATGTGCTCTGTCCCCAGCAGTGACATGATGTGACCAGCATCCCCTCACTCTGGTTTGTGGGGTCAGCACTGCAGAAAGCCCTGCTTCACTGCCTTTGTGTGGTCGGGGTCTTGGATGCAGAATTTTCAGGGGCAGGAGCACAGCAGTGATGTGAGCAGCCACTGGCAGTGACAGGGCTTGCACAGGGACTGCCTGAGCAGTGGTGTCAGCTGTGCCCGGGAGTGGAAATTGCTCCAGGGGTGCAGCCTGGTCACCCTCCACCTGCTTCCTAGGGCAAGAGGAAGCAGAGCAGGGGGATGCAGATAGGTGAGGAAGTCCATCAGGTCTTGGCCACCAGCAGGGTGTCTTTCCTGCAGTCACTGTGTGTTACCCAGTGGCTGGTGTGTGTCACCTGTGGTTGGTGTGCGTCACCCATGGTCACTGTGTGCAACATCCTGCCTGGCATTGTTACTGCAGCTGCTGGCAGTCATGCTGTGACTGTTCCTGATTCACTTCGAGGGCCACATCCCTGGGCACAGGACAGTGGAGGTGTGTTGGAAAACACAGTTTTCCAGCAAAACTTGTGTTGGTTGAGCAGGCCTGAACAAAGCCTCAGCATAGTCAGGCCTCAGTAAAAATCCTAGGAAGCTGTCATGAGAAGCTAACTCACAGCTGTGCTTCTGAGCTGTGAGAAGAATGTCATGGGAAAGAATAGGGAGTCAAAAGTGTTATGAGAAAGAATAAGGGAGTCACCAGGAGGATCCCTGAATATGTGAGAACAAACTGCAGATACGTGTGTAGCTATAATTAGAAACATCTGTAACAGTATATAAGTTTCTCGTTTGGTGAAATAAAATGGAGCTTGCTTTATGACTTACATTAAGTCGTGTGTGAGTTCTCTCTCGCCGTTCGTCAGAGGTGAGGTTCTGGGGTGTCTCAACAACTCCTGTTCCTGCCTGCTGCTGGACAGCAGCACTGCCCCTGCCCAGTGGGGCTTGGGCAGGGGGAAGCGAGACCTCAGGATCCTCAGTCTGATGGGGGCATCATGCCAGCCTGCCTGGCCAATGCCTGCCCATCAGCCTGCCCAGGACCTGCTCCTGAGTGCTCCTTCAGAGCCAGAAGCAATTTGCAGAGCTGGGAGGGGGCCACAGCCAGTGCCAGCTGGCATAGGAAGTGCTGGGAGGGTAGGCAGGCTGCAGGAAGGGCCCACAGCAGTTCCCACATTATCTGGCTAGAGGACAAGGATGAGGAAGAGGAGGACAAGGAGTGACCTTGGAATGGAGCTGGCAGACACCACACCACTGCAGGCCCTGTGGGGGCTGTTGCCGCTGCTGGGGCTCTTGTGCACTTGCTGTGGTCTTCCCTCAAACTCAGCCAGCATGCAGGGGCCCAACGTGGATGTGAGACCTGCACCCGTGTTCCCCAGACACCCCAATAACCCCCAATCTCAGTGTCCCACCGGGGCCATGTCCTGCTGCCATAGAGGGGCCAGACCCAGTGGTCCCAGGCAGGCAGCTCTGTGCCCACGTGAGTGTGCAGCCAGTGCCCAGAGGGCTTAGCCCATGCCCGGTGGGCTCTGCCAGCTCACACTGCTGGCACTGGGCCTGGCAGCTGAGGAGCAAGGCTGGGTGTTGGTATTGCCGGGACGTTAAACATTGACACCAGTGCTCAGCACTAATTAATTATGCTCTTACATTCACTTTTATCTCTCTATATGCAGCAGTGATGCAGCAGGGGCAGTCCCTGCCTCCCCAGCCACACTGATGTCCTCCTCAGGTTTATTTGTGTTTCTTTTTCACCTGTATGTTTTGGCATGAGTGTGGAAGAGCTGCTCCACCCAGGCTGTGACTGCCAGTGGCTCCATGCCCTGCCCAGGCACTCCCTGTCGCAAGCACTCTGCTGGCCCTGAGTACCGCCCTGGGTGCCCAGCATGGCTCTCCCCTGGGTGAGTCCTTGGGGATGGAGGTTTGTGCTCAGCTTTCCCCCGTGGATAACACATCCAAAGGCCTTGCAGTTCACATGGCCATGTTTCCTCCTGGGCACGGGTCTGTTCCTGCTTACATGTGTCCCCAGCTCATGCCCACCTGCTGTCTGTGTGTGTCATCTGCTGAGTGTCCCATGCATCCCCTAGCCTTGGGCTCAGCTGCTGTCTGGAGTCCTGCCTGCAGGGAGCCACTCAGCTCCTTCAGCGCAGCAGCTCAGGTCAGCCCTAAGCTCAGTTTAAGGGATTACCCCAGTTGTGCTGTTCTGGACTCCCTGCCCACCTGTGCAGGAGCTGAGGACCATGGCAGGGCAGTGATAGCAGTTGGAGCATCCCCCTCCTCTGAACACTCCTGCCACACCTGGACAGCAGCATCCTGGTTGTGCTGCACATTCCATATCATTCGTTGCTCACTCCTCTGGTCTGTACTGTCCTGCCAGCAAGGCCATGCAGGGTTAGGGTCCACAGGACCCCAGCCAGACCCTAGCTTGGGTCCCTCTGCCAAGCCCACCTGTGGTCAAGCCATGTTTGGCCGCACTGGTGCCAAGAAGGGGGGCATGGGTGGGGTGGGAGGATCCCAAACAACCCCCGGATTCAACAGCAGCCCCGCAGGTGCAGAGGCAAGACCGGGAGCTGCGGCAGGTGTGCTGGCACTGGTACAGGTAAGTGGCATGATGGTGACATGGCCACAGCTGCGTAGAACTGGGACCCGTGTGCTGTGCCAGCCCCAGTACCTGCCTTGGGGCAGTGTTCAGGAGGTGGGACCTATAGCCAGTGTTGGGGAACCCACCACCTGCCTGCTCCAGCACTGGACAGGTGGCACCACCTCCCCAGGCATGTGTGAGTGTGCAAGGATGGGGCAGCATTGGGGGGTGTAGTGTGACAGCCCCCCAGGGTGGCAGCAGTGAGGGTTGGAGATGCCTATGTGGCGCCTGGGTGCTGGCACACGTAGTGCTCAGTTGCCATCACCTAGCATGGCACTGAGATGCCTGCTCCCACCAGCAGAGGACTCTCACTGCTGGGCTTTGAGGAGGGCTCAGAGAGTTGCAAAGCCTCTGTGGGCCCCCTCAGCCCACAGGGTGCCCACGCAGCAATGCCAGCTCACCAGTCACTGGCTGGTGACACATGGGGAGCTCTGAATCGCAGCCAGTGACAGCTGGGCAAGCACAGCTCATTCCTCAAACAGAGATAACAGCCTTCACTGGCAGGATCCAGCCTGGGCTTTATTTACCCAGTTGCTGGACTCTGGCTCAGGGCTCTGCCACCATCATTCCTCACAAGGTGGCTCTGAGGGTCTTGTTGAGGTCTGGTGCTGTGGGGTGACTCACACTGGGGTGGCTCCTCCACCAGTGATCAGCTTTTGGCAGCACCTGTTTTATGGGGGGAAGTGTTTCCATTAGCCTGTGGCACAGGCAAGGGCCCCTACAGGTGTCCCCCACCAGTGCCCCCACAGGGTTATGTCATGTCCCCAGCCTGGGGCTGCACAGTGCCGCAACCTCCTCCTGCCCCTGAGTTTTAAACAGCGGCCTTGAGAGTAACCCCGGGGAGGTGAAGCCAGGAGCCAAGTCAAATTTCTGTGCTTAAACATCTGATTATTTTCCCATTAAGCACTAGTTACCCCGCAGCCATGTAGCTGAGCCCCACACCATCCCCAGGGAGCAAACCCAGCTCCCATGGGCGCGGTGGGCTCTTCCCCCCACCCCGAGTGCACCCCTGTGCCTGGCGTGGGGTTCAGCCAGCATTAAAATTGCAGTTGCCAGTGCCAGCCGAGGTGGGGAAGGTGATGAGTTCCTCATTAGGTGCAGTGGGGAGTTGCCTGGGTGCAGGCTGGGGGTCCTTAGTAGCAGCTGCACCCTCCAGGGAGCAGTCAATAGTGAAAATCAGCCATGCAAAGGCAGGGGATTGCATATCCCGCTTATGTGACTTTGGGTTGACGTCTTGCCTGCGCCCTTGCTAGGGGAGCAGAACTGTCATGATTCGTTTCCTGGCAGTTCCATCCTGTTCCCAGGACTCTCCTCGGTGTACAGGGTGCTGCCCTGGTGTGTTGCAGGAGTGGGGATGCTTAGAACAGCCCCCACAGTTGTGGTGCCCCTTGCTGTGGACTGGTCAGTGCCAGGGCTGTCGCCGGTGTTGCCGTCCCCAGGCGCAGGGATGGGCAGATGGCCGGTATGTTGCTGGTGCCGGTGTGGGCGTCGAGGGCTGGCAGGGACTGCTCGGGGCGCGTAGGCCGATGCTGGGAGCCGGCTCCTGCCGTGACTCATTGCCAAGCTGGGGGCGGCCAGCCTGGCCCTGCTCCAGTGCAGCCCCACAGTCCTGCTCCCTGCCCACTGCTGCCTGCGGGAGCGCTGCGGGTACACAGCGGGTGTGGCCATGCACAGCAAGGTGAGGGGCAGAGAAGGGCAGCTGTGTGCCGCACCTCCATCCAGCTGTGCAGCCCCATGCAGCTGTGCCCCATCTAGTTCTGCCCCCCAACCAAATGTGCTCCCCATTCAGCTGCATCCCCCCATCCAGCTGTGCACCCCCAACCAGTTGTGCCCCCATCCAGCTCTTCCTCCCACACAGTTGTGCCCAGCCTGAGCACTGGGTGCACTGAGGGGCAGCTGGTTCTACACTGCCACCAGCTTGTGAGGGAGAGACACTCATGCTGCAGCAGGACCAGCAGTGTCACCATCAAAGCCAGGGCTGCAGCATGTCCCCACAGCCCCCTGCTGCAGGTGGCACCTGAGTGCTGGCCCTGCATGTCACTGTCCTCTCTGGTCACAGTTTCTGTCTCCAGCTCTGCGCATGGTTTGCCCCATCACCTGGTCTGGGACTCAGCTTTGTGTAGGACACAGGGAGTTCATGTCCCCCACAGAGGTCCCACTGGTCTGAGACCACATGGGGTGAAGACCTTGCCACGATAGCACTGCCATGGCACAGTGGGTTGGTGAGGCTGGAGCCTGGGGGACTCATTTCTGTACCCAGGGAGTGGAGACTCCCTAGGGCTGACACGGGCATGAGATGGCCCATGAAACTGTGAGCGAGGTTTGGAGTGCAGTGCAGTGCTGGGGAGGGCTGGCTCCCGGGCAATGCTGAAGGGTTGGGAGCCTAAGCACTAGTGCCAGCACTGTCAAAGCCCTGCTGAGGCTTGGTTGAGGCTTGGGGGAGTTGGTTTGGGACTTTTGGTTTGACAGTCACCACACAAGCATCAGTCTGTGCTGGCTGGATTTCATCACCCTGTGCAGGGCAGGCAGGGGTGGGAGATCCTGGTCACTGCCAGCTCTGCAGGGCTCAGAGTGTCCTGCAGCACTCCCATGGGGTGTCCCACAGGATGATGGCAGCCTGGGGCTGGAGACCCGTGGAAGGAGGATGGGCACTGCATGCTCTTCACTGCAGGCAGCAAAGTGCCTTGTGCAGGTCATGGAGTCATAGACTATCTCGAATTGGAAGGGAACCATGAAGATCATTGAGTACAACACCTTGGTTATTAGGCTTGTGGGTAATTGCAGCCAGTAATGGCTTTGTGGAGGAAAAGCAGGGCCAAGGGGCGGCTGTGGTGAAGCCCATCGATAGCCAGGAGCTAAAGCAGGAGCAGCTATGGGAAGCCCGGGGCAGCTGGGTCCCATTCCAAGAGGCCATGAACAGACCTGGAGCATGTTTGACCCTTCTTCTCCTCCTAAGCTGTTTTCTCCTGTCCCCACAGCAGCATCGTGTCCCCGGAGCCTGGACTGTGCCCTGCAGCGCCGAGAGTTCTGCCCACCAGGGTCAGGTGCCTGTGGGCCCTGCCTGCCCCCCTTCCAGGAGGACAACCGTGGACTCTGTGTCCAGAAGCAGCTCTCACCCAGTGGTAGGTGCACCCACCCTCCACCCCTCTGCCTGCACACCTACCCTGCACCTTTGCAGCTCTGGGAGATTCTGTGCCTCAGGGCAGCCCCCCCACCCCAGCAGTACCCCATCGCCTTCCTTCCCTCCATGGCAACTGTATCTCTTCAGGGATGGCTGCTCTTCTCCCTCTTACCCCACTCCCCTCAGCTGTGGGGTGGTCTTGGGCTGGCAACCCCATCCTGCTCTACATGCATCCTCCTCTGGTGACTGCATGTGGCCCTGCCAGTACCATGGGGAGCCCAGGACCTCCAAGGACAGGAGTGGGACAGGTGGCTTCTGGGGTTCTTCAGGGTCTGCGTGGCTGTTCCAGGTTTCAGGCTTTGCAGGAGCAGGTGAATAGCTTTCAGCACACAGAGCTGTGACTTATGCTGACTCTGCAGCAAACTAAAACAGGAGACCATGGCCTCACCCATCCCAGGGTGAGAGCTCAGCTCCCTCTCCCAGGGCTGAGCTGTGCTGGTGTTTGGGATTTCAGTGCCTGATTCCCTTTGGTTTGAGATGTTGGGCTGTGGTTCAGGACTACTCTTTCCTTGCTGGGTGATGCTCAGCATCCATGCCAGGAGGGCTGTAGTCAGCTGTGACGGGGAGGACCACTCTCTGGCTGCACACCAGGGCACTGAGTGCTGCACTGAGTGTTATTCCCGACTCCTTTCCCAAGGAATCTGTCAGGCTGTGGCAGTCTGGGTGGCTGCACTGTGCCAGTGGGCAGAAAAATGGGCAGAGCACCCTGGGAGCAGCAGCCCATGGTCACCCATTGCACTGCTGCTGCAATACTTGAAGGGTGCTCCCCGTGCAGCCTTGGCACCTGTGCCCCTGGTTCAGCTGCAAAGACAGTGCTGGGGGCCAGGCACAGGCATTTTTTAGTGTGACAGTCAACTCTTCGTGCAGCTTGGAAAGCTATGGCAGAGCTATTTCTCTGCTCCCTTATCATGAGGTTTCATGCAGGTTCAACTTGCAAATGAACTAAGACCATAATTATGGCTCCACACAATTATTTTGCTATAACTAAAATGGAGTGGCCTCTGTGGCTGGGGAAGAGACTGGCCATACCCTCAGGCTTCTCCTAGTGGGTTGTGCTGAGGACCACCTGGATGCAAGGTGGTGGCTCTGGAGTGCCTCTGAATCACCTCCTGGTGCAGAACATATTGGCATCTCCCCCAGCCCACCATTCTCCACCTGCTCTTCACTCCCACTGCCCCCAAAAGTCTCCTGCAAAGGGGGTCCCAACTCCTGGGGGAATTTCAAAAATATGCAGGGTGGCTTGTCCTGCCAGGCAGAATGGACAAGCACTGGTCATTGAACCAGGGAGGCAGCTCCCCCTGCATCTGAACTCCATGCAGACGTGGAGGAGTCCTCTGGGTTTTGGGAGATTACTTTGTGTTGTTGAGCACATTCAGGGTCCAATCAGGGTGCAGTTGAAGTTGTCCTTCACCTATGGCTCAGCCTGGGTAAGTACATGGAGGATGGCAGAACCCAGCATGCCCTCAGTGCCATTCCTTCTGGGAGGAGAATTACCCTGTAAATCAGAGGGGAGACCCCCAAAGCAAGGCCCTTTGGATGAAATGGGAGGGATGGCTGGGAGGGATGAGAGGGGATGGCACAGGAATGGGGACTGGACTTAGTGTTTGACACCAATCAGTGCCCCTGCCACGGGCTCTTCATCCACTGGAGCTGAATGGCTTTAGCCGTTATTTTTTAATGTGAAGTCTTGAGAGCAAATTCCCCTCTTGAAAGGGCTGCACATGCGCTGGCGTCTCCATAGCAACCCAGCTCCTTTCTGAAGGATGTGGCCACAGTTGCATCCTCACCGAGAGAGACGCAGGACCACGGTACCATCCTCTAAGGACCCACCATGGGGGGATGTTGACACCAAGGTCTCTCCCAGCCCCATCCTGTTGTCCCAAGCAATGCTGCTAGCTTGTGGCAGCAAAAGTGTGGGGACTGTGGTAGATAAAAAAGGGGGATCCCCTCCCAAATCCTCTATTTTAGCATCCTGAGGATGCCCAGCTCCTCTTGGTGGGGAGGCACCATTTGTTTTTTCCATGGGGGCTTTGACATCCTGCCTGCGCCTTGGTCTGGTAGCAGCAGCAGAGAAGGCTGCAAGGGAGAGGAGGTGCTGTGATAGCTGCATTTAGGGGGGGATGCGAGGCAAACAGGGGGATGCTGCAGCCCAAGGATGCCTGAGACTTTAAAGGCCCTTATGCTGCATGGGCAGCCCCTTTAAAGGGTTACGCATCCTTGAGCTACTTGTGACTGCTGGTGATGTGGATCCTGGGATCCTGCCACTGCGCCATCCCCACAGTTCCTGGCAGGAGTGTGGGCAGAAGCAGGGTATCCTCTCCCAAGAGCAGCTTTTTGGGGTGAAAAGCACCATTTGAGGTCTCAGGAGGGTGATACATATGAGTGATGTGTTCCTGCCATTGGTAACAGCATGTGTGGGGGTCTCAGCATACCCGGCACAGCATCAGCACAGGTGAGGTGAGATGGGATGCATGGAATCTCAATACAGTGCATCCCACAGCTGGCCGCCTGCGCCTGGCTGCTGCTGTCTTGCACAGGGCTCTGAGCCCCCCCAAAATCCCACAAACACCATGGTGCTGCATGTGTCTCTGCTGTGATGGGTTTGAGTGACGTGCTTTGGGCTGGTGGGTCCCATCCTGCTTCTGCTTGACCAGCGTGGAGCCCCACTGGGCTGCAGGAAGCACTTTGGGAAAAGGGGGAAAAGGGGCCTTAGCGCACAGACGTAGGGGTTCCCCCTTCCCTGCTTGCTGTGCTACCAGCACCAAGGAGGATATCAGCCATCCTGGGGCAGGACTATAGAAATTAGTGGATGTGTAGGAATTCTGTGCCCTCCTGTGGACACTGTCAACCTCAGGTTTCTTCAGCCCGGGGCAGAAGCTCTACAGGTCTCTCCTTGGTCCCTGTTTCCCCAAACTGTCAGGGTAGGTGTGTATCCCAGGGTTGAGGCCTGAGGAGGTGGAAACTCTGAGGAGAGGCCAGGGGCAGAGCAGAGGGGCTGGGGGTCTGTGTGCTAGGCTGGCCATGCCATCCTGCTGCAGCAGTGGGGACAACAACCATGAGGGGGCACCCACTCCCTGCACAAACCCTGCCTGCACCCGAGTGCCCTGTACGTGTCCTGATCACCGTGTGCCCCTGTGTGCCCTGTCCCTGTCCCATCCCTACCCTGCATGTCGTGTGTGCCCTGACTGTACCCAGCCTGGACCCTGTTCCTCCCTAGCTTCTCTGCTCCTCCTTCTCCTGGGCCAGTCAGGCAGGAACTGGGGCTCACCCCAGCCCCTGTTCCCTGGAGCAGCTCAGGGCCAGCATCTCACACACTCACAGTGCCTGGCAGGACCTAGCCCTCGGTGCTCTCAAATGTTGGTGGCAGCTGTGGAATCACTAGGGGAGGTTTAGCTGCTACACAGAATGGGAGATGGGTGACTTTTAGCCACTGGAAGAGAATCTGGGGATAAAGCTGGTTAACGCAGGTAAGTGGCACAACCCAAGCACTTCAGCAATGCCAGGACCCCAAAACATTGCTTCAGTTTCCTGTATGCCACTTCACACACTCCCACAGGGTGGGAGACTCAGAGGGACCTGGCAGCTGCTCCGGCTGCTTTTCCAACTTTTTTTCCAGCCACATCACATCCAGCACCAATACAGCCTGATGGTGGCACACACGGGATGGACAGGATTGTTCCCTAGGTCCTATGGGAATGGGAACAGACATTTCCCTGAGTGCAGAGGGGAGCTAGAGCCAGAATGTCCCCATCCCAGGCGCCAGGCTGTCCCACTCAGGCACAGGGCTGTCACACTCAGTCCCATTGCCAACTCCCTTGCCCTTTGGGAGAGTTTGGCCCCATGCCAGCACCTTGGCACCGTGGCATTTGCCTGTTGGGTACAGCATTGGTACAGCCCCAACCTGGCACCACTTGGCCATGGTGCTGCTTTAGGATGGTAATAACAGGGTGCAAAGAGCCAGGGAAACCCAGGGCTCCAGCCAAGGGTGGGAGGCTGGGGGCAGTTTGGGGACACGGGCACGGAGAATGTGGGACAGTGACTCTTGGTGCTCTTGTTTAAAGCAAGAGTGTCCCCCTTTTAAACTGCTTTTTGGCTCATCTGGCTCTGAGTCGTGAGGCAGCAGGGTGGCCTTTGTGCACAGAGGGAATGAGGGTTTATATCCAAACACTGGAAGTGAGGACAGATTCCAGAGAAGACATAATTGTTATAACCTTGAATTACCTGGGGGTCAAGCTGCCAGTACCACCTCACCTTCATATGTCTGGATTTATCACCCAGGGCTTCCCACAGGGGACAGCCTGAATATGGGCAAAGGAAGCAGGGACAGGATGGGGATTGAGATGGGAACAGGGAAGGGGGCAGGGATGTCTACTGTCTTTGAAGTTGAGTTTAATCCTGTGCAATGGTGAGTGTCAGAGTTGCACTCTGCTTGGTGAGCCTGAGAAGCCCCAACTCCTGCTCCAGTGCTGTCACCTTGTGGGTGGGCACCCCCAGGCCAGAGTGGGGGTCCTGCCTGTACCTGATGCTGCAGGTACTGGTGCTGATTCATCCCCTGAGGGATGAATGTCCCTGGTGAGCACTGTGCCAGTGGCTGGGACAGCCACCCATGAGATGCTGCTCGGCCCATCCCCTGGGGTATGTGGGGCACCTCTGCTGCCTCCCCAAAGGAGGTGCATCCTACCAGCTGGAGCTGGAGCAAGGGCACCCATGCTCTGCTGGACAGCCAAGCTGAGCCCTGCTCTGGGGTGGCTCCAGCCGCCCTGGGCCATAACGGACAATTTGGGGTGAAGACCAGTGTTTGGGTGTCCCCTGACTGTAACTCACTGTGCTGGAGATACCCCTCAACCTTGGGGCAGCAGAGCAGCTGGGGAGTATCTGCCCTCGTATAACTCCCCGTCCCTCCTCACTGGCAGCTGCTATGTGACCCCAGGGCAGAGACACAAGGCAGGTCCTGCACAGCAGGTGCTGGCACCCTGCCCTCCCTCACAGGGTCTGCAGGACCTGCTGCCTCTGGCACAAAGGCAGATGCTGTTGTCTCTGATCCTCCAGCATTTGTGCGGTGAAAATCCCACCAAAAGCAGCAAGGACACGCACGCGCCCCAGGGCCCAGCTTTGGGAGAGCTGCATCTGAGGGGGCTCGGACTCACCACCACCTGTGTTTGCTGGAGCTGGGAAAGGAGCCTCTTCTTGGGGCTACTGGTCTGGCCCTGGGGGTGGACGCACAGCTGCACCCTGCAGTGCCCACCTCATACACGTTCTCCCATAGGACGGACCTCTGTTCCCAGCTTGGAGGCAGAAATTGATTTTCTCGCAGATGTGCTGGCCAGGCAGGAGGCTCCTCACCATCACCCGCTACAGGATGGCAGACCCAGGAGTAAGTGCTCACTCCCTGCTCACAGTGGTGCCAGGGACCCCATGGCAGCCAGACCCTGCGCCTGAGGTTGGTTTGCCCTCTGGAGCTACCCAGGTACTGCTCAGTGCTCTGTCTTCTCCCACAGCCACCCTGGTGCTTGATGGCAACAGACAGCATGTGCCCAGTGGGCTGAGAGCGGGACGTCTGCAGCAGGGCCCTGCTGGCACCATGGCAGCCACCACACTCCCCACCACTGCCACAGTCCAGAAGTACCCAGTGGAGGCATCCCCCATCCCTGCAAATGACAACATGGTGCTCGGTGAGACCCTGGAGGCTCGTGGAAAGGTGTTTCACACCCTCACCAGGGAAGCGTGGGCTGGTGTCACCATGCTGCCAGCTCACCCACTGTCCCTTGGTGTCCCCTCTACGTCTGCAGGGCTGATCGTGCTGTGCACAGTGGCCGGGATCTCAGCGCTGATCATTGCAGCCGTCTGCTGGTACAGGTGAGCTGGGGCTGCCAACAGTCCCTCATGTCCCTGTGCCCAGGGCAGTGTATTCCTGTGCTTCCCAGGCATGAGGGGTTGGAAGACAGGCAATAGCTGCCCCTGCCAGTCCCCCAAGGTGTGGCATCAACTGGCCAAGGCAGGAGGACAGTGGTGAGACACCCCCATGCCACGTGCAGGCTCCTGGGACCGGACACCTGGTGTGGGCATCACTGTGGTGCTAGGTGCTGACACTGCCAGCACATTGGTGCCTTGTGCCCAGCCCCATGGGATGGAGGTGGCTATGCCTCTCATGGTGCCATCACAGGGAGCAGGGCTGACCCTCTGAGGGTCACTGAGTCCTCGGTGGAGTTGTCTGCTCCTATGGCTCCCAATGTCCACTAGGATGGACTGGAGAAGTCATTGTCCCCCAGCACTGGGTGCTGGTGAGGCACCTCAGATCGTGGGTTCAGTTTTGGGCCTCTCATGGCAGGAAAGTCATTGAGGAGCAGGAGCATGTCCAGAGAAGGGAATGGAGCTGGGGAAGGGTCTGGAGCACAAGTCTTATGAGGAGCAGCTGAGTAAGCTGCAAGGGCTCAGCCTGGAGAAAAGGAGGCTCAGGGGGACCTTCTGGCTCTGCATAACTCCCTGACAGGAGGGTGCATCTGGCTGGGGGTTGGGCTCTGGTCCCAGGAAACAAACAATAGGATGAGAGAAAATGGCCTCAAGTTGTGTCGGGAGATTGAGGTTGCATATTAGGGAAGATTCATGGAAACGTGGTCTGGCATTGGAAAGGGCTGCCCAGGGAGGTGGTGGAGTCACCGTCCCTGAAAGTGTTCAAAAAACGTGGATGTGGCACTTGGAGACATGGTTTGATTGTGGACTTTGGCAGTGCTGTGTTAATAGTTGGACTTGATCTTAGAGAGCTTTTCAAACCTTAGTGATTCCCTGATTCCCATTCCCCTCACTGGCAGGCTGCAGAAGGAGGTCAGGCTGGCACAGAAAGCAGACTACTCAGCCCAGCGAGCAGCCAGTCCCCTGCCCTATGACAAGATCTCGGTAAGGTGCCCGCAGCCCTCCCTGTGGGGTGTTTGGCACTTGGGCCCCAGTGCTCTGCTGGAGACCCTCCACCAGCTGGACTGGGGCCCTCCAAAATCCAGTCTCCACAGCTTTTCTGCTCTCTCCACAGCCTGGGGACAAGACGCTGGCTCAGAGCGCCCAGATGTACCACTACCAGCACCAAAAGCAGCAGATGCTCTCCCTGGAGAAGTAAGCAGCCTGGGAGCAGACAGCATGTTGTGCCATTAACTGGGGTGGCCCTAATCATCCCACTGGGCTTCACCCCCTTTCTACATCCTCTCCCGCCCAGGCATAAAGAGGAGCCCAAACTGCCAGACTCAGCATCATCTGATGAGGAGAATGAGGATGGAGACTTCACCGTGTATGAGTGCCCTGGGCTGGCTCCGGTAGGCGGGTGCAAGAGGGCCGGGGGTCCCTGTGCGTGTGGGCATGCCCAACATGTGCCTGGGCTGTGCAGCTCCTTGTGAGGAGCCTTTTCCACATGTTCTTCATCAAACCTTGAGGTGGTCCAACCCCTCTGCTCCCGCCATGTCCCTGACCACCCCCACTGGAGCTCTCCAGTGGACAGGAGTGCATGTCCTGGCACAAGGCTTTTCCTTGGGAGCAGAGAACTAGAGCAGCCCTTAGCACACTTGACCCACCCTCCCTGTGGTGACCTGGTCAACCCTCAGGCTCCTGAGCATCAGGACTGGGGGGGCTCGTCCTTGTGCCACCCCAGTGCCTGGAGCACAGACCTCTCACAGCCACAGAGGATGTTCCTGGCTGGCAGGGGACCTCGGGGAAGGGCAGCTCTTAACTGCCCTGGGTACAAAGAGCACAAAGGGACGAAGAGGAGCTTTTTACATGGTAATAGCTGTGGAGCCCAGCCATCAGGGCCCAGATCGAGGGTCATCATTGGGTCTTTACAGGCCCATTAAAGGGCACTTGATGGCAGGCAGGCAGGCAGTTTGGGCAGGGCAGCCCGTTCCTGCCAGCCAGGCTGGGACTGCTGTCCTGGGGTCCTCAGCCCACACGAGAACTTGGGTTTTACACATCACCCCACTCCATCTCCTCCTGGCAGGGAGGCAGCACCTTTCCAGGATCATGGGGGTCCTGGTGTTTGTCATCCATCGCCGCAGTGCACTAGGTCGCCCCACCCTCTTCCCTGCTGGGCTGGGGTTCAGACCCAAACGCCTTGGGATGGGGCAGCTGAACCCCAACTTGTTTTCTGACCTCCCACCTTTTTCTTCCCCCATCCCTCTCCCTCCGCCACGGCAGACTGGAGAAATGGAAGTGAGAAACCCGCTGTTTGACGACTCCTCCTTACACTCCTCCAACCCCAAGTCACACCAGTAACCTCCCCGCCCCCATCTCCTGTGCCCGAGCTCGCTACAGACTGTGCCCGCGGCCGTGCCCGGCGGGGCGGCCGTGCCGGAGGGCCACCCACAGCTGGGCCGAGGGACGCAGACCCCGCGCTGCCAGACTGTTCGACGCCTGCCCAATAAACACCCACTAACAGCTATGGGGGGATCGCCCCCGTTTCCAGCGTCCTTGTCCTCTTTGCTCCTGTGATTGTGTCCCTGCCTTGCCCTTTGCTCACTGCTCTCGCAAGTGCGGGGGCAGCTGCTGCTTTGACACAGAAATTGGGGGCGTACGGGAGGCGCGGGGGGGGGGGGCTGCAGCACTTGTAGCTGGCTTTGAGGAGGAAGCTGCTGCCCTGGTTGCAGCTAGGCTGATGTGTAGCAGCTGGGAAGGGGCTGGAGAGAGGGTCAGAAAACAGGAGAGGGCCAGGAGGGCTGGGCATGCTCATGCCTGGCATCAGGGCTGCCAGCCTGCCCAGAGCCCCTCTGCCAGGGATGGAGCCTTTCTCTGGAGTAGGTCACATCACTGGGGGCTTCAGTGCCCATTCTGCCCCCTCCACCCCAGCGTGGGTAGCTCCTGGCAGGAGAATAGTGCTTTGGGAGTCAATGGCAGGAGCAGGAGCAGCTCAAGCAGGTGCTGGCATCAGTCCCCAGGATGCTCCTTCAGATGCTGCCCCATGCTCTGGCCTCTTTAGGGGTGCTGAACTTCAGAGGTCCAGGGGCATGGACAGTCCCAGTTTCCAACATCAGTGCCACTGTGGCCAGGGAGCTCCCACCAGGCTCTGCTGGCAGAGGATGGGCTCTCTCATACCACAGGCCACAGTGGGGTAAAAGCTCAGAAAAAAGGTTCAAGGTTTTGTTTTTAAACTGATGTAGCCGTGGGAGGGGGAAGGAACAGGACTGGAGGGAAATGGGGTGGCTGAGAGGGGTAGCCAAGGCACGAGGGCTTTGCTGTGCTGCTTCAAACCCCATGGAGCCCATGCACTGGCAGCATCCCTGTGGAGCCTGGCACTGTGTGCCCTCTGGGCATCCTGCTGTGGCAGGCATCAGTCTCCATTGCTCCATCCCAGGCACTTCTTGGGCTTCAGACACTCTCTACACCCCTCTGTTGCCCGTGTCTAGCCTTACCAGGCCTCACTAACATGTTCATGCTTGGAGCCCAGTGCTGCTTCTCAAAGCCTCCCAGCTGCATTGGCCGTGACGCCCTCCAGTAGAAGGCACAGGACAGGGTTTGGGTTACTTTGCACAGGTGTGGCTTCATGTCCAGACCCTGTTGTGAACTGTCACGGCCACAGGTGACCTGTTGCACTCATGGGAGCCATTGCACACTCAGGCAGGCACGGGCAGGGCAGGCAGCAGTGACAGGAATGTGCTGGTGAGCGGTGGTGGCATGGGACTGCCCCTGTCCCTAGCGGGGTGGCTGACGGAGGCCATCATGGCACACATTCTGTCCCAATGTCCTGCACTCCCCCTCCCCGTGGGCTACTGCCACTCTCCCCACACCTCTTCTTGTTGTACGAATTGTAGTTCTTTTAAAAGGAGATTTTATTAAACGACCATGTTTGAGACCCATGCGAGTGTGTGGTGTGGCGCCCGCGGCTCAGGCGTCTCCTCCCAAGAGCGGGGTGGGACGAGGGGACAGGGAAGGAGGATACTGTGGGTCCGCAAACCTTGTCTAGGGAACAGTGAGAAGCCATCCTGCTTCTACAGCTGGAGGAGCGTTCAAATCCTTCCCAAGGGTTTTCCCAGACATGGAAAGAACGGGTGATTATTTTCTTGCTTCTCAGTATTTGCCAGGAGAGGTTCCTCCAGGGAAGGGTCGGGTGGGAGCCCCCGCACCCAAGCCTGCAGCACCCAGCACCCACCCCCACCCCTTGCCCCCAGGGCCCTTCGCACCTCGGGGATGGCAGATAAGAGCTATCGCGGCCTCGCATTGTGTGCAGCTCCTTTGATCACGCCAGCCCCCACATCAGGCTGATACCATCTCTCCTGGTTTCGGCAGCCGGAGGTGGGTGCTGACTCATCGCCAAAGCACCCACCCGGGATGCTTCTCTCTTGGGGGTCTCCAGCTGCAGCCCTGGGCGATGCACACCCCAAATAACCCGAGATGCCCTCAGGGCTCAGTCCTGGGGAAACCTAGCCTCGCACCCACACCCCTCCACCTGCACCACCCCCACTGCCGAGGTCCCCAAATTTGTCCTTTGCTCACACAACCCAGCAATCTCTCTTGGAGCACATCCAGACATTTTGGGAAGCTCTAGCTTGTAGTAAAAACTAACTGTTCTGCCTGGGAAGACCCCCTCGCTCTGGGCATGACGGCCACAGGAGCCCTGTGTTCCCTGGAAACCCATGTCCCCACCACACATCTAGGCACGGAAGATTCATTTGTCCAGGGATAGGGCACCTGTGCTGCAGACATCCAAGGGCATCAGCCCCCACCTCATTTTCCCCAGCTGTAACACAATAGGGAGGGCCCACTGGTGTATTCGGTGGTGTGGGTGGGACCCACATTACAGCACAGGGCCTTTGTAATGAGGGGGCAGAACTGCACCAAATCCTCTGGGATTTTCCCCTTAGCTGAGTTTGGAAGCACTGACTCAGTCCTGTCCACCTAGCCCAGCTACAGCCCAGCAAGCTGTGCTGACAGGGAGCAGGTTGGCATTCCTCTAGGGATGGGGTTTCTGGAGCTGAGCCCCCTGCCCAGCCCTCCTTAGATGGTCCTGGGGTGACCCCCTCACCATGGGACCCTGACTCACCACGTGCAGGACTGCAGCCCCCCTTTGGTGGGCAACTCAGGGCACAGCCCCAATGGCTTTTCCGTCACTTGCCACAGAAAGTGATGGGCTGACCATGGAGAAAACATCATCTGAGCTCATCCACTCTCTTAAAGATCTCATCCCCAAGCACTAGTGCCACACCAGCACACTCAGCAAAGGGAGGATGAGCAGATGTACATCTCAGCCCTCTCCAGCCTGCTGCTGTCTCAGCGAACCAGAAAAGCGTTTCTTTCTGCTTCCATTTTCTTAGCAGGATCCCTCCGATCCCTGGCTGCCTTAGACCACAGAGCCTGGCCAAACCTGCAGCCACCAGCACATTCCAGATACAGGTTGATGGAAGGATACATCCATCCCCTCTGGAGCAGGCAGAAGAGACGTGTGGTCACTGATGCTCAAAGACCCTGCACAATAATGTCACACAGCCCCCGCAAAATCACCCCATTGAAATGTATGGGGGGGCACACACCGAGAAACCCCACTGACTCCTTCCACATCTCCCAGCTAAAACCATCACCGCCACAATGGGCCCCACTCCTACAAAGGGGCCGGTTCAAAGTCAACGTCTCCCTTCCCCTCCGTCTGTATATGAAAGGACCAGGAATGCGTTTGAGGACCGGGGGGGCGGGGGGGGGGGGGGGGGGAGGGAAAAGGAGAGGCGGGAAGGAAGGAGGGAAAGGGGGGAAGGGGGAAGGGGGAAAGGGGGAGCCTGGGAGGCTTCCCGGGGGGATGGAGAGAAAAAGTAGGTTGGCAGGAGGAGGGGGTCCAGCCCGGGAACAATAAATCAAAGGGAAAGGGAGTTACTGCCCTGCCAAGGAGCTTCTGAAACTCTGGGCCGCAGCAGGAGCCCGGGAGGAGCAGGGCTGATGGCTGCCATCGGGGTCCCGCAGAGAGATTTCCTCTGCCCGCTGGCAGTGGGGCAGGCAGCAGCACAGCAGGCAGCAGGCAAGTCTGCCTGCACGGCACTGGGTCTAGCATCGCCAGCAGCACGGTCCAGGTCATCCATTGGCACGACTGAATCCAGCTCCTGCTGGGGAAGGTGCTTCACCAGCTTTGGGCATGGGGATCCCCCCGGTCCAAGAGCCACAGGGCTCACTCAGGGCTGCCCATGTCCCCACTGACAGGGTTTTTGAACCCTTAGCTCGTTTTCCTGCAGCTGGCCTCCCTCCCGGAGCAGTGTGGCACAGCCAGGATGGGCAGCCTGGTATATGTCCTGCCACGAGTGAGGAACAGATGTGAATTGCAGCTCATCTCCTAGGCCATTTTTTTTCCTTATAGGAACATTATTAAGAGAGTTAGATGTTCCACTTCCACTGACAAACAGCAGTGCCATGTGCTGGGCCAGGGGCTGCTGTTGGCACTGTGGATACCAGTCCCTGGATGCCAGCTGTTGGTATGAGTCCCTGGTTGCCAGCCCTTGGGTGCCTGTCCCAGGGCATCTATCCCTGGCTGCCAGTCCCTGGGTTCCAGCCGTCTCGGGAGCCAAAGCAAGTGCTTCATAAACATCATTAAGCACCTTCCCCGAGTCCCCCCGCCCACAGCCCCATCCCCATCCCGCCGCGGGGGAGGCTGCTCCAGCCTATCTCCTCGGCATATCTCCAGTGCGAGACGGCAGCAGCTCCCAGTAATCCGGGTTAATAAACAGGGACCAGCGTCGGCAGCGGGATCACTCCTTGCCTTGCTCTGGCTGGGCCCACGGAGTGCTGGCTGAAGGAGCATGCCTCACCCTGCTCCAGCTGGGGTCAGGGGGTGCCCATGGCCGTTGGTACCTGCCCATATGCAGGAGCTGGCATCGGGCAGAGCCAAGCAAAGGCTGATGCGATGGCAGTGTCAGGATCGGGAAAGTTGCCGGTGCTCAGACAGGAGGGAAGGAAAGGGGAAATGTCTGGAGCCAGCCCTGGTAGTGCCACTGTGAAGGGCAGGGTGAAGGGAAAGTCCTTAAGATAGAGAAAATATGGAGTGTGCTTCATTGTGGAGCCGATGAACACAATAGCTGGGGTTGCAAGTCCCTCCCCGGCAGCACACCACTGTGGCAAGCTGTGGTACCTTGAGGACAGACATGCTCTTCTGAGCTACAACCTTTCTCTGCAGAGTGAGGAAAAGGAGCGGGATGGTGAGAGTGTAAGGGTCCCCAGGAGCCTCAGCTCTGTCCATGCTCCCCAAGGAGCTAAGGCTCAGTCAACAAGACCAGGGCATCAAGAGGGGCAAGAGCTGATGGTCAAGCCCTGCACCATCCCCGCTGCTGCATGATAGCACCGGCATCGTGGGACTTGTACTCTGTCCTGAGGACAAGTGGCTGCTACAGCTGGATGGGCTGCCCTCACACCAGGCCGTAACCCTGGTTCGTGCCACCAGTAGCTCCCCAAAGCCATTCCGTTTATTGCCCAGGCTCTGCAGCGCTGGAGGATTCCCCGGTGGGAAGAGCCTGGGGCTGCTGCTGCCCTAACACTGGCGCGGTGCCTCCCGAGCAGCGTGAGGCTGGAGGGGTGCGAGGGACGTGGGTAACCTCGAGTCCTTCGGGACCGGAGGAGTGCGAGGCCCCGCGGCAGAGTCGGTGTCCTCCCCCTCCCTGTCCCATCAGGGCCGCCCCCTCCACCTCCCCGCCGGCGCTGGGTGCGGGCCGGCGCAGCCCCCTCCCACCGCACCTTGCCCTCGTGCCCCCCGCCCCCCGGGGGATCAAGTTCACGCCCGACCCACCGATACGAGGTCCAATGGGGCCGGGGCCCATCTCCATCCGGCTCGGCCCGGCCCAGCGGCTCTCAGAGGCCCCGGCAGCGCCGCACCAGGGAGGCAGCGGCCGGCAGCCCCCGCATGGAGCCCTAGGGCAGCGGGCAGGGGGCAGCATGTTCAGCCCGGACGGGGGGCTGCCGGCCGCCCCCTTCGGTCTCCTGACCGACGCCGGTCCTCCCTTTCCTCGCGGCAGCTTCGACGGGGCGCCCACCCAGCCGCTCTTTTTCCCCTTCGCCACCGCCACCGCCGAGCCCGAGCCTGCCCGCGACCCGCCGCCGGCCCGCGCCTGGCTGCCCCCGCCTGCCCCCGCGCCACCCGCCAAGGCGGAGGCGCGCCCGGGCCGGCCCTGCAGCCAGCCCGAGCCCGAGCCCCGCACGGCCGCTTGCTGTGGCCCGGCCTGGCCGCCCCCGCCCTGGGCTGGTCCTGCGCCCCCCGGCCCCGCCGCTCTGCCCGGGCCACCCTTCCCTGGCCCTGCCGCCCCTGCCTTCCCTGGCCCCCAGCTCTGCCCCGCCGCGCTGCAGCCGGCCTCCGGTGGTCCCTCGGGGCTGGGCAGCAGCGGCAGCTCTAGCGGCGCCGCCAGCGAGGGCGGACACTCCAGCGACAGCGGCGAGGAGGTGAGACCCGACGGGACGGGGGATGGGGCGGGCTGCCTTGCCCCGCTCCCGCCGTCCGTACACGGTGCGTTCGCGAGGCTTTCCTCCCCGTCCGGAGCCGTAGCCCGGTTAGCCTGCCCGTCGGTAGGAGCTGCCCGGCCGCTCTCGCGGGTCGCTGAGACCCTGCCGATGCCACCTGTCCGGCCCCGCCGTCGGGTGCCTCCAGGAGTAGCCCTGACCCGGCGCTGAGGCTCGTCCCGGCCGGGTCAGACTCTCCGCAGGGGGAGCGCCTTGAGGAGGCTGCTTTGGGGTAAGAAAAGGAGTTTTGGGAACTTAGGAAAGCAGCTTCCCCTGCGCGATGCAGTGGGGCCGACCCAGGTAGCGACGCCGGTAAAACGCCGGCTCCGGCGGGATACTCGAAGCAACGCAGCGCGGTCCCCGCCCGCCGCTCCCGGAGCTTCACCGGCACTGGTGTCTGCTGGGGCAGAGACACCCCGGAGATGAGGGCGGGAGGAAGACGAGGGGGCAGCAGCTTACCGGCATGACTGGATATGTGGTTTGTGTTAGTTTTTAATATTTCTCAATATTGACGTAAATCGAGCCCGCCTCGGGGACAGCGGCGGCGGCCGGTGCCAGGGGTTGGTACTCGAGGGGGTTGGGAGAATTTGCGCTGTCGCCTCCGGGTCGGAGCTGCGGGAGGTCCCACGCCACGATCGGTATGTGTCCTTGGGCCGCAACCGGCCGCGCTGGGTTGGGAGTGGTCACGAATGGCGTTTCCCAGCTGCGAGAAGGTGATGCAGGCCGGCGATGTGGGACGGCTTTACCTCCCACGTAGGAGGGATGCTCCGAGTTTTGCGGTGCCGATTTACGCCAGGTATTAAAAGCCGTGGCTCGGTGGCAGGAGGAACGCCTGGAAAACTCGAAACTCCGCTGAAAATGTGGAAATTGGGTAAAAGGCTTCAAAATGCCCCCGCAGCGGCTGAAGGCCGAGCGGCAGGAAGGTGGGAAGCCGCTTTCCAGAAAGGAAGAGCCTAGTGGTGGCAAACAGAGCCTAAATCCAACGCGGCTCAAGGGCGCTTTTGTCCCTCGCTTCATGGGAGCCTTTTCCCGGCCCCGGAGGCAGGCGGGAGAGAGCCTGGTGAGGGGCTGCCCCCGCCCGAGAGCCATGGGGAAGTGGCCCACGCCACGGGAGAACTGAACGTCCCCGTGCGGACGTGCCGTGTGATGAGTGAGATTGGGTTGAAACTGAGGCTCAGCCAGTGTGACCATCGGTGCCTGCCTCTGGCCAGGCCAGGAGGCTGCGAGCCAGAGGACAGAGGGAACATTTCCAGGGCGTGTTGAGGCAGAGTGGGAGCTCTTGATGCCTTTGTGTTGCCTTTGGCCGCCGCCCGCGCCAGATTGGGTTGAGCTGAGCGGTGTGCGTGCTCGGGGCGTGGAGAGGGGCGGGGGTCCTGTGTGAGTGGTAGGTCTCAGTGCTGCCGAGGGCTCAGCCTAGCCCTCCTGGCGCTGTCCTTCGGGGACCCCGACAGACCCGGGACCCTGGGTGCGAGTTGTCCCCTCTCAGCATCTCTCTGCCCTGCCAGGATGCACCAACCTCGGGGGAGCTGGAGCAGTTCGCCAAGGATCTCAAGCACAAGCGCATCATGTTGGGCTTCACCCAGGCTGACGTGGGGCTGGCGCTGGGCACACTCTATGGTGAGGGGCTGGGGGAGGGCCCTTGCGTTTCCCCACAGCCGGTGGGAAGGGAGATGCCCGGGAGGGGTTTGGAATCACCCGGGTTAATGATTTCTCCTCTTTAACGACCCGCAAAGGAGGCATCAAGCACCAGCCCCGGGGCTCCTGGAGGGGTGTCTCCAGACCTGTGGTGAGCTAGAAGTTTTGGTACAGGGAGCTGGTTTAAAATGGCTACAGTTGCTTATTAAGATGTTTCAGGGCTTTAAATCCCTGCTGAAGGAATGGGGAGAACCCCTTCCCTGGTCTCCCAGGAGCAGGGAAAGCTTAGGGGTGGCAGATCCTGGGGTCCTGCTGGTGAAGGAAGCTATGCAGTGTGTAATGCCCTGCCTGCCTTGCCTGCGCAGGGAAGATGTTCAGCCAGACGACCATCTGCCGCTTCGAAGCGCTCCAGCTCAGCTTCAAGAACATGTGCAAGCTCAAGCCACTGCTGCAGCGCTGGCTCAACGAGGCGGAGAACACGGACAACATGCAAGAGGTGCAGGGCTGAGGGGGCTGGGAGCCAGGGTACCTGCAAGCCCTCAAGCTGCACATTCTCCTCCCTTTCCCACGTACTTTTGGTGGGAGAAGAAGGGAACAGAAGGCATCTTGTGCCACAGCACCATCTCTCTACATGGCTTGAGTCTGGCCTGAGGGTAAACCACTGGGTATTACCCTCTGCCAGGCTGGGAGCAGGGGGAAGCCCAATCATCCCACAGACACCTTGTGATTGTGGCAGCTCCCATATTGTAGTAGCCAGGTCCTGCTGGAATCTCAGACTGAATGTGCAGCTTACTGTTCCTGGGGGAACCTGAGGGCGGATGCAGAAAGATATGTCCAGCCTCACTGCTGGCAGTGCTGCCACACTGGGAATGACCCCAGTCACAGTGGAGGGATGCTTAGTGGAGAGTCACAGGGACACAGTCATTCCCCTGAGCTCTGCAGCCAGCTATACGCGTGTCCCAAGCCTGGTGGAGACTATTCCACCTGGCAACCTAACATTCCCTCTCTGATTCCCAGATGTGCAATGCAGAGCAAGTACTGGCCCAAGCCCGGAAGAGAAAACGCAGGACCAGCATCGAGACCAACGTGAAAGGGACGCTGGAGAGTTTCTTCCGCAAGTGCGTGAAGCCCAGTCCCCAGGAGATCTCCCAGATCGCCGAGGACCTCAATCTGGATAAAGACGTAGGTTGGGAGGGTGGGGAGAATGGGGGCACCAGCTCCCGAGCACCTGCCAGGTTAATACTTTGGCTCAGAGCACTAATGAAATACACATGGAGAGATGTAAATAACTGCCCTTTAGCTCTGCCAGACAGGATATATATGGCTCATCAATATGAAAAAGAAAAACCCACTTGGTCCCAGAGAAGACTTTTGTTCTCAGATTAAATATTTAAAACTTAGGAGAGACAAAAATAGTTCCCAGATCCAACAACACACATCTGTGTTTATGTATATGCACATTAATATATAAAAGTAATCCTTTAATTAGTTTCACAGGATTACTTTAAATCTCTGCTGAAGCTGATTTTTGCCCCCAAGAACCCACATGGAAAGTTACAAAATTTTTCTTCTGAAGTGGAAATGCACCCAATGACAGACAAAACACAATTTACTAACAGTACATAAGTTTGTGTATTGGCTTCATCTGGATGTGCCACCAGCCTTTGGAGAGTATCCTTTCTTTTCATTCATTATCTTCTTTCCTATTTAATATTTGCTATTTCTGTCTTCTCTCTACTCTGGAAGCAGTGGGAAAGTGGTCATGGCTGAAGTTTATTGGAGTTCAGCCTAGCAAGGGGTTGTGGCAGGGTGGGGGCTGCACTAGCACGTTGGGGCGCTGTAGAGATGCCACCAGCAGAAGGGTCTCCTTGTCACCCACACAGTGTGCCTGGGTCACCCCCTCACCCTTCTCTGTCTCCCTTCCCACAGGTGGTCCGGGTTTGGTTCTGCAACCGGCGTCAGAAAGGCAAACGGCTGCTGCTGCCCTATGGCAATGAGGCAGAGGGGATGATGTATGACATGAACCAGCCCCTGGTGCCCCCTGCCCTGCCCATCCCGGTGACGTCCCAGGGCTACAGCCTGGCACCCTCCCCTCCTGTCTACATGCCAACCTTCCACAAAGCTGAGATGTTCCCACAAGCGCTGCAGCCTGGGCTCTCCATGAGCAACAGTGGCCACTGAACCAGAGGCTGTGTAGTCACTGCAGGTGGGCTGGTGCTTGGGGGCAGCCCCCCTTTGCCCTGGGCTCACACAGTCACAGTCCTGCTTCTGCTTGCTGGGCTGATGTGTGGGGCTTTTGGGGTGTGAGGGACTGAGAGCCTGGCACAGGAATGGTGCCTGCTCTCTGCAGATGCTTCCAACCCTTCCCAGTTATGTGAGCTTACTGGTCCCAGCAGCGTTGGCCTCCCCTGTAGCCTCTCCTGGCATCAGCTCCTCCTGCCCCACTGCACCTACTGAAGCCACATGTGCCCAGGGCTCTTGAGCCTGTGCCTGGCCCCAGCCCAGCCACTCTCCTGCAAGACCCAGAAAAAAGTATTTTTTAGATTTTGGGACGGGTGGGGGGGAGGGGGGTGATTTTATTAATTTTTTAAATGTTTTTTGGCTGTAGTTTTTAAAAAGCAAAAATTTTTGTAGTGATCTAGTTTCCCAGGTGTCTCCTTCCTCCCTGTCATGTAGAGAGGGGCTGGGGTGTCGTGCCCAGAGCCAATGGTCCTGGCAGCTCTGCCCACCCTCCTGGGCAGCCAGGGTGAGCCAAGGGCTGGGGCAAGGGGAGGAGGTGAGCCCCTGCCACCCCTCATCCTGTGGTACAGGAGAGCTTCACCCCTCTGTGGGACAGCTGATAAGGCTTGTTTGGGTTGGAGGGATCCTCCCCAAGCTTTGTGCCCAGCATCACCCCTAGGCCCTTCCCATTCTCCAGCTGCTGTTCCCCCACCCCAGCCCAGCTGCCCAGAGACCACCTTTCCCTGGAGGTCCCAGCCCAGGAGGCCTACACTGCCCTGTCCATGCTGCTAGCACCCCATGCCTTCCAGCCTGCTGTAGTTAATGATGATTTTTAAATTCTTTGTTCTTAATCACATTCCCTCTGGCAGTGAAATAAATCTCAGAGTTCTTTGAGGCAAGAATGAGTTAACCCTTTCCTTGCCTCCTTTGCATCCCTACTCCTGCAGCCCAGCAGTGCAGGTTTGCCAGGGGCACAGCAGGGCTGGAACAAGGCACCCAAAGAAGGTGGACATGTCCCCATCATGCCAGCAACACCCAGCTCTTGGATGCCCTCAGCTTGGTCTCCCACCACAACTGGTGGCAGCTTGGTGCTGGAGTGGTAGGTACCAACTTGTCTGGGCTGTTGCCCCCCAAAGCAAAGGGGGTCAAAAGTGAAGGGAGAGCATAATCTTCCATGCAGTTTGAGCTGCTGGTTTGCTGTAGCTGCATCTGCGAAGGGTAGGAGCAGTGTGAGCTTACTTGTAGGCTGCTCCAGCAGCTGCCAGGGGCAGAGGAGGACTTAGGAGGATGTTGCAGGGTGGGCAGTGAAAAGGTCTGGAACACCAGGGCTATTCTCACTGTAGTATGATGCTGACAGGGGAGGGGTGGATGTTCCTATGTGTGTGGTCCAGCTGATGCAGTCTCTGTGGTGGGGTGATGCCAACCTGGCCACGCAGGTCCATTGGGTAGTGGGAGCTGAGCTAGTGGGATCAGGGATGTCGGGGGGATGGCCCTTCACTTTTCCCCTGAACAGAATGAAATCCCCAACCAAGCCTGTAGGGAAACTTCTGGAAAGTCATGTTTGCAGCTTGATGGCCGCTACCTGGAGTTTTGCTCTCTAGGACTACCTGGAATGGGGGCACCACAGGCGGCTGCTCACAGGGCATCTCGGTACCCTGCAAAGGGCTGGACTGGGCTAGATGCCAGCCTCATGGGGTGGGGCACTTTGCATCCCTGCTTGCTCCCCAGTGCCGTGCTTGTCTGACCACAGGGTAGGGCCTCAGCCATGTGTGGTATCCACTGGAAACTAACCCCTGTTGCTGCTGCCCAGTGCTGTCTGGCACTTTCAGGGTGTGGGAGGCTGGCAGGGTCAGGAGCAGAAATCTGAGACAGATGTCATCTGCTGAAGGTTTAGTTCTCTCCATATTTCCACTATCTGGTTTTCTGCTTGCAGCCATGCAGGAGCTGCAGCCCCCCACAGGATCCCCCACATCCTGCTACCCTGGCACCCCCTGCCCATGTGTACCCAGCACCTGTCTGTGGGCACCCACAGCCCCTCCTGTTCTGCTTCTGGCTGACCCAGGAAACAAAGCGGAAATTGGAAGCCACAGAAGTCAGAACAGCACAGTCTTCCTGTCCATCCAGCTGCAACCTCACCGGGGCTGTGCTGGGGGAGGGATGTCCCCTCTGCTGATTCGCAGTCCTTCTGGGCACCCGGCAGCTCGCAGGGTGGCAGAGGTGGGGTTTGGCAATTTCAGGGCTGCAGGGAAGAAAACTGGGAAGGGAACTTGTGCTAAAAGCTGTTGTTTATATCAAGGGGGTTGATATAAACCGAACAGGGGCAAAGAGCAAGGCACAGATGGAGCAGTCATGTCTCAGCCCCAGTCCTGTCACTCAACCCCAATATCACCACTGATTCCAGATGGGTGCTTCCTCATGGGATGCCTGTGGTGCAAGGGGTGCAATGTACATGGTGTCCACAGTGGAGGGTGCCGGTGGTGCAGGGTCTCCACAGTACAATGTGTGCATGTGCGAGTTGCCCACAGGACTGGACTGGCTTTGCTCTGGGCTTGTGGAAGACCCCAGAGGCTGTCACGGTTTGTCACTGGCTTCCTGTCCTCCCAGCAGGGAGGGAGTGACAAACCACAGTGTCCCTCTGTCTACCGAACAGTGCTGAGATTGCTCTGAGAGCATCCACTGTCCTGTGGCTCCTCACAGTAGGCACAGGGACACCCATGGCTTTGCGGGAGAGGGTGGGGGAGGCAGGAAATGGGTGCTGCTAGGAAGACAGGGAGCAGAGGCTGTCCTTCTTCCCTGGCCATGGGGTAATGGGCCCCCCCAGGCTAACCCCTGTTTTTCTAGCCCAGCCAAAAATGTCACCATGGGGCCACTGCTGCCAGGACTTTGGCACTCAGTAGAAAGTGCTGGGGGGACATTGAGGATCACAGAGGAAGGTAGGGGAGCCCTGAGCCACCCACCAACCCGTTGTCCTGCCCATACTACATGCACAGCCTCAACAGCACTGTGCCATTTATTTCCAAAGCACCCTGGCAAGGTGTTCAGTGTTGGGTTGGGGTGATTAGTCCTGTTTCACAAGAAACTAAGTCATGGGGAGTTGCTTGAAGTCCCAGCTTGAAGTCCCAGTGTGGCAACAGCTGGGTTGGGAGGAGAGTGGGAGCTCCTGTCCTCCTTGCCCCACATGTTCTGGGTGCCCCATGCACCTCCCACCCCTGTATCCTCTGACTGGATTCATCCCCAGGGTCCCAGCACAGACTAGGAGTTGAACCAGCTCTGCAGGTCTGGATAGAGGCGGCCACGGGGCAGATGGGGGTAGGCAGTGCAGATGGTGCAGATCCGCTCCCTCCAGTCCGTGTAGAGCTTCACACTGAACCTCTTCTGCCAGGCAAAGAACTGCTGGTAGCGGCTGGAGTTCATAGTCTTCAGGAAGGTGGCCAGCTCCTCAAGGGAGGCAAAGTCATTGACATGGATGAAGGAGTCTGAGGGAACGAACTGCTCATAGTTGGCCCTGGGTGGCCCTAGCACCACAGGCACAGTGCCGGCCAGCAGTGAGTTCCTCCAGAGTTTCTCTGTGATGTAGTCCCGGTGGATGGAGTTCTCAAAGGCAAGGTAGAACTTGGACTTGGATATTGTTGCCAAGAGGCAGTCCTTGCAGAGGGGCTTGTTGTTTGCTTTCCCATATATATTCACATGGAGGTACCTGGAGAGGTTTTTGTAGACTTCAGCTCTTTTCTGAGTCCTGTGGTAGTTGCTGATAACCCAGGACACCAAATTGGTTTTTTCAGGGATGTTCACCATGGCTGACTGGTTGGGCACAAGCTTGCCATAGGGGATGAAGATGTCCGAATCTTGTCTGTAGGTCATCACCCAATTGAAGGTCTGGTTCCATTCTGCTAGAGCTCTAGTGTTGGAGGGGGACTCCAGGGAGACCCATACCCAGTTTTGCCCTGGCAGCCTCTCCTTGGGCAGTCTGTCCTGGCCAGGCTGGAGCCTGGAGTGAGGGAACACCACCACGTGGGCCTGGTGCAGGAGCTGCTGCTCTGTGGTGAGCTGGCAGCCTGTGATGCCATACAGCTCACTGCACATGTCTGCACTGACATTGGGGACCTGCTTTGAGGGCCATTCCCACACCAGGATTACCAGTGACTCCCTGTGTTTAGAGTCTTCTCCAGAGCCCTTGGATGGGTTGAGGAAGAACCTCAGGTTCCAGAGGGTGGTGACAAACAGCCCAGCAGTGACCCAGGCCTTCACACCATGCCGGCCCCATGGTGACCATTGCAGTGGCAATACCCAGGGCATGATGGTGGGTTGTCTGTCAGCTCTTTGGGTGACAGAGCTGACACCTGTGAGAGAGGAGAGGCCGCTGAGGGTCATTAGCTCAGCTTGCCAGGGGTGTGAGGGGATGGAGAGGCACTGGGGCCAGAGGGCCCAGAGAAAGGACTTCTCCATGAAACCTGGGCCTCAGCATCACACCAGGACCCTCTGCTTCCCTGTACCACAGAGTTCCCTATGCACCTGCTGTGACCCCAGGGTGGCCTTTTTTCATGCTCCTGCAGTCCCTGGTGACCTTTGGGAAAGCACAGATGCTGCTGGGAGTGCAGAGCTGATGGGAAGTAGTCACCTGTGCCCCTCTGCCCCACTGCAGGCAGTCTTTGCTTGCTCTGTACCTAAGTTTTCCCACCTGACACACAGCCACGGTCTCACTCCTCACTTGCTTTGCCCAGAATAGGTCAAACCAGATATGCAGCCAGCTTTGCCACTGCTGTGTGCCAAAGGACAATAGGGAACATCCCAGTCCCACCTGAATAGCCCCATGGTGAGGCCTTAACTGCAAAAGGTGACTGACTGTGAAGTCCAAAACTCTGATGAGGGCAGAGTTTGGGAGAGTCCTGCCCAAGAAGTGTCCCCTCACCCCAGCATTCTCCTGTGACAATGGCAAGGCAAGTCCCAGGCTCGAGATGCCCTCCCCAGGTCAGGGTGCTCTCCTTAGCCCCTAAAGGCATCAGGAGTCCCAGCAGGCTGGGAGCTCATAGCCTCAGTGCCCCAAAACCTCGTATTTTATATTCAGGATGTCATAGATGGCCAGTGCCCCACTGTGTGGGCACAGAGGGCAGGGAGGACAGGGAGGGCAGTGCAGCACTTGGGGCTGCCACTGCTGGGGCACAGCTTGCATGCACATGGGCCCCCCAGCTGTGGGATGCTCACCCTGCCAGGGTGCCCATCTGCCTGGCTCAGGCCTCTGTCAGCAGTGCTCTGGTTTAACCAGCAGCACCACTGGGAGCAGAGTGGTGGCAGAGGTGGTGAGGGGGATGGTTGGCTGCACTGGGGACCAGCTGCCAGCTTAAGCCCCCTTTGGAGTGCCTATCTCACTGCAGGGCTCAGAGCATTCAGCACCAAAGGTGGTTTCCCCTTTTGTGGAAACCTTCTGGAAACATGAGGGCTGCCTGCACGCTGCTGCCAGCTGGGGCTGAGTCTGTGCCTCCAGTATTGGAGCCTCCCGGAAAGCAGTGCCCTACTTTCCCACCCACCCCAGCACTGCAGCTTGGCTGCAAAAATCCCTTCCCCACGCTGGCCCACTCTGTCCTGCTAAAACACATGAGCTGAGTTTAGGCTCCAGACAAACCTGGCATGGGAAGCAGAAAGGGCTGGGAAACCTTTGCTGGTTCCCTGCACTGCACATCAGTACTGCAGGTCCCTGTCCCCAGCAGCAGGAATGTTGCTCCTGTTTTGGGGATGATGCCCCCATTCTGAGGATGCCCTGAAAGGGAAACCCCTGCTTTGGCAATGGCAGGGGCCACCCCATTTCTCAGCTCCTCTTCCCTCGTTGGTCAGTAATATTGAACTCAGACTTACTGTGACAGAGGTGTGGAGGTGCCAGGTGTATCTGCCTGGGTGCTGCCGTGCTGGGCTGGGGCACTCGAGGGCTTCCTCTTTTCTGCAGTTTTGCCTTGTCCCAGCCCCACAGCAGGTCCTTCCTGCCCCACGTGGCAGCTGGCACACCCCACTCCCAGCACTTCCCCTGTGCTGCCCTGTGGGTACCCTGTTATTGGGTGGGTGTCCCACAGTTAGGTGAGTACCCTGTGACTGGATGGGTGTCCCTCACCTGGGCAGGTACCCCATGGCCTGGGTGGGTGCCCCACAGTTAAGTGGGTACCCTCTGGCTGAATGGGCACCCCATGGTGGGTACGTGCCCCAGAGAAAGTTGGGTGCCCTGCAGCTGAATGGGCATGTCATGACTCTGTGAGTGTCCTGCGGCTGAATGGGTGCTACATGATTGAGCATGTGTCCCAGAGATGTGCGGGTGCCCTGTGGCTGGGTAGGTGCCCTCAGCCTTGACAAGGTGCCACCCATCTGCCACCCGCAGCTTGGTTGCAAACAGGATACCAACTCCCACTGACTCATCCTGAAACCATCAACTAACAGCACTGAGGTGCCACTGAGCCCTGGGCACTGTCCTACCCAGGATGTTTCCTGCCAAAAGGGGAAGCGGGCACATGTGAGCCTCAGCAGTGTGTGCACAGTGATGTGCCTCTGCTCCTGCCCCAGTCCTGCCCTGCTCCCACTCTGGCTCAGCTGTGTCCTTTGCTGGCATTGCTGTCCAGGACCCAGGTCTCCATGAAAGTCCTGGCAGGTAAAATGAGATGGGAAAACTGAGGCAGAGGCAAGGAGGGGAACATCGAGGTGTGCAGCATTGCTCCTGAAGCTGGCAAGGGCATGCCCTATGCCCTGGCACACACAGAGCTGGGAACAGGGCTTCAAACTGCTCCCTGTTCTCAGCATGGTCCAGATCCCCTGGAATCTGCACCCTCATTCCTGCTGGCTGCCAGCCCCTTGGGATCCCTGTTGAGCACAATGCCATGCCACCATGGCAGGGTGTAGCAGGGCTCTGTGGTTTCAGTGACACGCCGGGAGCCCTCAGAGGCCAACTGCAGCCCCAAGGGAGGGTGTTCCTTCCTCTGCAGCCATGTCTCTGTTTCCTGTCATCTTTCTCACTCATTTTCTGCATTTCTTCCCCTGCATGATTGAGAGCCCAGATATCACAGTCTATGGGCACCATTTCCAGCCTGCCCTGCCCTAGCCCTGCCGGCTGTGGGCAGTAGTCCCTGCCTGGCTGGAGCATTCAGCATCGTCCTTTTGCTGTCCCACAGCTTGAGAGCCCAGGGCCACATGGGCTGGGGCTATTCCCCTCCATGGAGGATAGCACTGGGGACAGCACTTCCATAGGGCATTCAGGATGGCTGGTAGAGCAGCAGGGACCTTTCCATGGCACTTACAGCTGTCATGTGCAGGTGCTGCATCAGGACACCTTGGGTGCAGGGACAATGCCCTAGGAGGACTTGCAGCCAGTGGATCCAAACACCCTCACCTGTGGCCAAAGGGACATGGCTCTGAGACCAGGCGGGGAGTCAGGGCCAGTGATGCCTGGGTGGGCTGGGCAGAGATCAAGGCCAGGGGCCAGACCATGGGACCATTGGAGAATGCTGGACAGCACCAGCACAGAGCAGAGTATGTGTGTGGGTGCTGCCATCTGCAGATGACCTCACACATTGAGAGGAGCTTGGCCACCCTGTAAGGAAGTCCCCTGAGAGGTGCTCAGGGCTCCATGTCCCCAACTCTTCAGGACCCCTGGTTCATGGAGGAGATAGGCCACTGGCTCCTTGGGCTTCAGGCCCTGGGTCAATGGAGGAGATGGGCCACCATGTCTCTGGGGCTGTGCTGCCCGGTGGTACACTGCTGGGTCTGCCCCTTGTGATGGCCTTTTGGGGTTTCTGTGGCCATGCCAAGCAGGAGAGCAGCTGTGAAGCTCCCCAGGACCCACCCAGGGGCAGCAGGAGGAAAGAAGCAGGAGGCCAAGGTCAGGGTTTTGACCCATCCATGGGTACCTGCACTGTGCTCCTCCAAGCTGGAGACCCACTCTGCTGCTGGACAGGGGTTTTGAGTGGCTCCTTGTATGGGCTGGGGGCAACCTACACACAATTCATTGTGAGGAGCCAAGGGTGACTGCATCTATCCTTCCCCAGGGACCTAGTAAAAGCCCAGCTTCCCTCAATTCTGGGCAGCTCTGCTGCCCAAAGCCCTGCCCGCACACCTGGAAACCCTCCCAACCATTCACCCTCCCCAGAGCATGGAGCTGGGCACACAGTGCCTCTCCACCACTACATCACCAGGCATCCTTTGTCCTCCTGGACCTCAGCACAGTGTTTTGCCCAGAAGTTTGGGGAATAATGCCGCTTTGTGTCGGACAAGGGGAGCTTTTGTTAGCTCAGGCAGCTGTCAAAGGGCCTGCCCTGAGCACAGGCACCCTTGGCAGTACCACTGGGGCTGGGGCACCCAAAGAGGGATTCACCGCTCCTGGCTACATTTGGCCCAGGAAGCAGCATGGAGACTGAGATTGTCACAGAGACCTGGAGGAAAGGAGAGGGAAGGTGGAGAGGAGGCTGGAGGTAGCATCTAGAGGGAGGGACAGGTGGGAAACTGAGAGAACCAGAAGGACAGGAAAAGGGAGGGAAAGAAGAATGGGGGAAATGGATGGAAGCAAGGAGAGATGGAAGGAAGAAAAGATGGCAGGAAGGTGGAAAAGAAGGAAAAAAGGATGGAAGGCAGGCTGTAAGGATGGATGGATGGATGGATGGAAATACGGATGGGAGAAAGAATGAATGGAAGGAAGGATGGATAAACAGTAGGAAAAAAAGACGGATGGAAGGATGGATAGAAGGAAGGATGGATGGGATGAAGGAGGAGAGCTGGCCTGGTTCAGGCCTTACTGCTGCTGAGGGCATCCTTCCCAGCCCTGGGTTCAGAGCTGACAGAGAACAGATGTGGCAGCAGGTTGGTCCCTCCAAAAACACCCGTGGGCGCCCCAGCACATGACCGTGGGAAGGGTCAGGCAGGAGCAGCGTGGGCAACATCCAAGAGCAGGGACAGTCGTGGCACACGCACTCCGCAGTCAAATGCTAGTCTGTCCTGTCCTGGGGGGCACGAGGGGCTGAGACGTGGAAGTGACCTGTGTTTGGCTGCGGGGTGGGACGGCGGCTAGGGGCGCGGCTCTAGGGGAGTGAGGGTTAGCCGGCCCCTGGGGCAGCAGCCCCGCTCCGGAGAGGCCGCACGGGGGCCACTGTTGCCAGGTTGAGCCGGGGCCACGCTGTGCCGGGGCCGCCGTGCGGGCGGAGCGGGCGGGCCGGGAGGTGCCTTTAAGGGGCGGCCGCCACGGGCCGCGGGTGGTGCTGGTGCTGCGCAGGGTCTGGGCGGGCGCAGCGGGGCCGGGCCCGGGCCGAGGCCGCTCCGCTTCCTCGCAACCCACGGCAAGCAGTAGTCGGCGGCCGCGGGGGGATGGCGGTGCGCGGCGGGTGACGGTGCGCGGCGGGTGACGGAGGAGCTGAGCGCGCCGCTGCCCTTCGTCGGGGGCGGCCCGACCCGACCCGACCATGGGGTTCCTGCATCAGCTTCATCTTCTGCTCTGGAAGAACGTGACACTGAAGCGGCGCAGCCCGGTGAGCGGGGGCGGGGGCGTCTGCAGCCCCGGGGGACGAGGCCGGGCCCCGCGCGGAGGTGGTGCCGGGGGTCCCCCCATCCCTCAGGCGGGTGGTATCCGCCCGCCTTGGGCCGCCCGTGCATGAATCCTCAGGCCCGGCGCGCCCCCCATGCGGCCGCAATAGTTGAGGCACTCCCGCCCTGCTGTCGTGTCCGTGGGGCCGCTCGGGCCCAGGGGCCGCAGGAGGAGCCCGGGACCGGGGCTGGATGTCAACCCCGCGTGGGATCGCTCCCTGAGTCCCGGTACCCGCTGGGTATAAATAGGTTCTCAGCCCATATGTGGGTCGGAGCTGCCTGTCTTCCGTGGGCTGGAGAAAAACGGCTCTTCCTGCGGTTGGGGACCGGGGGGCTGCTGTGTGTCCCTCCCGGGCTGGCAGCAGGGGCAAGATGACACCGACCGTTGGGGGGCCGCGGGGCCGCCGTCACCGTGTCGCGGGCACCTTGTGTGGGGTCACCCATCAGCCCCCCGAAGGAGCCCCGGGCCGAGGGACCCCGCGGCTGTGGGCAGGGGGTGGGTGCGCGGCCCGAGGGAGCCGGTTATTTTTAGCGGGTGGGGGAGGGGAACAAGCTGCTGCTCGCAAGCTGGCATCGCTTTTCTCTTCCTCTCCCAAATATCCCGCAGGCCCGATCCTGCTGTTCTTTACCCGCAGCCGCCAGCACCGGACCCCCTGTGTCCCGGTGGCCAGAGCAGCAGAGGTCCCTGTGAGAGGAGGAAGGCCGAGCCTGGCGCTGCAGGCAGGTTTCCCCTGCAGGGGCAGCCCCGCTGCCCCCAAAGGGGATGAGAGGAGGTGCTCTTTGGCTGAGTCATCTCTGCTCTTCACCCCAAGCAAAACGGCATGGCCATGGCAGGGGCTGCCCTGGACCCCTGCCCACAAGGATGAGCAGCTTTGCACAGCTGGGCCCTGGCACACGCCAGCTGACCTGGCCCTGGCTGCCATGGCCATTGGGTTGCAGAGTTGGAGTGCACACAGCTTTTGGGGACCCATTGCTCAGTGACCCCACCAGCCCCATGGGCAGCATGGGGGTGCAGCACACGAAGCTGTGGCTGGAGGAGGGTGAGGACCTAAGCGCCGTGACCTCCATGTGTGTAGACTGTTGCTGGAGTGCCACTGCTCCAGGCAGGGTGGCAGGGTAAGGAGCAGCCCCTCCTTGCACACCCAGCGATGCCGTGTGTGCATGGGGTGCGCAGAGGACTAGCCACATGCCAGGACGAGAGCTGGTCCCAGTGCCACGGGACCATGGGTACTCGTGGATGCATGTGGTGCAGTCCCTGGAACAGCTGTGCCCTGAGGGTGCGTGTGTCCTGTGTATGTCACCTTCTTCCTTGTACTTCTGCTGTGTGTGAACCCCGGAGTCACTTGGTATCCCTGGTCTGTGCAGGGGCCATCATCTTGCCCACTCCTGGGGGAGCTCTGCCCTCTTGGAGCAGTGCTGAGCTGAGCTGCTGCTGCTGGCTGGCCAAGGCAGAGCCAGGCCCTGTGTAGTGGCTACACCTGGCATTCAGTGCAGGTCTGCCCTGGCAGCAACTGCAGACAGGTATTTCACTGAGAAAAACAAGCTCCTGCTGGGGTGATCTTACTGCAGCAGCCAGAGGCTGGGTGATTGAAGCAGGGAAGGGGGGATGCACTAGCCCATTCTCCTGCTGAGCATTCACCCAGGCAGAGTTGGGGGTTGCTGGGCATGTCCCAGCCTCAGAGACGGAGTATGGGCACCAGCAGTTTCCTTTTGGCACAGCCTGGTGCTACCCTGGGGTCAGTGCCTTGCTACCACGCACTCCCCTTCTGGCAACACGCAGAGCAGCAAACCCAGTGCTGCAGGATGGGGTGGGAAGCAGAGACCCCAGGTTTGACTGAGGGCTCTGAACTGGGACTTGAGAGCTGGAGCAGTTCTGTGTTCTGTCCGTGAGTGCTGGTGGCCTGGGGGAGTCCCCATTGTCCCTGGCAGCAGGGGCTGTTCAGGAGCAGGATTGCAGCAGGATACAGCCATGTTTTTGGGACAGACTTTGTCCATAGGCACTCGTTGAGGGCTTGGCTGTGCTGCTTATGGATGGGTGGTGGGTGTAGCAAGACCTGTAGCATGGTGAGTGCGATGGCTGAGGGCTGTCCTGTGGCACCTCTGTGAGGTCTTGTACCCAGCCCACGGGGGCTTTGGACCTTGCCTGGTGTGGCTGAGCTGTTCCAGGGGCTGCTCTGGGGTTTGGCCTCAATTTTATTCTTCCCAGAGCAGAAATTCAGGCAGGAGCCCTGGGGTGATGGAGGTCTTAGCAGAACAGCATCAGCGGCTCTTGGTGGAGGGAAGCCTGGGCTGTGGGGTCCCCTGGGAATTTCTGGCTGTGCCTTGAATCTTCTGGGAAAGGATTTGGTAAAGGATGGGCTCTCCCATGACTTTGGTATCTGGTTTAAACTTGTGTTGGATGTAAAATTAGCAGGTGCTCTCTCAAAAGTCAACACAGGCACAGTTCAGGGTGTTCACCTGCTGGGCTCTTTGTGCCCATTCATTTTGGATGGGCAGGCAGCCACAGCTGGAGCTCCTGGTGATGAAAGTATGCTGCTAGGTGTGCTTGGTCCTGAGGAAGGGTTGGTGGGCACGTTAGGGCTCTTTTGTGGGAGCGGTGGGAGCCAGGTTCTGTGCTGTTTTGGTGCTGCAGCACATTGCTGGGGTTCCCTGTGGCATGGGCCCTGGGGTGAGGGAAGGGGCATAGGGACAGCTGACTGCAGCGTGACTGTTCTGCCCTGTGCAGGATCTGTGTGTTCTGCTCTTTGTCCTGAAGAGGGAAAACTCTATCCACACAGGAGCTGGCAGATCTGTCCCTTCCCCCTGGCTGGTGGCAGCAGAGCTGGGGGGAAACTGATGCTTCCAGAAAAAGAAAGGCTGAAATTTGGGTTGCTGGGGGGCTGTAACAGTGCCTCTGCTGGGACAGAGTGTCCCTAGGACCCCATGCCTGTGGCACTGCCAGCTTCTGCTGCTGGAGCTGGGAGGATGCAGGTACCGGATCCTACAGCAGGAATTGATTGGGTGCTGCTCTGGCTCTGGGTGCTCTTTGCCCCCTCGCTGTTTGCTGCAGATGTGGGGAGGGGAAACACCACAGGTTTGGCAGGGATGGGCTGGCCTGCCAGTGTCCCTGTGAGTCTCTGCTGGCAGGGCAGCTGGGGGCACCTGCTGCAGAGCACTTTGCTCCACACTGGCTCCTGGCACGACCCTGTACTCGGGTCAGGCATCTTGTGCCGGTGGGAGAGTGGCTGTGTCCCAGTGCTGTATGGCCCTGGGACAATGCACTGGGGATGATGTGCCCCCTCAGCCCAGGACACAGGTGCCTGGCTGACACCGCAAGGATGAGAGAACTGTGGTAGGTGTTCCTGGATCCTTGGCTCAGGAGATTTGTTGACAAACCCCATCAGGGATTTCTTCCTGCTCCAGCCTCCCCAAGGCAGGATCCCAGGCTGCTGTGCCAGGGCTGTCAGAGGTGGAGATGTGCCCATGCTGGAGGCAGGGGGTAGTGGGACAGGAGGTGACGGACACAACTGGCAGTGACCAGAGGCAGAGGAGGCAGCAGCCAAGCGTTGGCGGGGTGGGAGTTGGCAGCCCCTGGACCTGGCCTTGTCTGTTCCTGTGGGGCAGGTGACCTTGAGGAGATCTATCAGGCCCACAGCTGGATGGTGACCGTCAATGGGTATCCATGGTCAGGTGCCCCCTGGAAATGGGGGGCTTGGCATGGCTTCATGCATTTTGGGGCCTATTTTGCCCCAGAGCTCTCGTGCTCATCTTTCCCAGTGACCATGCCTTTACCTGCCTGTGCATTCTGGCTTTCTGTGGGCAAAAATGGGTGTTTAACAGTGATTAAAATCTGGAGCCATGAAAATTTAAAGGTATTTCTGCAGCCTTAAAATGCTGTTGGAAAAGCTGGACCCTGCAGGAGCAGAGAGCCCCATCTCTTGGGGTTCTGGCAGGCCTGTACCTGTTCCCAGTTCCTGCCGGCACTGTGGGCAGCACTGGGATGGGCAGAGGAGGCTGACAGGGAGTAGGCAGCAGCTCCTTCTTCCTATGCCCATGAGGACCACAGGCAGACGCTGCCCTGTCCTCTAGGGGATATGTGCAGGGGTTTTGGATTCTGTGTATGATGCTGCTTCAGCTGTGTCGGAGCCAATAAACCCCCTTGCAGGTGCCAGGCTATGGGAGAAAGGGGCAGACATGGCAGGTTTGGGGTGCAGGGGGGTCACTGGAGCTGCCAGCTTGAGGGTCTTAGCGTGGGGGTCCCCAGCCCCTGGCTGCACCTCTCCCATGCCATGCTGGCTGGAGGCTGGGGCTGTGGGAGTCAGGCATTGCTGGTGGCAGGCGGGAGGGAACTGAGTAGACTTTTGGGTGGCAGTGATAGACAGGAAGAGCTGCCTCTGCCTGGCCTGGCTGTTCCCACGAGGACTGCCCCTGTGGCTGCTGGGATGTGAGTGCTGCCACATCCTGGGGACACTGGTAGAGTTGTGCAGTTGTCTATGACCCAACACCCATGTCCGCGCTGACCCTGACTCCAGCACATCTCCCAGCTGTCCCGGTTGGGTTGCCAGGCTGGGCTGTTTGCTCTTCTCTGTTTGCACCGTTGTCCTGTGGTGCTTGTATGGCCTTTTGACCTGGCTGTGTGGGAGCTGGGTGTCACAGCAGGCACTGCTGGTCTCCTGCTTGGCCTCCTCACAGCCTCTCGCTCCCATCTGACAGTGTGGCAGAGGATGGGCACAGAAATTGAATCACTGTCCCAGTGCTCCAGGAGAGACATGTCCCCCTGCCAGGGGCCAGCACCCTGCTGTGGTCCCCACCCAGCTCTGCCTCCCTGCTGGGGGAGCTGGGCAGGACTCTGCCACCCCTGCCTCCAGCCACTGGCAGGGCTGAACGTGGGACAGGTTAACCCTGCTGTAGGGTGGCAAGTGGACACCCAGAACTTGTGCAAACCCGGACAGCACCCATGGCCTCATCCTGCTCACATCCAACCAGGCTGAGATGAACATGTACCAGGGGATGTGGAAGGGGTGGATGCCACCACCCAGGAGCTGTCCCCAGCCCCCACAACCACTGTTGCCTGGTACAAGGGCTCCTGGGAGCAGTGTCCCGCCCTTGGTCCTGCACCTGTTCCCTGATCAAGAGAGGAGGGAGGCAGGGGATGGGTGAGAGGGCAGGGCACACTAGGTGGTGCAGTCATGGCCAGCTGCTGGCAGGGACCGGCCCTTCTCTTCTCCTCTCTTTAGCCTTCTCCTACCTTCTGGGGAGCATTTCCTTCCCAGCGGCTTGCATCCTGGCCTTTCCTCCTTGCTTCCTCACACAATCCCAAAATGTCCCCCAGTGTCCTGCACCTGCAGGTGTGCTGGTGGTGGATGTCCCCACTGGGCACCCCTTTGGAAGGCTGAGGTTCCCTTGGGCCCCACTGCATGCCAGTGCCCCTGCCCCACTGTGGATGTGGAGCAGCCATGGCCTCCTCACCCGTGGAAAGTTCCCTTGGGGACAGCCCTGGGGACCAGGGGGGCAGGATCAGTCCTAGCGGTGCAGGCTGGTAAACAGCCATCTGCTTCCATGTCTGCCCATCACCATGTCACTCTGGGTGCCAAAGGTGTAGGACAGCCTGCTGTGACACTGGGGTATGTGGCAGTGCAGAAAGGTCTGGGGACAAGGAACATCTCTGGGGATGGAGATTAGCAAAAGGTCAATGACCCATGTCAAGCAAACAAATAACAACAAGCAGTTTCCAACAAGCTTTTGCCACCAAGGACAGTCCCCATGGGAGCCTGGTACAGCCCAGCATGGGTGTGTAGGGATGGTGTGTGTCCCCCGTTCCCCGCCCCCCTCCGGTGCCCAGACACAGAGGGCCCGTTGTATGCCTGGTAAACAGGCAGGGGACAGAGCAGGGCAGGGGCCATGGGACAGCAGTGTGTCAGCGTGTCCCCTGCTATTCCACCTTGTGCAGAAACAGTGACTTCAGGGACTGTCCGTGGGACTGGTGGTATCAGAAAGATGAGGATTCTCTGGCATTGCTCCTGGGGCATTTTCCATCCCTTCCAGCCCTTCTTCCTCTGGTCTCTGCCTCCCCAAATTCCAGGACCTCTGGCATGCAGAGAGCAGCATGGGTGGCACCCATGGGTTCAGTTGTGCTCATCCCACAGCAATAGCACTGTGGCCATTTGCTGTCCAGGACCCAGGTGCAGGGGTCCCTCTGCTCACTGCCATTTGGGGCTGCTCTGACTTTCTTTACAGACTGTTGGCAGCCCCTGAGTGAGGCAGCATGGAGGTGATGTTGGAGAAAGGAGGGCCTGACCCTGTCACCTGTTACCAGCTGCATCCTTCCCAGCAGGTCTTGCCACGTTAAAATCCATTCTTCCCACCCCATGGGCTTGCCTGTTGGCACTGGTCACTTGTGGAGCCCAGTGTAGCAAGCACCTTCCCAGCAGTGGAGCTGGGCCCTGCCCTGCCCATGGTGGCAGCAGGTTTCAGGGTCTCAGCAGCTGCCTTGCGTCTGATCTGGCCCTGGAGAGAGCCGAAGTTGGCTCACCTTACTCTGTACAGGCCTCAGTTTCCAAGCCTGCAGTGGTTCCCCACCATTGGGCAGCAGGACTGTGACATATCTGGGCACTCCAGTGTAAAGTGGCACCAGCTGTACTGGCAGTGTGCCAAGTGCCTGCTCCTGCCAGTGGCTGGAGATGCTCATGCCTATCCCCAGGGCCTCTGGGCACAGAGCCTAGCCTAGGGCTGCAGCCACTGTGGCCAGGGATTCCTGGGGATTTGCTGCTATTTAGCATATGCCACCAGTGGAAATCCCTTACAGCCAAAGACTTTTGGGAGGGCACAGAAGGGGGTGCCAGGATGGCCCAGCTGCACCTGGAGCTGGTGCCAGGGCCTGAAGGTCTGCCCTCTGCTATTAGATTACTCAGCTATTGGACCTGATGGGATCCAACAGTGGCACAGCGGACAAGGGGATGTCATGCCAGACAGGCTGTGAGGACACTAGCCTTCAGGTATTGAGGTCTTTTCGCTGGGCATCCCCAGCTGTGGTATCCATCAAGGCTGGGCTCAAACCCCAACACTCTGTTTGCACTGCTGGAGGAGGGATCTCCCTCTGTGTACCCTGCCCTGTCCTGCAGTGCGCTGGACAGGGTGGAGCAGGCAGGGTGCAGGCAGGAGGTTTTGGGATGCCCAGGAACCTGTTTGTCACTGGCTGAGCTGTGACAGAGCCACCAGCCATCCGCAGTATGTGGACACGGCGCTGCACCGCACCAGTGCCTAGGGACTCCTGTACTGCCAGTGCTTCTCCCTGGTGACTGGGTTCTGTCCCTAAGCATTCTGTCCCTAAGCATCTTTGTCTTTCGTAGTGGGTGCTGGCCTTTGAGATCTTCATCCCCTTGGTGCTTTTCTTCATCCTCCTGGGGCTGCGGCAGAAGAAGCCAACCATCCCTGTGAAGGAAGGTGAGTCCCAGCAAGGCGGTGGCTGGGGCAGTCCCACACTTGGGGTCACCCTGAGGCTCTGAGGAGGTGCTCCAACCTGGGGGCAGGGGGGACCCAGAGAGGCCTTTTGGGGAACATTGCACTGGGCAGGGGCTGCAGCCAAGAACTGGTGGGGCAGATGCAGTAGGTGGAAGTGGCAGAGTCTGGCCCAGCCTGGGGAGGCTCCCCTGGGGTGGCAGCACCAACCAGCCTGTGACTGTCATTGGCACAGACATTTTGCGTAAGGAAGGGGTGAGCTGGATGATGCTGGAACAGCCACAGCCCCCCGAGTTCTTGAGAGTAAGCTGTGGTAGGTCTGGGAAGGGCTCCCCACTGGGTGGGAAAGTGACCTACAGGAACCCCTGGCCATGGGGGTTCAGAGGCCTGGCAGGGTGATAAATTGATGGGACTGGAGCTGGGGGCTCTGGGAGATTTCCAGCTGGAGCTTTGGCGTGGGCTGTGGGCTGTGCTGTGGGGACAAGGCAGCAGAGCTGCCAGCTTGCAAGGGCCTGTCTCTGCCCACCTTGATGGGTGCTCTGGCATAGGCAGCCAGCAGGGCCAGGAGAGATGCTGGGCACTGGTGGTGAACCCACATAACAATGGTTTGAGTCTGTGTTTCAGTGTGTGACAGCAAGGAGGAGCCCAGAGCCAGTGTGGTCCGGCTGCGGCAGGCACTGCCCGGGTTCCTGCCCCGGCGCTGATGTGCGCTCTGTGTTGTGTGGTTTTTGGTTTGGTTTTTCGTTCTTTTTTGCTCATGTTTTCTTTTTCTTTCCCACCATCTCCCCTGCCCGCCTGCCCTTCATGCCTCTACTGCATGCATCAGTCTGTAAGTTGGTGGGGATGAGTGGGCACCTCCCCCCTTACCTTGCCAGTGCTGGCCTCATAGTCTAGGGAGGAAGAGCCTTGTTTAGATCTACTCACTCTGGCCTAATCCATACCTCTGTAATTCTCTTGCCTTCCTCCACAGCTGGTGAAGATGAGCTTGGGCAGCACACTATGGCCCCTGCCTGCTCCTCCCTGGGGATTGACTAGCCATGATGGTGTACCCCTTTGGTTGATGGTGCTGGGTTCCCCAGGTGCTGGGGCCACTGGTGGCCATGTCCCCAGCCTCCTAGAGTGCATAGGGCTCTCCAGGCAAGGTGGAGGCTTGTCTTACCCCTTCTTCTTGCTTCCCTCCTGGGGCAGAGCCTGCTGGGTGCTATCACCCATGTGGTAGCCTGTGGTCACCCAGTCTTGCCCAGTCACCAAAGGGTTGGAGCTGGCACCCACCCTGACACCACCATCAGGTCCCTGTCTTGGCCCCTCGTGGCTGGGATAAGATGGGATGTGGCACTACAGGAGCCTCGAGGCCAGCAAGATGCTGTGCACTGACTTTGTCACCAAACCATGGCATGGCCGCCAGCGTGGGTCTTGCCACCCCAGCAGGCTGCTGGCCCATTCCATGCTGCACCTGTCCCTTGTTCCTGCCAGAAGCCCATCTTCACCAGTCTCTGCCAATTTGTGGCTGTGCTAACAGCACTGACCTGTCTCTAACCACAGGGTCACTCACTGGGGGTGGTGAGAGCAGGGTCCCTGCCTGGCACTGCCCAGTGACAACCTGTGGTCCCCGTCAGGTAGGGGCATTCTGGGCTTGCCCTGCCCCGGGAGAAGACACGGGAGGGTCCCAGCAGGGACGATGGCTCAGTGCCAGCGGAGGGGGGAAGGTTTGCCACCCCTTGGCTGCTTCCTGTTTCTTCATCTCCCTTCTCCGTGTCTCCATTTCCACCCACCTCCAGCCGCCACATGTCGGGGCAGCCAGGCCGGGGGGAGGCTGGGGGCTCTGGGAGCTGCAGGTGACAACTCTATTTGCCCTGTCATATTCTTCCTCCTTTTCGTCTGGAGATCCGCAACTGCCTCTGAGGCTACTAACAGGAGGGGCTGGGAGCCTGGAGGAGGTTGGTGGCCATTCTGGGGGCAAGCAGCAGAAATTGGCATCGTTGTGGGGCTCAAGGGACCCATCACCCAGGGAAGAGTGGGTGGGGGCAAGGGGGCTGGAGCCAAGGTTGTGGGAGCTGCCTGCAGCCCCACAGAGTCACAAGCCAGGACAGCCCCGGCAGGAAAGCTGCAGACTTCTGACCACGTCTGCCAGCCTCCCATGGGCTCACAGACCCCAGCACGTGCTTTTCTGAACTGAATGTCTGTTTCTCTGGTGGCCCCTTCCCCCTCCCCACCTCTTCGCCTCTCCTCCCCCCGCCCGCACTTTCCTTGGCCTCTTCTGCACTCTTGCTGGCTCCAGCTTTCTACACGGCCGCCCCGCTCACCTCAGCCGGGATCCTGCCCATCATGCAGTCCCTGTGCCCCGATGGCCAGCGTGATGAATTTGGCTTCCTGCAGTACTCCAACTCCACGTGAGTCCTGCTGTCACCATGCACTTCCACTCCCACCCCACACGCCCCCACACAGAGCCTGCCCCTTTCCACGCTGGCACTGGCACCCTGGGGCCGAGGCAGAAGCAGGCATCTGCCAAAGTGCTTGGGTGCAGACCACCATGTCCTCAGGGTGCAGGGGACACCTCAACCTGCTCTGCTGTGGGCTCCCAGGTGTTTGGTGCTGGGAGGAGGATGGAGGTGGCCCCTGGAGACATCTTGAGGTGCTGGGGCTGTCCTCTGAACCGTGGCACTGTAAATTCAGTGTGCAAGCAGGGGTAGTGGTGCCCCGTTTCAGACAGGGCTGCTGTCCCCTGTACCTGAGGGGGTCTTTCCCCCATAGCTCTGGGGAAGGTGTCTGCATCCCTTTGTCCCTGAAGCCAGGGTGGTGCTTGGCTCTCGCAGGGTAACACAGATTCTGGAACACCTCAGCGAGGCAGTAGAGCAAAGCAGCCTCTTCGACCCGCAGCACCCAGGACTGGAGGAGGAGCTGGAGTCACTGCGCCAGCACCTGGAGGCCCTCAGCAGCCCCGAGCGCAGCTCCATGGAGACCCACTTCAGCAGCCGAGCAGGTGGGTTTTGTTCTGCGTGCCCCCACTGCCTGTGCGGGCAGGAACAAACACTTTTGCCCGACACTCAGCAGAGATGGTGTGTGGCAATGCCCTGCCACTGTTCCGCATCACTGCATCAGGCAGGGCCGGCTCTGGAGCTGTGCCATGTCCCTGATGCTAGTGGGCTGCTCTGACCCCCCACCTTGCTCCTTGGCAGGGTCTGGCTTCACACTGGCGTGGGCAGCCAAAGACCAGGGCGAGCTGCGGCGCTTCCTGATGCAGAACCTATCCCTCCCCAACAGCACAGCTGAGCTGCTCCTGGGCTCCAGCATTGACCTGCGGGAGGTGCGTGACCTCTGGACTTCGCAGGGGTCTGTGCTGCCCTGTGAATGGCACCCAACTGGGATTTATCCTACCCTGCCACCCCACATCAGGGTCTTGCTGGGCAAGCAGGTGCAGCACTGGTGCTCCACTCTTGGCACACTTGACATCCCTGCTCTCATCCCGGTGCAGGTGTACCGTCAGTTTTTCGATTCCTTTCCTTTGGTACCTGATGAGACCCATGAGCGAGACCTGTGGGATGGGTTTGGCCCCAGTGAGAAGATTATGCAGCTGGAGGTGAGGGGCAGTGCTGCATGCAGGGGACATGGTAGGGTAGAGCGCATCCTCTTGTCCCCTCCATATCCCACCCCAGGTGATCTGGGGGTGTCTGTCCCAGGAGAAGGGCTGTGACAGGACATTGTCAGCAACCAGAATGGCTGGGGTCTGTTCTGGTACTGCCACCACTTCCCCCAGTGTTATGAGACACACCAGTGCCTATCCCTGGGATTACCATTGCAGTGTGGGTTGGTGCTGCCTGGGTGGTGGCTGTGGAGGGAACAGGGGAGATTGTTTCCCCTTGCATCTGGCATGCAGGGACCCCTGCTCCCCTGGATCTGCACATCCCTTTTCTTCCTCTCCTTGTGGAGACCATGGGTGGTGTGGGGCTGTTCACGTATGCTTGGAAACGCACAGGGAGGGGAACCTGGGGAGCCCCCACCCCACAAGCCATCCCTGTTCTTCCTCTTGCAGAAGAGCCTTCCAAGTGGCTGGAGGAGCCTACAGGAAGGGCTGGTTCACAGGGTGCTGCGGGACCCAGTGGCAGCCCCGCACCGGCCAGCGCTGCTCCGTGTACTCTCCCAGGCCCTGGGCCTCACCAGCACTGCTGTGGCACCTGCCATCTCCAATAGCCCCCAGGCCTTTGTCACTGAAATGGAGGTGAGCACCTCGTGGGGCAACCTGTGCTGCTCTGCGAGAGCGGGCACTGCAGCGCTGTCCCTACAACTTCCTGCCCTGTAGAATGTCCTCTTCACTGGGCCAGTGCTGGAGCAACTGACGTGTGAGCAGAACCCAGGGGGACTGCGCCGCCTCCTGCGTGTGTCCCCCAGGCAGCAGCCACTGCTGGCAGCGTACCGGGCACTGGCCTGCAATGGCAGCCAAGCCACCCGCCAGGAGCATTTTGCCCAGCTGGCCACCGAGCTCCAGGAGCAGCTGGACACCCCCAAGATTGTCAGCAGGGTGAGAGCTGGGCAGGTGGGGCAGGCTAGTGGCAGGGATGGGACTTGGGCAGGGTTTTCTACTCAGCTGGCATTGTGTTGGGATGGGGAACTGTTACATGGGCTGGCTTCTCCTGGTCACCCTCTTCTCTGACATGAGCACCCCCCACCCAGCTCCATGGTAACATCCCAGGTGATTCCCCCTCTAACGCTTGATTAGACACTGCCTGTTGGATGGGACTGGGTGTCCCCAACATCTTCCAAGGTATCCCTGCAGGCTTCTTTCCCCGGGACTGGCAATGCCTTTGGTGGCACAGCTTAAGGCTGACTCTGAGGTCCCACTCCTTGTCCCACTCAAGGTCGATGTGCCCTTTGTAGTCACAGAGGACCACCCTTCCTGTCTTGAGTGACATCTCATGTCCTCACACAAGTCCCTGCCAGCATCTGCCACCATTCTTGCTGCCTGATAGCCACAGAGGCACAGCAATGAGTCCAGGGCCTTCCCTGGGCACAGCTCCAACCTTTTAACCAAGAGGGTGGAGTTGCTACTGCCTGGGGTCCCCGTTGGTCCCTTCCTAATGGTGAGCAGGACCCTGTTGTCCCAGCAATGAGTAACTCCTTGTCCACTCATCCTTACAGCTGAAGCTGGATGAGGTGAACACCACGGCCACCCAGCACCGCCTCCGTGCCCTCCTTGAGGACCTGGTGGAGATGGAGAAGGTTCTCCGGGACATGGACATCCTCTCGGCACTGGCCAAGCTGCTGCCCAGGGGAGCCTGCGCCAGCAAGACCCCACCACCCACTGCCAACAGCACCGGCTGGGCCGGTTCCAATGCCACAGCTGGCAATGCCACGGCAGAGGAGGAGGAGGAGGGTGCCAGGGAGGGCCTGGCCAGCAGTGACAACCCCCAGGGGCAGTTCTCAGCATTTGTACAGCTTTGGGCAGGGCTGCAGCCCATCCTCTGTGGCAACAACCGGTAGGAGTGCTGGGGGATGGCTCCAGGTGCTCCCTGCACAGGCCAGGGGTGTCACCCCTTGCTGAGCAGGCAGGATGGGTGCTGTACCACAGCCTTGTGCTGCAGCCAAGGATGCTCCCTGTGTTGGGCAGCACTGCACAGGCACTGGAGTCAGTGTGAAGGCCTGTCAGGGGGTGGGGGCTGCCTGCAGCAAGGGGTGGTGGGCCTAGAGCAGAGTGGACAGCCTGAGCCCCCTTTGCAGGACCATCGAGCCTGAGGCACTGAAGCAGGGCAACATGAGCTCGCTGGGCTTCACCAGCAAGGAGCAGCGGAACTTGGGCCTCCTTGTGCATCTGATGACCAGCAACCCCAAAATCCTGTATGCGCCTGTGGGCACTGAAGTTGACAAGGTCATTCTGAAGGTGAGGATGCATAGGCTGGGACCCCTGTCCTTCTCTCCCACCAGTCCTGCTCCACAGATGGGCTGTGTGGCAGGGGGAAGGCTTATTGCCAGACACAGGCAGTGGGAGGTGGGCAGGTATCTCCATGGCTCCTAGCCATCCCAGAGAACTGAAGCCCTTACCTCTGCCTGCTGTGTGACCTTCTGGCTGGCCCCCAGGCTAATGAGACCTTCGCCTTTGTGGGCAATGTCACCCACTATGCCAAGGCATGGCTGAACATCTCCCCTGAGATTCGAGCCTACCTGGAGGAGGGCAGGCTACAGAGGCGCATCCGCTGGCTCCAGCAGGTAGGACAGTGTGGTGAGGATGAGCCTGCCTGGGCTTTACTGCCCTGGCAGTGGAGAAGGGGGTGTCCTTCCCCCAGATACCCTGTAACTTCTTCATGGGGTACTCCCTGGTACCCACCTTGCTCTTGTGGGGACTAGTCTGGATCCCTGCTCAGTGTACACACTGTCCCCCATCCCCAGGAGGAGCTTTGGGTCCTACCTGTGTCCATGGGGAGCGCAGTGACCTGAGAGGCAGGACATACCCCAACTTCTCCCTCTTGTGTCTTCCTCTCTGTCTCAGTTGACCACTGACCTCCACAAGCACCCGGAGATCCTGAATGTTTCTGACAGTGATGTTCTTCACAACTTCCTCAATGGCAACTTCTCCCTGCCCAATGCCAGCGTCCTGCTCCAGCAGTTAGATACCATTGACAATGCTGCCTGTGGCTGGGTCCGGTTCATGGCCAAGGTAAGGTGGAGCCCACCTGTGGGAACATTGAACTGCCCACAGCCAGGCTCTGTTGGGCTGAAAAAGGTCAGATCCACTTAGACCCTTTCAAGGTCATAGGACAGGAGCCCTGGGGGAAGTGGTGGCTCCTGCAGTGTCCAGAGCTTTGGGGCAGATGTGTAGGGTGACTTGACTTCAGGGGCTGGGGGTGGCTTTGGGTGGCACATGCTGTGCTGTGTGCAGGTTCTGTGTGTGAGACCCATCCGGGACCTTGGGTTCTCAATGGCCTGCTGGAGCATATCCAGAGTAGGGCAGTGGAGCCAGGGAAGGTTCTGGAGCGCAGGTCTGATGGGGAGGGACTGAGGGAGCTGGGGGGCTCAGCCTGGAGAAAAGGAGACTCAGAAGGAACCTTCTAAGTCTCTACAATTACCTGAAAGGACGTTGCAGCCAGATGGGGGATGGTCTTTTCTCTCATTTAACAAGTGACAGACAACAGGAAACAACCTAAAGTTGTACCAGGGGAGGTTTAGATTGGATTTCATGGAAAATTCTTCACTGAAAGGGTGGTCAACACTGGAACAGGGCAGTGGTACTAACCCTGAAAGTGTTCAAAAAGTGTGTGAATTTGACGCCTGGGGACGTGGTCTAGCACTGGGCTTGGTAGTGTTTGGGTTAATGGACTCAATGATCTTAAAGGGCTTTTCCAGTCTCAGTGATTCTATGATTCTCCTCCCACTAGGTCAGCGTGGACATCTTCAAAGGCTTCCCAGATGAGGAGAGCATTGTCAATTACACGCTGAACCAGGCCTATCAGGACAATGTCACAGTCTTTGCCAGTATGTCCCCAGGAACCAGCCTTTCTCAGGGGTCCCTGAAACTTTGCCCTTCTCCAGCTGTGCGCCAAAGCCACTGGCTTCAGGGTGTGGGTCCCTTGGTGCATATGTTGGGTGGATAAGGGGGCTGAGCATCTCATGGTGCTCATCCTCTGCCCCAGGTTGAGTACTGCTTGGCACAGTACCATGCTGCTGTCCTGGCTTTCCTACTGCCACGGCCTACTGTCTATGTGCCCTGGCATCCCATGTGGGTCTCACATCCCCAGCCATGCCACCTGTCTTATCCATGGGAGCCCTCACAGTGCCCTCCCCATCCCTGCCTATCACTGTGGGCCAGCTGATGTGCCTGTCCCCCTGTGGACTCCCTGCCTCTTATGCTGCCCACAGGTGTCATCTTCCAGACCAACAGGGATGGCTCATTGCCCCCCCATGTCATGTACAAGATCCGGCAGAATTCCAGCTTCACAGAGAAGACCAACGAGATCCGGCGGGCATACTGGCGGCCTGGCCCCAACACCGGTGGCCGCTTCTACTTCCTCTATGGCTTTGTCTGGATCCAGGGTAAGTGTCAGTACCCTACCACAGCTGCCTACAGCCCTGGCCCCTGTGTGTTCAGCCTGGCCTCTCCTCCTCTTCCGCAGACATGATGGAGCGTGCCCTCATCAACACATTTGTTGGCCACGATGTGGTGGAGCCTGGCAACTATGTGCAGATGTTTCCCTACCCATGTTATACCCGGGATGAGTGAGTAACACCCACCTGCAGAACCTTTCCCCTTCCACTTTGCAGGCCAGGATACTTTATCTGGGAAAAGGCCCAAAAGAGATTGGTGACACTGGGAGTGATGAGCAACCAGTTAAGTCCAATTCCTTGGACTACCAGGCTCAGGAAGGCAAGGGAAAGTAAAGGAATGGCACATAGGTCTGTCGGTGGTTATGGATTACAGTGGTCTGGGGGCAGCACTTGTAGAAGTCCAGAGACACCAATGCTCCTGGGCAGGAGGTGAAGGCTCTGGGCCCTGGAGAAAGCCCCATTCACACCAGGGTAGGCAGAGCCCTAGGTCAAGCCTGTGGCTATTAACTGCCTGCCGAGGTGTGCCAGCTACAACACTGGATTATCCTATGGTCTCACTGGAGAAGCTCCTTTTAGGGCACTAAGGAACTGTTGGGTTAGAGACTGGTTGTCCCTGAGTGGTGGGAGAGCACCTATAAGGCCCCATGCCCCAGGGTCTCCCTGATTCTCTGTGGCACAATTCAGTTCTCCCCTCTCTTCCTCTACCCCATCAGCTTTCTCTTTGTCATCGAGCACATGATGCCTCTGTGCATGGTGATCTCCTGGGTCTACTCAGTGGCCATGATGATACAGCACATCGTTACAGAGAAGGAGCATCGCTTGAAAGAGGTGGGGATGGTGGAAGAGATTCTTGGGGAGGAGAGGGCATGTCTGAGCCCTACATTCTGTGCTGTGTCCCTGGTCACCTTCCTTGTATTTCTGGGTTACATGAGCTGGGGCAGATGCAGATCCCAAATCCCTGGGCTGAGCTGGTCCTTCTGAGTGTCCCCAGCATGAGATGAGCCCTGCCCAGTGCTGGAGGGAACTGAGCTCCTTGGCACCCCAATACAGGGTGCTGTGTCCTGCCCACTCCCAGCAGCTCACATGACCCCTCGGTGCTACCCCTTGCTCTCCCAGCCCAGTGAAATGGCAGCAAGGTTGCACAGGGTTGGGGACAGCCCCGCTGAGCAGTTTTGGCCTCACAGGTGATGAAGATGATGGGCCTGAACAATGCAGTGCACTGGGTGGCTTGGTTCATCACTGGCTTCGTTCAGCTCTCCATCTCGGTCACAGCACTCACTGCCATTCTCAAGTACGGCAAGGTCTTGATGCACAGCGACGTCCTCATCATATGGCTCTTCCTCGCCATCTATGCTGTGGCCACCATCATGTTCTGGTGAGCTGCCTGGTCTGTGCTGGGCAGTAAAGGGGCATGGGCAGTGCCAGGTTCTTGTGCCATGGAGCAAGGGTACTAGGAACTGTGTGGGCAAGGGCTGGTAGAGGCACACAAGTCCTTCTAGGCAGCTGATTTGGGGAGCCAGTTTATTGCCTCATCACCACCAAAACCAGATGGTGTGGGGAACGTCCTGGTGGGGTGGGATCCAAGGAGATGCTGTCCTCCCTGCAGCTTCCTGGTGTCAGTGCTCTACTCCAAGGCCAAGCTGGCCTCTGCCTGTGGCGGCATCATCTACTTCCTCAGCTACGTGCCCTACATGTATGTTGCCATCCGGGAAGAGGTGGCACATGACAAGATCACAGCCTTTGAGAAGTGCATTGCGGTGAGTTGGCTGCAGCAGCTGGGGACATGCTTGGCCCCAGGTTTGCCTTGGGCACCTCATGTCCTGTACAAGGCCACCAAGCTGTCACCAAGCCCTGGGCAAGCCTTTGCCTGTATGAACCCTGTGGGGCTTTGGAGGCATCTCCAGAAGTTTTGGTGCCTCTTGAGGCTAGGAGCATTTCCATGGGACTGGGTGTGGCAGCACTGGGTAGGAATTCACCCCAGCCTTTTCCTCCAGAGCTGGCCTGTGGTTCCTGCTGACTTCCCATTCCCTTTCCCTCCACCTCTTCACAGTCCCTCATGTCCACTACAGCCTTCGGGTTGGGCTCCAAGTACTTCGCGCTATATGAGGTGGCTGGCGTGGGTATCCAGTGGCATACTTTCAGCCAGTCACCCGTGGAAGGAGATGACTTCAACCTCCTGCTGTCCATGATGATGCTGGTTGTGGATGCCACGGTGTACGGGGTGCTCACGTGGTACATCGAGGCCGTGCACCCGGGTACGTATGGGCAGAGGGGCATGAGGGCACCCCACACCTTACAGGAGCCTCTTTGCTGGGCGACACCTGCCCGCATGTCCTCTGCTGGTGTCAGTCAGACGTCTCAGTTGAGGGGCTAGCTGTAGCAAAGCCAGATGTCCACAGCTGGGATACTAGTCTCCCTTATTTCCCCTTGTGGAGAGGCATCTCAGCTGCTCCCTTTTTTTTCATTCTAAAGCTGAAGCATGAGCCAGCCCAACCTGAATCCCAAAGGAGTTTGTTTCCTGGCACAGCGCACAGAGCTGCCCTGAGCCCAGCTGGCTGGAGTGTTCACAGTCCCCACCCTGCAGTGGTGACCTGACCTGGGGAAACCTCCAAGCCCGTGCCCATGCCAAGCTCTGACGCAGCCCTCAGCAGCTTCTGCATGGTCCTGGGTGTGGGGTTGACCCTGACTCCCTGGAGCTTTGGTTGCAGGCATGTTCGGCCTGCCACGGCCCTGGTACTTCCCTTTCCAGAAGTCTTACTGGCTGGGCAATGGGCGTGTGGAGACCTGGGAGTGGACCTGGCCATGGTCACGTACCACCCGCCTCAGCATCATGGAGGAGGATCAGGCCTGTGCCATGGAGAGCCGGAGGCTGGGTGAGGGCAGCTGTGTGCAGCAGTGCGTGGCACAAGGGTGGCCCTAGCTCTGCCATGGGATCTTGCCTTGCCTTGGCTGTGGACCCCTGTGCTCTTGTTGGGGCAGGATACTGGACACTGTAGCCTCTCTGAGAGCTGCCACTGTGGTGTGGGAGGGGGAGGCTGCCAGAAGCAGAGGCGGGAAGGGGCCACAAGGTAGCACAGCCACCATGGGATGGAGGCGGGTTGGTTTGTCCCCAGGGAGCCCCACTTGAAGCCTGGCTTCCTTGCTGTCTGGCTCCTCATCATCCCACTGTCATAGCAGAGGAGACGAGGGGCATCGAGGAGGAGCCAACCCACCTCCCCTTGGTTGTCTGCATCGACAAGCTCACCAAGGTCTACAAGACAGACAAGAAGCTGGCACTAAACAAGCTGAGCCTCAACCTCTACGAGAACCAGGTCGTGTCCTTCCTGGGGCATAATGGTGCAGGCAAGACCACCACCATGTGAGTGCCTGTCCAAGCGGACAGGGACTGTGTTCCTCTGGCCAACTGCAGGGTGTGAGGACAGGGCTTCAGGATGTCCCTGCAGGGCCCTGTAGCAGTTGGTGCTATGCCCAGAGCACAGCATTGGGGGTGTGGGGTTGGCACAAGCACAGGCTCATGGCCCTGTGCTGATACCGCTCTGCCTGGGGCCCAGCAGATGCTCCCGGAGGTGGTGGTTGGGACTGGGACTAGTCTGAGGAATATGAGCTCCCCCACACTGTTGCCTTTCTCCATACATCCAGGTCCATCCTCACTGGCTTGTTCCCTCCAACATCGGGCTCTGCGACCATCTATGGCCATGATATCCGTACAGAGATGGACAAGATCCGGAAGAACCTAGGCATGTGTCCCCAGCACAACGTGCTCTTTGACAGGCTGACGGTGGAGGAGCACCTCTGGTTCTACTCACAGCTCAAGAGCATGGCAGAGGAGGAGATCCGCAAGGAGATGGACAAGTAGGTAGCCTCCAGCTCCTTTGTCTACATCCATGCCTTTGGCATAAGTAAATCTCCTTCCTGCTGGCTGTGCCATGGAGGGGGTGATCTGGTGGCAGAGGTTTCCCCTGGAACAGCTCCACCAATGTTTTCCCACCCTTGAGGTGTCAGGCTGTGGAAGTGAGCAGAAGATGCTCATAGCCTGACTGCAGCTGGGCAGTCCCAGCAGCCACAGGCCACAGGTACCACATGGTGAAGAGGCATTACATACTCCCCATGGGCACTGGGCACCAGCACAATCCCCCCAGCATTCCTGGTGCTTCTGCCCTGTCCCCAGGATGATCGAGGACCTGGAACTCTCCAACAAACGGCACTGCCAGGTGCAGACTCTTTCGGGCGGCATGAAGAGAAAGCTGTCGGTGGCCATTGCCTTCGTGGGTGGGTCACGGGCTGTTATCTTGGATGAGCCCACAGCTGGCGTGGACCCATATGCTCGAAGGGCCATCTGGGACCTCATCCTCAAGTACAAGCCAGGTGAGCAGAGCTGGGCAAAGCCTAGCATGCTCCTCTGTGGCAGCCCTGGCCTCTTTGCTGAGGCTCTGTGCTGCCATCAAGGGAGGACCATCTTGCTCTCCACACACCACATGGATGAGGCTGACCTGCTGGGAGACCGCATCGCCATCATCTCCCACGGCAAGCTCAAGTGCTGTGGTTCCCCACTGTTCCTCAAGAGCACCTATGGTGATGGGTACAAGCTGACAGTGGTGAAGAAGCAGTCGGACACCAGGAATGGCACAGGTCTGGGGAGCAGTGGGACCCTGTGTTTAGAGGAGTAGATGGGAGCAGCCCTTCTTTAGTCCAGTGAAAGAATGAGAGGTCAACACCCAAGTGCCCCCTTTAGGCCACATGGAGGGCAGAGGGGATGGGGCAGGTGTATGGGAGGTCCCATTGCTCAGCCTTAATTTTTCCCAGCTATGTCTGTGGCTAGACCCTACACAGTCATGTTTGCCTCCAGGTTCTGGTTCTGTCCAGCCTGTGGGTTGGCCATCAACATGTCCAGTGTGGGCCACATTGCAGAACACCATCTCCAGGCCAGGCAGAGTGGCAGGAAGGCCCCCATGGTGCTGGGAAAATGTGGTAGGTCTTGGTGGGAGGCCAGGTGTGAAGTGACTGATAGGTGCTGCTCCTCTACCCCAGAGCCAGGCCAGCCACACAGCCCGTTGGGCCACTCCTCTGTCAGCCCCTGCTCTGAGCCTCGTGTCTCCCAGTTCATCAAGAAGTACGTGGCCTCCTGCCTCCTCATCTCAGACACCAACACAGAACTCTCCTACATCCTGCCCAGTGAAGCCGTCAAGAAGGGCTGCTTTGAGAGGCTCTTCCAGGTACCTGCAGGGGCTGGCAGGGTGGGCAGGCAGGGGGCTGTGGTACTGTGGACATCTGCCCTCCTCATGCAGCGCTTTGCTCCCACAGCACTTGGAGCAGAGCCTGGAAGAGCTGGACCTCACCAGTTTTGGGCTGATGGACACCACACTGGAGGAGGTCTTCCTGAAGGTGTCCGAGGAGGACCAGTCTCTGGAGAACAGTGACGTGGGTATGGGCATGGGGGGGACACATAGTGCTGCTGGGGCTAGTAAGGGGCTATGTGATCTTGCTGGGCTTGGTGGCTGCAGGAGTCTCCTGTCCCAGGTAGAGGAGGGGTTTCCAGCAGAGCCCATCCCAGCCAAGGGCAGCCAGCCTCTGGTCCACTCTGGGTTTACTCCCAGCTGGAACTGTGTCCAGCTCTGGTGTCCTCAACACAGGTCTCCAGAGGAGACCACGGAGATACTCCAAGGGCTAGAGCACCTCTGCCGTGGTGCCAGGCTGGGAGAGCTGGGGGTGTTCACCTGGAGAAGAGCAGGCCCCAGGGAGACCTTCCAGTGCCTAAAGGGGGCTTGAGAAATTGAGAGAGAGGGACTTTACATGCACAGATAGTGTTAGGACAAGGGCGGAATGGTTTTAAACTAAAAGAGAAGTTTAGATTAGATGTTAGAAGGAAATTCTCCCCTGTGAGCGTGGTGAAACTCTGGCACAGGTTGTGCATAAGAGCTGTGACTGTTCCATTCCTGGAAGTGTTCAAGGCCAGTTTGGACGGGGCTTGGAGCAACCTGGTCTAGCGAAAGGTGCATGGCAGGGGGATGGAATGAGATGAGGTCCCTTCCAATCCAAACCAGTCTCTGATTCTATGGTGTGATCCGTCCCTAGTCGGTGCCTTGCTGCAGTGAAGAGTATCATGGCTAGTGGCAACCCACATTTTTCTTTCCAGACATGAAGGAGTCCAAGGATGCCCTACAGCCACCCGCCTCTGAGCTGGGCCCAAAGCTTGAAACCAACAGGGAGACCCTGGCTGAAGCAGCCATGCCAGAGAAGCCCCAGGTGGAGCTCAGCAACCTGGTTACCTGCTCCAAGCTGGCGCAGTCACAGGCATCCCTGCGCTCAGCATCCTCGGTGGGCTCTGTGCGCGGCGATGAAGGTGGGGCTTATTCCGAATTCTTTGGGGATTACGTGCCCCTGTTCGATAACCGTCAGGACCCCGATAACGTCAGTCTGCAAGGTTGGTGCTGCTGGTGCCCGACCAGCAGCAGGGGCCGTGGGAGGCTCTCAGCTGGGACGTGGAGGGTTTGCCCAGGGTGGGCAGAGCTGGCCTTGGTCCCAAGGAGTATGTGATTGTGTCTGAGATGGGTGGCTACAACTGCTGGGACAAGAGCTCATGGGGAGGGGGCTGATGGTGCATCCACCAGCACAGCACCCAGAGAGCCACAGCCTGGGTGGGAGGGCTGGGAATGGGCTCTTTCCACAAGTTTGCACCCCAAACTGGTAGGGTGTGCATGAGGGTCTCATGCCAAGATGTGGAGCCAGCGAGGGCAGCCGGTGTTGGCTCTGCTTCTGCTTCCTGTGGGTCTCCAGTGCCACCTTGCAGACTTGCCCCACTAACATGCCGTCTCCCCACACTGGCGCCTGTTTGGTTTCTCCTCTTGGCCCTTGGGCACAGAATCCCCTTTCAGTTGGTGGCTTCACCTGTCATACCCTTCCCCTGAGTGCAAGGCTCTCCCTGCCTGGATGCTGGGATTGCTGGATATGGAGGGTGCAGGCAAGTGCCCCAAGGTTGGTGCTGTAGTCACAGATCCTGTTCTGGGTTATCTCTGCAACTCTTGTGATTAATTCAGGGATGTGCCACCTTTTCCCTGTACCAGAGCTATGGGAGGCAGAGCTGGGATAGTGCCGTGGCAGAGCTCCCACTGTCTTGCTGGGACTTGCACCTGTGTCTTGTCCCCTGTTCCTGGACTGCGCTTACCCCTCACCACCTGGCAGAGCTGATGGGAAAATGGAGGGGTCCTACAAAAAAGCACCAGTCTAGGTTGCTTTTATTAAACTATTGTCTAAATTTTCCATTTGAGGCCAAGAGGAACCTGCCAGCCAGGTGTCTTGCTTCCCACTGCACAACTGCTGTGGCTCGGTGGCAGAGCTGGGGTTGGGTGCTGCCCTGGCACTTGGGGTGGCTGGGCTGGGTGTCTGGCTCAGCTTCCTGGGAGCCCAGGTGGGTGTGGGAGCAACTGTGCCGGGGGGCTGATGTCCCTCTCCCTCCCAGAGCAAGAAGCAGAGGTGGAAGCAGAGGATCATGACCTGGCAGGTCAGGGGAGCTTCAAGCTGGAAGGCTCATGGCTGAAGCTGCGCCAGTTCCACGGGCTGATCGTCAAACGCTTCCACTGTGCCAAGCGCAACACCAAGGCCCTCTTCTCACAGATCCTCCTGCCTGCCTTCTTTGTCTGCGTGGCCATGACTGTGGCGCTCTCTGTGCCCGAAATAGGTGCATGCAAGCCACCTACCTACCTGCGTGCTGAGTGGCCTGTTCTGCCTGCCCCGGTGTGGCCACTGGCTGCAGGGGGACAAGGCCAAGATAGTCTCCCTGTGTGCAGTGGTGCTGTGGGTACGAGAAGGTTCCTGTCCTTGTCTCCACAGGTGACCTGCCACCCCTCATCCTCTCGCCATCCCAATACCACAACTACACTCAGCCCAAGGGCAACTTCATTCCTTATGCCAACGAGGAGCGGCATGAGTACCGGTGAGAGCTGACACCGCTGGTGACCAGCACCCCATGCGCAAGTCTCCAGCACCCCACACTGTCTCCATATGTGGGACTGCAAGGGGGGATGTGGGGAGGGCAGCCCACAGCAGGCCTAGTGCCAGGGCTGTCTCAGGCTTGGAGCAGAGCCTGGCTAGTGCCATGTCCCCTGACAGAAAGCAGTCTCTGTCCTGGCCATAGTGTTTCTGGGAGATGTGCCGGCCCTGACACCGTGACTAGCAGCTCAGTCATACCAGGCACAGGCTGTGTGTGCCCATGATAAGTGCCAAGGCCTCAGGGAGGAAGAAGATGGCCATGGTGCTGAGATCTGTGTCTCCTGCTTCTTGCTTCTCCTCACTGGCTCCCTTCTCTGCAGCATTAGGCTGTCTCCTGATGCCAGCCCTCAGCAGCTGGTGAACACTTTCCATCTGCCCTCTGGTGTGGGGGCCACCTGCGTGCTCAAGACACCCTTCAACAACACGCTAGACCAGCCCATGCAGACCCTTAACCTCAATAGCAACCAGTCCAAAATGCTGGCAGCCAAGTACTTCGATGCCATGTGCATTGACTCCTTCACCCAGGGCCTGCCGCTTTCCAACTTCGTGCCGCCGCCTCCGTCCCCAGCTCCCTCAGACTACCCCATCTCAGTGGATGAAGACCTGCTCCGTGCCTGGAATTCCACAACCTTCTCTGCTGTTAAAGGTATCACCTGTGCTGGGTGCTCCTGTGTCTGAGATTTCTCTCCAGCAGGGAGATGATGGCTGTCCTCACAGAAGTGGCTCCAGGGATCCCTGGGGGTACCTGTTAGTCTGGCCTGGCCACACAGCAGAGTTGAACTTGTGGCTCTAGTCCTGGAACACTGTCCCCATTCAGCCCCAGCAAGGCCAGTAGAGCCCCTTGGGTGGTGACACCATCACAAAGCCCTGTGGCCAGCCTTGCATCAGCTTTGTTGGATGTGGTCCCCAGCCATTTCTTTCTCCAGCCATGCCTTATGGCCCATTTCTTGAATCTCTGTCCCCCTGAAGCTTTTCCCACATCTGTTTCTTGGTCACCAGGGCCCACCAGGGCCCACCAGGGCCCACCTGGCCAGTCCCACAAGCCTCACCCTGTCCCCAGCAGCTGGGACAGGCAGGAGCCTGGCTGTGAGCCACCCCTTCTGCTCCTCAGGGACTGTGACCTCAGCCCCCGCCTTGCCCCACATCATCCATGAGCCCATCAAGTGCACATGCTCGATGCAAGGGACTGGCTTCTCCTGCCCTAGTGGTGTGGGGGGCCATCCCCCACAGATGAAGGTGGTGACGGGGGACATCCTGACAGACATCACAGGGCGCAACGTCTCTGAGTATCTGCTCTACACCTCGGACCGCTTCCGGCTGCACAGGCAAGAGGGGAGGCTGGGAGGGTCTGGTCTGCATCATGAAGCAGGGCTGAGGACCGGGGGCCTGGGGATACCTGCCCCAGGGTGCTGGCTGGAGTCAGCAACATGCTCAAGCATGGCTCCACCCCTGGAGGTAGGGGACAGCAGTTGCAGCTTTCTCAGCAGTGCCTTGTCCCACAGGTATGGAGCACTCACGTTTGGCAACGTCCAGAAATCCATCCCAGCCTCCTTTGGAGCCAGGGCTCCTGCCACTGTGCGCAAGATTGCTGTGCGGAGAACGGCCCAGGTGGGACAGCACTGCGCCTCAGGGCAGGGGAGATGACTGGGGAAGGAAAGGGGACAGGAAAGGGACCCCTGGGACTGCTCTGCTGCAATGCTCTCCTCCAAGTGCTTTGGGAGGCTCCAGCCATGTGGGGCTGGTCAGCAGGTCTGGCCCAGCAGTCAGTAATGGCCTGTTTTCCCCACAGCCTTCAGCACAGGTTGCCTACCCTGTCCATCCCATCCTATCCCTCCCAGCTGGGCCCAGCTCTCTTGTCACCTCCTAGTGTTCCTCTCTCCTCCTCCAGGTCTTCTACAACAACAAGGGCTACCACAGCATGCCCACCTACCTCAATGCCCTCAACAATGCCATCCTGAGAGCCAACCTGCCCAAGAGCAAGGGCAACCCTGCTGCCTATGGTGAGGATCTGGAGGTGTTTGAGGGCAGGAGGACGTCAGGAACAGCATAAGGGCGTGGTCTAACCAGGCTCCAAAGTGCAGTGTCCACCTTGGGCCAAGCAGGGTAGTGTCCAGCTGGAACAGGGGTTCACACACCTCAGCTCTGTGATATGAGAGTTGGGATGAGCTCTTTGACAGGCCTGGGCTGGAATGTCCCAAAGTGCCGCCTGAAAGTGCATGGGCTTGTGACATGTCCAAGGGTACTCTCCAGTGGGGGAGGGCTTGGCTTTGAGGTTCTGAGTTGCTTCAGAGAGCCCAGCTCTGGCTGAGCTTTGGTTTGGAAATCCATCCTGCTCAGACCCAGGACCAGGCAGACTGAGGACAAGGGTCTGTGTCCCAAGCCAGTTTTCACACATCCATGTTTCTTCTTGGTTGTTGTTGCAGGCATCACAGTTACCAATCACCCCATGAACAAAACGAGTGCCAGCCTGTCCCTGGATTACCTGTAGGTCCAAGGAGAGGGTCTGAGGGAGGGTGGCTGTCCCATGGGAGGCAGGGGGCTTCTTACTGGTGGTTGCAGGGGAAGGCCAAGGCTTCTGCTCTACAGGCTGCATGGTGCGGGGGGCGGACAGGGGGATGGGACAGGGTGGCTGTGATATGGGGGTCCCTATGCCATGCTCTGCCCTGTGCATAGCGACTGTCCCACACCACTCTCAGGCAGCTGAGAGTTATGGAGTCCCTGCTCTCCTTGCTCCCCATCCAGCCTGCAAGGCACAGATGTGGTGATTGCCATCTTCATTATTGTGGCCATGTCCTTCGTCCCAGCCAGCTTTGTGGTGTTCCTGGTGGCTGAAAAGGCCACCAAGGCCAAACACTTGCAGTTTGTGAGTGGCTGTGACCCCGTCATCTACTGGTTGGCCAACTACATGTGGGACATGGTAAGCAGGGCACAGGCCCCACCAGCCAAGTCCCTGGGGCTGTGCCAGGAAGTGGCCAGTCACAGAAGTTTTTGTCTTCTCCAGCTGAACTACCTGGTGCCAGCCACATGCTGCATCATCATCCTGTTTGTGTTTGACCTCCCAGCATATACCTCTCCCACCAACTTCCCTGCCGTCCTCTCCCTCTTCCTGCTCTATGGGTACGTTGCTCAGAGGGGTGGTCAGAAGGCACTGGGAGTCCCTCCAGAGTCTTACGGGGTGATGGTTTTAAGCTAGAAGAGTGGACATTTAGACCACATATTAAGAAGAAATTTTTCATGATGGGATGGTAAGGCCCTGGCACAGATTGCCCAGAGAAGCTGTGGTTGCCCCCTTCCTGGAAGTGTTCAAGGCCAGATTGGACAGCTTGGAGCACTAGTGAAAAGGTGTTCCTGGCCATGGCAGGGGTAGTGGATTAGATGACCTTGAAAGGTCCTTTCCAATCCAAACCATTCTGTGATATTCTGCAGCCCCCTGGTTCTGTAGCTGGTTGGGGTGGGGTGGCTGTGAGGGCTGGGGTGGGAGAGCCTGGGAACAGCAGGCTGGAAATGGGCAGTCCCAAGGCTGGGGGCCCCTCTCCTGCCATACTGACATGTGCTGCTGCTTCACACCTCCCCAGCTGGTCCATCACCCCTATCATGTACCCGGCCTCCTTCTGGTTTGAGGTGCCCAGCTCTGCTTACGTCTTTCTCATCGTCATCAACCTCTTCATTGGCATCACAGCCACCGTCGCCACGTTCCTGCTGCAGCTCTTTGAGCATGATAAGGTATGGGATTCACAGCTCTGCCAAGGGCCACTGGGAAGGGAGACACTGACATCAGACTGTGGAGTGGCTCAGGCTGGGAGGAACCTCAGGAGGTCTCTGTTTCCAGCAGGATCAGCCATGGGACCTGACGAGGCTGGATCCTGGGGATCCTGATCCTACCACTCGCTCAGGGTTGTTTGATGGTTGTGTCCTCTGTGCTGTCCCCACAGGACCTGAAGGTGGTGAACAGCTACCTGAAGAGCTGCTTCCTCGTGTTCCCTAACTACAACCTGGGCCACGGCCTGATGGAGATGGCCTACAATGAATACATCAATGAGTACTATGCCAAGATTGGTATGGCCTCTTGTTCTCTCCCTCCCTTGCTCCAGGGTATGTGGGGCTGGAGGGGACCACGATGCTGGCACATCCCCTCTGCCTGCCCCATGGGGTGTCCCAAGGTCCAGAGCAACCTGGAGCAAAAAGCCAAGGGGGGGACTAGACAGGGCACAAAAAGAGACACGGCTGAGGGTCAGCTGCGACATAGTGCCGGCATTGCTGAAAGTGGTTCCTTGGGCCATCCCAAATATTAGCCCCATGGGGAGAGGAGGATGTGAGCCCTGACAGAGTCCTGACATTCTGCTGCTGCTGCTGCTGCACACTGCCTGTGGTGGGCCATGGTGAGGCTGTGGTGGGTCTTAGTGGGGCCATATTGTAGCTGTGGTGGGCCATGGTGGATCTGTGCTGTGACAGGAGGGATGGGGGCTGGTGGACCATGGTGGATCTGTGCTGTGGCAGGAGGGATGGGGGCTGCAGGGTCTCCTGGGGGCTTTGCTGCCCAACCAGCTCAAGCCTTTTGCCGCTTACAGCTTCAGCCTGGCCTCAGAAGCTTCCCATCTCTCTGCTTTCTGAGCAGCTTCTGTACATAACCTGGGTGCTGCTGGCATCATGAGGGACAATTTTGGGTTGGGATTTGACAAATCCATCTGATACCACTCTCAGCTGGGTTGATTCATCCTACTGAGGTTGAAAAGTTGCCAGATGATTTCCACAGCACCCATGCTCTTAGAGGAAATCATATTGTGACCAGCCCAGGCAGCTGTGGTGGGGGAGCATGGGAGCAGTATCATTGTCATGGGTCAACTCAGTAGGTACAACCAAGCTGTCCTCATGGGAACGTGTCCCCAGCTGCTCTCTGCTCTTCTTCCTACTTAGGGCAGTTCGATAAAATGAAATCACCCTTCGAATGGGACATCGTGACACGAGGGCTTGTTGCCATGACAATTGAAGGCTTTGTTGGCTTCTTCATCACCATCATGTGCCAGTACAACTTCTTCCGGAAGCCCCAGTGAGTGTGGCATGGGGCAGGGATGTTGGGGCTGGCCATGGGATAAAGATTTGCCATTGGGACCCCAGAGCTTCAGGCTGCCCTTCTGGTGGTGTGAGTGGGAGCTGCCCAGGTCTGTCAGGAATGCAGCTCCTGGTCCCACATTCCCCCTGCGTGTGCCCCCCTCCCACAGGCGCCTGCCCGTCTCCACCAAACCCATTGAGGATGACATTGACGTGGCCAACGAAAGGCACAGGGTCCTGCGTGGTGATGCTGACAATGACATGCTGAAGATCGAGAATCTCACCAAGGTGGGGACTGCACCAGGTTGCAAGGAGACACCTGAGACCAGCCCAGCTGCTGGGATCTGCTGAGCCCCCATCCCCTTCCCTGCCAGGTGTACAAGTCCCGCAAGATTGGGCGCATCCTGGCTGTGGACCGGCTGTGTGTGGGCGTGCGCCCTGGGGAGTGCTTTGGGCTGCTGGGTGTCAACGGCGCGGGCAAGACCACTACATTCAAGATGCTGACAGGGGATGAGAGCACCACGGGTGGAGAGGCCTTCATTAATGGGCACAGGTTAGGTGGGGCTGGGGGCCACCTACTGTCCTGGAGATGGGATGGAATCTGCTTGGAGGGCTCCCAGGATGAAGTAGCGTGAATGAGCTTGTGTGTCCCTGTGGGACTCTGCAGCCTTATGTCCTCCTGGGTGACCATCAGCCTGGAATGTGGGGCAAGAGACAGTTACCCTGGGCTGAAGCTGCTCAGTGGGATTTTACCTGGGGAAAGATGCTCCAGTGTAAAGGTGTGTGAAAGGGGGCTCAGCAGCAGTCCTCACAAAAAGAATTCCTTCTTCCCACAACCCCTCCATCCTCTCCCACAGCATCCTGAAGGAGCTTCTGCAGGTCCAGCAGAGCTTGGGTTACTGTCCCCAGTTTGACGCGCTCTTTGACGAGCTGACAGCCCAGGAGCACCTGGAGCTCTACACCCGCCTGCGTGGCATCCCCTGGAAGGATGAGGAGCGGGTAGGGCTCTGGGCAAGCAGTTGGCAGCATCCAAGGGCTGGTGCTGTGCCACGGGGATGGCATCTCACTGGGCAGCAGCAGCAGCCTGAGCCAGTGCTGCTGCTGTTGTGGCAGTGCCATGCTGGCAGCATGCCCACACAGGCTGCCAGGGTCCTCTGGTGCTCATGGCTGTGCCAGGGGCTACCATGGGGCTCCCCTGACTGGCACATGGCTTTTAGTCCTCTTGGCAGCTGACATGTGCCCAGGAGCCCCAACCCTTGCCATCTCTGCCAGCCATGTGGCCTTGGCAGGGTGACAGCAGCCCCCACACTTTGCAGGTGGTCAAGTGGGCACTGAAGAAGTTGGAGTTGACCAAGTACGCAGACAAACCTGCCAGCACCTACAGCGGGGGCAACAAGAGGAAACTGTCCACAGCCATTGCACTCATTGGATACCCAGCCTTCATCTTCCTGGTGCGCCCTGTGGATGGAAAAATGACCCTGGGTGGGACCTGCCTACCCTCGGCTTCACCACACACCACTCATATCCTGGAGTGTGGGATTGTGGCCTGAGCTGGACTCAGGATAGGAAGGGAGTGGCAGGGCCCCTCCCAGGGTTTACATGTCTGAGGGTGCTGTCTGTCCACCAGGATGAGCCAACCACAGGGATGGACCCCAAGGCACGGCGCTTCCTCTGGAACCTCATCCTGGATGTCATCAAAACGGGTCGCTCCGTGGTGCTCACATCTCACAGGTGCAGGGGATTCTGTACCCATGATGCCTCCAGGCACCTGGGGTGCTGTTTGGGAGGGAGGTGGCTCCTTGGCCCCCAGGGAATGGCATTTGGTAGGGCATGAGGAGCAGGGGGAGCCTGGGACACCCTCTGTTGCCTTTTCTCATCCCTGGTGGTGGGGCCACAGCACTTGGGTGATGGCCTGTGGGGCCCAGCTCCCCACCTGCCTCCCCCCATAGCCCTGGCACTGTCCTCCCATGCCCTCTGCTGAACATTGCCTTGTCATCCCAGCATGGAGGAGTGCGAGGCACTCTGCACCCGCCTGGCCATCATGGTGAATGGGCGGCTTAAGTGTCTTGGCAGCATCCAGCACCTGAAAAACAGGTAAGAGCCTGGCAGGAGCCCAGCAGCCTGTGTGTGCTGCAGGGCAGGAGGGGGCTGGATCCCCATGGTTGGGTGACAGTGTGGCATCTGTGACGAGATACCAGCCCTTTGTGTGGGTGCTGCTTTGGAGGTGGGCAGGGAATGGGCTCCCTGAAGTGCCCTGACACTGTCCTGGTGCCCAGTAGTGGCTGCCCAAAAGCATTGTCACCTTCCATGGGGTTACGGCGGTGTAGATGAGGGGACAGGTCCTCATGGGGTCCCTTGTTCCTGTGCAGGTTCGGTGATGGCTACATGATCACAGTGCGCACCAAGTCCAGCCTCAATGTCAAGGAGGTGGTGAGGTTCTTCAACCGTAACTTCCCTGAGGCTGTCCTCAAGGTGAGCTGCTCATGGTGGTCATGCTGTCCCCTTCCAGCCCCCACTTTGGGGCACAAGCAGCCTTCATCCTCCATGGGATGATGGGAGGGAGTCTGGAAGTGGGGGCTCAGTGCCCCCTCTGTGACCACCCCCAGGAACGGCATCACACTAAGGCCCAGTACCAGCTGAAGTCGGACCAGATCTCACTGGCACAGGTCTTCAGCAAGATGGAGCAGGTGGTGGATGTGCTGGGCATTGAAGACTACTCCGTTAGCCAAACCACACTGGACAATGTAAGACTGGGGACAGCATGGGCGGCTGGATGCTTGTCCCCAGGAAGGGTGGCCATGACAAAGTGCTGGGCAGGATCTGCCTTTGGGGCAGGGGGTGGAGCTAGATGGGTAACATGGTGGCAGCCACCACACAGCAGGATGCACTGGGTGACCCGGTGGCACAGGGTGGAGGTGCCGGCAAGGATACCTAAGTCTCCTGCCCCTTCCTCCACAGGTGTTTGTGAATTTTGCTAAGAAGCAAAGTGACAACCTGGAGCAGCAGGAGACGAGTTCCAGTTGTGTCCTGCAGTCACCCCTGGAACGTGTGCTGAGCCTGCTGCGCCCCCGTGCTGCCCCCACTGAGCTGCGGGCCCTTGTGGTGGAGGAGCAGGAGGACCTGGAGACCGATGACGAAGGCCTCATCAGCTTTGAGGAGGAGAGGGTGAGAGGTTGTTCCCAGATCTGGGTGTGCCTGGGTCTGGGCCTGCGGGGAGTGGGGGCTCTCTGGGAGAAGAGTCTGCTCTGCCACCTGTGCCATACTCTGGCCCCAGATGCCCTGGGTGTGCTGGTGAAGTGGACAGCCCCTGAACCCTGCCTGTCTCCCTGCTCAGGCTCAGCTCTCCTTCAACACAGACACGCTGTGCTGAGACCCCGGGGACAGCCATGTTCTGGGCTGTGAAGCCACCAAACCCTTTTGGCCTCTCCTCTCCCTTTGCCCCGTGGAGCGGAGTTGCCGGAGCCACATGCCAGGGAGGAGGCAGTGGATACAGCAATGTCTGGATGGACCTTGCAAGCCACCACTGGGGTGGCTTTTGTCCCATTCAGTTCTGGAGCAGCATCACTGTGTGATGCCAGGGCCATGGTCCTCAACCGGCATGTGCCGTGGATGGAGACTGTGAAAGAAAGGACTCAGCTTGGTGCCCACACCGCCAGCCCCACTCACTTTGGGCAGAGACACACAGGCTTTGTGAGCAATGCCTTTGGCTGGACACCCACGTTATACTCACTCTGGGGACTCTTGGCTGTGGGTACTCCCCAGGCCTGGTCCTGTGGAGCTAGAAAGATGGCTGCTTGCACACTATCCCTGGCTGGTGCTGCCCTGGGCACCACAGGGGCAGGTGCTCTGGTGCTTCATCCACGACCGATTTCTGTCACCAGTGGGATGTCACTGGGGGTCTCAGCCTCACTGGTACATCCTGCCCACCCTGGGGTCCATTTGTCCCAGCCCTGCCTGGCCTTGGGCACTGGCTTTGTCCCCAGGCAGCAGTGTTGCTGCAGAGGCACGTGGTGGGGCAGAGGGGTATTTCACAGGGTATTTCACATGCTGGCACCAGCTGTTTCTCCCCTCTGCCCCTAACCATGTCCCTCACCCTCAAGTCTCTCACCCTGCCTCCTGTCTGCCCTCACCACCTGCTTCTCCCACCACAGGGCTTTACTGCAGCTCTGCCACCTTTCTGCTGTGTGCCCTTCCATGTCACTTTTGCCCCAACACTTGTTCCTCAGTGTCCAGCCCTGTACAGGAACCACCTGCACTAGGTTCTTCATGTTGGGTCACTGGTGGTACTGGTAGAGGGGTTACTGCACCCCAGGATGGCTTTGGAAGCTGGTAGCAGGGTGGCCTTAATATATGAGGTTGGGACAGTCTGGGTGGGTGCTGGCACAGCCTGGCCAAGGTGCCCTAGGTGCCGGGGAGGTGAGAATGGACTGCAGCAGTGGGACTGGCAGTGTCACCTGTCAGCAGCAGGCACCCCCTCAGCCAGCAGTGCCCCTCCTTTTTGCAGAGGGTCCTGCTGCTTTGTCACCCACAGGGACCATGGCTGGTGCCTGCAGCTTTCAACAATCTGCAGCTGCGCCGAGAGGTGGGGTGGCAGCAGGGCCTGTGTTGCCCCTGCTGCTTGGTGGCACAGTCTTTGGCAATACCCCAGGGTGGCCGTGCACCTTCCTGGGGAGCACCCATGGCCCATCTGCCCTGTGTGCTCTGCTGCCCTCTCTGCCTCCCTGGCACAGGCTTGGCTGGAGGCCCTGAGCAGCACCAGGCACCTCAGCTGGCTGCCATGGGAGGTGGAGGGAGGCTGGCTCTGGCCCCACTTGGGTACAGGAGGAGGGCCTGACTTCAACTGTCCCCATGCCCCCTAGTGCCATCAGCCCCCTATACCACCTGCTATAGATTGTGATACAATATACAGTATTTTCAATAGGGGGAAAATGGGGGAAAAACTCTATTTTCAGATTTTTCAGACCATATTTTTTTTAATGGCACATGGCAAACTGGCTGAATCTGGGACAGGGTGGATGGCACACAAGGGGTAGCTCCCACCAGGGTGCCCCTGCTCCTTTGCTGGCCCCACTCTGGTTCTCCAGTGGATGCTGGGGAACAAGCCAGCTCAAAGTTTGCCCTTTGCCATTTGGGAGAGGGGATGGTGTCATCTTTGAGTTCCCAGCTGTCACCTTGGTGGCACCCTGGGGCACCCCAGGGTGAGCAATGCTGCTGTGCTCTGGGCTTGATCCTTGCCCCATACCTGCCCCACTACACTGTCGCTCAGGGCTTCAGAAGGGCACTGGCACCCCAGTCACAGTGTCTCCCCTGTCCCCAGTCTTCCCCTGCCACCATGCTGTCATCCCCATGGCTTCTGAGGGTCAGTGGAGGTGTCCATACAGCCTGGGTGGCCACAGTGGCCTCCCTGCCCTGGGCTTAGACCCTGCTGGAGCCACTCCAAGGGTGGGACCAGGAAGGTTGTGCCCCAAGGCAGGGGTGGCTGCTGCCTTAACACTATTCACTTCGTTGAGTTTGGCCCCGCTTCCAGCCTTGCATCCCCTTGCACGTCCTTGGCCACCTTGGCATAGCGCTCAGCCCCAGGCATGGGGCCCCTGGGCATGGGGATGTCTTGGAGCTGCCTGTATATTGCTAGCAAACAAAAAAAAAAGATGAAATGTGAAAATAATGATCATTTTAAATAAAAAAAAAATAACTGGATCCATTGAGGCTGTGTACTTGGGCAGGGGGGAGAGGGGCAGGGCTGGGCACCTGGGAGGGCCTGGGCTGAGGAGGGGAATGGCAGTGCCCAGGGTGGGGGTGCAGGACCCTGCTAGGGGCAAGGAGTGCTGGGCACAACACCGGGCTGTGCCCAGTGTTTGGCATTATGCAGGCACGGGGGTGGCTGGGGGTGTAGGCATGAGCAGCAGCTGGCACAGCTGGCAATGCCACCAGCTGCCCTCACCGGCCTGGAGTTGGCAGCAGCCACGGTGGTGGGGCCCCATGGCAGGGCCTCCTCTGTGCCGTGGGGCCAGGAATGGGTTGGGAGCGGGTACACCCGGAGGAGGAATGTGGGCTGGGAGGGGCCGTGGCTTCAGCTGGGGCACTCAGCGCGAAGCCAGCAGTGCACCAGCAGCCACCACGCAGCATGGCCGAGAAACCCCAAATCCAGCTCTTCATCAAGGTAAGGGGGGTCCATGGGTCAGTGCCCCATGCCAGTGGGTACCCCTGGCCACCAGCCCAGGAAATGCTGTGATGAAGTGGCCAGGCTGCCCCTGCTGACTGCAGTGCCCAGATGTGGGGCACTGGGCAGGCAGGGGGGCAGGTAGTGGGCAGGGGATCAGGCCCTGGGCAGGCAATGGGGCTGGAAATAGGCAGTGGGGCAGGCAGTGGGCAGCAGGCAGGTGGGGGGGACAGGCAGCAGGCAGCTTGGGCTCTTCTCCAGGGCGCACCACTTGCAGCTGCCTGCCCTGCAGGCACAGGGGCTGTGGGGGCTCAACCTGGGGAGGCTGGACTAGGATAACCCCCAAAGAAGGCCCCTGCAGCCCAGCGCCACAGCATCTGCCTGCACCTGCCAGGCCCTCCCCAGCCACCACCCAGCCGGGGCAGTCTAGCCGGCTGTGCAGGGCAGGACAGAGCTCGCCTGCAATTGTGGCTGGGGTTGACAGGGCCACCAGTACCACTGTCACCTTTCTCCGGCAGACTCTGCTGCTGGACTGTCCCCTGCCATAGCCACTCCTGCTGCCACTACTGCTCCCAAGCCCTTGTCCACTGGGCACTGTGAGGCTGGCACAGCCTGGGAGTCCTTGTCCCCAGACGGTGCCAGGGGCAGCACCTGCTGTGCCACACAGCTGCTCTGGGGTGTGGCCCTAAGGCCCTGGGGACAGGCAGGGGCCAGGGGTTAGCACCCTGCCTGGCACAGCAGGTGCCATGGGCTGCAGCACAGCTTGACAGGCTGGGCTGGAGCATGTGCTCTGCCATCTTCTTCCTGTACCCACTGGGGACATAACAGTGTGAAAGGGCAGCTGAGCTCTCCTTCTGTGCCCACAGGCAAGTGAGGACGGGGACAGCATAGGGCACTGCCCCTTCTGCCAGCGGCTCTTCATGGTGCTGCTGCTCAAAGGGGTGCCCTTCACCCTCACCACCGTGGACGTGAAGAGGTAAGTGGTGGCCCCCTCCCAAGGGTGTCAGCCCTGGGGCCAGAGCAATTGGTAGGGTCGGGTTCCCAAGGTTCCCAGCAGTTTGGAAAGGGATGTGAAGCATGGGCACTATGGGATGCATGGAGCTTTTTGTTCCTTCCCAGGTGATCAGTGGTGCCTGGGGGAGGTTAGCGGGTACACCCTCGGGCACACACTGAAGCAGGAGCACCCTGGGGGCACCACTTTGTGCACTGGCCCCCCAGAACTCCCTCTGCGTGAGACACACGTGCACATACAAACACATACACGCATGCACAGTGCCCTGCAGAGCCCTGGACATGCCAGGCATCAGCGGTGTCCCCATCTCCCACAGGGCGCCAGACGTACTGAAGGACTTTGCACCGGGTGCCCAGCTGCCTGTTCTGCTCTACAATGGCGAGCCCAAGACTGACACCATCACCATTGAGGAGTTCCTGGAGGACCAACTGGGTCCCCCCATGTCAGTGGCTGGTGCCTTGAGAGGAGGAAGGCGCCCCCAAAGAAGGGCAGGACAGGCTAAAGGAAGAGGGGGCTGACAATGGATGAGCCTGTCACCCTCTGCTACCTGCCTCAGCTGTGCCCATGTCCCTGCAGGTGCCCCAGTCTGGTCCCGCAGTACCCGGAGTCAAGCCTGGCTGGGAATGACATCTTCCACAAGTTCTCTGCTTTCATCAAGAACGTGGTGCCTGCCCAGGACGAGGGTGAGGAGTGAGTGGGTGGGGGAGTACCTCATGCAACCTCTCAGGTGCCCAAAGCCTAGCCCAATCACACTGACCCTTCCCAATACCCAACCCAGTTCACAGCCAGGTCTGTCCAGGTGCTGCCCTCCCTACGCAGGTCAGTGTGCCTGTGCCAGGTCTCTGAGGAAGGGCAGAGACAGGTGCCAGCAGGCCGACAGGTGCTGCCTGGACACAGGGCTGCACTGGCAGGAGGCCACAGCAGAGCAGGGGCCCCATGCCTGCAGCAGGGCTGTACCCCAACCTGGCCACCCTCCCCGCAGTGCTGCAGCGGAGCCTGCTGCGGGCCCTGCTGAAGCTGGAGGAGTACCTGAATGCCCCTCTGGAGCACGAGCTGGCCCGGGACCCCCATCTCAAAGCCTCCCAGCGCCACTTCCTCGATGGAGACCACCTCACATTGGCTGACTGCAACCTGCTGCCTAAGCTCAACATTGTTCAGGTAAGCCACAGGCATCCCAGTACCATGCCCTTCTCCTTTCCCTGGCATCCCCATGCCACTGGTCCCATGTTCTCACTTTCCCCTTGGTGCCTGCAGCAACCTGCTGCTCCTTCCCCAGTTGCTCTGTCAGCTGCTTCCCCCAGCATACTCCTTCCCAGGAGTCCTGCCTAGCACAGTGGCCTTCCACAGATCCCACTCCCCTCTGCATCCCCTCCTGAATGCCAGCCCTCAACTGTGCAGTGCCAGGGATATCCCCTGGCCCCGTGCCACGCTTCCAAACTGGTGCCTGCCCCGGTGGGGGGCACTCCTTGGCACAGTGTCAGGCAAGGCTCCCCTATTTGTGCCTGCAGGTTGTGTGCCAGCACTACCGCCGCTTTGGGATCCCGAAGGACCTATGGGGCGTGTGGCGGTACCTCAACCAGGCCAGTGAAACCAAGGAGTTCAAATACACCTGCCCCAGTAGCCAGGAGATTATACAAGCCTACCGTTCTGTGGTCCGGCCACCACAGTGAGCCGGGCACGTGCCCTGGTGGGCACAGGGCCAAGGCTGGGGTCAGGCAGGAGGTCAGCACCCACCCTGGCCCTGCCTGCAGGGGCTCACGAGAGCCGAGCACAAGCTGTACTCCTCACGCCCAAATTCCCTCCCCTGGCACCCAGGTGCCAGCAGCAATCTGCAACGTACTGAGCCCCTGCTGTGCCACCCCCCTTCCTCCCTGCCAGGACAAGCTCTGTGGCCCCTCAAGGATCAGGATGAGGGCAAGGCCACATGCACCATCGGTGCCAAAGCTGTGCCTAGCTGAGGGCAGGGGTAGAGCTGGGGAGGACAAGCTGCCCTGCAGCACTTGCATAGGCACACTGTGCCACCTGCCTGACTAGCAGGCACCAAAGGGTGCCCTCAAACCTGCAAGGGTGAAGGGACCCAGCACAGCCATAGAGAGACCTGGGAACAGAGCTGGAGGGGGATGGCACAGGCAATGGGCAGACGTCAGTTCCACTCAGAATGCAGTGTTAGGAAGCTCTCAGCACATTTGGAGGTTGTGAAGAGGGAAAGCCCAAGCTAAGCTTCAGAGCTCCTGGAAATTACAATAAAGGCTTTGCAACTGAGACCAGCATGAGTCTGGAGTGACCACCTCAGCAGCTCCTCCCTCACAGGGCTATGCACTGACCTCCTCATTCTCTCTCACTTCCCAGAAAGGCAGAGCCCAGCCTCCCAGCTCTCTGGAGGGGCTGGTCAGGCTCTAACCACCCACCCATCAGCCCACTTGCAAAAAGCTAGCAGGGAAGGGAACTTCTCTGAGGCCTGGACCTCTGGGTTCAGCTGAAACAGGCCCAAGGCTTCCTGAGAGACAGAATGGACAGACACACCTGGAAAGACTGGCTGGCTAAAACCACCTTTACTGGCAAGAAGCGAAGAACGCGTGATCCTTCCATTCCACAGTATAAAAGTTCCATCCCCACCTGTTCATGGTGAGGTCAGGAGGTGGTTCCTGCCAGCAGGGAAAAGCTGCAGGGAAAAAACCCACCACGCTGGTGATCCCCTTGCTCCATCTGTCCCCCCAAAAGGCCCTGCCACCACCACAGTGGAGGGGTGGCTGCCAGGTGCTGCAGGCTCTGTTGTATCCCTGGGTGTGAGGAGCTCAGCAGGCCCAGAACACAGGGACATCCTCTCATTCAGACATAGGGGCCCATGGGGCTGTCATCAGGGCACAACACAGCACCCGTCATGAGTCCTCAAAATTCACTCCAGATGGTGCTTTCTTGCTGGAAGGAGATGGAGGAAGGATCAGAGCCCCAACCCCCATGTCCTGTTGCCACACAACCCCGGATCAGAGCCCACAGGGTCCCCACTGAGCAGTGCCCAGCCCCAGCACTGACCTTTTGAAACCAGGGTTAATGAGAGACTCCCCCGGGACCTTCCTCTTGGCTGGCAAAGCCGAGCCAGAAGCCCGACTCTTCCTGTGGCTGGGGTCTGCCTCGGTCAGAAACAGGCATGACAGAGATTACAAGTTAGCCAGAAGTTCTGGCAGCCCTGCCAGTCCCTCCAGGGCCAGGGGGAGCTTCCAGCAGCTCAGCCTGGCAGGACCAGCAGCCATGGAAGGCGAGAAAGTGCCAAAGTTGGCTTCCTCTCCCAGAGGAGCCATGGACCGGCCACAGCCCCCAGTGTGGAAGCACAGCAAAGTCTGCCCTCCTTCTGAGGCTGGCAATGCGCAGCCTTTGACCTGAGCATTCCAGACACCCTGAGGGCACACTGAGCCCTGCCCCTGCTCTGCTGGGAAGAGCACCAGAACAGCAGGTGGCTGCTAGCAGCCACAGCTGAGAGCACTCAGACTGTCCTGGAGACCACACGGATACAAGACCAGCAGCCTCCAGGGAGGAGAAGACAAAAGACTGAGAGACCAGGGCAGGTGCCTCTGGCAGTGCCTACCTGGCAGGAAGAGCTGCTGGCTCTGGGCAGTGCTCTTCTCAGGGCTGCAGGAAGATGCCAATGTCTCCACTGCTACTGAGACAAGAGCCAAAGCCAAAGCTTGTGACAACACCCCCCAGATACTGCATGCAGCACCTCAATCCTCACCAGAAAGCTATCTCTAAAAACAAACTGAGCCCCATTCTCCTCTCAGCACTTCCATCCACACTGCTCCTGCTCCAAAATCTTCCCAGACTCCTCAAACAGAGATGTCTGTAAGGTGACTCCCACATTCCAGATGCTGGTGGGGTGCTGGCCATGCGGACAGGGCTGTGTTTCTGCAGACACATCACTGTGTCCTCTGGGCCCAGGCAGGGTCTCTACTGCCCAGGGGGATCTCGTGCAGACGCTAGCCAGCTTTGAGAACTGGCCAGCCCTAACAGGGAATCAATGTCAGCAGCTCTGCTGCTGGCCCACTGGGACCGGTGAGAAGAAACCACCTGGGGTAGCCCCCGGGAGGCACAGCCCTCTCCCGCTGCGGCTGAGCTGGGGCACCTAGGGCAATTTAGGTGGGGGTGACGATCCCATGAAGGTGGCAAGAACTACTAGCCCGCCCCCCTTCTAAACCCACCACGGACCTTCCAGGCGCCTCTCCAAGCTCTCGATACAGCCAGCCATGCCGAAGACCAGCGCCTGCAGCTGGCTGCGCGCCACGGCGGCGGGCAGCTGAGCGAGGGCCAGGGCCGGGCACCGCGGGTCCTCCGGCAGTCGCAGCGTGGCCGAACCCGGGCCCAGACTCAGCACAGCGGCCCCGTGACCCAGGGCGGCCCTGCGGGGAGCGGGGGTGAGGGGAGCGGGGGACAGAAAGAGCCCCGGGCGAGGTGGGACCTGGGGTGGGGGGAGCCCGGGGCGAGCGGGTGCCCGTGGCGAGGGGAATTCCAGCGCGGCGGCACCCACCTGAGCATCGCGCCGTATTCCTCCGGCGGGCACCGCTACAGAGGGAGAGGGGGAGGAGAGCACGTCCAACATGGCCTACTCTGGGCCTGGGCCAATCCCTGCCCCGCCGACACCCCGGGTCTCAGTCCCGGGCTCCCCCGCCGCCCCCTGCCCCCACCCCTCCCCAGTACATACACAGCCGAGCGTCGGGCAGTCGCCGAGCTCCCCGGCCCAGACGTCCATCGCGTCGGTCACACTGCGGGAGGAAGCAGGTCAGGCCAGGGCTGCTAGACCCCCGTCCGGCGCCGTGCCCGCCGCCCACCCCCTCCCCCCCCCGCTTCTGCTCCCGCTCGCTCTCACTAGACGGCGCCGTCAGGCCCGTAGTAGCAGAGGAATCGGCCCGTCCCGGCTCGCAGCAGGTGAAAAGGCCCAATCGGTTCCGCCATTGCCGCGGCGGAAGGGGCGGGCGGAAGGGGTGGGAGGGAGCAGCGGGTCCTGACTCGGGCCGGTGTTGGTAGCCCCGTCATGGTGAACCTAGGCGTGCGGCGAGTGGAGGATGACGTGGCCGCCAAGCACCCGGTGCGCCCCGCGGGGGACGGGCTGGGGGGCCTGGGGGTGTGGGATGGGGGGAGGCCGGGGCTGAGAGGACCGGCCAGGCCTCCAGCCCCCGCACTGACACGTCCCCGCAGGCGCTGCAGCAGTACGCGGCTTGCCAGTCCCACGCCTTCATGAAGGGCATCGGCACCTTCCTGGCAGGTACGGGCTGGTCCAGCCACCCCGGCACCCCCCGGCTGTCCTCGGCCGCTCCTCGGGGGCAGCGGGGACGGCCCGGCCGTGTTCGGTAACCCCGGCCCCGGTCTCGGCAGGCAGCGGGGCCGCCTTCGCCGTGCAGAAGCTGGCGCAGCAGAAGCTGCCGTACAGCCCGCAGTGGAGCCTGCTGCTGGCTGCGGGTAGGTGCTGGGCGCGGGTCTTGCAGAGGGGTGCTTGCCATTGGCATGGGCGCTCTTCCCTGGCTCCAGCTACCTCCCTGCGCCCCGGCCCCGAGGGCTCAGGGGGGTTAGCGGCAGCAGGTGCTGTCGCCACCAAGGTGCTGCTGGCACTCTCAGGAGTATCTTGGCCTCCCCAGCTGCAGGGTCCCTCGGGAGCTACGTGGTAACCAGAGCTGAGACGCAGAAATGCTCCAACTTCTGGATTTACCTGGAGACAGGCAAGTCCCCACAGGAGCTCGCCATGACTGGTGGGGTGTCTCAGATGGCAGGTACAGTCATATCTGTCATATCTTCCTACTGCTTTCCCTGAGCTTGTCGTGCCTGGTTCTTCCCTGCTGCAATAATTACTTTGCTGCTTCTGTCTTGTAATTAAGCTGGTGACTGTGTCATTTCTAAAATCTCAATGTAAGTCCCACACTGGCACCCTGCAGCCAAGGGATGGGAGCAGGAGCACCCATGGTGGGTGGAGCTCCCTGCCTAGCTTTGTGGCTCCCACGTCCCTCTGTGCTCCTGGCACAGTGGGTTCCTGAGCAGAGCTGGTGATGTGGGCTGGGTGCACATGCTGCTGCTTCCTGCCTTGCTTGCTTTGGATATGCATGAGAGCCAGCACAAAAGGCTCCTTTGCTAGAAGAGGAAGGAGAAGGTAAGGGATGGAGAGAGCAACTGAGGTGTGGAGGGGTTTGCTGCTCTGTAGGATGGACATCAAGACACGTGCTGCTGGACAATTCTTGCAGCTGCTCACTGCTCTCTCCCACACATACAGTGAGCTCTCAAAGCTGGGCCAACTTGAAGAGGCTTTATGTGCTTCACCAAGGCTCTGTGGTTCTTTGCTCACCCTTGGCAAATTCACCAGGGTAGCTGGAGGTCCAGGGAACTTATACTTTCTGTTGTAGAAAACCTCCCCAGTGCAGAGGACAGGGACAGCACTGCAACACTGGTGAGGAGAAACAGGTATGGTGACGTGGTGGAGTAGCCAGCAGACGATAGCATGCTGTGCCCATGTCCCACTTCACCCCATCCCGCCTGCCCAACCTGACACTTCCCATGCTTGCCTGTGAGGATGGTGGGCTTGGTGACACTGCTGGGAACCTCAGAGGACTTGATCCTGCAGTGAGAGTGTGGTGGAGGCACCTCTGGGATTGCTGCTGCCTGCCCCATGGCCTCTGCACATTGCACTGGGGGTACAATAAAAGTCAAGATCTGAAGACACTCATTGTGGATGAGGTGAAAGACAGAGTGAATGTCAACCTGAGGCAACCTCTGCAGTGAATGTTGGAGCAGAGAGCTCTGGTCCCTCTGTGGCGGTGGCACTCGCACTCCGTCAGCACCTGGATTGCTCTGAGATGGCTGCAGGCATGGACAGGTCTGGGCTAAGTTGAGAGGGCAGAGCTGTTGCTGTGTCCTCTGTGTTTTCTGAGCCCAGCCAGTTCCCATCTCCCTTCCACCACAATGCTTTTCATACCCACCAGCAAGGCATTTCATACCCACCTGAACAGGCCTGAGCCGAGCTCCGCAGCTGGGTGGCCTCTGGGGTGTCCTCTTCCCCTGCAACAGAGGTGACCACGTGCCCAAGGCCCCTCTTTGCAGTGCTCACCTGTCACTGGCTAGTCCCAGGTTGCCCATTCAGATCTGTAAGTAGTTGGCAAGGGAATGGTACTGTCTCGAATCCCATGCACACCGTAGGGCATGTAGGTTTTTTCCTAATATCAAACTCCAAGTCTTGACTAGGTAAACTATCTGCTCTTGGTGGATGTCCTGCTCTGATTCAGCTGCAGCTGAATTTCTTAGAAGAGGAAACCCAGCCTGGATTCTGGGAGCTGCCTCGGTTCTTAAAGCAGCGTTTCAGTTTCAGGAAGCAGACGTGCCTCCTCCTTCGTGTGCGATACATAGACAGGTCTGAGCCTCACCACAGGAGGGAGTGCCTGTGCTGAGGAAATGAGGAGCTTGGGGAACAAACTGGGTTTGGGGGTTCACGGCATCATCTGAACTGGAATCAGGTTTGCCCTGTGCAGAGACATGGGGAGCAGCCAGTGGAAGAGCTGAAAGGAAAGTGCTGCAGGGAACAGGTGTGTTAAGCCAAGCATGGACATCCAGGAGCTGAGCTGGAGCAGGGAAGGGTGTTGGGAAGTAAGCAAACCCACAGCAGAGTTCGTGCTGCCAGCAGGAGCAGAGGGCAGTGAGAAACTGCAGCTCCCTACAGCCACTCCTCTCCAGTGTTCGTGGAACATGCAAGGCAGGGGGAGGCTTCCCAATGGATTGGAGAGCTGGGACCCGCCCTATGCAGCTGCCAGGCACTGGGATGTGTCCTGGTGTCTGTGAGCTGCCAGTGACTGCAGCAGCAAAATGTAAGCTGCTCTGCTGCCCTCCCTGAGCACCAGAGCTTGGCCCTGGCAGGGGGGCTGTGGCAGTGGGGGCACAGCTTGAGCTGCCTGCTCCCAGCTTTGGTGTGACTGCACCTCCAGCACTGGGGAAATCTGAACTTGGTGACTGTGGTTGGCTGGAGCTCCTCCACTTCCAGGTGGGCCTGGGTCAGGAGTGAGGTCTCCAGCCCACCTTGGTCTATCTGAGGTGGGCTCCAGGCTGGTAGAGTGCACAGAGCCGTGATGGTGTCTCAACACTGAACAAGCTGCAAGGGCTGAGACCTTTGGGTACAGCCTGACCTGTGGATGTGGCTGAGGGGCTTCGTCCCCGTGGGACAGCCAGACTGAACTGCCTGTTACTGATCACAAGCCACCAAGCCATAGCAATGGTTACAAAGGTTTATTTCAGATTATTAAAAAAAACTCAAACAAAACAAAACCTTCTTCGTGTTTGCACCCCTGTTCTTATTCAATTGGAAATGAAGGCACATCCTCCCAGCTGCCTGGTGTGGGGTGATGCCAGAGTCAAATCCCGGTGCAGAGCAAAGCCCCATACTGCGGGAGCCCATTGCCTCTATGCCAGCATGGCTTTGCACCATGGAGCCACAGGAACTGGGGCATGCAGGAGCCTCTGGCTGTGGCAAAGGCAAGTCTGGCATAAGAACCATGGGAATAGGGAAGGCACCATGTCTGGTTGTTGAAGCGGAACCTGGAAGCTGCCATTTCCTCACATCTGGTTGTTGCTAAGTCTTTACTTAAAGCTGAGGCCAATGGCCAAGACCAAGACCTTGCCTTCAGGAAGGTCAGTGGGCTTTGTGCATCAGTCAGAAAGATGGCCTTTGGGTGATGCCCAGAGCTCCACAGAAGGCAGGGCTGATGTTCCAAGGACAGGCTAGTGAGATCAGCTATAAGGACTAGTGTAAGTAATGTTCCCCACTCATACACACACACATGAAAATGGATCTTGTTGTTGCCCGCACTCATTGGCCCAGTCTAGCTCAGCACTGGTAACAAAAAGATGCCCTAGCTCTGAATGTCCCATTCCTGAGCCTGCTCCAGGGTTCATCCCTGAGTAGTATTGGGAAACCTTTAAGCCCTTCTCCTACAGGGCCAGTGATCCTCTTCTGTCTTTCCTTTCCTGCAGCTTGAGGGCAAGGGGAGGGCAAAAGGGGACAGCTTTCTTTCTGGGACAGTATCAGGCCTTGGAGGAGGACATTGAGCACTTGGCACATCCCAAGCGTTCAGACCATGGAGTCTCCAGCATGTAGGTTGGTGCTGGTCCTGCAGACATGGCCCACCCTGTCCCCAACAATCAGATTACGCTGGACTTGCTGTGCCGGAGCAGGCAGATGGCAGTCACCAGGGATGTCAGGGTGGTGACCACGAAGAGCAGGATGAGGATGACCCAGTAGTTGTACAACATGCTTTTGTGGGAGGAGGGCTTCTCTGCTGGGATCATGTTGGTGAGGTTCAGCATGTAGCCAAGGGCCCAGCCAATGGAGGTTTCTCCTGCCTATGGAAACAATATGGCATGATCACCACCCAGCCAGCCCAGCAGCATAGGCCTCAAGAGACCTCACAATCATAGAATTGTGGAATCATTAAAGTTGGAAAAGACGTCTAAGATCATGGAGTCCAGCCAGTAACACCAACACTGCCAAGACCACCACTAAACCATGTCCCCAAGTGCCACATCAGCACATGTTTTAAATCCCTCAGGGATGGTAACTACCACATCCATCGGCAGCCTGTTCCAATGCCTGACCCCACTTTCCGTGAAGGAATTCTCCCTAAAATCCAGCTGAAACTTCCCCTGGCATAATTTGAGGCCATTTCCTCATGCTCTCACTTGTTACCTGGGAGAAAAGACCAACTCCCACCTGGCTGCAACCTCTTGTCAGGGTGTTGTAGAGTGAGAAGGTCCCCCTTGAACTTCCTTTTCTCCAGACTGAGCCCCATCCCAGCTCTCTCAGCTGCTCCTCATAAGACTTGTGCTCCAGACCTTTGAGGGATCACCTCAATGTCAGCCCAGGCGAGAAGAGGAGTGTGAGGAAGCCCACAGCCCCATGAGCCCCTGGTCCAGCCAGCTGAGGGACAGAGCAGTGACCCTCCTGTGCTGAACTGGGCTCATCCTCTGGGAGTAAAACCTCGTATGCTCAGGCCAGTCTCGATCTCCTTGTACATCCCATGGCACATGCAGACAAAAGTGGAATTCTGCCCTGAGGTAACTTCCCAAAAGCATCAGCAAAGCATTGTTTGGGATGGCTAGTGTCTTGAGGGCCAAGGAAGGGCTAAAGGACCTAACCCCATGACCACCCCACAGCCAGCTCAGCTAATTTTTTTTCATCCCCCAGGAGATCCTCCCAAAAAGTGAGAGTTTCATCCTGCCCCTGTTCCCTGAGATCTTCCTTTAGTCTACTTGTCTCTTTCTCCGTGTGGGATCATACGTCCTGCAGGGTTCCTTTGCCTAACTCCAAATAGATCCCATGGGACAGGGGTGTATTTTGGTGCTACCTACCTTCTTCTGGAAGGCGATGTTGGGGAAGGAGTGGTTGTTGAAGTTGTAGCCTTTGGTGGTGAGCCAATACATGAATGTGCTGACAGCACAGTAATCTGGCAGCCTCTTCTCCATCTTGGGGGCTTTCTGAAGCAGCTGGGTGGGATGCACAGAGGGAAAGTGAAGAGGGGTCAAGCCAGCAGTGGTCAGGCTTGTGTCTGTGGTCTGAAGCTCCGGGTGGTTGCATCTCTGAGGCTAAGGCTGCCCATACCCACCTAAGCCCCCTCCCAGTCCCATGTGGGAGCCATCAGTTGCCTTTCCCCTACTCCAATGGTGCCAGAAAACCCAGTGTCCTCCAAGGGCTGCTCTCAAAGCCTGGGTGATGCCCCACATGAAGCAGCCCCCTCCTTCCCGCCGTGCCCAGGGAGCCCACCTCGCTCCAGCTGGCAGCACAGATGGTCTCTGCAGCATCCTTCAGGTCACTGGGCAGGTGCACAGGTCTCCCCATCACAGTCTGGATGAAGTCCACCGTGTAGAAGAAGGCAGAGAAGGCCTGATGGAGGGAAAGGAGGAGCTTTGGGACAGGCTGGGAGCAATTCTCCCAGACACTCTGACCGGTGGGGTGGGCACCAACAACCACCCGTGCAGAGCTAGGGTTCTGGCTTTGCTGCCATGTGATGCTGGGGAGCTGGGGACAACCTGCCCAGACAGCAGCTGGGTCACTACCCTACTCTGTACTGGGACTTACAATGAAGTTTCCTGAAACCTTCGGCTGGAAAACACCATCAAAGGAGCAGTGGGAGAAGGAGCAGTTGGTGAAGTCGAAGAGCTTGCTGACATAGAAAGTACAGAGGTTCCCGTTCCCGGTGCCAACCAAGGTAATGGTGGTGTCAAGGGCAAGGCTTGGCCTCTCCTTCTCCGTGCAGGGGCTGTCATAGATGCTGCTCAGCAACAGGCTCTTGTTGTAGCCCATGGGCCAGCAGGGATGGGAGGCAGTTTCTTGATAGCTCACAGCCTACCAGAGCAGGGACACACAGGATGCATGAGCTGTGCCATATCCACAGCTCCCCTGGAGCTTGAGCAGCAAGACACAGAGCAGTTGCCACAAGTGTCTCAAGATGCTTTGGGGTGTCTTGGCTCTAGCCAAGGGCTGCATCACCTAATGGAGAATGTGAGGGGGAAGCCCTGGAAACACGGGAGAGGGTTAGGGACCAAACCCGAGTTTGCTGGTAAAGGTGTGCAGCTGGCCCAGGGCTGAGGGACAGCGGAAACACCAGAGTGAAGGAGCAGCTGTGGGGTTGTGACAGCCTGCATCCACATCAAGCACACACTTTACCTGGAGGAGCTTGGAGAGCAGCCTCTTGAGGACCTGGTCCCTCCCATAGCAGAGGAAGCTGTGTGTGTATACTTTGTATGCCTGGCCATACAGCTTCAGGATCACCTCGTTTCTGGGATTTTCAATGGTGTCCTTGGTTTCAAAGGTGATCTGTGTGGAAGCACCCCCAAAGTCCATGGCCCCCAGGGTCTTCTTCTGAGGTTGGATCCATTCTCCAAGCCACCCACGCTGAGCCAGGAGGACAAGAGCAGGCATAAGAATATGATGAGCTGCCCAGCCGCCAGAGACATCCCACTGGGTATTGACATCCCACTGGGTATCACCATCCCCTGCCCACCTTGATGAAGTTCTCCAGAAGGTAGTTTGCAGTGACCCAGCCAAAGACTCCTTCCTCCTCCCCTGACAGGATCTTTGCTCCCCGGAAATCAAAGGGGTATGTCTTCACCGTGGCTGCCACAGCTCTGAGGACAGCATCCGACGCCTGTGGGTCTGCAATGCTGTGGGCCAAGTGGGAGGACAGAGTGACAGGGCTGCGCCACAATGCAACAGAGCCCTCCCTCTCCCAACAGCCTTTGGTGGCCAGTACTGCCGTAGCAAGGGGCCTCATAGAGGTGAGCCCTTGCCTGGGTTCCTATAGGCATGTCCCAAAAACCACCAGCTTATTCCCTTTATCTCTGGTGGAGGAGGCAGGTAGCAGGAATGGAAGTGTGCTCCCTCCTGCTGGGACGATGGAATCCATCCCTCTGGCTAGGTGAGAGGGGGAGAGTTCCTCCACCTGTGTCTTTTTGAGGGGTGATTATTCTCACTGTGTCCCATCAGGCTGGCAGTGGGTACAGGGAATTTTCCTCCCAACTAGGCAAAAAGTCGGAGTGCATTATTCTGGTGCTGGCCCCACACCAACTCCTTTCCACTAGGGCTGTGCTGGCCGTGCCCTGCAGAGCATATCCTGCTCTGAATGGCAGGACCACTTCTTCAGGGGACACGCACTGGGCAGCTGGGTGGTGAAGAACTTTGCCCAGCATAGAGGCAACACTTCAGCTGCCCTTCACCACCTCCAACCCTGCGCATGGCAAGCTGGCATGTCAGGGTGGCACAGCAGAGTGGCACTGCAGGCCCCCTGATCACTTACTTGAGCAAGCGCATGCCAGCCGTGGCACCCAGGTAAAGCGGGGTGCCCACGTGCTTTTCCTTGGGCACATCTCTCAGGGCCTGGTTCAGGCAGTGCTCCAGGCTTGTCCCTGCTGCTGGAGGGTTCAAGCTGTAGCTAGAAATGCCAGGACCTGTGGAGAGAAAACAGCATTGCTCCCTGCAGGTGAGGGGATGATTCTCAGTGGGAAGATGCCTGGTGAAGAGCTTTGCCCCTTCCTGACTGTCCAAAAGGCAGGTTTCTGTGGGTGTGGAGCCATCCAGGGTCCAGCCACATCTCCCTGTCCACACTGCATCCCCTGCTGGCTGACAGTCTGGGAAAGGTTGATAAATGGAGAGTGGAAAACTATCCCTGGCTCCTCACTAGCTAGGCAGGGAGCTTGATTGTTCCCTGATGGTTCAGTACCTGCTAAGAAAAGATAAACCGCAAGGATGCAAGTCTTGCGGGGAGTTGAGAGATGTTTTGGGAATAGAGCTGAACCCTTTAGAATACGTCACTGCACTGGTGAATACAGAGGGAGGCAGCTAGGTATGGCAGGGGCCCTCACACCATGCTACCCTGACACGGGGACGCAACAGACACCACCACCAGTGCCTGGTCCCAGACCAGGGCCAGCCCTTACCCTCCACATCACACATGCTGTGCTCGCTGACCACCCCGGTGTTGTTCTCCTTGTCTGCAGGCCACTTGTAGATGAACATGGCGGTGTGGGAGGACCCAGCGTCCAGCACGATGCCGTACTGCAGGGGGAAGGCAGTGGGTCAGGCCTGGAGGCAGAAGACCCCTTGGCTGCTCCAGCCCTTCCCAAGGGAAGGCACTGGGGCTCAGTGCACAGCCACTCATACCCTGGCAGTGCCCAGCAGCTCTGGAGAATCATCTAGCAGAGGCAGACTCTGGTCAGCCCAGCCTGGCACAGCTGGGCCCACACCTGCCTGAATAGGGCACTGCCTGGGATGTGACTGGGAGTGGGATACTGGCCATCCTGGGATGCTATTTGGAACAGCATAGGGACTCTGGCTTTTTCAGTACGGGGACCCCCTTGAGTGCAGCCTGGGGGTCTCTTCACCCACTGTGGGCTACCATCGTTCCTGGCTGCCTGCATCTGTGCTAAGCCATGCTAGCAGGTCCCTGGGACTGGTGGTGGGGAGGGACACCTGGAATGGCTCCTCGGTATGCTCTTGCCAAAGAAGGACAGCCAGGCCCCTCATCCCTCCTGCCCTTGTATGGGTCGGCCATTCTCTGGCTATAAATAACCCTGCTCCTCCTGCCAGACAAGGTTACCCAGCTCCCAGGGAGGGGACACCCTACATGCTGCCTGCAGCCCCCCACGGCGGACCCCTCTGCCCGACCCCCTCTACCCATGGTCTTGGAGCTGCCCACGCTGGCCCCCACAATGCCCCCTCAGGGCTGTAAGTCTGGGGGGAAAGCAAGGCAGGACCCAGCACCGCCCCAGCTGAGCATCTCTGGGGTGAAGCCATCTAAGGCTTAAGCCTCCTATGACACTCTGTCTGCTCCTGCCCTGCCCAGACACAATGGAGCCAAGGGCTGGAGTAGGCAGCTCCTCTCCCTGCCTGGATCTGAGAGCCACCCCAGCCTTGCCTGCCGTGGGTGCCTCATGTCACCCCTGTCCCTATCACCTGTTTTTTCACCAGCTCAGGCAGCAGAAGTGTCAGGGCAGAGGCAGGGACACCTGAGGTCCCCACTTACAGGTAGCCCCAATTCCCCTGTGAACCCATGGCCCTGCACCAGTGGTACCTCCTGCTCCCTCAGGGAACCATCAAACGTTGGTGACCCCCCACCACTCCAGCCTCCCCCGGTGACTTCTTAATGCCCTGGGCTAAAAGTTATGAGCCAGCAGAGAATTCCCCTCTGTTGCCAGGCTGGTGCAGTGGAGCAGCTTCAGCTCCTGTCAAACCCTGCAGAGAGAAAGAAGGAGGCTGACAACTCCCCCCAACACCCCTCCCCAGCCTCCTGGGCTGGATGCTGGGGTGAGCGCTCCAGGCAGGCTTGGAGGGCACTCAGCACCCTCTGTGCCCAGCATGTGGCACCCCTGTCCATTCTTGCCAGAGCAACCTCTGCCTTGCCTGCCCACCCTGAGGTCCTGTGGTCACCCCTGCATTCCCAGATGAGCAGTCACCCATCAGGCACAGGGAACTCTGAGGAGGATCCAGCCCTAGGGGACTCCCTCTGTGGCACATGTGCCCACACACCCTGTAGCCACCATGCAGATGTCTCTGGTTTGCTCACAAGCCACCACATTACCTCAATTATCACCTGAAGTGACACTAGCAGGAGCATGGTGACAAGGCTGTCCCCAAAGGGAAAGCATCAATAGGTCATCCCCAAGCCCAGGGCTGAGCACAGCAAGGACCTTGGTAGCAGTCTCCAGCTCTGGGATGCCATGGAGGGGCTGGACTCCACAGAGAGGGACAAGGTTGGAGACAGGGATATTTACCGTGGTGGCAGGGGCTGAGAAATCCTGGAGCGTGAGACAGTGCGGGTTACCTGCAGTGCCAGGGGTACCTGGTGCCACCCACTAGGAATGGGGTCAGCCTGGGATGGGGATGCTGGGGACACCAGATTGACTGGATGGCAGGAAGGGCTGTGGCCACGTGGCTGGTTCCGGGGTGAGCAGGAGGTGGCTCACCACCTGTGACAGGGGGAAAGCTGTTTTCAAGGTTTCCTCCTGCCCTCTGCAGGGCTGGCTTGGCTGTGCCCTGCTTCCCACCCCATGGAGAGCTGGCACCGGGGTGCATTCATGGGGGTGCACACCTGGGGTGGAGTTGCACATGTAGGGAGGTGCACACATGTATGTGCAGATGTGCATGGATGTGCATGCACATATGTGTGCATGTGGTGTGCGTGCTGCAGGAGTGCATGTGTGTGTGTGTGTGCCAATTTAGGTGTGGAGGCAGGCACATGGGGGTGCTTGCACGTGGGTGTGCACAGGTGAGGTGTACATGCACATAGGTGTACTAACGTACTTGTGTGCACATGGGTGCACGTGTCTGTGCCTACATGCATTTAGGAGGGGCGTGTGCAAGGGTGTGTGTGGGCACACATGCCACGTGCATGCCTAGGGAAGTGCAGGCAGGTGGCAGTGAGAGGACAGAGCCTGCACCCAGGGCAAGCCCCTGCAGAGGTGACATGTTGGGGTGACAATGGCACCGCTGGGGCGGAATGCAGAACTGGCTGCCCCATGTAGGCACATGCTAGTGCCCTTTACTGCCAACACTTGTGGGTTGGGGTGGGGGTCTCTCCTCTTGGACCCCCAGCTCATTGCCACCAGATATGGAGTGGTGGGTGAGGGACATCCCATGGGTCCCCTGGCCTTGGTGGTGATGGCAGCAGTGCTTGGCCCAGCTGAGGTGGTGTGCAGCAACATGATGGCACTGCCGCTGCAGAGAGTGCCTGGCCAGCTGCTGCCACAGCTCACCCCACAGCCACCTCGATATTAGAGAAGCTGCCATAGCTTCGTGCCAGCCACTCCTGGGAGTTCATGGTTTGGTACCCCAGCCTGTCCTTACAGAGAAGCCGTCCTCGCCTGGCAATGGTGAGCAGGGGTGGGAACCATGTGCATATGGTGCATGAAGGCACCAAGGCAGACTTGGGTGGCCAAGGTTGTCCCCAGCAATGAAAGAATGTCATATTCTCCAGTCCGGAGGGTACCCCATGCCTGCAGCAGTTACACGGGAATCCTGAATGGGGTCACTCACAGTGGTGTGCAGTGGTGCCAGCCCCTGACCCCAGATCCTGTCCCTGTCCTAGCCTCTGTCCCTGCCCTAGACCCTGTGGGCCACTGCATTCCCCAGAGCAGAGTTCGCTGCCATGGGGGTCTGAGTCATGGCTGAGCCATGGGCCTGGGCAGGTGTGCTGCAGGGGCTCTACAGTGGGAAAGCCCCAGGAGGGAGGATAAAAGCCCATCCTGTTAGTAATTTGCAGCGTAAGTGCTGCCTTCAGCTCTGCCAACCGAGCTGCCCTGCACCTGCCAACAAGCACATTGCAAACAAGGGCTTGAGAGACAAAAGGATGCCCTGGCACACTCCCCTGCCAGCACCTGGCTCCCATCACCCCTCTCATCTGCCTTGGCATGCTTGCCTGCTGGCACCCAGGGCTTGGCAGGGCCTCATGCATGTGTGGACAGTCCCCAACACCAGTATCTCCTGGTGGCACAGGGATTTTTCTAAGAGAACCCCCTGGCCAGACCCTTGTGATGCTGCAGGGCTGGGGGACACAGAGGGGTCCCCATTGTGGCCCCACACTGGGACAGTTTTCCAGCCCTGTTTGTGCTGCTTCCTGGGTCACCCACAGTCCCGAGGGCTCTGCCCCAATGCAACATCACTCAGCCCAGCCCCAGTCATGGCTGCTCAGTCCGCAAGGCCCTGCAGAGGGGATGCAGAAGACAGTGATGTCCCCAAAGGCCATGAGTAGGGCTTGGGGCTCCTGATCAATGTATGGCTCTGCCCAGGGGAGGAGGCAGATGAGGACATTGAGAATGCCCCACATGCTGCTGCTTGGCACTATGCCCTGTGGCCATGCCCAGGACTCCAGCCCCCGTCCCACAGGCTCTCCAGGCTGCCCCATGGCGCACAAGGGACTCATCCCTGGCAGCCCAACATCCTGCCCCCCTCAAGAGTGGTGAGGCCATGTGGCACACAGGTTTGCAGTGAGTAGCGACAGGTTTCCTTCCTGCTGCAGTAGCCACAGCAGCCACAGGACATAGAAATTGCCAGAAATAGATTTGCTGAAAGAAAAGGGCTGTCAAGAGCAGGCAGCAGCTTAGGGCAGTCAGGCCATGAGCTCCACTGTGGACCCATGAGGGAAGGATCAGTCCCTCAGCAACAAGATAAGCAGGGTGGTTTTAGGACTATATCCCAAGAAAAGGAACTGGAAAGGGACGATGTGGAGCTGTAGCTCAGCAGTGAGCAGCACTATCCAGCAGCTAACGTGGACTGAGCCAGCAAGGACCACATCTTGCTCAGGCCATGGGAGGACATGCCCTGGGTCACCCGTAGCGTGATCGACCTCTAAATCATGTGGGCATCTTTTGGGTGAGTTAAAATAACACGAAGTTCTGCATTCTCCAAACAGCACTGAGCTTTGTGCGAAAGCAGCTCCTCAGCACCTTCCTGGTGCCAGCCCCATGAGAACAGGCACTGCTGGACACCAGTGCACACACCTTGCTGGACCTCACGGCACTTGGCACGTCCAGGAACCTTCTGTGTCTGGGCCAGGCCTTGTGCGGAGCAGGGCCAGGACCCAAGCGAGTGTTCAGGGATGCTTGGCCCCAAACCGCAGCACTGCCTGCTGACTAGAAGGTGCTACCACTCAGAGAGAGAAAAAGCACCAAAAAAAGCACAAGAAAAAAGGTTTCTGGGAATTAACTTGGTTTAAAACCAAAGTTCCATCTTGGAACTAGGAGAAAGAAAGGCTTTCCAAGCTCACCCAAGTGCTGCATATGGGGCTCTTGGTTCAGATCTAATTCCTTTTGTTCCAAGAGATAAAACCTACTTTGAAACCAGCTCAGGGCACTGCCCAAGATGGCCCAGCATGTGGCAACAGGTGGCAAAGAAAGGTGTCACAAAGAAGGAGTTAATAATTGGTAGTTATACGAAGAGCAACAAGAATCATCTTGGCTAAGCCAGCTCATCTTCTCATTCTAATCTTCATTACATCTGACAAATCAAGAGAGAAGGCAGCACATCTGGCATGCAGGCTGGCTCAGAAAGTTTCCAAGCAAATTGCCTGGGATGAGAAAAAGGGGGTTTTAGATGGACTATTTTTCAGGACAAGAGCCTGGGACTATTTTAAAACAAAAGACTTTTTCTACAAAAGGAGTACTTGGCCGAAAAGAAATTGTTCAGGAACTTCTTTCATCATCTGAATTTACAATGCAAAAGAAAAAAAAAAACAGCTTGTATTCAAAGGAAAGTGCATTTGTCACACAGTAGTGCTGGCTCAGGCAATGCAGTGGAGCCCGGGAAGATGCTGGGGTGCACAGGGGAGCCCTGGCCCAGGCAGAGCTGCAGCAGCAGATGCTGACTCGGCTGTTCTGGCCTGGGGGGCTGCTGCCTTTCAGTGTGCCCAACAGATTCCCCTCCCAAAGTGCAGGTCCTAAGGCACAAGGGATGGGTTGCCCAGGGTCCCGAAGCCGGGGGTCCCGCAGCAGAGGTGCCACACAACGGGTCTCGCTACTGGGGCAGCTCCGTCCCTGCGCACCCGGCGGGGGCTGCTCCCTACGACCCTCCCCGCAGATGGGGGACCCCTCAGCTCCGACACCTCCCGTGACGCTGCGGATCCCCTGATGCCGGAGCCTCTCCACACCGGGAATCTCGCACACCAGGAATGCTGCACACCGGGGTGCCTACGGCGGCTCCCCCAGCCCCCGGCAGCCCAGGACCACCCGGTGCCCGCCGCAACTCCGCGCCCGGTGCCCCTGCGCCGCCCAGCTCACCTTGAAGCCCGGTGGGCCCCGCGTGTCCCCGGAGCCGAGAAGGAGGAGAAGGATGCCCAGTAGGCAGCCGAGGGCCAGGAGCAGGAGCAGGGCGGCCAGGCGGCGGGCCATGGCGCGGCCAGGCAGGTGAGCAGCTCCGCGGCGGCTGCGGCGGCTCCTGCCGCTCCTCCTCCCCCGCCTCCTCTTCGCCCGCCTCTCCCGGCTGAGTCACCGCCGCCCCGGCCCACCCGGGCGGGACACCGGGCTCAGTGGTACTGTGGGAGGCGGCCCAGGGCTGCGAGTCCTGCGGCTGTCCCCGACCCGGACTCAGATCTTCCGCCCCAGAACCAGACCCATCTACCTCCCCCAGGCACGGTCCGGGATCAGCCACAGCCCAGCCCCTCAGCCCCGCCCCGACCCCAGACTCAGCTTTGTCCCTCGAGCATCACCGTTAGCGGGAGGGCTCAACCCAATCCTGTCCCTCCTCCCTGAGCATAGCCTGTGTCTCTGGGATCAGCCCCATCTACCCCTCCAGGCATGGTCCTTGACCCCAGGCTCAACCCCGTCCTGCCCTCGCGCTTGGACTTAGCCTTTAGATGGGTTCAGTGGGACGTGGGAACACCCTGAGATACAGAGAAGCTCCGAGAGCCTCTCACCTACAATGATTAACAACTATGGCTGTGTTACTGCTTTTAATCATCACAAGAACTTCGTGACAGCTCTGATGAGCCCAGATGTATATTGAGGCTGTTTTTAATATGGTCACAAGTGAATAATGTGATGCATTTGCATATGGAGCAGTGAGCCAAAGGAGGTTGGGCTCCTTCCTCTGAGAACGACATTCGCAGCTTGCTTACACAGTGGGATACAACAGTGAACAAAATAATAAACAAGGAGAGAAGGCTGGATGATACGGCTCCTAGTGCAGCTGGGTTGCAGGCTGAGGGTCACAGCCTCACACTGAGGGTGTGAGCTGAGATTCCTCACACCCCACCTCCCTTCTCAATATTTTTTGAAGCAAGGGACTTTCCTGCTGCTTACAGTTTACCCATGCACAGCACATATTGCACCAGTGCCGGACCTTCTGCAGAACTCCCTGCCCATCACTGTGGTATTGGGGTTCAGAAGTGCTCATGGGACTAAGCCTCTGCCCAGGGCTTGTGGTGCAGGAACTCCCAGCCCTGACATACTGCTTCACTGTGGAGGTTCTGCTGCTGGAGGTCTTGCAGGGGACAAGCTCCAGTGCTGTCCCCAAAGCAGTGAGTAGCAGCAGAGTCTGGGGAAGAAAATGGCTAAATAGGGGCACGGAGAGTGACCCTCATCCTAGCAGTGCCCATCACTGTGGCACACGGCTTCTCTGCAGGACTGCTGTGTTCAATCTGTGAGCTTGTTTGCAGGGTTTTACCTCTGCACTTCAATTCATTAAGCACTTAACCCTGAAAACTCTGTGTCAATCTACTCCAAGACATTAATATATTAATTTATGTGAAAAAATGACTCCACTTTGCTGCTGATTATGCCACAGGAAACCACAGTCCTGTCCCTGATGCTCCCTCAGCAGAGCATCATTTCTGCTGCCTTTCTGCCTTCTAAGGCATGAACTCTTCTCAAGTTTCCATGGGAAAAATACCTGCCTATTCTCGACTCTTCATGCTGCCCACCTCACCTTCTGAGGCACACGTCTGCCATCCTCTACAGTGCAACAGGAATTACCACAGAAGCAGAGAGATCTTTTCTGGATTGCACTTAATCCCTTTCTCAAACCTTCTGCTTCACTTTTAGGTGGACAAACAATGAGGAGAGATTTTTAAAGACTGAAAAGGAACAAAAAATCTCTTTGATGGATGGTAGGGAGCAGAAACAGGATTGGGAGAGCCCTGTGGGAGTAGGCATGGTCCCCTTGCTCCTCATCTTTCTTTTGTTTTTGGGAACTTTGAAGCAAGTTCCTATCTGGCAGGTGGTTCTTGGTGTGGTGGGACCCATCCTGGGAGATGAGAATGTTGTCCATACCTTGGTCTTGTGCAGACTTGGCTACCTTATTCCCAGGCTATCCATGGGTCGCTTCAAAAGGGCAGTTGGCATCCCTTCCCTCCCCAAGAGGTCCTGCTCCTCCTCTTCATGGGGTCACATTTGCCACCCTCTTTCCAGCCCCAGGGGGGTAAGAGGCATGACCTGAGGTCCGAGGGAGCCTGTGCCAGGCCTTGGACAGTCGCTGGTGTCCCAGGATACTCAGCCTCCAGTACACACAGGAAGGCACCAAAAGCTTGGACATGCTGGGATGGAAATGGTCCCATTCCCAAGGGAATGTCAGCCATGCAAACACATGTATGGCCAGAGAAGGACCCCCATGATGGTACATTCAGGTGGGGAGCACCCTGACACAGCTGTTTGAGCTCATCCCAGCCAGGGTTGGGCACTGCCAGCTGCTGCCCTGGTAAGGTGGGGCTCATGTCATTTCTCCTTTCCCATGTAGCCCCATCAAGGCACCACAGGCTGGAGAGCAGGACACTGAGGGTAGCAGTGCCTCTGCCCATTGTGTGTGGGCAGCCCAGCCACTCACAGGGCATGCAGCCATGTCCCTGGGGAAGAGCAGGTGTCTGCGCTGAGGTGGCTGTCCCAGGTGGGCAATGCCTGAGCTCCAGGCACAACAAAGTTCAGTACGGAAAAGAAAGTGAGGGGCAGGGAAGGTGTCCTCTGCCATGGTAGATGAAGCAGGCAACTTTCTCCAGTGCTAGGAGGTGAACACAGCCTTGTTTGTCTGAGGAAACAGGGATGTGGATTTTGGGCACCACCAAAGCAAGGCAAAAACAGATGTCACCTCTGAAGGACTCAGGTTGTGAAGAATACAATCTGCCCAAATGAGCAGATTCAATGAGCAAGCAGCTGCAGGGGGAGCCAGCCCAACACAGCCTGGTTGCTCAGCCACACTACAACCCTACCACCTCTCTACCTGCCATGCTGCCACCTATCTGCCTGCTACCCTGCTTGCTATCTGTCTGCCTCCCATCCTCTCACTTCTGTCACCTCTATTGATCTCCACAGTGCTGCTCTCCATGCATTCATCCTGCCTTGAGCGTCCACAGGGACAGAGGCAAATGGTGAATTTTTAGGGGACTGCTTTGATAGTGGGAGGGAGAGATCCCGTCAACATGACCATATGAAAATGGCATTGAAACCTGACATAACCAGATAAGCCACCAGATGCAGGAGCAGGGTTTGCTGTGGGGCAGCAATAAGTTCCCCACAATTTAATGCCAATTTTTCATGATTACAGCCTGTGTACTGGGTGTCACCACCATGATGGGGCCACAGCAGCAAGGGTCCAGGTTAATTTGTGAGATTGAGCAGATGCTGATCACATCTCTCTGCTGCTCAGTGAAACGATCTGAGCCAACAGCATCAAGCTGTGTCAGTGGAGGTTTAGGCTGGATATTAGGAAAAGTTTCTTCCCAAGAGGGTGGTGGGGCACTGAACAGGCTCCCCAGGGAATGTTCACAGTCCCAAGGCTGCCAGAGCTCCAGAAGTGTTTGGACGCTTTCAGGCACAGGGTGGGATTGTTGGGGTGTCCTGTGCCAGGCCAGGACTTGGACTGCATGACCTTAGAGGCATTTTCCAACCTTAACAATTCTGCGATTCTGTAATTCTTGTGGGTCCCTTCCACTGAGGACATTCTATGATTCTATCATACTTTGTGGCATGGCACAGGAGCCCAGAGGAGGGGATGGATGTCCCAGGCAAGGGGAAACCAGCTCAGGACCCCCAGATCCCCACTGTGCTGGTGCCTTTGGCTCACCCCATACCTAGACAAACACGGAGAGCTTAATCCCAGGTAAAGCTGGATGAGGATGTGTCACAAGCATGCCTGAGGCACCTGAAGACTCTTGCCTGTATTTCTACATCCCCTGCAGCTAGTGTGGACATGGGCTTCATAGTGACTGAGAGAGAGACGGCCTTCCTCCAAGGAGAGGTACAGGCACAGACTCCCCAGGAAAGACAGGTCATGGCTGTCCCCGGCTGGGCAGAAAAGCTTGCCCCACCATGGAGCAGGGGAAATATTCCCTGGGGGCACAGTGGAAGGTGAGTACAAAGAGGAGAAGGTGGGGAGTGCATTAGTCACCCAGCAGTGTGGGGGACTGCCACTTTCCCAGACAAAGGAGAGAGGTTTTATAATCCATCTCGTCCAACAAAAGCCTCTGAGGTGGGGCCACCTGGGCGAGGACTGCAGGGTTGAACAAGGGATCAAAGGAGACAGTGGAGCAGGAGGAGGAACTCATTGGTGGCTGAGAGGTGGGGTTTGCTGCTTGTGGGACTCAGGGCTGCTCAGCGGCTTTGTAAAACATATGAGCACATCTGGGAGCACTGGTGGACGGCACTGCAGCTCCATATGTGGTTGGGAAATAACAGGAGAACACAATGAGCCTGTAGACACTGCAACAAGCTGGGGTTCAAAGGGAGGGGTTAGGGACAGGGTTCTCTGTTCCCATCTGCGAGCTCCTCAGCCAACAGCAAGTGCAGGGGACCATTCAATCCAGGAGCATTCAACAGCTTTGGGATTAGGATGAGCCACCAGCGTGGGCCAGCCATGAGCAATGCACAAGCAATCCCACAACACACTCTGGTGCTGCTCCAGCACAACACTGATCTCAGCTCCGGCAAAAGCCCCAGGGGTCCTGACCTGCTCCTGAGGGAGCACTGGAAGCCAGCAGGGTTCCTCTGTAGAGGCACCCAGGCCAAGAACCAGCAGGGACAGAGAGGAGCTGGCTGGAGAGCAGCCTAGTCCCTGTGGCAGCCAGGAGGACATTTGGGACAGCATGAGGCTGCAAAGGTGTTCCCAGCAGGAGCACAGCATCTGCCTCTGCAGCACAGACCAGGGAGTAAGGACAGGGACCTGTTCCTTTAGTCTCAGGTTGAGCTGAGGCTGTTCACATGGCCATAGGCTGTGGTCCATGGGAGAAATCCCCCAGCCCTGTTCTCAATCCAAACCCCAATCCCACTCCCATTCCCAATCTCAGCTCTGCCTGGGAGCTGCACTGGTGGCACAGACAAATGGAGGAGTGGGAACCTGCTCCCTGTCCCCAGGGCTCTGTGACTCCAGCTAGAGTCTGGACCTAGACTGACCTACCCTGGGACTCAGCTGAGACATCAGGTGTATTTTTTTTTGCTAGTGCAGGCCAATGCAGGCCACTGTGCATGCCCAGAGGTGCCTTTTCCTCAGGGACCTCCAGGCAAGCTGAGTCCTGCACCAACCAAAGGACTTGGCTGTCTAGGCTTCCCCAACTGTTGGGGCTGACACTCTCCCCAGTATCTCATTACCTTGCGTGGAGGAGTCACAATACTGTATGGTGCATCAGGAAACCTCCCAGCTGCCTGTCCTGCTGTTGGGTGCATCTCTCATTCCAGCAGAGATGTGTGAACCTGGAGCCAGAAAGATGCTTTTGCTCAGTGTGCACCTACCCACATCTCCACCTGCATGAAGCTGGAATCAGACAGGACTGGAATGGAAACAAGGACCTGTCAGGAATTGCTGGGGATGCCCACACCAGTCTCAGCCCTGAGTAAGGCCACAGTGCACAGATGTGAGGCATATTGGAGTGTTTTTGAGTCTGTGGTGAGTGAGGCTGCAAACCCAACCAGTGTTAACACTGGTAGAGTAAAAAAAATAAGGAAATGCAGCAACCTCCCTCAGTCAGGAGTGAGCTCCTGACTGAGTGCAGCTCCTGCTGAGCCGCTGCACCCTGGGAATGGGAGCTCACTGATGTATTCCTGCCTCGGCTCCAAGCCCAGATCTTGTCCTCTTAGAGGCACTGAAGGTCTGGAAAGATCTCAGTGTGTCCAAGACTATAATTCCCCTCCTGGCAATGATCCTTGCCTGGAAGGAAAATCAAACCCAAGTACAAGTCTCTATTCTTGCCTCACTTTCTAAATCCTTCCTTGTCTCCTGTTTCCCAGGACAGTGTCTGTGTGATGCCAGCCCTGAGGGGGCCCATGGGCAGGGATCCCTGTTGTCCTGGCATTGAACCAGCCAGGAAGTAAGTAGCTTTTCTGGAAAAGCCCCACTGGTTTTTTCTGGTTCCATGCCAGCAGCCTTCTCCTGCCAGGGCAGAGGGCCGGGAGGTATTGAGGCACAGGGCAGCCCCTCAGGCTGACAGGTATTCTGTGCTGCCAACCTTGTTCCTGCAGCCCTGGCGTGGCACCTGATTATCTCTGTCCCCAAGCTCATGACATGAGCTTGTGGATGCTGGCATGGAACACCAGCAGAACATCTGTTCCCTATGCTGTGGCCCCAGGACAGAAATGTCCTCTGCACATGGAGGCCCAGGGTCATGGTCACATCCTGTTGGGTCCATGCAGCCACGGCAGGCTCACCTGTCCCTAAGCCCATGGGACAGGTTGGGTGAACAGGAGCGAAGCACGACACGAAGGAAGGGAGCACCACATGCGGACCCTCCTGAGCAGCCTTTTGGCACAGGGCTGATCCCCATCCTCAGTGTGAAGGAGGGGATGGTGGTGAGGTGGGGACAGAACTGGCAGGATGGAGGGGAAAATTACCTTCTGCTTAGAATAAAGCAGGGAACTGTTTGTCACTTTTCTTAAACTGGCCAACACTACCCACAGGCTCCAATTCCAAGTGAGAAACCATGTTTTGAACCATCTCAGCTCATCCCCACAAGTACCAGGCCATGGCTATGATGAGTAGTTGGGCCCCGCAGAGGCTAAGCCCTTGCCTGGCTCTTGGGGCAGTTGGCTCACTGCAGCAGCCCATGGCCATCACCACAGCCCCCTGAAAAGCCACCGCAAGAATGGACTCCCTGGGGGAGGCTGACACACCCAGGCTGTCCCCCGCTGACCTTCACCAAAGCATCAGATGGCTCTGACCAAGGAGGGGGCTGTTGGGGGCAGCTGAAGGGCCCTTCTGCCAACACTGCTGCTCATCTCCCAAAGACCTGGAGTGAGCAGGGCCATGGGATGCTGCAAAGGTCCCCATGAGTGGCAGGAGGACAGGCAGCTGGGCATGGAGAGGTAGGGGGCATGGGGATGTCTTCTCTTCCTGGGGTGGGTACAAGCACTGCTAGCCACTCTCCCCCAAAACCCACATCCTTTGTGACATGCAGTGATCTCTTATTCCCCAATTATCTACACTTAACCTGGCTACATGAGGGATTTGTGCCCCTTGAGGTTCCAAACAGGGCCTTTTACTCCATGCTCAGCTTTTGTGTTGACCTACAAGGAGAATTCAAGTAACTTGAAAGGATGTGGTTTGTATAAGCATCTCTCCATCCGCTCTTCTTGCAGTGAATTTGCTCTTTTCCCATTGCTGATGCATGGAGAAACTCTCTGCCCAGAGGTTCCCTTGAATCTCTAGAGTTGTTAGGGAAAAGCAAACATTTTAGGAGGGCTCTGAGCATCCCCCACCCTCACACTGTGCCACAGCCAGTTCAGGAGGCAGGAGCCACCTTCCCACTGCCATACTGCAGCTCTCCAGCTGCATGTCCCAAGCCAGTGAGCTAACATCACTCCAGCACCCCTGTTCTGAGCTCTGGGAAAGGATACAGGAAGGTCTCCTTTTTTTGCACTGAGCTTCTGATGCTGACAGCTAGTTTGAGGACCAGCAACCCATGGAGGGTTCCACTTGCTAGTGGCACAGTCCTGTCCCTTCCCTCTGTGCTGCTGCACAGTACCACAGCTGGAGAAGTTGTCCTGTCCTGTCCCCAGGGATCCTGCAAATCTCTGGCAGCACACTATACGTGTTTGATCCAAGACTTCATATTGGAAACTCAGCCTGTGGAAATGGAAGGGTCTCTCCTTTGGCAGCACTTCAATGAAAAAAACAGACTCCCAGAGCATCTGGGGCTTCCTGGTGCCCCCCCCATGGGGTGGGGGACACCAAGAAGAGCTGTCCTGCACTGTTCCATCTCCTCCCCATGCTGCAGTCCTTCTGGGGAAAGCTCTGCATCAGGGAAACATCTCATCAGGACCCCTTTGGCTCTGCTGGTCTCTCTTCCCACTGTTTCCCACCAGGAGCCATGAAAGCAGCCCCAACACAGTGGCTCAGATTTCCCCACCAGCCTGGGGCAGTCCTTTGTCAGTCCAGGGACTGCCTTAACAATCCTAAAGTTATGGTTTTTGCCCTGATAATGGATTTTTCTTGTGATAGTCACTGCCTCCATGCAAAGGTACACAGCCCTTAGGACCACCCTCCACCCAGTGGGCACATTTCCAGTCCTTTACACATCCCAAAATGCAACAAGAACTCTCAGGAGAGCAATTTCCTCTGCTAGAGTCCAGGGCTGGCAGCTCTACCTGATGTGACATGCATTCTTTTCCCGGCCTCAGTCCAAATGGCGTTTTCCCACCCTCTCCCCACCAACTGGGCAGCAAGATCCTTTCCTGCCTGCTGGGCTTCCAGTGTGCAGCCTCGGCCAGCTGACTGCTGGAGATCAGGAGATGACTCAAAAACACCCATGCTGGTCCCAGACTGTTCCTGGATACGGACATCCCGGTGCCATCTTGCTGACAGAGCCAAAAACCAAATGCACTACCCGGGGGCCCCAGGGCTCAGCTTCCACTGCCCTTGGGAAGTCAGTGCTCTCGTGCTCCCAGGTCTTCCAGGGCTCACAGTCGTTGGTGAAGGCAGAGGAGCACGGATGTGCTTCTGAAGGGGGCACTGGCGAGGTCACAGGCTATTGTTATTCCTGCCTGCAGCTGTCACCGCTCCTGGTAGCAGAACGAACCCCTTGTGTCTAGCAGAGCAATACCAGTAAGATGCATCGGCAGGGCAGATGATGGCACAGTCAAGCAAATGATGACACAGGCTGACAATGGCTCAGGCAAACAATGGCACACAGAGCGCAGATTCATTTCCCACCACTGTGGCAGGGAGGGCAGTGCAAGGTGCCCGAAGCAGCCTAGAGTGCTGCTGACTGGCTGCAGAAGCCCTGTTTCAGGGCTGGCAGCAATGGACCCGCTACAGCACAAGGGCAGGAGAACGGGTGTCATGACCCTTTGCCAAGGCTCAGCCAAGGGATCCCTCCCTCTCCCATATTGCCTCTCAGCGTCCTTCCCTGTTCCTGCTGCCCACGCCCTGCAGGATCCCAACTCAAACCCGCTGACATCTGGGCAAAAGGCAGAAGATCTTTCCCAGGGGCTGACACTTTGGGCAAACACCACTGGGAGCTTGCATTCCTGGAGATAATCCTTCAGCATCCACCTCTCCAGCAGCCAGACTTGTCTCGTTCTGGCAAACCTGAGGCTCCACGGGGTTGCCAGTGAACAGGGACGAGCTTTGTAGTGCTGCAGTGAAATCACCTATTACTGTTGAGCTGAACTATACCCTGACAAGGAAATTATTCAGCTATAATCAACATTTTAAGCCCATTTTTTCCCAGATTTAATCCTCCTGCTTCACCACCATTGCCCGACCCGGGGCAATGAAAGTTTCATATGAACTCTCCCTCCTGAATTCCTGGTGCACCCCAGGGCCCCCTGGCTATCTTAAGAGCATTTTCTCAAATAACTAAGTACTCAAAGATGGCAGTCAGATAACCTAAAATCCTGACACTAAAAAAACTCCAAAATTTATGACTGGCAGAGATTTTCATGGTTATACTTTTCAGGTGTTGGACATACCTGCAGAACTAGACTTTTATTTGTCTTTCAGGAGAAACTTGAGCCTCTGAGCTCATTGTGGGATGCCTCCAGCTGCAATGTGAGAAAATTATGTGTTGTGAAGATCTCAAAAAGCCCTGGGAAGCCTCATTCATTTCCTCCTCCTCCAGATGCTACAAATCAACATGATTGATGTGCAGCTGCATGGTCCCAAAGACACATAGGGATCTCTCCAGCTGCAGAGGGACACTCTCAGACACACCCCTGGACTGCAGGTACCTATTCCTGTCCCAAAACAGCCACATGTCCTTAGATGTCTTAAGGCCACTTCAGGCAGGTCAGCTGGCTTTGTGCAAATCTCTGAAAAATGAAGAATATTGCTTCAGTGTGAAGCAAGTCTGGGATGGCTCCACAGCCCCCATGGCGCAACATCACACTCAGTGCTGGTCAGGGTCTCAGTCCTGTCTGGAGTCCAGCTCCCTCCTTCACTAACACTAGTCCAGAGGAGGCCACAGGGATGCTCTGAGGGCTGGAGCCCCCCTGCTTTGAATCTAGCCCAAGAGAGTTGGGGATGTTCACCTGGAGAAGAAAAGGCTACAGGGAGACCTCAGAGTCCCTTCCAGTGCCTGAAGGGCCTCCAAGGGAGATGGAGAGGGACTTGGGACAAGGGCCTGGAGTGACAAGACAAGGGGGAATGGCCTCAATGGTTAGATGGGATATTGGGAAGAAATCCTTCCCTGTGACAGTGATGAGGCCCTGGCACAGGTTGTCAGGAGAAGCTGTGGCTGCCCCTGCATCCCTGGAAGTGTCCAAGGCCAGGTTGGACAGGTCTTGGAGCAACCTGGTATAGTGGAGGGTGTCCCTGCCCATGGCAGGGGGTGGAACAAGATAGACTTTAAGGTCCCTTCCCACCCAAACCAGTCTGTGACTCTGATTTGCAAAATATTTTGAAGAAAAGGTCCCATGACAGATGCTCTGTGCTGCAGGAGAGCAATCAAGACCCTCACCTGGGATGGCATCAGTTAAATACATCCCCGAGGCTGAAGCAGATTGAAGAGGTGATGGAGTCACCATAAGGGGAAAGGAGATGAAGAACAGCTGTGTCCTGGGATGATCTCACGCCTTCAGGGCTGCTAATGCTTCTCTCAATGCCATGGCCCTGCCTTTTTAAGATACACTTGTGCTTTGTTTCTGGGACAAAAGGAAAACCTACTCAGGTTCATTCACAGGAAACTGGCAGTGACCTCCGGGTGCTCCTCTGTGCCTGCAGGTATAGAGTCATGCCCAAGGAGAGCATGGGAAGGATGTTTGTCCCACCTCCTGCTCTCAGGTTTCAGCAGGTGACTTGGATGAAACTACTGAGTGCAAATGTTCCAATTTCAGGTGGATTTTAGTTTTTTGTGAGGTGGAAGAGCAATCGTGGTTTCATAGGCTAACGACAGGTGCTGCAGGGAGACACTGCCCCGTTGTGGGGAAAAACTTTCTTTAATGGGGTGAAGAAAAGGGGAAAAACTTTACTGGGGAAAAACTTTCTTTACTTCTTTCTGCTCAAAGTCCCTGGGCCAGGCTGAAGTTAAATCCTCAGCACAGAAACATAGTGCTTGTATGAGTGTAAAATTTGGCAGCACCTGGGGGTGCAGGCAGCTTGCCAGAGGCACTCAGCAGCTGCTCATGTGCTTCCTGAGGAGTGGACAGTGTGCGTTGCCACAGTCCAGATCCCAAACTCCCCTGCACCAGGTGCTGGAGGAGCTGCCCAGGTTGGTGAGTCCTCAGGAGAGCTGACATCAGCCTAGGTGTGCAAAGCTTGCCAGGACAGACACGGTCCTGCCTGGTGTGTATCAACCAGACAGGAGTTGGGCAGAGGCTGCTATGGATGACCATTCACATCCAGCTTCCAGTGCATCCCCCTTCTGCTCTAGCTTGGTCCCTGTCCTGCCAGGGGGACATTGTGTCCTTGGGACTACATTGGCAATGTTTAGGTTGTGGGGGTCTGTAGTGCCTTAGTGAGAAGGCACCAGAAGCTGTCCCTGTGTTGGACCCAGCTGACTCCAGGACACATGCATGACCATGTAAAGCCAAGCCCACCATCAGTGATGGGGGTTCCTCTGGGATAATGTATTTAAGGAGTAAAAACCATTTCACAATGCTGCAGATCCCAGTTCAGTGGAGAGGAAGGGGAGGAGGTGCTACAGGTACCAGAACAGAAATTACCTGCAGCCTGTGGGAATGACCATGAAGAGGCAGCTGTGCTCCTGAAACCTGTGGAGGTACATGGTGGAGCAGATACCCACCTGCAGCCTGTGGAGGATCCCACACCTCTGCTTTCCCATGGCGGGAGCCTGCTCAGCCTCTGAGGGCTGATTTGAGAGCCAAACTGATGCCAGAAGCCTGCTTGGCTGCCACTGCCTCCTACCCTCACCTTGTCATGCAGGAAGGCTTTACATGCCTTGCTAAAGAATTCAGCTTCCCCTTCCAACATCTCACAATGTCTCTCTTTGGAAGAAAAGAGAGACATTACCGGGATCAGCAATGGCAGTTCTCCTGTGGTTAGGGAGGTGCCCAATTACAGCAAGACTTCCCCAACCCAGGGTCAAGCAGAGCTGCCAGGCAGCTGCCACATTCCAGCCACTTCCAGCCAGAGGCATGGAGTGCTTGAGCCCTGTGCCAGGCTGCAGGTGCTGTTCAGGATGCTCTCAATAATCTGCCAGGACCATCACTCCTGTGAGGCAAGGAGAAGATGGATGATGCGTTCTGTGGCCCAGCAGTGGGTGTCTGCATGACGAGCCGTGTTTCCAGTGTTTGGAATAACTGGGGTCTGGAAGTCACTAGGCAGCTCATCAGGGGACCAGGGACTTGCTTAGACTCTTAGCAGTAGGTTTAAGCTTTCAAGTGAGATCTTTACCGGTTCAAGTTCCACTTGTTTGAAAAATACCAGAATCCAGCTCTAGCCTGTGCCAGCCACATTCCTGGCTGGCACACATCATTCTCAGGAAATAAGCCTAGGAGCAGCGAGCAGTAACACAGCTGTGATATTCCCACCGTCCCCTCCTGCCACCCAGCTGGGTCCATGAATGAGGAAGGTGACAGCAAGCATATGGGACACTTTCCTTGAGTCCTCTCCCTGTCTCCAGCCATCTTCAGCTGGGGGGATCTCCTGAGCCAAGTGTCTTGGGGTGATTCTTTGATGACACTCTATTCCTGATCGTCTGCTTTATGCCCAGAAATGGGTCTTGCTGCTTTCAGTTGAGTCCGGGGGCAGGACGGGAGCCAGGGGAACTCAAGGCGGGTTGTCTTCAAGCACTCACTTCCGGGTGCTCTGCGTGTGTTACTAATGCGTGTTACATTGCTGCTCTTAGCTAGCTCCCTTGGTGTTAGCTGAGGCAAGAAGCATTTCCCGAGACTGCAACAGTAATCCTCTGGCAGCTTCTGTGCTTTCTTCTGTGACTCTTCAGCTGCGGGGACACCCCATCTCAGCCAGACCTTGGGAGAAGCTGAGCCAGCAAAAGAAGGGACTTTAAAATCCACCAGTTTTATCTGCAGCAGAGACCAACCACATCGGAGTTCACCAGGTTCCCACCTGTGTTTTTCTCATCCCCTGTGTTTTTCTCAGGAGTGCTGTGTGGACTCTTCTTCCTTCACGGGAGACAAAGCTGGTGGCCATTTTGTTTTTCCCTAGCGCAAGGCTGTTGGGAGTTTTTCCCTTCCCCGGCATTTTTGGGTTTGTTTGTCCTGCCGTGGGTGTGTGGATGAGGTAAGGTTCTGAAGGTTCAACATCTAACATGTGAGAAAGGTCCTCTCACTATTTAAATTTTGAAAGAATTTATTAGCTCTTTTACATAGTAAAAACAACGATAAGAGGCTTAGAAGGGCTGGCTGGCTGCCTTTACACAAAGCAAAGTGCAGCACTGGGTGTGGGTCAGATAAACTGTAGCCAGACAGCCTCGAGGGCTGTGTCGCTACATTTTATTCCCCACAAACCCGGCCCTATCACCGCCCTTAAGCCCTCCCCCAAGGTCCAAGATGATTGGCTGGAGATTCTGTCAGTCGTTTCAATTGGGTTGTCGCTTGCTCCCAGTTGTCTGGGATCTTGCCATAGGCTCGCTCTTCCCCCCATGATCTCCTTGCATTTATCCCTTTATGCAAAAATCCCACTCAAACTCTTCCTTCGATTACATCCCTAGTATTCTAGAACATTCTAATCCTCCCTATCATTGAAATATATAATGAACTTAAACTATAACTATCATTAACTTACAACAAAGGTATTAATTTGACACAATATCAACTGCCCAAAATTACAACCATTTGCAACAAACTCATTATCCTTCAACAAATGAACAATATTAACAACAACCATTAGAACCACACTTTGATTATAACCCCTCCCACCAATTAATTATCATCTGCGAAAGCCAACTCCAACAGCCTGTTCTTAACATAACAGTTATTAATTTCTTTTGTGTTGTGTGAGCACTTTGTCAAATAAACTTTTTTCACTTTCACTGACCAATATTTATTTCATATCAGCAGGAAGGGATTGCTAAAACCCATTTTCTTAGAGGAAACACTCATTCCAGAGTGTTTTCTCCTAAACCTTGTCTCTAAACTGAGATAGCCAGCCATGATTTTCTGATTTACACCCTTCAGTAGATCCCTCCTCTCTGGACTTGTCAAAACCCCTCTCTTGGAATGCAGGCAAACCTCCAGAAGCACCATCCTTTATCAGGGAGCTGCTGCACCCCAGCACTACTGGGTGCTGCCTGCTTTAGGGTGGGTTGGATCTGGCTTCTACCTTCACTTCACACATGGGAAGAGCTAGTGGCTCCATCCCTCTCCAATCTCTCCAGGACTGTCCTGAGTTTCCAGACCCCCAGTTGTATCTTCTCTGGCTGGAGGGACCAGTACTGCTTAGACAGGAAGGGTCCTTTCCACCAGTTTCCCAGAGACCCTATGGCCATGTGATGCCACCCAGCAGGGCTCAGCTGTCCCTGCTGCCCCATGTGCCACTGCACCACCCTGGTGCATCCCAGGGGTAAGGATCAGCCTCCCCCATGGTCCTTGCTGCCATGCTGACTGTTCCCACAGCCAGCTCCCACCTCACATGCCACCTTGGGCAAGCAGGATATCCACCACAGAGCAGAAGCATATTGCTATCCCACAGGCTGGCCCAGACCTCCGGGGTTTTCCCACCAGTGATGTACTTTCCCTTGCTTTTAAAAATAAAATCCCAGTAGTAAAAACTCAAGCTAATTTTATCTCCAGCCTGTTTTTCCCAGGCTGCTGCAGGACAAAGTGCCTCCCCCAGCCTTGCCTTGGGGGTTCTCCGTGCAGTACCAACAGTGCTCCTGCATGCAGGGTGTCTGGGGGGGACTGGAGGGGAGGACACCGAGCCCCAGCATTTGGTTGGTTGCCCATGGAGGGGCTCTTTCCTCTTTGCCTTGCTGGAGAGCCAGGACTGGGTGGGCAACATTTTGGTGTGGTGTGACCAGGATCACAGTGTGAGCACAGCCATGGTGTGACCAGGATCACAGTGTGAGCATGGATGCATGTGACCATGGACAGTGTGACCCATGAGCATGATGTGAGCACAGACACAGGATGAGCACATACATGGTGTGACCATGGTTACAGTGTGTGCACAGATACCATCTGCACGTTCACAGGACAGCCTGGCACAGCGTGAGCTATGCTGTTGTGCTTGTGTCCTTACATGCACCCAAGGCAGAGGATTTCTCTAGCAGTGCTTGAATCCCTGAGCGTCTCCCAGAGCACTACCATGGATGCTGGTGCAGTGGTGTCTGTGGCAGTGTTCCCCCATCCATCTGTCATTTGAGGGTGTTGTTACCATGCTCAGGCAGTCCTGGTCCAGGCAGTGCTGGACCAGCCAGCAGCTGGTGAGCTGTGGCAGTGGTCAGCTGATGTTGCTGTCACAGCCTGACGCTGGGACACACTAGGGACAGGGAAAGCCATTTCTCAGCCCTGCAGCTGGTCTGGCAGCTGAAAGGATGGACAAAAGTTCCCTGGCCCTGAAGGCATCACCCGGGTGCCTCCAGCCAGCAGTAATAGGGCAGGAGGGGCCTGGGGACCTTGAAGAAGGGATCCTGCTCTGCGGGCTCACATCCCACCCTGAGCCTAGAACGCCAATGTCCTGTGAGCAGGAAGAGTTGCCAACCCCACAGAGAGGCAGGAGGAGGAAAAGCAGATCATGGCCCCACTAAAATGGTGGAAATCCCTGGAAAAGCCACAGAAAGTGGAGACGGGCTTCAGAGCAGAAAATGTAGGTGGATTTTGAGCTCCCACTGTCCCCGGGACATGGTGCAGCTACATGGTGCACCCTCCTCAGACCCCCCTGGCACAGCTGTCCTGTGGGATGCAAAGCAGTCGGGGCATTCCTGGGGGTGTTGGATCCTGTGGGAGCTACTCCAAGCCTCACAGCACCAACAACCCAGTCAAGTTTTGCCATATTTAACTTTTTGTAGCCCCTTTGGTTTCATAATTCTGGGTTCCTACTGGAGGTGGATGCTGCATGGGAAGCTGAGCAAAGGGAGCAAAGAAGGCTGAGGACCCTGGAAAGAAATAAACACCCTCTCCTAAGAGTATTGCTTACTAAAGCTGCTTTTGTGTTGTTTTTTCTTTTTTTTTCTTCTTAATTTCTTGATTTTAGGAGGCCCAAGGAGATTTATGACTTTCTGGGAGTTGGCAGTGGTGCAACAGCCTGCTCATCCAAGGAAAATGTGAAAAATGGCCGGGCTGGGAAAACTCCCTTAGGATTTGGGACAGAGAAGTAAATAGGAGCTGACAAGTGCAGGTGTCTGGGCAGTGCAGAGCATGGGACACTGCAGGGGTGAAGCTGCTCCTGGTAGACCCCACCAAGAACCTTCCAGAACCAGCCACATGCCTCCAGCTGCCCTGGATGCAGGGTTGCCAGGGATGCTTCCTGGGTGCTGGATCCTGTGGCTAGCACAGGTCTTTCCCATGAGAACTTTCCTCTGTGTTTTATAAACAAAGATAAAGTTTGGATGTTATGAAAACAGTGTCTCGAGATTTGGACAGTTCAGGCCTGGCCAATCAGGCCTAGGGGGAGGTTTCTGGCTGACCAATCTGGGTGACCTCTGAAAAGTCTATATAAGTTGGAATCAAAATAATAAAGCTCTTTTTTCTTGCCACACTGAGAACCCGGGTCCTTTTCTCTGCTAGTGGCTCAACAGCGACAGGATCCCTCTGTCCTGATGGGATAAACCTGGCAGTCTGGCATGGAGAAACAGCTGCAGGCACTCACCAGCCACATGGCCACCAGTGAGAAGGCATTGGCATCAGTGTAGGAGCATCAGCACCAGGATGTCTCTCACAACCCCAAACTATTCTCTTCCTAAGCTATCAATACTAAGTACTTAATGATGGAACTGTTAGATTATTTCATTATTACATTCCTGGCCCAACCAGCTGAGGCCTTTCCAAGCTGGCCAGGGCAAAACCCTCACAGGGGATGAGACACCAGACCCAGACTCTGAGGTGGCTCCCAGCCTGGCACAGTGGGGTGGTTGATCTGCCCATGGGACAAGGTCTTGCCCACAAAGTGGTTCAGCCTGAGAACTAATGAGGGTCTTGGAAGATTTTGAGAGCAAATGGAAATTTTGGAAGGATCCCAAAGAACTGGATGCTTTCTGCCTAGCAGAACTCATGCCAGGAGCACCAGGAGAGGGCCAGATCTCCATGTTCTACTGAGAAACAGCTATGCCATTTTAACTGGCCCCAAATACAGCAGAAAGAAAAAAGGGAAGTGTTTAAAAAGCCTGCACTGAACTCAGTGCAAAATATTTTCATTTAGGGCTAAAGAAAACCTCGGGGGCTAAGGCAATGTCTTTTGGGCTTCTTGATTTAGTGAATAGGACAAAAGACTGGTTTTTTCCCAGTTTGAGCAACACCACATGGGAGCCGATGATCTTCAGCAAAAAGGCCATACCTGGGGACCCAGGGCTAGGGTCTCAGGCTAGGAGATCCTGCTTGTACTGGTCTGTCACTGCTGTGTCACTGCCGTGTGGGTACCCATCTGTAGGCATGAAGGCATAGCTGTGGCTGTGACCTTTGCCCACAGCAGCTGCAGGATGCCCAGGGCTGGCAGTGCAGGCAGCCCTGCCTGCCCTCAGGTTCTTGACAGGAAGATTTCATAATTTAGATAATAAAAATCAGAATTTTTTTTACTCCCAAGGAAAAGGGTCAGGGGACATCTCTACTGCCATCGCGTCCCTATCTGGGGTCTTCTTTGGCTTGTAGACACTCCCAGATGTCCTTCGTGGGCAGGAGTTGTTTTCAGTACAGCCAAAATAAACCAAATCTGCCTGCCTGGATATGTCTGAGGATGGGGTGTCCCTGGCTGCCCATGGCAGATTTGTGGGGTCTCTCAGATCCTTGCAGGGATGCTTTAGGGGTAAAAGGAGGGCACATGCCTGTGGTGGTTTTGATGGGCCCAAAACATCAGTAAAGTATTTTTAACATCTAAGAGAAATTTAAACCCCTCAGAAGCTGTTGTGGTAGGCCTGGGGAAGTGTCTGAGGGGTGGGGAGTGGCACAAAGATGGCTCCTTTGTGTCCTGAGTGAAAGTTCTGGAAGTTTTTCACCAAGTCCAGCAGAACCAATCTCTGATGGCTCTGAAAGTGATGGACATGCTTCCAGCCAAATGTAGGCCAATTAGAGGTGCTAGTTACGCCTCTGTGAAAACATATTTAAGAAGAAATCAAAACAAGGTGGGCACACACTTCTTTGTAGTTGGAGGAGGAGGAGGAGGAGGAGGAGGAGGAGGAGGTAAAAATATGTGAAGGGAAAACAACATGGAGACACCAAGGTGAGTGGAGAAGGTGGGGGGAGGAGGTGCTCCAGGCGCCGGAGCTGAAAACCCTCTGCTAGCTGCAGTGAAGACCATGGGGGAAGCAGGAGGTCCCCCTGCCCATGGAGTCCACAGGGGTGCAGAAATCCACCCACAGCCCATGCCAGAGGAGCAGGTGGATGCCTGGAAGAAGCTGTGATCCAGTTGGAGTCTCATCTAAAGAGTTAAAACTGCAAAGGCCTTGCAAAGGAGAGAAAGGCCTTGCTCCTGGGATGGAAGCCGCCTGGCCTCAGCTCTGGAGAGTCTGCACAGCACCTTATGGACAAAGAGACTCATGTTGCAGCAGAATTTGGGTGAGATGCTGCTCGTGAGACTGGACCCACGCCAAAGAAGTTCCCAGAGGACTGTCCTTTGTGGGAGGGATCCCGTGGCTAAGTAGAGAACCCCTCTCCCTGATGGACTGACCGAAAAACAAACCCTTACCCTGCCCCCTGCCTGTGTTGTTGGTTTGGAAAGAGGGAAGGGGGATGAGCGGAGAGACTGCTTCTTAAGAGGGTGGGGGTGAGAGCAGAGAAACTGTCTGGAGAGAGATAAGTAGAGATAAAGAGTATTTGTAGTAGAATTGTCATGATGAATAGATTTATGGACCTGCTCTGTGGACTGAGAAAATACCCCACACCCTGCCCCCTACCCGAGCTGTTGGTTGGAAGGAGGAAAGGCAGCTGGGGTTCGTAAAAAATGGGTTCGTAAGAGGGAGGGGGGTGAGTGAACAAAATAGTGTATGAAAAGTTTATTGTTACCTCTCATTTATCCTCCAACTCAGTTAGGTAATTAAATCACTTTGCAACTTTAGAGCCTGTCTGTCCTTTCTTCAGTGCATCCTCCTACCAGTGTCCTATCTCACTTAACTCATGAGATTGGTGTGTGTTTTTACAGGTTTTTTTTCCTTTCCCCTCTCCTGCACATCTGCAGCAGGAGAGAGCCGGAGTGTCAGCGTTTAGTCAGGGTCAAACCCCGAAAATGCCCAGGAAAGGCTCCAGGGCAAAAGGACTTGTTACTCCCAGTGCTGTCTCCAGGATCCGGCTGCAGTTCAAGCAGGAGTCATGTCTCCCCTGCGCTGCGTCCAGGGAGCCAAACAGCAGCGAGATGGGGGAGTGAAATACTGGGCTGTTTGTGTCTACAGAATAGTCCAGGCTTTCTGCTTTGGGGATGTGCTGGTCCATGGAGGAGAGCCACAAAAATGATTAGAGGGACGAAGCATTTCTCCTATGAGGAAAGGTTGCATAAGCTGGGCTTTTTCAGTTTGGAGAAGGCTCCAGGAAGACCTCAGAGCCCCTTCCAGTGCCTAAGGAGGCTCCAGGAGAGCAGGAGAGGGACTTTGGACAACAGCCTGGAGTCACAGGACAAGGGGGAATGGCTTCCCACTGCCAGAGGGCAGGGTGAGATGGGGTATTAGGAAGAAATTCTTCCCTGTGAGGGTGGGGAGGCTCTGGCACAGGTTGCCCAGAGAAGCTATGGCTGCCCCTGGAGCCCTGGAAGGCGAAAGGCTGGATAGGTCTTGGAGCAACCTGGTCTAGTGGAAGGTGTCCCTACCCATGGGAGGGTGTGGAACAAGATGGTCCTTAAAGATCCTTTCCAACTCAAAGCCCTCTGGAATTCTGATTCTCTGCTTGTGCCCAGCCCTTGTGCTGGGCTTGTGCCCAGCCCTCATTTATAGCTGAGGCAGGACAGATCGAAGGGTGTTTTCACATGGGTGGCTTTTGATGGCTCCCTGGGATGTGGCTGCAGGCTCTGTGCCTTCAGTCGCCTGTTCCCGCCCAGAGCATGATCCCATCTCCCAGAAGGAGCAACCAGAGGTGTCCCAATGGCAGGGCAGGATGACAGGGTCACCTCTACCCAGTGTCTGCATCCACTGCCACATCGGTGTCTCATAAAGGGACACTTTGGGCCTAAGGGAACCCACACAGTGCATGTGGTCCCCCAGGGTGCTGGCCAAGATCTCAGCCGCTGCTCTGCTTCCTGACAGCTGCTCTTCTAGGGCTGGATATCTGCCATGTGCTGCTGCCTCTTTGTGTAACGTGAGGGAGTTAAAGTCATGGTCCCTGTGGCATGCAGCTGCAGGAATTTGGGAGGCTCACTCTTTCCAGTCACATGAGTCTCTTGGAGGGAGCATCTGCCTTCTATCAGCTGTACCTTGGAACAGAGCAGAGTGGCTGGGGATCGCCCACGCCACACTGGGATCACAGCCACAGCGAGTCATTGGATCTGGCAGAGATCTGATGAGACACAAGCAGAGCCTGGATGCTGTGCTTAATTCCTTCAGGATGGAGATGCTGGGAGGCCCACCCAGCCCAGCCATGCTGCAGTGTCTCCCAGAAATGAACCATGCTGCTGAGTAGAGACATACCCACCACCATACCCTGCAGTGGGGAGGACAGACCCTCTCCATTCCACCTGGAAGTGGGCCTTTGCTCACAGCACTGCAAATGTCAGCCACAGGCAGGGAGAGGGAAGAGGGAGCACTGGGCAGCACCAGGTGACGCTCCAAAGGCAGGAGGCAGCTTATGCCTGCCAAGAGGAGAAAAGCACTGGGATTCTGGAATGTGGGATACAAGCAAGAGTCCAGTATACAGGCAGGGCTGCAGCAACAGGGCACAGGGATGGTCTGGGATGGGAGAACACCCTATATGAGGGATCACAGGGATGATCAGCACCAGCTTGCAGGTCTGAAATGCAACAGGCACCTCCTTAGTCCAGTCAGTCCCACATGGCCCAGCTCCCCATCCCAATGAGAACCATCCCCTGGATCTAGGGTCTTCTTCAGGTCATCACATCCTCAGTTTGCCTTCCAGGGAACTGCAATGACAACGGCAGGACAGTGGGTGCAGAGCATGAGTGCTGCAGGGCCAGGGCAGCAGAAACTGCGGTGGCCCAGCAGTGCTGACCATGTGGCAGGGAAGAAAAGCAAAAAAGACAGAACGTTCAGGTCAGGGGCCCAAGATATGGCTGTGTTCCTGCTGGCACGTGGGATAATTGCTTTGCTGGGAGAGCAGCCCTTCTCTAAAAACGACAGCTGGGCATGGAGCCCAGGCTCAGAGGGTATATAAAGGGCATCTAACTGGGCAGGAGAAGAGAGAAAATACAAATAGATAGACCTGGATGACTGGATCCTTCCCAAATTGCATGGCTGAGGACACAGAGGATGAGATCCTGCATCCCTGGGTAGCCCAGGGGCCAGGTACACCTCCAGACTGAGCTCAGGAGAGGGCCCACTCTGCTCGAACAGCAGCTTCAGGCTCTGACAGTGGGGACCCCCCATGCAATGTCACCCTGGCAGCCACCATAAATACCCAGGGAAAGGCACGTTGACCCTATGGTGTTGCACCTGGGTGTGACAACCTCCAGCAGAGAGGGCTATGGGGAGGTGAGGTGGGTTAGCAGGACCTGTCCTGGCTGGGGACAGCAGAGCCCTGCTCCACTGTCCCCAGTGTAACCACAGTTTCACACAGTGGGTTCCAGCAGTTATCAGAGCCCTGGAAGCACCACAGATCTGTGCAAACCCAGTTCCAGCAAGAACAAAGCCTGAAGAGAATGGAAGGTGTTCCCCCATATGTCCCAGCATAAACATCACTTACAGACCTGACGCCAAATGCAGGTCTCATGGCTCCTGAGACAGCCCTCACAGTTAAGAGTGCCAAACTGGACACAGCCCAGACACACAGGGGAGGGTCAGGCCCATCAGGGACCTAGAAACAGTGTGGCCAGGCCAGCGTGACAGTTTGAGGTAAGCCCTGCAGCTCACAGGGGAACCCTGGTCCCAGTGGGCCACGGCAGTGCTGGGGCTCCCCTGCAACCTGCAGCACTCTCACAGAAAGTGGGCTGGGGGCCAGTGCTGCTGGCCAGGGCTGGGACAAGCCCCCTGGGCTGGGGCAGAGAGAGCTTCCCTGGCTCTGCATGGAGCAGCCTGGAGGGGGAACCATGACTCTCTTTTTCCTTTGGAAGCCCTCAGGTGCTCCACACCCAAGCAAAGGCATGAAATGGGAAGCAAGGGCAATTACCAACCCTCTTCCTGCCCCAGCTGGAATTCGTGGCTGCCCTGAGCAGCACCTGAAGGAGGCACGGTAGAGATCCCTCTGCTAGCTGCCGGTAAATGGGCTGGGGTCTTCCTCTTGGCTCTGCTCCCAGCAGGGGAGGCTCAACCTCTGCAGGGTGTGGGGTTCACCCCCACGGCCTGGGAAAGGAGCATGCCCCCAACCAGTGCAGCAGAGCCTCAGGTTCACCCCGTATGAGTGTTGCCATCTCAGCACAGGGCAGAGGGACACATGGCACACATGCCATGCCACTGAGGTCCCCTGTGGCTAACCCTGTGGGAAGGAGTCACTGCAGACCACCAGCCACTGCTGCCACCACTGTGGGGCAGCTCTGAGAAAGCAAAATAGAGGTTGTGAAAAAAATAGCAAATAAGAAGTTGTGAACTGCAACAGCACTGCCTGAGGAGTGTGAGCCCCAAGCACAGCTTCTGCAAGAGCAGATATATGAGGCTACAGCACTGGGAGGGGTGCAGGTGGCTTCAAGACCCTGTCCAACAGGGAATCCCCAGCCCCTGGGAAGCCCAGAGGGGACAGAAAAGGGCATGGAAACATGTCCACGTGCAAAGACCGCCAGATTCTTTGTGCTCACCAGATTGCAGCTTCAGCTCCCCCTGCATTCTGAGGGACAGGACAGTCAGGGATTTCAGGGCTGGCAGCAGTAGATGGGCTGGTTTAGGGAGAGACAGAAGGATAAATTAAATAGGTCACCCCACTTTATCATCCCTGCAGACAGATGACCCTCATAAAAAGGGTCAATTCCAATTAAACCTCAGGCATAGCAGGCACTGGACACCAGAGGAGGCACCACAAAAAGGATGGCAGATACCTAGGGGACAACTAACACCCAGCTCCTGCAGACAGGGGACATGACTAGCCATGGCCATGCTCTTCCTCCTCAACCACCTCTCTGATGCCCACTCCAGCTGCAGGCACAAGGGCAGAGCAGGGATTCATGCCTTGCAGTGAGCTTTATCTCAGGATCAATCTCAAAGAGAACAGCTGGATGGGACAGAGAGTCCTGACAGATAAGAACAGAATTGGCCTGCAAGTGTTAGCTCAGGGCAGAGCCAGCACCTTCTGCCCAGCTGAGCTCAGTGCCACAGCATCATGCCTGGAGAGTCAGTGCATGAAACAACCGTGGAGAGAAAGCTCCTGGCCTTGAGGGTACGGAGGGCCAGGCTGCACTACATGGGGTTCACAGGGATCTTCAATGAAAGTACCATAGATACCAAGTACCAGGCCACAGTCAAATGTCATTCAGCTCAAGCATCATCACTGAGCTGGGTGGGAAGCAGGAGTAGTCCTTTAGATGCATCATCTAGTAGGACCCATCTTAGACCACCACCACCACCATTCCTCAAGAGACCTGCAGAGGAGTATAGCTTACGGTTGGGATGTGACCCCAAGCAGTAGCATCCACACCCAGGTGAGGCAGAGCTGCCATTTCTCCACGTGGAGATGTACACAGGGAAGAGCCTGACAGCTTCTGCTGTCCCACACTCAGTTAAATACAAAAAACAAGTTCTAAAGCCCCTTTGTAGGGTCAGACCGGTGTGAGCATCCTCGGGCTATGGAGCATCACCTCTCCTTTTACAGTCATCATGAAAAGAATCTAATCCTGGTATACATCAGGAAACATTTGCCAGGTCGAGCCAAGTAAAGGGTGCGGTGTCTGTCTCAACCTGCCAACCACCCAAAACAGCAGCTCAGAGGTGTAGGCTACCTTGGTTGGGTCTATGTGTCATTCCCTACAGGAGCCCGCAGACATGTAAACAGCAACTATGGTATCACTACCACAAACAGGATGTGAGGACCACCAGTTTGGGCACTACGAGGCCAGGACAGTCTCTGGCAGGCAGAACACAGGCAGCAGAGAGGGGCCAGGCATGGCCCCTTGGATTTCCAATCTTGTCTTCCAAGAGCATGACAAGCAGGAGCAGGCATCCTTTCACGGGCCAGGCTTGCCTCGAGATGGCTGGCTGGAGTGTTGAAGATGCACCACTTTTTCCCAAGAGCAGCCAAAATTCAGCCTAAGTCAGCAAGGCGCAGCAGCTCACCCCACACAGGCAGCACAGGCAGCAGTTACATCTCCCACACACACAGGGTCACAGGGTGTGTGGAGTGCAGGAGTCCCTGCAGACCATTTAGAGACAGAAAAGAAGCAGCTTGAGAGCAGCATGGCTGATAAGCCATCAGCAGGGCAGCGATGCTCCCCTGCTTCCTCCCACAGAGATGCCACCAGCAGCCTCAGACCTTGAGGCACAACATCTGGAGCAGTGAGTGTGATGAATTTGGGGCAAGAGTCCCTTGAAACCCCCAGGGAAGTGTGGGGATGGGGAGGGGGAGGCATGTGCTAGATGAAGGTGGAGTCCAACTGGCTCATCTCGTGGTTGTTGTGGGCACGAGCCTCGAAAAGCTGCTTGATCAAGGCAGACTTCTCCTGCTCCAACTGGGTGATGCGCTCGCTCTTGTCAGTTACCTCCTGCACAAGACAGGGGAGGAGAACACTGGTTAGAGAAGGAAAATGCTGGCAACTGCTGTGTTGCAGGTAAAATTTCATAGAACCACAGAATGACAGGCTTTGGGTAGGTTTGGGTAGGAGGACATTGAGGCCCACCTCATCCCAGACGCTTGCCATGGGCAGGGACACCTTCCACTATCCCAGGTTGCTTCAAGCCCTGTCCAACCTGGCCTTGAACACTTCCAGGGATGGGGCAGCCACAGCTTCTCTGGGCAACCTGTGGCCAGGGCCTCACCATGCTCACAGGGAAAAACTCCTTCCCAATATCCCATCTAACGTTGCCCTCTGGCAGCGGGAAGCCACTTCCCCTTGTCCTGTCCCTCCATTCCCTAGTCCAAAGTCCCTCTCCAGCTCTCCTGGAGCCCCTTCAGGCACTGCAAGGGCTCTAAGGTCTCCCTGGAGCCTTCTCTTCTCCAGGTGAACACTCCCAGCTCTCCCAGCCTGGCTCCAGAGCAGAGGGGTTCAAGCTCCCAGGGGATCTTTGTGGCCACATGCTGGGACAGGAACCCCAGCAGTGAGCCTGGCCCTGTCAGGGGCACCATCCCTTCCCTGGTAGCCCCCAGATGCAGCCTCTGCACTCTCTTATGACCTGCATTTGTCACAGGCTCTGTCAGGAATGCCCCATCCCTGCCACTGACTCACCCAGCAAACAGCTGGAGACAGCTGGGCACAGCTGTGTGCTAGAGGGTCTCCAGGTGCAGGCCACACAGCCTTCTATGGGATGACTAAGTCTGGTCAAGCTGAAGGAATACTTCCCACTGCCTGTCATTCCTTCCCTGGCCCCATCCCACCCCCTTCCTTTCCCAGCACCCCCAAGGGCATCTCCTCCACGTGCACCCCCACTCACCTTGGTGAGAAGCCGATTCTGCTCCTTCAGCATGTTGATGGCTTGCTGAGAGCCTGTGGAGGCTGGGGATGTCACAGGGACCAGCCTGCTCAGGGCTGAGGAGGGGTTTGCTGTCTGTAGAGAAGACGAAGGGATGAGACACTAAGCCTCCTCCCCTGTGGCCCTTCCCAGCCCTTCTTCAAGGCCAGAAGATGCTTCTATGGCACACGGAGAACAGAAGCCCAGCAGAGGATTAAAATCCCAGCACAGGACATCACAGGGTCTTCAGCCCATGAGGCAGAATGGGGAAGCATTCCTGCCAGTATGCCTGGCTCCTGCCCAGCAGGACAGCCAGCTCTGAGGTGGCTGACTCAGCACCTCAGGAGGCTGGGCTACTTATTCCCTTGACTATGGGTCAAGTATGTGGCTATACTTTTTTGGGGATCTCGTTTAGTCTCCCAAATGCCTTGAGCATCCTCCAGCCCAGCTCAGGACCAGCTGTGCTGTCCTTTTGGCTATCCCCCATCACCTGTTTTGCCCATGGAGCAAAGTCACCTTCCTGGAGCTGAGGGAAACTCTGGCAGCTCCAACGTCAGCCCAGCCACCAGTATGGGGAGACAGGATGAGTCTTAAGATCACACAAACAACCTCAAGCTGCTAATGTGCTGCTCTCACCTTGCCAGCAGTGGAAAGAAGGTCAGCCAGGCAGTGGTTCACCTCCTGCAGCTTGGGGACGAGGTGCCCCAGGTGGCTGTGGCCACCTTCAGGGAAATCCTGCAGGATGGGGAGGAAGAAGAGGATGGAGGTTACCATGGGACCAGCTCCAGGTCCAGCCAAGTCCCAGCCCTGTTCTCCAAATCCACAAGCATCCCGATGAAGCCCCAGACTCACAGCACTGGTTCTCTTCTTCCCCAGGAGCTGCTGATGCTCCTGCATGAGCTGGATGTGCTGGTGGTACCACTCTCGAGCCCGGTCTATAAGCTCCAGGCCCTGCAGCAGGAAATCCTTCTCCTGTTCCAGCTCCTTCATGTACTTCAGCTGCAGGACAGAGCACAGGGACATCAGCCACTCCCCACCAAGGCTTTGTCAAGTCTGAGGAGATGGTTTCTTCATGAGGTGTGGGGCATCTGAATACAGGCAAGGGTCTCAGCCCCTTTCCCCATGAAAAGCTGCAGAGGATCAGGATAATAAGCTGATGCTGCTTTGGAGGAAGACTTTAGGAGGAAAAGTTCTCCAGTTTGGGAAAACTAAAGTGTGTGAAGGACACTCGAGTCACCTCTACCCTCCTGCTCAGAACTGCAGGTGCAGGTTTCTTCACCTATTTACCCAGAGAGGCAGCAGGAGCAGTGCCTGCAGCTGCCCCCAACTCTCTCTGGAGCGTGTCAGCCCCAGAACAGACACACTTGGACTTCAGTGAACAGTGAAGAGTCTAGCTCACTGTGCAGGTTGGAAGTCAGGGAAAATCCGCAGCCCTGTTTCCCCAGCACTCTGCCCCCAGTTTGCCTCATCCCTGAAAGCACGTGAAACTGAGCAGAGCCTAGCTTACCACACCTCTCTGCAAAGGGCCTCTGCCAACTCAGGTTCCAGCACCAGCATCACCGGGAGAGACAGCTGGGGCCTTGCTGTGCCCAGAAAGCTGCTATGAGGGTGTCTGGGGCTCCTGCACCCAGAGCAACCCCTTGGAATAGGCCAAGCAGGATACAAAGCTGTGCAGAGAAGAGGGCTCGGCCCACATCCACAGGGGATACAGGGTCCTCCATACCACTGCCACCTTCTGCTCCTGCTGTCCCTTGGCACCATGCTGCCACCAGCAAATCAGAGAGGTGGAGAGGGATGAGGGGACATCCCTGGGGAACAGAGCACCTGATGCAGTGACCCGTTCATCACCCTCACCCTGTGAGCCTGGAGCCCTGTTCCCCTCCTCCATACCAGGCTGCTCCCCCAGCTCCCAGGGGCACAGGGAGCTTCCTGCCTCACTGCCTCTGTTTTCTTTGCCACAACACAGCCTGGCTTTCACCCACAGCACAGGCTGGGTTCCAGAGTCTTTTCCAGGCACCAGAGGGACTCTGGTCACCCAGAAAATGCTGGATGCACCAGAACCTCTCTTGATGTTTCAGAGAGCATCAGGAGTGGTGCAGCCCAAAAGTGACCCTGAACAGAACCCTGTGGACAAGTGACACCATACCAAGACCTTCTTCAGGTCGTCAACATTTCCATGTCCCCACTGCCAGCCTCCAAACCTCTCTACATCCCATACCTGCCACCCATTATACCAGCGCTGTTCTTGCTCCTGCTGCTCCTGGAAATGCTTTTTGCAACATGACAACCCTCCCCCGTGCACCCTTCTCCAGTGGGTGGGACCAGAGGGACGTACCCAGAGGAAGAAGTGCAGAGCCTTGGTGCTGTGGCTGAGGGGCACGAAGAAAGTGCTGTATGTGGCAAGCCCTCCTCCCACCAGGCTTGTTGGCCAGCACAGAGACTGGAGGAAGAGGGAGCAACCCACAGAGCAGAGGGACATTGCCAGTCCTGCCCAGTGTGGGGACAGACAGCATCTCACCAGGATAGGACACTTGGTGCAGGAGGAAGACAAAGCCCTGGACTTGGCTGGTGCTCAGTGGCTGGTAAAGGGGAGGGGACAGAGCTGTGCCCTGGGCTGCCTACAAATGACAGTGCTCCACCTCCCAGGGAAGGTCTCATCCCAGCCACCCTCGTGGCCATGGGGAAATCAGGCCAATCAATGAGGGACTGGCTGGAAAAACACCAGCTGAGCAAGTGGGCACCAGACGAGATGGTGCAAAGGGTCCTGGGGGTGCAGCACAGCCTCCACAGCTCTGCTCCCTGCTCAGGAGGAACCAGTCCTAGTGCACTTCAGAATGCAGGATGGACACCAGTGCACCCATCTCCCATGGGCTTTAGGCAAATTAGTCTAATGACAGAGGAGTTCCTTGTCCCTTGGGAGCCCAGCATCGGGACAGGGAGGGGTAAGGGATGTGACAGTACAAGGATTTGGTCCTTGCTGGACTCAAACCTGTTCCAACTGTCTCTGTAGGCTTGGAAATGGCACCAGCACCTAAAGGCTGTGCCCAGGGTGTCAGGGAAGGCTGAGACACCTCTTCTCCGGGGGTCAGAAGCACAGAAAGGCAGTGAAGCACTTAGGGACATACAGGGAGAGAGGGAAGGAGAGCACATCCCTCCCACTGCCCTCACAACAGCTTGGGGGAATAAAGACCAGGGCAACACAAGCCCAGAGCAAGACTGATTGTGGCAGAGCTGGGAACAGACATGGTGGCCACCAGCCCCTGCACAGCAGCACAAGGTAGGGCCTTGAGCTTGGGACCTTGAGATGGACTCTAGCCCACAGCTGCATGCACAGGAAAGAGTCTTGCCAGGGAAGCAGAGACTTTCCTGTCTCCAAACAGCAACCTCCAGCCCCCAAAACCCCAAGAAGCAGAGCCCTCAATCCCAGACACACAAAGCCACATTTATCCCTCCTTGTCAGCACTACCCAGCAGAGACCCCTCGGCCCAAGGGGGCCCCTGCCCCTCACATGGCTGCAAGCCCAGCAAACTACTGGCATGCACAAACATCCCCTCTCCAGGCTGGATCAAGGTATGTTGTGTCCCCCAAGGCCAGAGACAGGGTGGGCACTGCTGATCAGGCCTGCTGAGCTGCAGGAGCAGGGTGACACCAGGGTGCGAGAAGTGGAAGTGCAGTGGTGACAGTCCCACCAAGTACTCATCCTTCAGGCTTGGTCCTGGCTCTCTGCCCACGACAATATTGCCTGAGCCTGTGGGCAACATGCCCAGGCAGCTACTCCATTCCACCTGGGAGCAATGAGATCCTTTCACCCAGGCAATTTGATCCAAGCCTCTCCAATCAGCGGCGGAGAGAGGAGAGCAGACCCCTCAGTTCTGGGCTGCCTGTAAAAATTCAATGTGGATTTCTCTGCTTTGCTAGCAAAAACTCTCCCAGGAGCCAAGAGGATCTGCATATTTGAGCCCCAATCTACACGGAACATCTGGGAGGGGACATAGCCAGGCCCCACTGCTTGCCAGCACAAAGCATACCTGACCCTCGCAGGGGTGCTCTCCAGGCCCAGAGATCCACCTGTTCCCATACCTCCATCTTTGCCTTCCTCTTCCCAAGACCTTTCCCATGGGGAAGGCAGCCAGCACACTGGCTTCATAGGCTCACTGCACTCTGGGAGAAGGTACACACCTCCTCCCTGTCTAGCACAATTAAGGACAGAAAGGACCTTGGAAATAATGGCAGAACATCCACATACATCAACAGAGCTCTGTAGCCAAAATATCAGGATTTGCCCAACGCCCCACAGCTCACACGTGTAGGGTGGGCAGGGAGGAAACCAAAGCCCAGAGATGGTATGTGTTGGTTTTGTTTGGCCCAGTTTTTGCTAGTGGGTAGGGGGTACAAAGATGGCTCCTGTGTGAAGCTTCTGGAAGCTTTCACCATGCCCAGCAGAGCTAATCTCTGGTGGCTCTAAAGATGATGGACATGCTGCTGGCCAAGGCTGGGCCAATTAGAGATGTTGGTTAGGCCTCTGTGATAACATATTTAAGAGGAAATCAAAACAATGTGAGCACGCACTTCTTTTAAGCCAGAGAAGGAGGAGGAAGTGAAAATACATGAGAGAAAACAACATGCAGGCGCCAAGGTCAGTGGAGAAGGTGGGGGAGGAGGTGCGCCTGGTGCTAGAGCTGAGAATCCTCTGTTGGCCATGGTGAGGACCATGGTGAAGCAGGTTGTCCCCCTGGGTCCACAGGGGATGAAGAGATCCACTTGCAGCCTGTGGGGAGGTGCCCACACCAGAGTGGGTGGATGCCTGGAGGAGGCTGTGATCTAGTGGGAGTACCAGCGGAGAGAGAGGCCTTGCTCCTGAGATGGAGCAGCTTGGCCCCGGTGGTCTGCACCCCGTGGACAAGGGACCCCATGCCACAGTTTTGGCAGGACTGTCTGCCCATGGGGGGAGCTCACATTGCAGCAGTTTTGGGAGGACTGGTGCTCATGTGATTTGGACCCACACTGGAGGAGTTCATGGAAAGCTGTCTCCCGTGGGAGGGACCCCAAGCTATACAGAGGAAAGGACTCTCCTCCCTGAGCAGCGGAAGAAGATCTCAGCGATGGACTCATCAAACCCCCACACTCTGTCCCCCTGTACTGCTGGTGGAAAAGAGGGAGTGGGGTGAGCAGACAAACTGTGTCTTTAAGGGCTTTATTTCACTTCTCATTATCCTTCTCTGACTCTGCTAGCAATAAATCACTTTGCAACTTTAAGTTCAGCCTGTTTTGCCCTCAGTGTGTTTTTTCCCAGTTCCTTATCTCAACTCATGAGCCCCTCATGTGTTAACTTTTTCCCCTCTCCTCTGCCCAGCTGTGGCAGGGGAGAGCGGAGAGGGCAGATGTCGTAAGTGCCTGGCATTTGGGCAAGGTCAAGCTATGACATAGTGTCAGCAGCGAGGGAGCCCTACAATCCACCTTCCCCTTCATGGGAGCCCACAAGACTCCCTTACCATGCAGAAGTCCACGCCGTTGGTGATGGTGTGTCTCCGGTGCTCTGCACGGCCTCTCTGATGCCTCCGAGCATCCCCAGCCCCTGGGTGGCCACCATCTCCCTGGGACTGCCCAGCAGATTTTGCATCACCACCTGGAACAGAGGAAGGCATGAGGACATGAGCTACTTTCACCAAAATCCTCCCCAGGGTCACTTCTGTGAGATGATCTGCAGGGTGGTCTTGCAAACAGGGAGAGACTGGGCAAACCACCAGCCTCAGTGCCTGCTCCTGTCTTTGTCCAGGCAGGACAGGTGTCAGGAATGGCTGACTCAGCTTTGCCAGGCTGGCAACGGACCTCAATGTCATCTTCTGCAGAGAGCAAGCAGCTTCCAGGCAAAGCTGGTCCAGTCCCAGCAGGGGCAACTAAGCCATTAGTGATATTGCCTCCCCTCATGTGTCCTCATGGGACACCTGGCTTCCACTCAGGTGGCACCAGCTCTGCCAAGGACCCAACTCCTGAAGGAAGCTCCTGCTTGGTGATGGACTTGGCCATGTGGACGTCTACCCAAGACCTCATGTCAATGATGTAACCATAGAGTAAATCAGGCTGTAGATTTTCCAAAATTTTTTTAAAACCCAACATCCTATGCTGCAAAAGACTAATCTACTACAAACACATGGTGCTGATGCAAATCCGTGTATAACCTATTTTTGAAGATTAAGCTCATACTGGCAGGTTCCAGGCTGGATCAGGCACCTCCTGTCTGTCAGCCAGGGCAGGAATTCCCTGGGCACCTGCAGTGAAGTCCATACAAGCCCCACACTGCCCACCCTTACCAGAAACCCATCCCTGCGGCCACAGCTGAGCCAGCTCTGATTTGCTGCTCGCCAAGCTGGTAGAGTAGCACCCTGACACCCCACCAACCCAAACCATAACATCAGGGTAGCCAGGGGTGCAGCCAGCACGTCCCCAGGTATATCTGCGCAGTAGCCTGCTTCTCCTCCCTCCCTGACCCAGCCAAGTGCCCAGCACACCCTGTCTCATGCCACCCCCTCAGTCCCACAGCTCACCAGCTCCCTGCACACGTGTTTCCTCAAGAGTTCCTTTCCCAACTTGGCTTTTCAAGAAGAGCAGCAGGGAGCTGGCAAGTGACGGCAAGCAGCCAGGGAAAACACCCTCTTCCCAGGACAGCTCCCCACGCATCTGCCAGGCACCCCTACCCCTTACACATCCTTCTACCAGAGCTGCCTGGCACAGGTCTGGTACATTCCCTGCTGCAGGCACATGAAGGGCCGTGAGTGCCAGGACAGGGTTTGTGGCACCACATGGACTGGCATATTTCTTCCCTCTGTTCCACGAGTTTCCTCAGCTGAGCACACAGACATGATGGAAGAAAGATATGAGGCAGGAGAGAGCAGCCATGGCCATGGGAACTACCCTTCATCTTGAAGGTACAAGGTGTGGGAGCCCTGTACCAGGTCTGCCTGTGCTGCCACAGTCACACTGGTTCGGTGACAGGAGACAGCCTTGGGGGTAGCAGGCAATGCAACACCTCAGTTTGTCACTTTGTGTCACTGGGGAAAGAAGACACCACACCATGGGAAAAGTCCTCCTTCTGGTTCATCACAGTATCTCACTACACCTCCCAGCAAGTACTCTGGCACAGACAGGTCTCTAGCACATTAATGTACACAAAGTCTTTGTGAACACAAAGTCTTTGATATCGCCCATCCACCTGCTTTGCCAGCTCCCTTTGGTTTCATACACCCAAATCTATCTGGGAGGAACCCAGCAAGACTGGTGTGACCACACACATGTTGTCCTAGCAGACCTGTAGCACATCCTGCTCGAAAAGCTGAGGAACAGCCCCAAAACCAAGGATACTGGCAACAGTCAGAATCCCAAGACAAAGCCAGGAGCACTTTTGGTAGGAGCTGCAGGACAAACACGTTGAAAAACTTTTTTCTGCAGTTACCTAGAACTGCTGGGTTGAACTGAGCTGCACCTCTGACAAGCAGGAGCTCTGCACACCTGAGCTGACAAGGTGATGGCTAAACCAGGACCCCTGGTAATGAGCTGGGATAGTTTTAATTAGGGAAAGAACAGGACGAGATCACCAGAGGTGGAAGAGATCCCGCCATGAGATAATGGACAGGCTGGGCTCCTCTCTCTGGGACCCTCTCTGCCCAGGACTGTCGCTGTTGAGCCGCTAGCAGAGAAAAAGACCCGGATTCTCAGCATGGCATAAAAAAGAGAGCTTTTATTATTTGATTCCAGCTTATATAGATTTTTCAGAGGTCACTCAGATTGGTCAGTCAGAAACCTCCCCCTAGGCCTCACTGGCCAGGCCTGAACTGTCCAAATCTCGAGACACTGTTTTTAATAACATCCAAACTTTATCTTTGTTTATAAAACACAGGAAAAACTCTCATGGGAAAGACCTGTGCTAGCCACACAGGACAAGCAGACACCTTATGGTTGTTTTACACTTTTCCACATGTCCTTGGCAATGGCCCAGATAAGCACCTACAAACCATCCCCTCCCTCCTGCCAGTTGCCACCACCTCTCCAGGAAGCTGCTAGAGCCAAGCCACCCCTGAACCAAGGGCAAGCACTGTGCTGGGGAGAAGCAGGTGCCCTGGGCCATCACACACCTCCTGGTCTCTTTCTGCTCTCTGCCTTGACTTTCCCAGGTCTCAGCTCACAGGGGAACTACTGGGGTAAAGACCCCCAAGAGCGATACACTACGATGCTGCTGTGACAAGGCACCAGAGGTAGGGACATCACTGTGATGACTTCCCTGCCCTGTGACTTCTCCAATATCCACCTTGCCACCCTTGTGTCCAGTGGGTGCTGTTGGCTCCCCAGGGACCATGGGGTGCCAAGCAGCAGCTCGCAGACTGCCCTAGCACTGCTGGGCTGAGGAGAAGCTGACTCAAGCAGGGACTTCAGAAGCACTTCTGCCCACATGCTAGCAGAGGTTAGTGTGGGGAGAGGGGACAGAACTGCTGTCCCACTGGCTCACTGCACCCCTGGACATGCCAGGAGAACCACCTGACCCCAACCTCTGCCATTTTGCCATAAGTCACATCCAAATCACCTCTGACATACGCAGATGTTCCTCAGACCATAAAGCAGAGTTGGGGAGGCATCCTTTGAGCACCCTCTTCGCCCAAAACACAGGCATTTCCTCAGATTCACTGCAGCTTATGAGCATTGACACATCATCTCACTGCACTTGGTTGGGTTCTCACAGAAGCCACCACATGCAGCTAGAGGCTCAGAGCAGCCTCACATCCAAACGCTATAATCTTAGTGGAGACAGGTCTTTCCACAGCCACAGGCAGCTCCCAGCACCCGTCGCTGTTGAGCGGCTAGCTGAGGAATGACCCAAGTTCTCAGACAAGGAAAGAGAGGAGAAGAGAACTTTATTGTTTTGAATTCCATATATATAGAGTTTACAGAGGTGCCCCAGATTGGTCAGACCGAGACCTCCCCCTAGGCCCAATTGGCCAAGCCCGAACTGACCCAATCCGGAGAAGTAGTTTGCAAAACATCCAAACTTTATCTTGTTTATGAAATATAGCAAAATGTTCCCACGGGAAGAATCTGTGCTAGCCACAAGCACCCACCATACATCTCTGCAACTCCCTTGGCAGCCACCTGAGGTGAACATCCACCTACATTCACTGCACCCTGGGAAACCATCTATGGAAGGGAGCACTGGGCAGTTGTGCAGGACCTGGAGCTAAAAGAGCTGGAGTAACGAAGTTGTACCATTTTCTAAGCTGCTTCTGAATGAACCTTAAACTCAGGCCTCTTGCCAGAATACAGCCCTGCAGTGTGGGATCAAGGGCGTCAAGGCTGAGCAGCAAGAGCTGAGGCATTAATCCTGCCTGCAGGCTCTGGACAGTTATGGAACATCACCCTGTAATGCAAAGATCATCAGCAAGCAGAAAGCTGTTGCAGTCATCTGCTTGCTCCTTCCCAGGGCAGAGCTTTCAATCTGCTGTCTATTCACCAGGCTGTTTTTCAGGTTTTTCCAGATTTACACTCTTGATGACAGAAGAGTTAGTCTGCTTAATAATATTCCCTTAGATGATGCTCCAGTGATTAGTCTGGAGGCAAAATGGAAAGCAGAGACCCTCAGCCACAGTTAAAAGGTTCTTCTCCACCCAGCAGAAGGGACTGGGAGGGAGTGGTTGGGAAGGGAAGGCAAAGCAGCCCGACCTTCCCAAGGTGGAGGAAGTAATAGCACTCAAGTGGTGCAATAACAAGTACCAGCTCTTCACGCAGACTTTGTCTTCTCTGCTCTCAAAGCACTTCACAAACTTGGACAAAGAATTATTACCTACCCAGATAAGCCCAGAAGCCTGGTTTCCTTATAATGTCTTCTACTGACTAGCAACAAATCAAGATGCCAGTGAAACAGCCTCCCCCATACCAAGGTCAACATACCACCCTGAAGGGCTCTGGCAGAGCCAGCACAGGGACCCCAGATCCCAGGGAAAGGGCAGAGTCCTCACGGATGTGCAGGTGAGCTCTGTAGACAGAGCCTGGTACAGCAGACCACATCACCCTGGTGCTGCTCTCCCATTTATTCATTGATTAATTATTTATTATTTGGAATAGCGGTGTGGAATGATCCAAACCAAAAAGCTGGATCTGGTTTTGCAACTCTTATTTGTCCAAACCAAGCATGACATCATGAAGGAATCATACCTGAGGGCCACCTCAGTGCAGAGCCCACCGAGAACACGGCCGCTCCGTGACCACAGCCTCACCTCAGCGAAGCTGCTCGGCTTCGGGGGTCCCCAGGGCCCAGCCACTCTCCGAGACGCCCAGCTGTGTCACCCATCCCCCGAGAAGGTCAGGGCAGACTCTGCGCCAGGGGACAACCACGGACACATTACGGCAAAGTCCTTAATTCCTCCTGGCAGCGCTATAAATAGACCAGCGCATCGCGAGGGGAGCACAGTCCTGGGCGGGCGGTGGCGCCGGGATATTCGCACCGGGATCGGAGTTCAGCGAAGCCAAACTGGGACTAACAGTAACTTGGGCGGACTTTTACACCGGTCCTGTGGGAACCGCTGGTTCTGAGCCCAGAAGAGGGCACAGGAGAGCGGGGCGAACCACGGGATCCCATTCCAACCGCCGGGCACCAGTTTCCGGCCCCGGCGCTGTCATCATCCCCGCGAGCCCGAAGTCCCCCGTCCAGCCCCGCCACTCACCGCGGCCTCGGGGCTGGCCGTGCCCCGGTTCCCGCTGCCCGGTGCTCTTCCCCCGCCGCTCCTCGGAACAGCGAGGGCTTGGAGGCTTCTCCACGCTCCGCCGCCCGCCGCTGCCACCCTCCACCGGGGGCTCAGCCCCAGGCAGGGCCGCCCGCAGCCCCAGGACGAACCTCTCGAAGGTGAGGTACCCGCTGGCTGGCGCCGCCTGCCGCAACCCCTCCATCACCCCGGCGGGCAGCTCCCGGGCTTCCGCTCCCCGCCAGCGCGACTCGATCTCCCGTAGGTGCACGTAACCCCGCCGCCGGTCATCCAGGATATCGAAAAGAGTCCGCAGGCTCTGCAAGAAAACCCGGGGAAGACCCTCGGTACCGGCGGGAAGCGAGCGGTCACCACGCTCCGGAGCCATCGCCGCCGCTACGAGCGTTACTCCAAGGTCCGCCCCCGCGCGCCTATTGGCTGACGGCGGGAAGTGCCGCCCTCCCATTGGCTAGTGGCGGGGAGACGCTCCGGTCATTGGCTGAGAGGGAGCACGGTAATTTGAGTTGCACGCGGCGCCCGCCCCGCCTTCGGCCCGCGCGTCGCGGGGTGTCCTGGTCCCTCCGCGGGGGGGGGAGGCTCAGGGACCGCGACAAAAGCCAAACCCTTCTTCTTTCTTCTCCCCGCTTTATATACTGCACATGATGTCTTAAGGTCCAGAATACCTCTTGGGTCCATTGGGGTCAGCTGTCCTGGCTGTGTATCCCCTCAACTCCTTATGCACTCCCATCCCCCTCCCTGGTGGGGTGGGATGAGAAGCAGAAAAGACCTTGGGTCTGTACAAGCACTACTCAGCAATAAGAAAAATATCTCCATATTATCAACACCGTTTTCAGCACAAATAAAAAACCTATCCCTGTAACAGCTACTGTGAAGAAAAATAACTCTACCCCAGCCAAAACCAACACAATTCCTAAAGACTTCAGAGCCAATGTGATCAAAGAACAGGGAAAAGGAAAATCCCAACGTTGGCATTCACTCTAACTGCCACCTTTACAAACACACCCAAGAAGTGTCACTCAATGCATCATCCCTACAGGAGGGGGATGTAGAGCACCACCACTGAGCAGTCCTGTGTGGTGTACTTGTCTGGTGCCATGGAGGAAATAAATGCTGACAGAAGGAATTCAATCCCATCATCTCAATGCTGTGGCTGGTAAGGCACCAGTGGCCACCAGCCAGCAGGAGCTGGGGTAGGAGACCAATTTAACCACAGGCATGAAAAAAGGAGGAAAAAACCCACCAGTGTTGACAAAAGTGAGAGAAACAGGATTTGGATCTTATCTTTTGTAAAATTAATATGCACTAGCATTGGTAAGAGAATGAGTTTCTCCACAGCGAAATTTGCTGTGTCGGTTAGATGCAGCAGCATGTTAATCCTAGTTCAAGGTGCTGCCTCCTCTGCAAGCCCCCTTGATCAGAGAGTGTTGCAACACAGCAGACTGCAAAGCCCTGGTGTCATGATTCCAATGTCCCAGGCACCTCAGCTTGCTCAAGGGGCTCTGGGCAGCCATGTGCCAGCACCTCCAGAGCCCCCACCCTGGTTTGATGCTCATGATGCTGAGAGGAGTGTCAGGGAGCAAGCCTGCTGGAGAAGGGTGATGGTCAGGAAAGGTGATGATGTCCAGGTGCTCAGGTTGTGAGAATACCTGTGACATGGACATCTCCCTGTGCCACAGACACCTCCTTGTGCCACATGCCAGGAGTAATTCCCTTTAGCCCTGAGCTGGCTTCGAAGGAAGAGGGTGGAAGCTACTTGGGCCTCAAGCCCTCCCACCCACACGGCCCTTGCTGTGCTCCCCTTGCCATCAGATTCCCTGTCCAGGTCAGACTGCATCCAGGTGTCTTCAGCACCTTGGTCCTACTTCTGGCTTCTCATTATATTCTTTCCACTGCTCCATGGAGACTCAGCCTTGTCAGTCCCAGGCTGTCAGGTAAATCACAGCAGCATCTGGAGACCCTCAGGGGACTTTTCTCTGCCAAGGTCCTGCTCCAGCTGCTCTCTGTGCTGCAGCTGAGCTGTTCACAGCCTGCTTTTCTTTAACTCATCTATTTTCATAAATTTCCCAGACCTGTCCTACCTGTTTCAGATCTCTGCTTGGCCTACCTGTGTTTGACAGAACAGGTTCACACCTGCTCATGATACACAGAGAAGGAATCAGTGCTTCCCTCCCCTTCCTACTCCAGAAACAAGGCAGTCACTATGTGTGGCTAGCACAGGTTCTTCCCGTGGGAACATTTTGCTATATTTCATAAACAAGATAAAGTTTGGATGTTTTGCAAACAGTTTCTCCGGATTGAGTGAGTTTGGGCCTGGCCAATTGTGCCTAGGGGGAGGTCTCGGGCTGACCAATCTGGGGCACTTCTGTAAACTCTATATATATGGAATTCAAAACAATAAAGTGCTTTTCTTCTCTCTTCGCTTGTCTGAGAACTTGGGTCAGTCCTCAGCTAGCCGCTCAACAGCGACAACTATGCTGCTGCTCAGCTCTGGCAGCATCAGCACATGGGCCGTTTGCTCAGCGAAGGCTAGCCCTCCAAAAAAGGGGGGTTTCCTTTAGGCTCCTCCCCCATCTCTGACCTTGCAGGAACAGCCAGGAATAACAGGGGGAAATCAGAACGACCTTAATTTCTTGTGTCCAATCTCCCTGTGTAGCCAGTCTATCCCACCAGGAAAGTGAACCAGAGATACCAGAAACAATTCCTGGTGTTTATGATGTCTGCAGGTTCAGCTGAAATATTCTCACTGCTGTCCATGTGGAGCTTCCTGCTCCAGCACAGGGAGCTGGGAGACAACTGCCAAGGGCAGCTCTGCCTCTGTTGCGTTTTGAAAGGAATAAGGTAATGTTTTTACAGTGAGTCTGTCAGAAAATATATCAGGTTAAAAATTTTGTATAACTTTAGTCAAAGGTTTTGTTTGTCTTTACCTCAGGAAAAAGAATTTTAGGTTTCATTCAGGGCATTGTTCTACCAGATGAGATCTGATGGACTCAGCATATCAACAGATTGGGAGTGACCCCAAAGATAACCAGAAGGATAAAGGCTATTAATAGAACATCCACAGGACATGGTGGCTATCACAAACAGCTACCCCAGATGCCGCCTCCAGCAGGGCTGAAGACATCCTGGCCCTGAAGAATGAAAAATCTAATTGACATCAGAGGCAAGGAGATTCGGATCCAATGCGAGACTGAATATCGGGGGTTTGCTCAATTTTGAACCAATGAACACTGACCCAATGCTTGTCTATGTTTTTTTACTGTATAAAATATCTGAGAAATCGGGTAAAAGCTATGTATCCTGGAATGATTCTCTCTGCACACCCGGGCTATGTGTGGATGAGATGATTTCTGTGGCACATCCTGGCCAGAAAAACATCCTGGCCAGGTAATAAAGTAATGCCTTGACATTAAAAATGTTGTTGGAGGGTTTTTCTTTTTTCCACAGATTTGGTGACAAGTCTGCTGGTAAGATATGACTGATACTGAGAGATAGAAGAAACAATGGGAAGGATTTCCTTAGGAATTCCACTGACTGACTTGCCCAAGACTGGGTTAATAAACTACAGGAACAGAGACATAAGAAAAAGAAGAAAGGGGGGATATGTATTAAGGGGTTCTGCATTAGACGTTCCGGGAAGCCTGTACCTCTTGAGTACCTCAGCCAATGGGGAAAGAGAGAGGGAACTGTGGCTGGGAAACTAGGATAAAAGAGGCTGCATGTTCTCGCAATTCGGGAGACCCCATGGGAAATGCCCATGACCTCTCCCTTTATTCATTAATAAAGTCACAGGACTCCTCTGTCTCCTTTTTGAACATAAACCTCTGGAGTTTGTGGATTAATTTTCCTGACACGTCTTCTGCACCAAAGTGCCCTTGACAAGCTGCTTTGACACAGGCTGATGTTTCCACCCTCAGGGTGGTCTGGTGGATGAGGTTATGGAGATTTTGGATATTCTTGGAAAAGACTTTTTGAGGGTTCGTTTGGTTTTTTGTTTTTGTTTTTTTTTAGGGGAGGGTTTATTTTCTCTCACTATATAGTTTATCTTGGGGCCAGCCCAGTCTCTGCTGACAAACAGCAATGTCTTTGGGTTTTTTTAAATATAAACTGATTTAGGGTAAAATAGAAATTATTAATGTAAAAGAACTAGAAGCTAGATAATAGTAATAATAATATTTTTGAACTGATTTAGAGAGCCAGAGATTGGATAATGATTTACTAAGATATGCCTGCTGCAATCTATTTATTATTCACTTAATGAATTTGTGCCTACCTGGTATCGGGGAGGATGGAGAGAAGAGAGCCAAATAATTGAGAGAAACCACCATGTGTAACCGAGCATCCCGCCCTTGTACCCCAGGACCGGTACAAGTTGGTTCTTAGGCTTGGACTTGGACCAAGAACCAAGGGAGCATGCGCAAGGGAACAGGGCGAACAGTTCATTGTGATGAAGTCTATTGATCACGTTGTAATCAATCATTTGGGACCCTTGCCCACAATTAATCTGAGACACTGCGCTTGTGCGAGCATATTTAAATGAACTCTGAACTCATTATAATACGAAGCGGGGATAGGTAATGAATATTTATAGGGGCTTTGTTTAACTTTATGCATATGTAACCTGTAACCTAATATAAACCAAGTGAAGTGCTCCTGACAGTGTGCATGCCTTTGGAGGGGCTACCCCCCATGCACCCCAGCTGGAATAAACACATACCTACTTCATAACTATCTGAGTTGTGGAGTCAATTCCGTGCTTCAAAACAATGTAGCTATTCAGCTCTCCTTCCTTCAAGCTACTGGGAAGTACCAGCTGCCATTCAGACAAGGCCCAGCCCTCCCTTTCTGCTGGCCTGCAGGTATTGGCAATGAATGACACACACGGCTCTGGTGCATCTTGTACAGAAAATCACGCCATGAAAACCCAGTGTCCACAAAGCAGACAGAGGAGTCCTGCAACTTTATTTGAATTGATTTAGGGTAAAATAGAAATTACTAAAGTAAAAGAGCTAGAAGCTGGATAATAGTAATAATAATATTTTTAAACTGATTTAGAGAGCCAGAGATTGGGTAATGATTTACTAAGATATGCCAGCTACAATCCATTTATTATTCTCTTAATGAATTTGTGTCTACCTGGTATCGAGGAGGATGGAGAGAAGAGAGCCAAATAATTGAGAGAAACCACTGAGTGTAACCGAGCATCCCGCCCTTGGACCCCATGACCGGTACGAGTTGGTTCTCAGGCTTGGACTAGGACCAAGGACCAAGGGAGCATGCGCAAGGGAACAGGGTGAAAAGTTCATCGTGATGAAGAGGATGGAGCCTGTCATAATTAATCATTGGGACCCTTGCCCACAATTAATCTGGAGACACTGCGCTTGCGCGGGCATATTTAAATGAACTTTGAACTCATTATAATACGAAGCGGGGGTAGGTATTGAATATGTATAGGGGCTTTGTCTAACTTTATGCATATGTAATCTGTAACCTAATATAAACTTTGTGAAGTGCCGCTGAGGGTGTGCATGTCTTTGGAGGGGCTACCCCCCATGCACCCCAGCTGGAATAAACACATACCTACTTCATAACTATCTGAGTTGTGGAGTCAATTCCGTGCTTCAGAATAAAGCAAGAGAGAGCCCACTGGAACACATGCCCATGGGGTTTTCTTTCTCGGGGTTTTGGAGGGCATAGCACCCTTTTATCCTAAACTCCCGGCCTCATGTTTCCCTCTTCCTTTCCCCACTGGCTGAGGTACTAGGATGGTACAGCTTTCCTGAACCGCCTACCACATATTCCCCCTTGAACCGGTCATTTTACCCCAAAGTTCAGAAACTCAGGCTTGTGTGGACTCATTTGTCTGTTTCAGGAGTCAGGCTGTCTGGGCTCTGTAAGAAACCTGCTGCTTGCATTTAGCAGAGACATTAAGACCCATTTCAAAGACGTTAACACCCATATCCTCCCCCATGGAATTGTTTGTAAAGACATTAGCACACATCTTTCCTATCAATCTGCTGGAGGCTGGTGGCAGGCCATTGTGTCCCACCAACCAGTATTGTCACCTCAATGAAGAGAGGCCACAGCAGCTGCACCAAACCTCACCAGAGCACTGAGGTAAAGAGATGCTGGTGTTGGAGACTGGAACACCTTCCTACGTGACACTGACCATGGATGAGTGCTGATGGGTGCTGATGGGAGCTGATGGGTGCTGATGGGTGATTGTCCCAGTAGATTGAGCCCTGTGCTGGCTTCAGCAGCAGGTAGATGTTCACATATAAATCTTGATGCTGCAGAGGACACGGTGACATTGAGAAAGGAGTGGTCAAATAGATAACCCAAATCTATTTACACTTCAACCATCCTTATTTCTTTGAGCTTTTGCCCCTTCCACCAGCATGGCGCCCGTCGGCTGAAGGCTGGTAACAGTTCTGGCCTTGTGGATTCCCTTAATCTTATCAAGATAAAAGGGGGTAAAAGATTCCTTTCGAAGCCAAGCACAAGAATAATATTAATGACTTACGAGAAATAATTTGTATAACCACGCCTATCCTGGAGAATGTGATGAGTATTCATGAATTTTACCTATAACACTGTGTCTTTGGAGGTACCCAGGTGTGTGTTTGGAGGAGAGAATTCACCTCACACCTGGTGCACCGAATAAAGCAAATACCCACTTCTCTGACTTTGTCTCTGAAGTATCTCCGGGCTCGATTGGGGTGAATCAACATATATATGAGGCTACCTCCTCCTGACCCTGTCCAAGCAGATGCTGTGAACCTCTGCTACCACATTTTCCTATGGGAGAAAAAGGTCTGGTGGGGAACCAGCCACAGGATCAGTGGACTCAGTGCGTGCATGCTGCTGCCTGGCACATGTGCCAGGGTTTGACCCTGACTAAATGCTGACACTCCACCTCTCTCTTGCTACAGAAAAAAAACCACTATAAAAATATACACTAATCTCGTGAGTCAAATGAGATAGGACACTGCTTTGTAGGAGGACGCACAGAAAAAGAGAAAGGGTAAACAGGCTCCATCTTTCAGTTGTAGAAAGTGATTTAATTACTTAACAGAGTTGGAGGATAAATGCAAGGCAAAAATAAACTTTTCGTAACTTATCTTGTTTACTCCCCCTCTCCCTCTTACGAACCTATAGTATTTACCCTCTTTCCTCTTTTATAACCGACAAGCCCGGGTAGGGAGGCAGGGAGTGGGGGTATTTTCTCAATGTACAGAGCAGGTTCATAAATCTATTAATCAGCTCAATTCTTCTACTACAAATACGCTTTATCTCTACTAGTTTCTCTCTTTCTCCAAACAGTTTTTCTGCTCTCACCCCCCACCCTCTTAAGAAGCAGTCTCTCCGCTCACCCCCCCTTCCCTCTTTCCAAACCAGCAACACAGACAGGGGGCAGGTTGAGAGGGGTTCTCTGGTCAGCCCAATCAGAGAGAAGGGTTCTCTGCTTAGCTGTGGGGTCCCTCCCACGAGAGACAGTCCTCTGGGAACTTCTTTGGCGTGGGTCCAATCTCACAAGCAACATCCCGCCCGAATTCTGCTGCTACATGAGTCTCTTTGTCCATAAAGTGCAGACTCTCTCGAGCCAAGGCCACGCTGCTTTCATCCCAGGAGCAAGGCTTTTCTTTCTTTTGCAAGGCCTCCGTAGCTTTAACTCTTTCGAGACTCCAAACTGGATCACAGCTCTCTCCAGGCTTCCATCTGCTCCTCTGGCATGGGCTGTGGGTGGATTTCTGCATCCTTGTGGACTCCATGGGCTGCAAGGGGACCTCCTGCTCCCCCATGGCCTTCACCGTGGCTAGCAGAGAGTTTTCATCTCCAGCACCTGGAGCACCTCCTCCCCCACTTTCTTTACTGACTTTAGTGTCTTCATGTTGTTCTCCCTCACGTATTTTCACCCCCACCTCCTCCTCCTCCAACTACAAAGAAGTGAAAGAAGTGCGTGCCTGCTTTGTTTTGATTTCTAGTTAAATATGTTTTCACAGAGGCGTAACCAGCACCTCCAATTGGCCCAAACTTGGCCAGCAGCATGTCCATCATTTTCAGGGCCATCAGAGATTGGCTCTGCTGGACTTGATGTAAAAACTTCCAGAACTTTCACTCAGAACACACAGGAGCCATCTTTGTGCCACTCCCCACCCCTCAGATGTTAAGATAGGGTTAAAATATTTCTAAAATCAGGATAGTTAAGAATAGGCTTTGGGGAACGAGTAGGTAAGAACTGCTTGTACAGGGTCAGGTTGACATGAATATGAAGATTGCTTAGAAAATATCGGGATTGTTTTAGTTAACTGATGTGGATTCACACCTGCGAAATAAATCAGAAATACTGTGGGAGAAGGGGGGCTTAAAGTCATGCTTGGGGGGAAACAATGGAACAATGATAAGTTGATGATTAACATATGATTACATCACTGTTCTGTAAGGGAAGGTATAAAACTGTATTCACTTCAAATCCATGTTGAAGTCAGATTTGGGTAGATGTTACACCCCGGCTTCCCGAGCTCGAATAAAGGCACCTGCATATAATCATTCAGTGATTATGTGTTTTCCACGCTAACACAGACACGTCCCCAGGCCTATCACAACAGCTTCTTAGGGGTCCAAATTTCTCCTAGATGTTAAAAATACTTTACTGATGTTTTGGGCCAATCAAAACCACCACAACATGGAACAGTTGGCCCTGCCACCAGTCCAGATGTGCTTCATCCAGCAGGTTAATTCCCTGTCAGTGCAGGTCACCACCTGGCATGGTTGGTTGGGGCTTGGTTAAAACCAGGCCAGGTGCTGTGCCAACAATAGTCCAGGTGCCAAGCTCTGGTACTTCCCATCACTGAACAATTAAGTACAACTGGTGTTAACTCTTCTTTCGGCCCAAAGCTAGCAGGGACTTACTTCCAGTGGGGTACAAAAGTGTCAGTCCAGAAATACACCTGTCTCCAGGAGATATCTGGGCAGAGGCTAAAAGTAGTGAGGGTACCATGGTGGTAGAAGTTTCCACTTGGGAAGGGATATCTTGTTTCATCTTCCCAGCTCTTCAATGCCATTGTGTTTTCCATCTTTCTGCTCTGGGACTTCTTGGGGATATGCTCTGTTGGATTTGGTGAGGGTCAGGCGTCTGACATAAAGTGTCTTTTCTCTCCTCCAGACCCCTTTTTCCCCCGAAAGGTCGGCAAGAAGGAAGTCTGGTGAATGCCCAGTGGCTCAGAGGCTGTCACAAGGTCTGGGAGAAGGGAAACTGGTGATCTGTTGAAATAAGCCTTCCAGAGGGTGGTGTGTTGTTTGCTCACCTCAGTCCGCAGAGCAAGAACTGGTACTAGTAGGAAATGGCATCCTGTCTCACCATCTCACTTCTCCTGGGGTCTTAGCACAGCAAGTTGAAATATAGGGTATCATCTGGGGCTTAAATGAAAGTGCAATTGATTCTGCAAAGCAGATTGATAGGGAAGATGTATGCTAATGTCTTTACAAACAATTCCATGGGGGAGGATATGGGTGTTAGTGTCTTTGAAATGGGTCTTAATGTCTCTGCTAAATGCAAGCAGCAGGTTTCTTACAGAGCCCAGACAGCCTGACTCCTGAAACAGACAAATGAGTCCACACAAGCCTGAGTTTCTGAACTTTGGGGTAAAATGACCGGTTCAAGGGGGAATATGTGGTAGGCGGTTCAGGAAAGCTGTACCACCCTAGTACCTCAGCCAGTGGGGAAAGGAAGAGGGAAACATGAGGCCGGGAGTTTAGGATAAAAGGGTGCTATGCCCTCCAAAACCTTGAGAGAGAAAACCCCGTGGGCGTGTGTCCTAGTGAACTCATCCCTTTACTCTGAAAGGAACAAGAGGGAGATGTCTTTACAAACAAACTGAGGCCTGCTGGTAGACAAGGCCAGATACTAATAGGTGAAAGAAGGAATGGGAGGAGCCATAAATTACATAGGAATTCCATTAATTGATGCAGACTGTTACTCACTCAAGGCCATGCTAAATCTCTGGACTTTGAGAAAAAGAACAGAGACACAAAGAAAAAGGGAGGGGGAGGAATGTACATTAGAAGGGGGTCTGTATTAGGCGATTTGGGAAGTCTGTACCTCTCAAGTACCTCAGCCAATGGGGAGAGAGAGAGGGAAATGCGGCCAGGAAATTAGGATAAAAAGGAGGCTGCATCCTCTAACAATTTGAAAGACCCCATAGGACACTGTCCCATCACCCCTTCCTTTGTTCAAATAAAGTTACAGGACTTCTGAGAAAGAAATGGTCAAATAGAAAACCCAAATCTATTTGCACTTCAATCATCCTTCTTTCTTTGAGCTTTTGCCCCCTTCCACCAGCACGGGGGGGAGGGGGAGGGCACCTGTCCAGGGCTGAAGGCTGAACTCTTAATTCAAATTCAAATTGTAGGTAACAACTCTGGCCTGATGGCTTATCAGCTAAGATGTACAAGCATGCATTTGAAACCAGCACAGAAACCGCTGAATCATCCCATGAAGGACCTTTGTCACACAATGGTTACAGAATCTCGGCCATGACTCTCTGGAGGTCTTGAATGTTGTGCGAGCAGAACCAGGAGCAGCCTAAGTAGGCCTTTTAGGCCATCTAGGCCGCAGTAGCAAGACAAATGTAAGTTATGCAGACAGAACAGGAGCCCAAGGACAGACCTTGGAGCTTGTGAGGAAAAGTACCGCGGAAAGTACCGGTGAGAACTTGTAGTTGAAAGGAATGCGGAGTATCCTGAAATAGCAACAGTAGAATGTGAATTGTATCTTTTGTATTTAGCCAATGAAATAGTGCCTAAGCAATTGTAACAATATATAAACCACACTCGCCATAAAATAAACGGAAGCCTGCTTATCACTCATATTGAGTTGGTGGTCTCGCTTCCCCTCGTCGCAGACCTTCACCCTGGAGGGGTCTTTGGGGGTCTCCAAAGACCACCACGACATACAGAGAATGCGTGGTGCACATGCGAATGATATTAATGACTTCCAAGAAATGATTTGTATAACCGCTCCTATCCTGAAGAATGTAATGAATATTCATGAATTTTACCTATAACACTGTGTCTCTGGGGGCACTGAGGTGTGTGTTTGGTGGAAACAATGCCCCCACACCCGGTGCATCAAATAAAGCAAATACCCACTTCTCTGACTTGGTCTCTGAAGCATCTCTGGGCTTGATTGGGGCGAATCACTCCTCTGTCTTCTTTTTGGACATAGACCTCTAGTGTTTGTGGATTAATTTTCCTGATAATTCGAATAAAGTTGCAGAACTCCTCTGTCTCCTTTGTGGACACTGGCTTTTCATAGCGTGATTTTCCAATCAGAATCCATCTAGCAATTGCTCTGTCCTATCACAAACTTCACTCTCCTGCAGCTGATGAAGACAGGAGTGGCCGAGGGCAACAGCAGTCACAGCTGTGCCACAGCCAGAAGCTCCCCAGCCTGTCACTTTTTTCAGGGAATTGATGCCTGTATAATTTGGGTCAGAGATACAAGGTACTTAAATAGCTTGAGTTATAAAATATCAACATGTTATAAATGAAAATGAGTCAATCAAAATTTAGCAGCAAAATTTTTATATAAAGCAGATTACAAAATAGCAATGGTTATATACATTAATTAAAATTCAGAATTTAGACTATAAGGCTAGAGGCAATAAGCAAAACAGCGCTGGGTGTGGCTGGGAGTCTCCACTCCGCTGACAACACACCTTTGGTTTAAACTTCTCCTTTTTATACATTCTTTAGTTTCGTTTCTCTGAAATTCCCACTCCCCCGAGTTCCTGGTTTTTACATCATGCTCTGTCTCCTGCGCTTGTGTTCCGCTGTTGCTGGGGGTCGTAACGGGGATGGTCCTTTGCGCTTGCGTCTTGCTGTTACTAGGGGTTCTTGAAACTACAAAGCAAGCAAAAGCCAGGAAAAAGGTGTGGGGGGGTCAGGCTCAGGTGGGCTAAAAAGCAGTTACAGCACAATTTCTATAACTCAACTACAGAAACTTCATTTTCTAAAAAGTACCAATGCAGTCTGGTATCTTTCCATGCCATATAAGGAAAAACCTGGTTTTGAGTCTCGGTTTATTTCTTATAAGTACGACCCCACTCCTCATAGCAGTCTTTGTTGCTAATTGTTTCTAGGGCTAATTTGAGATGTTTTATTTCTTGACACAAATCATACCTGTATATATTACAAACATAACCTGAATCATAGCTTTTATACCTATATAATCTTAATCATAACTTTCTATATCAATATAACCTGAATCATAGCCTTTTTTACCTATATAACATGAATCATAACTTTTTATAGTAATACAACTTCAATTATAACTTTCTATACAATGTAATGGCTGTTATATGGTTAACTAGTTGCTTAATGCTGAATAGACAAACACCCCACCAGGTGGATAGCTTCAAAGGTGGACAAGCATAGTACTAATGAGAAATTGGCAAATGTAAAGCCAATTAGCCACAGAATACAGTATTTAGACCAGCTAGAACCAGAGAGACCAAGGAACACCATAACTGCGCATACTCCGAAGACAAAGGTTGAAAGGAATAAGGGAGTGTCTTTACAAACAAATGACCGGTAAAGATAAGACCTGAGTCCGCTGGTAAGATAACTTTGATACTGAGAGATAGAAGAAACAATGGGTAGGAATTTCCCTAATTAGATTTACCCAAAACTGTGTTAATAAACTACAGGAACAGAGACACAAGAAGAAGAAGAAAAGGGGAATGTATATTGGGGGTGTCTGTATTTGGGGGGGATGTATATTAATTAGGCTTTCCGGGAAGCCTGTACCTCTCGAGTACCCCATCCAATGGGGAAAGAGAGAGGGAAACTGCGGTCGGGAAACCAGTATAAAAGAGGCTGCGTCATCTATCATTTGAGAGAACCCATGGGAAATGCCCAAGACCTCTTCCTTTATTCATGAATAAAATTACAGGACTCCTCTGTCTCCTTTTTGGACATAAACCTCTGGAGTTTGTGGATTAATTTTCCTGACAAGGTGAAAGCACAACCACCGAATTGGTGAGGCGCGAGCACAGTGCAAAAGAACTATTTATAACCATGAGATCATGGTATGTAAATTAGTTGCGGCATGTATATGATGATGTTATAGTGACATAGTAATACTAAGTGAAATTTACTGTATAAATAAACCACAGCACTTGACAAAGGTGGGTGAGTTAGGTGGAGAAATCCCCCTCACCTCCAATGCTGCAATAAACAAATACCTGCTCTATAGACACCGGTCTATGGGGTTTTATTTCCAGCCTAATTTTTGGGGCATCAGAATGACTGTAAAACCATATTTCTTTAGGGAACATATTGGTGATGTGTGGAAAAGCCAGTGTCCATAAAATAGACAGAGAAGTCCTGCAACTTTATTCAAATAAAGGGAGAGTCCATGGGGCCATACCCCCTGGGATCTCTCTTGAAGTTTCAGAGGGCATAGCACCCTTTTATACTAAACTCTTGGCCACATATTGCCCTCTTCCTTTCCCTGCTGGCTGAGGTACTAGGAAGGTACAGTCTTCCTGAACTGCCTACCAGATATTCAACCCTTAAACATGTACTGACATTTTCCCCCAAAGTTCAGAAGTTCGGGCTGTCTCTGTTTAGCCAATCCACCAGAAGTTCAGACTGTCTGGGTTATACAATAGACTTTGCGTGGACCCATTTCTCCTATTACCCTGAAGTCTAGGAGTTTTACTGTACAGCCAAACTGGATTCTGTGACAAACTTGTTCGGCTTGATGTTGGTGGATGTTAACATGATGTTCCGAGGACATTAACACCCTTTTCTCCTAAAAACCCATCGAATCATTTGTAAAGACATTAGCACACATCCTTCCTATCAGTGGGTACTTATATGTTGAAACAAAACAGCCTCTGCCTCTCTCCTGGTGGGATACCTCACCCTGATGGAGCAGTGTTTGATGTCTCTCTGCTGTCAGTGAGCTGGAGCTGTTTTCTTGCTGAATTTCCTGTTCTACTTGTATGTTTGTGTTTTGTTTGGCCCAAACATCCCTCCCTCCTACTCACTCGGGTTGTCCTGCCTGGTGTAACTGATCAAACCTGCCACTATTTTTATTGCTTTGTAGAAGAAAAGATCTACTCACAGAGTGTCATGGGTTGTAGAACCAGCCCAGGGGATGCTGTGCAGCCGGACAAACCTGTTCAGGTGGATGGGTGGATTTGGGGAGTGGGAGCACATTTGCCAGCAGCAGCATGATTTGCTTTGGCTCTTCTAGGATCCTGTGGGTATGAGATTCCATAGCTCTGAGTTGGGATTCCTTCAAGGCAAGGCAGCAAGTTCTGCAGGAAAACGCAGGGCTGATTTACAACTTGGATCTGACAGGGCCTTTTCTGACGGATATGGGTTGGTCGTAATGTAGGTACCACATGTGTGAAAGGACTTGCACTCAGTCACACACTGGGCAGGAGGGGAATGCAACAACAGGGAGAGATTTCATGTAAAAGGGAGAAGAGTGAGGAGGTTTCAAAACCCCATGGCTCTTCTGAGCAGGAGCTGTGTCAAGTCATAAAATAAGAAACAGAATGTGAAACAGAAGCTTTGACAACTCTCAGGGATTCTTCCTGACCTGATGGTCACACCCAGATAGGGTCCAGCTTCCCTGACTCCAGTCACATGCAGGGAGGTGGCTGTGTCTGACCTGCTGTCTGTCTTCTCGTATCCTCCTACCCAGCTGGACTCTGACTGCAGGCAGGATGGCTTCTGTGAGTAAGGGGCAATCACAGCCTGTGGGCGAGGATTTAACTATGCTCATGAGCACAAAGTTCAAACAAAGTTGTTCTTTGACATTTTAGTTTGATTTATAGTGTCCTCCTGCTCTTCTCAGTTCATGGCTCTTGGTTCCTGCATCATTCATCGTTCCTGCATCATTCATCTTTCCTTCATCTTTCATAATTTCTTTTATTTTTCCCTGTATTTGTCCTTCCGTGATTCAGTGCATTTTTAATTCTTATCCTTCTCATTGGTACTTTATTTCGAAAATGGAGACCTGGATCTGTTAGCAGGTGGCCTGAGTCTGCACCATGTCTGGGGTACAGCCGGGTCTATTCAACTCCTGCTGCATTGAGGAAACACTGAGACCTTGTGATGTGTTTCCACATACATATGTATGTGTAGGATGGGGCACTGAGACTTCCTGGCACAGGTTGCACCAGCACTTGGGGGTCCCATCAGACACACCTCATGCCAGCCACAGAACCATGGCCACTGCAGAGCAGAGGTTTGGCCATGGGGCCCAATTTTCAAGAAGGGCAAGAAGAACCCCAGAAACTCCAGGTCTGTCAGTGTCGCTTCAGTGGCTTGTAAAGTTATGGAGAAGACTATTCTGGGAGGTATTGAAAAACACCTGAAAGATAACTGATCACAAGCCAGCGTGGCTTCATGAGAGGAAATTGCTTATCAAACCTGATTTCCTTTTATGGCAAGGTAGCCCACCTGGTTGATCAAGAAAAGCCAGCTGATGTAATCTTTTTGAATTTCAGTAAAGTTTTGATACTGTCTCTCCTGGTATTCTTCCAGATAGAATGTCTAGCATTCAGCTGGATAAACATATCATGTGATACGTGATAAACGCATATTATAGTATTGGCTTTTCGCAAATATTGAAATGGATGCTGTGTGTATAATGTTAGTTCTTACAGAAGTAGCTTTGTTATAAAGGTATAGTTGTGTAATTACAACTAATGCCTTTATTTTTGTGACTAACAACTTAGACATAGTTGTGAAATAGCTGATATGGTTGTTGTAGAGTACTTGTGGTTAACTTACAGTAAGTGAAGTAACTAAACCACCTGCTTGGTTGGATAACACTTGAGGAATGAGCGTGATGAGGACCTCTGCTACTGACATTTCAACTATCAGCAACTGTCACTTGCTGAAACCACTGAACAGGGGGCCATTGTGGGGGTGACACACGACCCTCAAGACCACAACCAAGAGGACTGCGCATGCTCTAAAAAGGCAGATCAGAGCAGGGACCATGCTAAAAAGTTCCTGGAACATGCAAACTAGTTTGGGGAAATGTTTAAATATGTATAATTGTTTATGAATATGTATTTGACAGATGCAACAGGAAGGGTATGTAAGGAATATTCCCATCGTTAACAGGTGTGCCTCTGGCTAAGGCTAAGCACCCAGTGCTGCAACTTTTGCATTATTGCCTTTGTCCCCTATTGTCCCTTATTAAACTTTTCAAATTCTAACAGGAGAGTGGACTTCGTTTTTCACATGGGTGAGCAACTGGCTCATGGGTTGGGCACAAAGGTGACAGTGACTGGGGTGACATCAGGCTGGCACCGGTCACTAGTGGAGGAGCTCCGCAGGGCTCAATCACTGGCCATGTGCTCTTCAACATCTTTGTTAATGACTTGGACACAGGACTGGAAGGGAAACTGAGCAACTTCGCAGGTGATATAAAACTGGGAGGAGCTGTTGATTCCCTCAAAGTCAGGGGAGGCTCTGCAGGGAGGCCAGACTACCAACCAGATGAAGTTCAACAAGGGAAAATGATAGATTCTGCACCTGGGATTGGGCAACCCTGGATGCAACAGTCTGACTAGGGCATGAGATGCTGGAGAGCAGTGCCACAGGATGGGACCTGGGGGTCCTGGTTGACAGAAAGTTGAATGTGCGTCAGCAGTGCCCTGGAGCCAGGAGAGACATCTGTGTCCTGGGGCCATCAGGCTCAACATGGAAGGCTGGTCAAGGGAGAAGATTGTCCTTCTCTGCTCTGGACTGGGGTGGCTTCACCTCCAGCCCTGAGGGCAGTTTTGGACACCACAATATAAGAAAGATATTAAACTATTAGAGAGCATCCAAAGGAGGGCAACGAAGATGGTGAAGGGCCTGAAGGGAAAGCTGTATGAGAAGTGGTTGAGGACACTTGGTCTGTTCAGCTTGGAGAAAAGGAGACTGAGGGAACACTCATCACAATCTACAATTTCCTCCTGAGGGGAAGAGGAGGGCCAGACACTGATTTCTTCTCTATAGTGACCAGGGACAGGACCTAAGGGAATGGCCTGAACTTGTGTCAGGTTGGATATTAGAAAAAGGTTCTTCCCCCAGAGGGTGGTTGGACACTGAAACAGGCTTCCCAGGGAATTGGTCACAGCACAAAGCCTGACAGAGCTCAAGGAGTGTTTGGACGACACTCTCGGGCACATGGTGTGAACTGGGGATGGTCCTGTACAGGGCCAGGAGTTGGACTCGATGATCTTTGAGAATCCCTTCCAACTCAGACGATTGTGTAATTCCATGGGAGAAGCGCTGCGTTGACAGCAGTTCCTGCAGGGGTGGGGCGAGCAGGGAAGTACCCCCGCGAATCTCTAAGCCAGGAATGTGCCGCAGCACCGGCACCGCGTGCGCCGCGAGCGGCGGGGAGGACCTCCGGGGGCGGGACGGCACCTCTGGTCCCGCCCCGGCCCGGTGCCGCCCTGACTGGTCGCTCCTGGTCCCCTCCTGGTCCCGCCGCGTCCCGCGCCGCTCAGAGCGGGCTCCCCACGCCATGGACCCGCCTGAGGAGGTGCGAGCGCGGCTGGAGCAGTGCGGACAGGCCCATCTGCTGCGGTTCTGGGCCGAGCTGGACACGGCGCAGCGCGGAGCTCTGCTGGCGGCGCTGCCGCCGGGGCTGGGCGAGCACTGCCGGCTGGCGGCGGCTGCCGGGGCCCACCAGCGCGGCCCGCCCGAGCGCCTGGACGGCCGGATGGAGCCGCTCCCTGCCGAGCTGCTGGGCAGCGCCCGCCGCAGCAGCCCCGCCGAGCTGCAGCGCTGGGAGGCGGAAGGTGAGCGGGGCGCAAGGCCGCCTATCCCTTCCGTCCAGGGGCTGCCGGGGTCCGGCGCGGGCGTTCGGGAGCAGTCGCGTTCCGCTGAGTTCCAGCCGGTGCTGTGCCCGGCGAGGCCCTGGGCAGAAGCCACCTCTTGCGGTGGCATCGCGGGACACCGGGCAGTCCGACCCGGCACCGCGTGCTGTCGAGGCCGCTGGCCGACGGTGGGCGACGGGTGGTAGCCGCAGGGACGGGGTCGTCGGGCAAGGAGGGAGAGAGCGGGGTCACGGCTGCACCCGGGCCCTGATCGCCGGCAGCCGGTGTCCTCGGCCCGGGGAACTTCGGGTGAAACACTGAGTTTTCACTCTACGTTGTGAAATGCAGTGGCCGAGGCCCCGCGGCCGTGCCTGGCGGGATCAGAGCTCGACAACGCCGTGACAGGCGGTGATAGCCAGGTGGGGCTCAGTCTCTCCTCCCACGTAACAAGCCATGGGACAAGAGGAAACAGCCTCAAATTGTGTCAGAGGAGATTCAGGTCGAATATTGGGGAAAATTTCTAAACTGAGAGGGTGGTCAGGCATTGGCACAGGCTGCCCCGGGCAGTTGAGTTTTTTAACTTGTAAGTGTTAAAAAAATAAGTGGACATGACACTTACAATACTGTTTAGAGGGCATGGGGGTATTCCGTCAAAATGATTTGCAGTATCTGTAATGAAAAATATGTAATACTAAAAGATTTATAGGGGCTTCAAGAGAGCTGGAGAGGGACTTTGGGCAAGGGCTTGGGTTGACAGAAAAAGTGGGAATAACTTATATAATGATCCAGTTATTAACGTTATTAGAAATGCCTCTGCCTGAATTGAGGTGCAAACGAGACCATATGCCAAAGTCAATAGTATGGATTTTATTTGATAATCAATATAAGAGACAGAGAGAGAGAAAAGAAAGAAATAGAAAATAGATGGGGGGGACAAAAAGAGAGAGGCAGAGACAGAATAAAGAAAGTATCACCATCCGTGGATCCCAACGATGTTCCATTGATCCTCTCCAGCTGATCGTAGTGGTGAAGGTTCCTTGAAAAGCACAGAATCCGATGGGTTAATATGTGTTCTGCTTAGGTGGGAAAACCCATGCACCTCCCTGGGGGTTGGGGTTGCCATTTTCTCTTACAACAGACTCCGGATTTGTTGCATCACATGCAGTCCTGTGGCGCAAGGCTTCAGGAATTACTCTGGGGGGCACTTTGGGGGGTGTCTTTGATGAGTTAGGGCACCCCTTCAGTTGCTTCTCACGTGAATGTCCTGTGGATGTAGCCTTCCCGGGGTTGGGGGTTCCATGGCCAGTTTGCATAAGGGAGCATGGGTTCACTGCCCCTGAGCAGAGGTTATGACACACCGAAACTTCCTCCCCCCACCTCGGTTGAGGGGGCAAATCTGCAAACCTGCTCCCAGAAAATGGGTCTGTGGGCTATGGCCTCCCCCACCCTGAAACAAGCCAGAGATGATTCTTAGCATGGCTGCTGGGTTTGGCTCTCATTCTTTTCCTTGTTTACTTGTTTACTTCTCCCCTGGCCTGAGATAATTGAAGAATGGGTTTCCCTTTATTTAATCTCAGCAGTTTGACTTTCAGTCCAAAGTGCCAGTCAGGCACCATAAGGGGAGGGGTGGGCTTTGGTGGCTTCTTTATACAGTTTTGCTGTAATGAGTAAAACTTTATATCAATGTTTGAGGCATGAACTATTTCAGTCTCTGACAGCTTCACACTGACAGAGGGCAGGGTTAGATTAGATATTAGGAAGAAATTTTTCCCTGAGAAGGTTAGGAGGCCCTGGCATAGCTCATCCTCCCATAAAGGCAGCTACCCAGCTCGGCAGCAATGAAAACCCCCCTCTCCCCCCTTACCCAGGGACTCACAGAGTCATAGAATGGTTTATGTTGCAAGGGGCCTTAAAGACCACCTCATTCCACCCTCTGCCATGGGCAGGGACACGTTCCAGTATCCCAGGCTACTCCAAGCCCTGCCCAACCTGGCCTTGAACACTTCCAGGGATGGGGCAGCCACAGCTTCTCTGGGCAACCTGTGGCCAGGGCTTCCCTAACCTCTCAGGGAAGAATTTCTTCCTGATATCACATCTAACCATGGCCTCTGTCATTGTGAAGCCCTTGGCCCTTTTTCTGTCATTCCAGGCCCTTGTCCAAAGTCCCTCTTCAGATCTCCTGGAGCCCCTCTAGGCACTGGAAGGGGCTCTAAGGTCTCCCTGGAACCTTCTCTTCTTCAGACTGAAAAGCCCAGCTCTCCCAGCCTGGCTTCAGAGCAGGGGGGCTCCAGCCCTCAGAGCATCTCTGTGGCCTCCTCTGGACTTGCTCCACAACTCCATGTCCTTCTTGTGCTGACAACCTCAGAGCTGAAGGCAGCATTGCAGGTGGGGTTTCACCTGAGCTGGGCAGAGAATTCCCCGCTCACATGCTGCCTCCTGTGGGATCAGCCCAGGGCACAGGGGTTTTCTGGGTGCCAGTGCACTTGGTCATGGCATGCTGAGCTTCTCATCCACCTACACCCCCAAGTCCCTCTTGGCAGGGCTGTTTGAGGGTGTCATGGTGGGTAGGAAGGAACCCCTTGAACCCTAGAGGCAGATGGAGCTGGGCCAGGGCTGCACAGTTAAGCTAATAGCTTTATCAAACTGGGTCACTTTTCCCCCAGGCAGCTAGGCTGGTGTGAGGGGTGTGTCTGCCTTGCACCACTGGCCACAGCATGGAAAGGAAGGGAAGGCCAGGCCATCTGTGTGGGCTGTCCTCACTGGTTGCCAGCACTGCCTGCAGCAGCCCAGGTCTACTGTTTGGGATCATGCCACTGTGCCCAAATCACCTGGCCCTGAAGTTTGATGACTTCAGGCCACTTCAGCACTTCAGGTAGCCTGAATTTCTGCCAGAAGGGGTACACAGAGATGTTCTGTTTCCCTTGTTTGTTTTTATGGTCCAGTGTAAGGTTGAAGAAGGATTTTATTTCCTGGAGGAGGGCAATCAGGAGCAAAGACTTGGTTCTGCTGAACCCAGGCATTGCTGCATGTCCCTGCAGATGTGGCCTCGTCCCCAGCATCATCCCTGCATGGCGTTCTCCAGTGGAACTGGTATTGCAGGCACAAGCTTTGTGGGATTGTGGGTCCCTGTGTGAATGCAGCTCTGGAAGGCCTTTTTGGTGAGCTGCTGGTGGTGTTGAGCAGGATGGGAGCAGATGAGCCATCCCGACCTGCTGCCCAGCCTCCCTGAGGCTGCATGGCTGGTACAGCCTGTGACTGTGGGGTCATCATTGCCCTGCGCTGAGCTGCTCTGTGCTCTGTCTGTGGGTATCTGAGCTCCCCACAGCTGTCACCTGCATTGCATCCTCCAAAGACCGAACAACTGAAATTATGTCTCCTCCTTCCCCCTCCCCCTTTTTCTATAATAAAAAATGATGGATAAAAGAACCAGACAACTTAAAACTTGTCTTGGGAACACCTGAGCTATTTTTTAGCAGTTAAAAAACTAATACTGTTGTTATTGTCTCTCAAACGACAAAACTGCCTGATCAGATTTGCTTTCTGATTTTAAACACTGACATTTAACAATCACATTTTCCAGGCAGCCCTAGGGAGGATGGTATAAATCAAACACAGACACAAGCACCTTTGCATTCTGTCAGTGTTTTATTAATGAAATTTAAGCCGTGGTCATGGGCTGAGGTGTAGACCCATTTAATCAGAGAGTTTGATGAGCCATTCTGGTTATCTGACTGCTCTGCAGAATTGAAAAGTTTGGAGTCTTCTTATCTTGCTGACTGCTGTTGTAATGGAACTGATGTGCCTGTTCAGTAAGAGAATTCAGTCTGTTCTTGCAAGACCAGTCTGTTCCTCCTACAAAATCTATTTTTGGTTTTTTTTTACTTTTTATGCAGAATAGGACTGACTGCAGCATTGGTGGGTCTCTCAGCACCCAACACATTTTCTGTTTAGTTGAGCTGTTTGTATTTCAAATGCTGCAGAAAATAAGGTGTATTTTTTTAAGGGCTACATCTTTCCATTTACTCCAGGAATGTGCAGCAAGATGAGTCAGTTCTTAAGAACTTCAATTGTGAATATTGGTAATTTTATGGTTGGGAAGTCAGAGCAGAGCTAGTTACTCAAATTTTTGGGGTTATTTGTTTTCATGGTGACCTAAGATCAGAACCTGGAAAAACTCTCTGAGCTGTAGGGTTGTACCATAAATATTGAGAATGCCATGAATGATAGGAAGCATTCCCCTTTCTGGGTTGTTCATGTGCACCATGTTCATGTGCATGCATCAGCCCTTCTGGAATATGGCCCCGTCAGTCTGCCGGATTGTGGAAAAAGTGACATCATTGATGTTGTCAGTGATACTGCTTTGGGCTTGGGTTTATCCTGCTGAGGTTGAGGTCTCAGTCCTTTCAGTGAGAAGCTCCTCCAGGAGATGGGTCTGAGATGCCAGACCACCTTGGGCAGATCCCCTCCCCTTATCACTGCATGGAAAACTTCTGAGAACTGCTATCTCGTCTGGGGCATCTGCATTTCAGTGGGGTGATGCCAGCTGTGGCACCCGTGAGCTGTGGCTGAGAACTAGAGCCCCTTGATGCTGTGGGACAAACTGGGGACCTCCTTGACTTCCCCAATACAGTGTTCACTCCAGAGTGTCATGTGAACGATGCCTGTGGTCACAATCTGTTCCTCTGCAGAAAACTCTAATTTGGGATCTGTGGAATATGGTCTGTTGCATCAGAACGTGAGTGTGTGTGTTGGTGTGAGCCTGGCAGTGCAGGGGGAAATGCAGCAGGACAAGTGCCTGACTTGTTCCACTGGTGGGTGATTCTCAATTGCACCCCAAAGCAGCACCCCCCATGCTGCAGCAACTGAGACCAGCAAATGCTGAGCTCATACCTCAGGCAACTTTGGTTTAAATCACTATGATATACTTTGGCTCAAGCAGTTTCAGTTCTAGATTATTTTAAATAAAAATAATTTTAAAAAATGTTTTAAATTGCCCATTTCATAGAATCACAGAATGGTTTTGGTTGGAAGGGATGTTAAAGCTCATCTTGTTCTAACTCTCTTGCCATGGGCATGCATTCCACCCACTAGATGAGATTGCTCAGGGTCCTGTCCAGCCTGGCCTTGAACACTTTTAGGGATGGGGCAGAACAGTTTGGAAGTGCTCCACAGGGCAACTTCTTTTGGACTTTTTTTTCCCTCCATAAATTCTTTCTGTGCTGGGCCCAGGTAGGGAAACAGCCACCACCCAAGCCAGGGCACAAGGAGGTTTGGAGCAATGCTCTGTTGCCCCTCCACTCAGATCTTTCTCTTCTCCTGCAATGGTGCCCTGCACTGGAAAACAACTGACCATGCAGGAAAACCATATGATAGGACTGGGGCAAGTACTCATGGTGTTACTAATACCTGAGACCCTCTGGTCTGTGCTTTGAGTCTCATGGACAGCTCAGTGGAGGCACAAAGGAGCCATTTATTGCTTGTGGTTTGTTGCGAAATGTTCGTTGTGAGATGCTGGTTGTCTTATTTGGATCACCATGCAGCTCACCCAGATTCTCCCTGTCTTTTACATTACAAATTTAAACCTATTAAGGCTTCCCCTCCTATCCAAGGACCTCCTGACATTTCAAAATTCCAAGATCTCCACCCATCGGTTTCCCCTTAGGGAGCTCTCCTAATCCCGCTTGTCATATTGAAGATCTCCAGAGGTGGCTTCCTCAGGCCCGGTGACCCCAGAGGCTGCTCTGCCGCAGAACCATGGCTGTGGAACCGGCTCCCTGTGTGCCTGGGCTCCATCAGTGTTTTTGGAAGGGGTGTGTTTAGTCAGAAAGATTTGTGTTACTCCTGTGGTGAGACTGAAACTTGTAAGCATGGGAAGGGGAATTCTGTTCCTGCAATGTCATGGATGACTGAAGTGTGGTTTTGTTGCTGAAAGCTGCAATTCTGAACAGAATTAAAATTGAGCCAGGTTGTTAAAACAGCAATTGGTATTTTTCCTCTATTGTTCATTGAAACAGCCAATTATTTAAAGATTAACATAAACCCAATCATGTTTTTCCTCTAATTCAATTTCTTTGGTCCCCATATCTTTCAGTCCAAATCAGGATTGTTGTAGCCCCAGCTGTGGTTAATGTGGGGTGTTTGCTGAAGGCTGGGGTGCTCCATAGGCTGTCCTTGGCTGCAGGAGCAGTGGCAGCTCAGTGCTGTGCAGTGGCAGAAGGCCCTGATAGCTACTGCAGCAGGGTGGTGGCTTCTGACATGGGCAGGCCTGGTGTTCCTTGCCTGCCTAGAGAAAGGCAAGTGTTCCCTAACGAAAAATTATTCTCACAGTTGTCAGTCATTATTGTGATGCTGGATCAGGAGAAGGCAGGGACCAAAGTCTGAGAGTGAGCCGAGTGTTTATTATGTGCTCTGGTTATTCCCCAGCTTCTGGACTTCCTGGTTAGTCAGGAGCAATGACACTGTTTTTAATTAGATTGCGGAAGTTGTGGCTCCTGTGGGCTTGGCTGTGTTACTACTCCTGACTGCAGCTGTGTTCAGTTTCTGTTGATGAGGGCAGGTTCCAAAATGGCCATGCTTTACTCAAGATCATGAGACCTGGCTTCTTTGGTATGTAGAAATGAAAAGGGACTTCTGGAGGTCTCTAGTCCAACCCCTATTTGGAGCAGAACTGTACACGGCCCAAGGCCAGGTCATCTACAGCTTTACCAAAATAAGCCAGGTCATCTTCTTCCTCTCTGGATGTCTTTTCCAGTGCTGCACCACCTCCCTAGTAAAGACTTAATATCCTAATGTCCAGTTTGAACCTCCTAAGCTGCAGCTCATAGCTGTTGTCTGATGTCTGTTGGTGTACCAATTGCTGCTTTAGGTGAGGAAACTGCTGCATCCAGCAGGTGAAATGAATTTTTTCTTGTGTGTGCAGTGGCATAGTTCTCTCTGAGCTGCCAGCATTGAACTGGAAGCTTCTGGCTGTTGCCTGAGCTCTGCAGAAAGGCTCAGGAGAAGAACATGGGGTGTTGATTGCTTTGGAGGTTCTTATTTTCCCTTGGGCTTCTTTTCCTGTTCAGGCTTACATCAGATCTCACAGAACAAGGTGGCAGTGCTGCTCCTGGCTGGAGGACAAGGAACCCGCCTGGGAGTGAGCTATCCCAAGGGCATGTACAACGTGGGATTGCCCAGTGGCAAGAACTTATATCAGATCCAAGCAGAAAGAATCCGCAAAGTGGAGCAGCTTGCTGGCAAAAGACACCACTGCAAGTGTGCCATCCCCTGGTAGGTGACCCAGAGCCAGACCTGCGGGGCTCTTTGCATTCCAGTCTTGCCCATGCTGGGTGCTGTATAGAAACAGGTCAGGGGGAGCCTTTTGTTGGCAGGATTTGCAATGCTAGTGGCTGGAGGAGGGTGCAGAGGGATGGGAGGTGGCAGGTCCATGTCTACCGACCTGAGGGATTAAGTGCTGCCTTTGCATCACTGACCACACAAGCCAGCGGTACCTTGCTGGCTTTCCAAGCACAGGCTCTGGCAACACTATAAAACAGCACTTTTCAGTGATTGTTTTGGATGCTTCACATGAAATTTCATCCATTTCTGCTTTCTCAGCTTTCTGCATGGAGGACAACCTAGAGCTCACCCTCCAAGCCCCTCTCCCTGCCCTTGTCCATAATCTCTGCCACAGCAAAAAACCTCTTGCTTTGTGTTCAGGCCACCTCCTGCTGTCACTGTTTACAGATGCCGGTTCTGCTGGCTGCTCCTGGCTTTCAAAAGAGATGAGCTCTGGGCAAAGTGCAAAATGTAAATTCCCTATGGGATGTGGTGCATGAGAGGAAGGCACTGCAGATGTGCCTGAAAATGTTTTCTGCTAAGTGTTCTTTGTTCAACTATGAAGACAATGAAGAAATACCCTTATGGAATCAGCGTCTGGTCTGAGGCAGGGTTTCAGCAGTGAAAGAGCCGGTGTCTGAGGGCTTCAGGTTACCACATTGTTTTACAAGTTGGAGGTCAAAGTTGATTAATGCATCTTTTCCTCATGGAAGGTGAGTCCATATTGTGCTTCTTCCTGAAGCCTTTATATACAGGACTTGAATTGCAAAGGCATCATTCCTGGTGCTGCTGGAAGCCAGGATGGATTATTTGCAAGATGCCACATCTGTTTTCAGTTCCCCTCCCGGGGCTGAGGAGGCAGTTGAGGCAGTTTGCTGCTCTAGTACGCCTTAACCCAGGCTGTGCTGTGCTGCAGAGATTTAAATTGGACATGGGAGATTGAAGTCCAGGCTCTCCTGTGCCAGGCGTTGTTTCCTCTGTCATGCTGACAGAGGACCCTGTATTCTTATGCTGATAGTTGCTGAAGAGCTTGACAGATAGATGATGAAGATTGCTTTTAGACCGTAGTGAAGGAGGATAATGGAGGAAGAGACAGAAGCAATGTGGAGCTGAAACAAGAGGAGAAAAAAGAAAAACTTAAGACAAAAACAAACCATGCAGCCAACATACGGAAATACTGGTGTTTGCCTTGGCACTGAAGAGGTGCTGGCAGAGTGAGCTGGTCAGTGTTTCTTTAGACACTTAACATCAGTTTGAAACTAGGATGAATGAGGCTTTTGTCTGTCTTTTGCCTTGTTTTCTAGCTCATCCAGATATCCAGATGTCATTCACATTTAGGGCAAGGCTCTTCTGTTCTGGCTGGAGTTAGGCCAGGGTAGGATCATACCCTGATATGGTTATAGGACCCCATGCAGCCTGACCGTGGGATGAGTTCGGGAGGAGAGCTCTCATGTGCAGTTGCTCACAACAGGATGCTGCAGTGTCTCTCATTTCACACTCCTGGAATTCCTCTTTTTTGTGTTCCGTTTGTAGTTTTGCCTTTCGCTTGTACATTCTTACTCATTGCCTAGCCCCAATTCCTGCCCAGGTACATCATGACGAGTGAGTTCACACTGGGGCCAACAGAGGAGTTTTTTGTACAGCACAAGTACTTCGACTTGGATAGATCCAACGTTGTCATGTTTGAACAGAGGATGCTGCCTGCTGTCACCTTTGATGGGAAGGCCATCTTGGAGGAGAAGGGGAAAATTGCCATGGCTCCAGGTACCTCCTGTTTGCTCTTCCATACTGCAGTACCATCATGTGTGTTGATAGTTGCTATGGGCCATCAGCCAGCCTGGGCACACAGAGCAGGCTTTGGGGGTCAGGGTTAACGCTTCCAGTTAATGTGGAAAAGTTCTGCTAATGTTTCAGGCTGGTAATCAGGAGTGTACCTCTGTTTAGTTCTTGCTGGAGATTTGTCTGCAGCACATGTTGTTTAACCAAGTCTGGGAGTATTGGCAGGATTAGGATCGCTGTGGCTGCAGGCTAGGAAATAGGTTTGTCAGCAGAGCTGTCTGTGAGGTCTCTGGGGTGCTGCCTCCTGTGGTGAAGGTCAGGAGCTCAAGGCTGATAGCTGATACAGGAAATGGGTAAAAAACCAGCAAGAAGATTAATTCTTTTCAAAATTACAGCAATGTCTCACCTTGTAATGTTCTCTTAACCTAGACATGGTAAGAGACTTGGTGAAGGCAGCCCAGCTGGGACTCTGTTGCAGCTGCAAAGTGGTTCTCCCAAGCTGACAGGGGCATCCAAGGAGAACCTGTAAATGGATGATTTGTTAAAAACGTGCATGTGTCTTTTGTGCAGCTGCAGTTCAAACCTTTAAAAAGGCATTGAGAAGTTGTGGGGGAAATATAAACAGAAAATTAGATATATTTTAGTCTTTCTGCAAGAAAGAGAATAAATAAACTTTTGCCCTGCACTGGAGGAGAAATGAACAGGACTGTTCCCACCCTCAGCATAGATTTGCCCTTTAGTATTCTCCCTCGGAGGACCTTACTAGCCTTCATAAAATCTCATAATGCAGCTTAGTGAGGCTGGTCCCCATGGTCCCACTCTGCAGGTGAGGGAGCTGGGGTGAAGAGAGGAACAGGCTCTCCTGAACTGTGTGGCAGAGCTGGAAATAAAATTGCACTGCCTCTTGGCTAGAAAGCACTCTCTGCTCTTCTGTTCAAGAAAGTTTATTCAATACTTCCTGCTTTTGCTCCGTTTAGCTACAAAAAGCCCACCTCAAAGTCACTAATGAGCCAAGGCTTTCTCTTTTCTCTTGCATCGTAGATGGCAATGGTGGCTTATACCGTGCTTTGATGGATAATAAGATCTTGGATGATATGAAGCAGCGTGGAATCCAGTATGTCCATGTATACTGTGTGGACAATATCCTCGTGAAAATGGCAGATCCGGTCTTCATAGGTTTCTGTATTTCCAAAGGGGCAGACTGCGGTGCAAAGGTGAAGCAGTGCTAGCACTGGGCTCGTTTTCCCCAGGGAGTTTGGGTCTAATTATGCTTGGAAGCTGCTGGCTTCAGGGAGCTTACGTGACCTGCGATGTTGAGCCCTTTGCCCATTAGCAGCTCACTCTGAGCAGATTTAGAACTGCTTGCTGCCTGCACTGCATTCCAAATCCCTCCCGTACGATGGAAAATATACTTCAATTAGAGCAGGGACTATAGCTGCACAGGAAAGTGTACACTGGAATTGTTTCCTCTCTATGCTCAGCCCTTACTACGAAGGCACTTGGGCTGTCTAGAAGCCATATTGGACTGGGCTGTGTTTCATAAATGCACCTTTAAGTCTAACCAGAGGCATTTCTTAAGCTCTGCTGTGGAAGGTGGGGAAAGCTAAATCAGCCTGGATTTGGTCAACTGTAAAGCAGCAAGTGACTGAAGAGAAATGTATATTACTTGAGTCATTAGCACTCTTCAGGCAAATGGGGAATTGAAGGCTAATAGCTGCAAACAGCTTTCTTTTAATGCCAGATCCTAGTCCTTGATAAGAAAAGTGTCCCCCAGTATACTAATTGCTTTTAACAGGTTTGTCTTCTGAGAAACTGTCTAAGTAATTGGTTGAGTACTGGCATTTTTGTTGAATTGTTGGGCAGAATGTGCCTCCAGATTGCTTTGTGCCCCGTGCACAGCCCTGAGGGTCAGCAGGCAACAGTCCCGTGGGATTGTGTGTACTTGGGAGTTGGAATAGTCCTGGGATTTTCTTCCTCCTTGTCATAAAACCTGTGTCCTGTGACTGCAGGTAGTGGAGAAGGCCTACCCCACAGAGCCTGTTGGGGTGGTGTGCTGTGTGGATGGGATGTTCCAGGTGGTGGAGTACAGTGAGATCAGCCTGGAGACTGCACAGGAGCAGCGCCCTGATGGGGGACTGATGTTCAGTGCTGGCAACATCTGCAACCACTTCTTCACTGTTGAGTTCCTGGAAATAGTGGCCCAGTAAGTCCCAGCAGACCTTCTAGGTAGCTGAGCAGCCCAGAAATGCCTCCAAGACTGGGTGTTCCTGTTTCCCAGTCTGTAATTTCAGTTATGGTTACCCTCTATGTTGTCTTTCACTTCCTCTCTCTTCCACACGGTTCCAAATACTTGAGACCCCTTTCTGATAGCCCCAGCATTCTCTCGAGGTCCTACTCAAGGAAGAGGTTCCCAGCTTCACTGTAACTAAATCAATTGAGATATCCCAGTGCATGATCTTCCTGGGCCTTCAAGAGTGATCAGCTGTGCAGGCTGCAGCATGGTCAGTGATGCAGCCTCACACTGAGGATTTCCAATGGGAATGTCACCTATGCCAACCCTTGGGACAATAGAGTTTGCAGGAGGGTGAAGTTGCAGGTGGACTCTGCACCTTGGTGTTGGGGAATGTGATGCTGGGCATTCAGTGGGCAGCTGAACAACCTTCCTGAAGAGCTTGAGCCACCCCTTGGGTGAAGGATCTGCTCTGCTCCATTTTCATCCTGATCAGATAATAATTTGGGTTGCTTTCTTTTTTTGTAACTTCTGCCTGCCGTTTCAGCTTGATGCAAAGTTATCCCTCTCCTCTGACTGTCATGTCCCACTGGTACAGGGAGAGCCTGTGGCCAGGCTGCTCTGCTCGAGGAAGTGTTTCCTGGATGTGACTTGAACGTCTTGGGAGGGAGCAACACCCACAGCAGTTGAGAGCTGACCCAGAGCAGTAATAAGTCATCTGCTTCCCACAAGTGTATTGCTTTTTTTCTAAGTGGGCTTGATGTAGATAAAATTGTTTCTTCTTTTGCAGGAAATGGGAGTCACAGCTGAAGCATCATGTAGCTATAAAGAAGGTTCCCTACATTGACAAGGAGGGAAATCTGGTAAAACCGCTAAAACCGAACGGGATAAAGCTGGAGAAGTTTGTGTTTGATGTGTTCCAGTTCTCTAAGTTAGTGGCAGACATAATTTTACTTTTCTCATCTCCTTCTCAATGTTTGTTTGAATGACTGTAAACAAGCCATCCCAGGGAGCACATGGTTTGTGGGTGGCTTGTGAGGACGGTTGTTGGCTCTACACCCAGCTCCAACCCAACAGTAACACTGTAGGATCTAAGGGAAGCTCACAGGGCAGTTAGTGTTTGCGCCAACCCTGCTCCCAGATTGGTCTCCCTGCTGAGGATGTGTTGGCTGCCCTGGCCTCTGCCAGCCTGGGAAAAATAAAATGAAATCAAGTGCAAAGCTAATTAAACCCATACTAGAGTATTCAGACTTTCAAAAAATTGGGTCTTTCAGGATTGTGGCTTCCATGGCAACTGCAGCTCTGGTTACGTTTTTGGGTGCTGTTATGCCAGGGCTCAGCTCGCACCCTTTGTGCTTGGAAAACTATTCACTTAGGCACTGTGGGGCTAAGTTACTGTTGCTGTGGGAACTGTCAGTGTTCACTTTCCAAGCTCTTCAACATAGGTGGAAGTGCTGTGACAAACATAGTCAGGGGTACTTGTGTGTAGGGAATGTGGGATTTTAGCAATTAAGCATAAGTGTTCTTACAAAATCTATTTTCCAAGGTCTCAAATTCAGCAGTGAAGATTCTGTTTTAGGCTTAAATAAATGTCAAAGAGAGACCTCAGGCAAACTGAATTATCTTTGTTTGGGGATAGTATTTTTCTTTTTAGAGGATTTCCTTTAGAATAGACAGCTTAAGGTTTGAACCAGTCTCTGTTTCCTGACACGTATTCTGTAAAGTAGTATCAAACTGAAGATAAAAGCAGGGTGATGGGGATGGTGCTGAGTTCTGAGCTGTGACAGGATGCATTTGCAAGCAGGGGTTCTTTATGCTTTTTTAACAGCTCAAAACCACCTTGGCAGCTGTGCTTCACACATGAAGTGCAGAAATGCACAGATGTTGCTGTGGGGGTTTTTAATTTGCATTCCCATTTCTGGTAAACAGCTGTACTTCACATTCACCTGTGAGGCCTCCTTTATTGCTTGTTTGTCCCTGGGAACTGGCATCCTTAGTTGGTCCTTACCTACAGACTCCTAGGCAGATTGGGCGTTTCTTGGGGCATGGTATGGTGTTCTGCAGTGAGTGCACTGCTCATGCTGTGTCCAAGCTCTGGACAGTGCTGTGCTCTCCGTCCTGCTGTGCTCTGAGCTGTCTTGTCCAGGAACCTCCCTCGCACTGCCTGAAAAGGTTTCTGTGACATCTCTGCAGAGCTGTTGTGTTTTCTCTCCCCTGCGCACAGCTCCGGTGAGCTGGGAGGCTGCTCCCGTTCCCAAAGAGGCTGCTCTATGTTCCCAAAGAGACAAGTCTTCTCGTGTTTTTCCATTTTACAGCCCAGGTAGTCCCTGGCTCTTCAGATGGGTGGTGGGCTTCTCTTGGCTTGACTGCCCCAGGCTGCATACGGTGCTGTTCCCTAAAATATATATGAACCTTTTCCCATGAATGTTGTCGTTGGCTGCATTAGCAGGGCTGATGACTAGCTCTGGTTTTCGTGATCATTGTTTTCTTCACTATGCTGGTAGGAATTTTGTGGCATTTGAAGTTTTGAGAGAAGAGGAGTTCTCGCCACTAAAAAATGCAGACACAGCTGACAAAGATACTCCTACCACTGCTCGGCAAGCCCTCCTGGCCCAGCATTACCGCTGGGCTCTCAAGGCTGGGGCCAGATTTGTGGATGAAAATGGTTGCAGGATACCAGAAAAACTCAGGTATAAACCTCTGTGACCTTCTCTGAAGCTTCTCTGCTGGAAGTGCTCAGCTGTGCCAGCTGGCCAATGGCATGTGCTGGGCTCTCCAAAACTGGGGATTAGTGTAGTCCCAGGGTGGCTCAGCGTGATTTTTGTTCAGCTGATCCTCTCTGGATATGCAGATTGATGTCTATTACAGCTCCTACTCCTCTCTGGGTGCTCCAGGCAGTTAGCACACAGGGCTCTGGGCATTCTCTTTGGCAGATCCCTGCACTTGGGGTAATGAGTTGGCCCCTCCTATAGCATCTTGTTAGACAGGGGCAGCCTTTTCCATCACTCTGGATTTAGCCAACTCAAGGAATTTTAATTTGTAGGCCCTGACAGCTTTTCTGACTGTGCCCCAACAGGATTCTCAGGTGGGCTTAAGGACTGACTTAGAGTGGTTAGAGTGATTACCAATTCGGATACTTCCTGCATCATGTGTAGTGAGAAACTGCTTTTACTCCATGGGGCCATTACTTTATTAACTAATAGTTCAATAAACCCACAAGCTGTTCATTTAACTTGAAAAGTATCTCTATAAAAGTGGTGTTTTGGTTTTGCTGAGTAACATTTGGGACCTGCTAATTCTTTTTTATTTTCACACTTTGTGTTCACATAATGACTGGTGCATATGACTATAACAAATGTCTTATCCTTCTGAATATTCTATTCTGGACAATCTTTTGAAGAAGATGCACGTGGTTTTAAGCATGGCAGGAAGTTAATCCTTTGTTTTCCTTTTTAGTCTCTCAGGAACTGAAAATCCTCCAGCTGTGTGTGAGATTTCTCCGTTAGTGTCTTACTTTGGAGAGGTGAGAATAACTATCTACGGAGGCACTTTTAAGGGTGTGCAGGTATGCATCTAATTTCCTTCTGAACACAGGTGTTTTCTTTAGCCCAGGCTTGCTGAGAAATGGTAAGACCAAGGAAACAGGGACTTGGGCTCTGTGTTACCATAATGTGGTTCCATTATGGTTTACTCTTCAGCAGTTTGTTCACTCTCAGTTTTAGCCATCTGTGAAATGAGATTTGCAACAAGGCTGCAGTTTCATTAAGACTCATGAGCATTTTGAGATCTTAGTGAGAAGTGCAGAATATTCAAATTAGAAAATCCATGGGTTCTGTGCTCATTTGTGCCCATCTCCCACAGTGAGTGAATCCTGACTGAGAAGTGTGATACGTGTGTTGGCTTTAGGGAAGCCATTTCTCAAGTTTGTCGCTGTGAAAAGAATTGATCCTGAGAAACCTGCATTCATTTAGTAGTGAGAATAAGAGCTTCCTTGTGTTGGACGGACAGGGTGAGAAACAGTGGATTGCAGGAGGATGTGTGGGCACTGTTAGATTTCCACCTGTGTTAACTTGCAAGCCAGCTACCTGCACTAGTTGTATTCCTCAACATATGCAGGTGGCAAACTTACTGCAATCAATACGTTGTCAGAACAAAATGAAAACAGGGCAATTTAAGTTGACCTTTCTTTGCTAGGATTATTCTAATGTTAGTGAAGGACACACCTTCCCATGCCTGCTCCCCCTAAGGAGCTTGTTCCTGACATCACATTTTACAGTTCCTTAGTGCCTCTGCTTCTTGAACCCCAGAAACATTTTCTGTCACTGGGGAAACTGTTACTGTTGCCTGTCCTTGACCTTCATCAGTCATTCCTTGAGGACTTAAAATAGTGCATTTACAGCCTAACAATACTGTTCTCAAACCTTCTCAGGGTCTGGAGGTGTACATGAAGAACAAAGACTTCCCTTCTCCCTTTGTACTCGACGAAAACAAAGTGGAAATGCTGGAAAATTCTTGAAGTGGGAAGCCTTTTTCCCTCAGATCCGTGTTTGTCAGATCCACTACAAGAACTGAAAGTACTAAAATGTCAGCTGTGAAGTGCATTATAAAAAAAACCTGCTTTGCAGTGCCTGATTGATGACAAATCCTCGCAGCAGTTGTGATAACACACACATGCGAGCTCCCCAGTTCTGTTTGGTAGCTTTGAAGGCTGTGCCTTTTACCTCAGTCTGTTTTGTGAGTTGGATGTGAGTTGGGTGTGAGTGAGGATGAACACTTTCTGGGTGCTAAGCACATCCTATATTTCTTATTTGCTGTGCCTATGAATATGGAAAAGAGCCAGTCAAGGCCTGATAAATCAACTTTGCATTCAAGAAGATTAAATATCTTCAGTGCCTTGTTAGGTACCTTGTCTGTGTTGGTGTGGTTGTTTTTTTGTTTGGTTTTGTTTCTAAACTGTGTTCACAGCTGCAGTCAGTTTGAGGCCCCATCCTGAAAAGTATGGAAGGACTTGGGGTACTGAGGATTTCTCCCCGGTGGTCAGTTTTTTTCCCTAATCCTGTGCTGATGAGAAGATCCAATTCAGCAATTGCATCCTCTAAGCAGATCATGTGGAGTCTGCTGTACGTAGAGATGTTGCTATGCCTAAGCATTGCTTGAGGCTTGGAGTCCAAAGTAGAACAGACTAGTTTTGTATCTGGGCTCACTTAGTGCCATGCCTCAACTGACTGCTCCTTACAGTTGTAGTGACTTGGGGTTTTTTAATATAAAAAAAGAGAAGACTATTTTCACAATCTTCTGCCCTTCCTGACTATAACAGTTTTCCTTTGCATTTCCTGTTTAATTTATACTGTATCCCTTACATGAGGCTCTCTTGAGGTACCTGAAAGTAGTAAGAGAAGCAAATCCCAGTAGAATTTAATGCTTAACAAACAAACAAACAAAAACAAATAAACAGAAAAACCCCAAAAAACCAAACAAAACCCAACAACAACAACGAAAAACTACCTTACTCTCAGCGTCAACAGAGTACCTAGTAAAACACCAGCCTCTGTCTCTACAGTTTTGGCCCAGGCGATTTTCCAGCACTCGTTCACTCAGGAAATAATTCCTTAGATGCCTTTCTTTTAGATACATTACTAACCATAATGTAAGTGTCAGCTAATTGTTGGAAAACACAGTTTCGCAGCAAAAACTGTGTTAGTTTGAGCAGGCCTGAACATAGCCTCAGCATAGGCAGGCCTCAGTAAAAATCCTAGTAAAGTGTCATGAGAAGCTAAAACCTGGGAACACAGCTGTGTGTTTCTAGGCTGTGAGAAAAATGTTATGAGATAAGATAGGGAGTCAGAAGTGTTATGAGAAAAGAATAAGGGAGTCACCAGGAAAAATCCTGATTATGTGAGAAGACTGCAGATACATGTGTAACTATAATTAGTAACATCTGTAACAGTATATAAGTTTCTCATTTGGTGAAATGGAATGAAGCTTGCCTTATATCTCACATTGAGACTGCCGTGAGTTTCCTCGCGCCATTCGTCAGCTAATGAAGGACACTAATTGTCAGAACATATGTAGCATGTGAACTCAGCCCTGGCCAAGGGGTCCCAGGGTGGTCCTGACCCTCGACCCACCAGTGATTCTTCCTGTTCAGTCTTTGGATGCTGCCCTGGGAAGCTCATTCCTGTCTGATGCAGTACCTGCGCTGAGCATCCTCGAGTTGTTTCAGTCTTGGTGAGGATGTGTCAGGTGAACTCTCTGGTGGCTGGCCTTTGCATCAGAAACATTGCATAATCTTCCCCTAAACATGGTGTTAGGGAAGGTGGTGAGAAAGATGTCTCATCTGAAACGTTATTTCATGCATCAGCTTCTACTGAGGAATTGCTGATGCTGTTTCATTAAACAAATAACTTCCTTGGCTTTCTGTAATTCCTGATGTGAAGCTCTATTCAAAAGAATAAAGAAGGGAATGGGGAAGTATAAAAATTACTTTGAGAGTAAATACAGTTTGTAAGTATGCTCAAGTTTTCCAAAGAAAGCATCTAAATGTCAGTGTCAGAGTTTTTGGTGGTAAAGTGCTTCTGCGTGAACTTGAGTAATGATCCATTCACACATGCAGGCCAGCTAATGACAGTTCTGATTACCTCAGTTGGCACATGCAGCCAGTAAATCACATTTTTAGTATAAATGAAGCATTTGTCCTTGTCACCCAATTCTGTAGTCTTTTTGCACAGTGTTTCTATAACACATTCCTTTCCTGTCAGTCAAGTTTTATATCTGAGAACAAGTTGCATTGTATATTTGTGAGTATTGCTCAGTGATTCTAGCACACACTTGTTTTACACTGCGCTGTGCTATAAAGAAAGATTTCTTTTGCTTTTTCTAAAGTTCTTTCTCTTTTGAAGCTTCAGTTGCCATGCACACAGAACAGAGCTGATGACATGGTTTTCAAGGAGAAGCTAAATTAGAATGCTGAATGCCTTTTCTCTTGGGTTTTTTATTTTCTGTGACTTCACATTTTTAAACTGGAACATAGAAAGAAGTTTGAGCAAACTTTAACAGAAAAAAAATATCTATTCTGTATGTAACAAAGTCTTTGTATGCATTACAAAATGAGAAATAGTACCTGAAACAAAGGGAAGGCCTGTAGTACTCCAGAAACTTCTGGACATCTAAGCATTTTGTACAATAAAGACATTACAGTGATTTCTATGTGTTTGTCTGTGTTTCCTGTGAGAAAAATACACTTGTTGTCTTTGTCCTTATGAATGTCACCCGAGCTGCAGGACAGTGTCACTGGTGGTACATCTGGAGGCTGCAGTGCCCACCCTTCATATTACAGGGGCATATAGGACTGAGCAGAGGGTGATTCTTGAAGGGGGTTGACATTGTGGGATCTATTTTTTCAACAGAAAATAGAATGTTGTGTTCTCGTCTGCAATGCTGTTTATTTTCTCCAAGCTTTTCAGCTTAGTTTATTGAGGGAAGGGAGTTTAATTGCAGGTGGTGGCTGCATTATTTCAAGTCAATTTAAGTAATCTGGTTCTGAGTCAGTCTCTTGCAGCTGGTGTGTAGGCAATGAGCGCTTGCTGGAATGCAACTTTTACTTTGCTTTCCAGTGATGGCCACATTTTAAACAGGGCTCTATATATAGCACAAACAATAGGGAAAGTCAGTAATCCCTCACAAATGGCAGATTACCCTGATTTGGGGGGTTGAGTGCTGAACCCAGCAAATGTCAGGAGCAAATCTTCCTTTCTTACCTCTTTTCCTCTATTTCTCTCTTGACATCCATGTGAAGGCTACTGGGGGTTTAAATGTGTTTTTAAGTTACACGAATCAGTAGTTTCCTGTGATAGGAAAATTAATACTGAAAATGAATGCATGCTTTAGGCATCTTAAAATGTTCCTCTGCTTGTTTAAGTGCTGTTCACATCTACCAGAATTTTTGATTGATTAGTTTTCTTAATCATGAAATGTTCAGAAAACACAAAATTCAGTTTTATCTTGAAATCTAGTGTGAGGTGGATTCCAAATGGAAAGGCTCAAATGATGCCTCCTAACCTGCCACTTAGGCATAGCTGGAGGTGAATTCAGTGCCAGCACTTAGAGCAGCAGTCTTAAAGCAGCTTCTTCAATGCTGCCTTCTTCCCATTGGACTGTGAACCTGAGCTAGAAGTTATTACAAACCCGGTCCTGCTATGGCTCTGAACGTGTACATCACAAAACAATGCTCTTTCCTACTCCAACTGAGTACGTCCCATCTTCTCCCCAGGGAAGAGGCAGGGAACTCTTTTATTACACAGGGACTGACACAGGGCTGGGGGGCTGTGGAGGAGCAGCAGAAAGAAGGTACTGTGTGGGATGAGTGTATCTTGCTGCATACCAAAATTCAGTGCCAGGTCTTATGGAAAGGGTTTATTTACACAACTGGTTAAGTTGCTTTTCACCCACTCACATACATCCTCTCACAGATTCCAGATGTCTGCTCTCCGGCCCGTGTTCCCGCATTGCTTACTGGAAAACTGTGTGTCTGTTTCTCAGTGGCAGGTGCTAACAACATCAGACAACTCTTCCCTCTCCTCTCGGAGGCGGCAGCACTTCGGGGTTTTTCCCTGGCCGTGCTCTCTGCTCCAGGCGGCTGGGAGGAGCCGCAGTGTCCGTGCCTTACCCCACGCGCCGGGGCGCAGTGCCCTGTGCCGGGGCTAAGCCTCACCACAGCGGGCTCCTCCCAGCTCCATAGGAGCATGCAGGCCATCCACTGAGTTGATTTTCCTTATGACCTCCCACATGCATGTTTTCATTTCTAGTTCTTCCGTGCCAACGGTTCTGTCACTGGTCTCTATGTTGTAATCTCACGACATCGAGGAACAACGACAATTCCCATCCCGTCAGCTGCGGTCCTTGCTGGGCAGGGCTTGGCGAGGTGCGCCAGGACAGCGAGAAGCAAAGGCAAAATCAATGCAGCCCCTAGCACCCCCGCCCCCGCCGGAAGGCGGAACCCGTGAAGTGGGCGGGAGGGCTCGGGCCGGGCCCACGCCGAGGGCTGCGGCCTCGCGGCACGTCGGCGAGTGGGCAGCGCGGGCTGTTATCTCCGCGTACCCGCCCGCCGAGAGGGCGCATCCCGACGGGGCTCCCTCAGGGCCGTTGCCTCTACAGCGCCGCCGGGCGCGCTAGGTCCCGCCTCGCCCCGGTGCCACCGAGGGCGGACGCGCCGGCGCCAGAGCGGCACCGGAAGCGGCCGCCGGAAGCGGCCGGTCCGTCCCAGGGGGCGATGGCGGCAGGCGGTCCCTGAGGCGCCACCATGTACTCGGGTGCCGTCGCCGCCGCGGGACCGCCGCGTCGGGACTTCATCTCCGTTACTCTCGGCCCGGAGGAGGCGGTCGGGGTCGGTGGCTACAACAACAGCAAGGCCTGGCGGCGGCGCTCCTGCTGGCGGGTGAGGGTCACGCGGGGAGCTGTGCGATACCGGGGGTATCCCCGGGCTGGGTGCAGGAGACATCTGGTGATGGGGCAGGGCTGTTGGGGCGGACGATCAGGGATGTCCCTGGGCTTGGGTGCAGCTGGACTGTCATGGGGGCCCTGGCTTGGTCCCCCAGTTCCGACTCGGGCAGAGCCCCTGGCTGTGGGCCCTGGGTGCTGGGGCGGCCCCGCGCTGGGCTTTGCTCTCGGAGTGCTCGCGGGGCTGCTCTTCTCGGGTAGGGGTGTGTAGGGCGCGGGCTGGCTGAGGGATCTCCACGTCTTAATTTACACGAACAAAGCTGGGACGGGGGCACATGGTAAAATCCTGCCGTGTGCTGCTGGACAGTTGAGGAGCAGCGGTGCACTCTCTGGACAGGAATAAGGGGAGTGAGATTTGGTCTCTGTGCCTTTGTTCCCTGTGTTAAGGTTTAAGGGGAGAGCCCTGTCTTCTGCCCTAGGAGAGTAAAAGGAACAGTTCTGCTTTCAGTGGGAAGGCTGAGTGTGAGGAGAGGGGTCCTCTGGCAGAGCTCTGGGGAAGTGACCTTATTGTCTGATTGGGGGTAGAGTGGGCAGTCAGCTTCATGTGAGGTGGGAGTCTTGGACTGAAGAGTCTTGTGTGGGAAAGAGTGAGTCAAGGGGACAAGATAACCCTTGTTACAGATAGGAGATGATGTCTAGTCACCTATAGAGGCTTTACAGGTCATCAGATGAAGTGTATGAAGAGGCACACAGTCTCACAGTTCTCTTTTTATTACCAGTGAGGGAAGTATGGGCCTGAGTCATCATCCTTCATTTTATCCTTATTCTCTGTGAGCAAAAAACCAGTAAGGTGGTGGGGAGTGCCCTCATGTGTTCCTTTGCCTCGTTCCTGCTCGTTCCAAGACACCACAATATAGGCTTCTTTTTCCTTCCTACCCTGATGAACCACGGGGCTGCTGGATTTCTAGCATCTTTCTGCAGCAGGGAGAGAGTCATACAGTTTGCCATGCAGGTAGAACTGAAGATGACACAGTGGGACCAGCATCTTGCAGGGTCCACAGAGAAGGGTGTACAGTGTTCCTGTACAGTCAACAATGCAGGAGGAAGGCAGGAAGCTGTGCTGTGGGACTCATAGTGTGAGCACATTGACAGTTCTGCACTGAAACATTCCTGACCTCTGGGTGTTGCTAAGAAGACGAGGACTGTGGGAAGTACTGTGTGGTTTATGGGAAAAGTTGTTCCCAAGTTGGCAATGAAGTTCCCTCTCTGTATGCCAAAACCAGGATTAGTGGATTTCAGGAGGACTGTTGAAAAAGTAGCAGTGACGATTTAGCACTTACTGTTTTAACTCCAACACTCTCTGTAAATGGAGGCTAATAGACATTGGCCTCTTTCAGGTTAATGAACTGCTTGCTGTCAATTTTTCAGTGATTACTGCATATACTTTAATGTTAACAATACATTTTTGCCCAGGACTAAACTTGGAAAGATTGTGGGTTTGTTTTGTCCATTTTTGTGGTGTTTTACTTCATTTTTGCATTGCTGCAGGTTGGTGATTTTTTTTTTTTTTTTTTGGTGCTGCAGGACTTGTTTTGTGTGACAGTTCCCATGCTTGTCAGAGCCAGGATGCTTGACTTCTCTTTCACAGATTCACAGAATATTCTGAGTTGGAAGGGACCCATTCTTCAAGCAAATGGCCCACATTGGGATCAAACCCATGACATGTCCAGTGATGGGTGCTCAGCTTATTTTGAGCCTTTCTCCTTTGCTGCAGTAACATTTTTAGTTTTCCTACTTTTGCATGTGCACTCTGCAGTCCCTCCTAGCCAGGAGGGAAGAGGCTTTTGGCTGATTTCCCAGTTGATATCTGGACAGGTGCTTAGGTCAGCCAGTGGAGGTTGTGATCCAAGTCAGATGTAGTTGAAGCTTTCTAGGAGACTTGGCAGGTTCTGAGTTTCTTGCAGCAAGTGGCTCTTATGTTTTGTGACCTTGTTGTGCCTTGTGCTAGCTGGTTGGATTTCTGTTTTCTCTGTCATCAAAGAAAATAAGCAAAGAATATCTGCAGTTGGAAACAGGATAAAATTAAGATTACCGGGTTTTGTGGGTTTTAATCTGAATGAACTAATAAGGGTTTATTTTTGACTGAATAGGCTCTTAATGTCATGCTAAATGTTATTTCTTTCACTTCTTTTCTCTCCTAAAGAAATGGAAGCAGCTGTCCCGACTCCAGCGGAGTGTCATTCTCTTCCTGTTTGCATTTTTGACAGTGTGTGGAGTCATTTCTTACACAAGCACGGGTGAAGCATGGAAAAGTATGTGTTCTGCACAGCTCAGAATTGCCAGAGGGAGGTGTTAGAGTTATGCGATTGTTGTGGGTCTTATAACCAGTTTTAACTTCTGTTGACAATGACTGGGTGTATTCATTAACATGCAGTTGTGAGATGATTTTATATGATGTTTGAATGATGTAATGCTTAATCAAAAATATTTTTTGTATGCATTTTCTTTGTTTATCTTGACTAGAACAACGTTTTATTCTAGTTGATATCCTGGTTTTGGCCAGGATGGTTAATTTTTTTGAAGTAGCTGGGAGGGGGTGTGGCTAAGGTCTGGATGTTATTTTATACCATGTCAGTCATTGCTGGGCGTGGGAGAGGGGAGAAGGGGACTCTGTGTTGGGAAGGAGTTCCTTCTGGTAGAGAAAACCTGGTGGGGGCAGCCATTCATATTCATGCCTTCGTGTAAATAGTTTCTTTTTCTTATACCTTTTGTTATTAATACTGTTGGTATTACTGTTTGTTTTCTTATCTCATTGCTGTTTCCAGTAAATTGTTCTTATCTCAACCTGCAATCTTTGCCTTTTGTGCCTCTAATTCTCAGCTCCATCCCGATGCAACAGGAGTGGGGAGGGGAAAGCTAGGGCAGAGGGGTGGGGAGTGAAAGAGTGTGGTTTTGGAGAGTCTCAGTGGGGACATGGATTTGGGGAGTATCATTCCTAAACCTCAACACACTTAGTTGACACCTGGTGTGTGGCACAAAGGGTTGAGATAACAACAGATCTGCCCAGAGCCAGCTGGAAACAAATTTGGTCTAAGTATGTGTTGTAATAGGCAGGGAGCCACTGGTCACAATGTTGATTAGTCTGTTCATAGAGTTTTCAGGGTGTGTTACCTAACCCTATGTATGTTTCTGTATGTGCTCCTTGTGGTGCTCTTCAGAGCAAGGAAAGGGATCAGGATTGCTTTGTCACTGTACTGTGTGGTATCAGTTTATGACACGGTAACATCAACAGCAGTTTGGCATGGGTATTCAGTATTGATCTTCTGCCCTTACCCTGGGCTTTACCTTCTGGGTTCCATTAATAGGTGTACCTAATCTGGGGGGTGAACAATGCTTTTCCCTAGCCTTTCATTCCCTTTTCCTCCTTTAGGCCTGCTACAACAGCTTTTGAGAGGTTTGAATTCCCTTTGGAATGTTAAGGAAAGCATGTTCTCGTTGCAAAGTCTGCCAGGTCTCCTCAGTTCACAGTCCACACCATGTTTAAAGACACAAAAGAGATTCTTAGGAGAGTCTTTCAGAGATCTGCCCCAAGGGTTCATAGCATGGAAGGTGGGAGAAAGTAGGCCACCTTTTGAAGGATTATTCTGCTCCAGTGGTTTAGAAGTTCATCCCTGAACAACTACAGGACCTTGATAAAGTGGCAGAATATTTTAAAGGAAAGTGCTGTGACAGTTCCAGAGAGGAGCAAAGGTATGCAGTGTGCTGGGCCCTGCCCTGGCTACTGGCCCTGCCCTCTCATCACTAGACAGCACCCTCAGGGAGAGGAAAAGGAAAGCAGAGCAACAGGCAACAGTGGGTACTCCAACTGCAGCTGAACCAGAGGAACAACCTGTACTGGGAGCAGTTGTCCCTATACAGAAGAAGAAATCTAAGACCATGCCAGTTCAGTTAATGAGGGCTGAAGAGAAAGTAGGGCCCTCAGAACAGGAGGAAGAGGCAGAGCCAGAGGTAATCACCTGATCCCTATCCTTGAGTAATCAAGATAGGCGAAAAAATTACAGCCAGAAATTTCAGCTAACAATTGGGTGAGCCTCTGGTGACCCGGCTGCTCCAATGCTGGGATATCATGGCCCATGATATGAGCCTAGATGGTAGTGAAGCCAAACAACTTGGATCCTTGTCCTGAGACGTGGGCATTGATAAGGGGATTGGAAAGAAACAGAAACTTTCAGCCTCTGGAGGCGACTCCTGTCAAACATGAGGGAAGGGTGATCTATTACTGCACCAATACAAGTGGAACACCATGGAGCAAGGTATCCTGAGAGAATTAGCTGTGCTGAAGGTAGTCTATAAGTATTCAAATGATCAGAAATCCCCTATAAATCCAGATGAAATCCACTGTACACAAGCCATGTGGCCAAAGATCCTACGGAGCATGCCATTGCCATATTCCAGTTCATTGGCAGTGATGTCATGGAAAGACAGATAACAAAGAATGGATAATTTGGTTACCAAACTCCAGCTATATGAAGAAAGTATCTCCTTCCCATTGCACCTTGCCTGTGGAAAGACTTTTCAAGGATCTCTAGCAATGTAAAGAGGACTATCAGCAATTTAAAGAAGTGCCCTATGCCCTGCTGGTACATACCAGTTACTACTATTAGTAGCAAGTGCCCCCCTGCTCAGGAGAGAGTGCACTCCATGAAGTAACCTGTGGTTTTACCTGCATGATCATGAAGAGGACATGGGGAAGTGGGAAAATCTACCTCTGCCCTGGCAGCACAGTTAAGTTGAGAGGAAGAGCAGCCACTGCAGCAAATTCTTCAAGGATAAATGTAGCTCCAGTTTCCAGTGGGCAAGTCCTCAGACAGAGTAGAAGAGCTGTTGTTATTTCCAATCTTCTTGAAGGGACCTCCAGTTCATATTTACAAGAAGTGAGTAATGCGAACTGTGACCAGAACTGGAGGGACCCTGCCTCCAGCCAGGTGGAGGAAAGGGACAGTCAGATCTATTGGACTGTATGAAACCATGGCCTGGCACATCAGACCCACAGGAGTGTAAGGCTCTAGTTGACAATGTACCCTGATGCCATTATATGTAGGGGCAGAATTAATCTCTATATCTGGGATGACAGGGGGATCCCAACAGTTCACTGTTCTGGAAGCTGAAGTGAGCCTGACTGGAAACAAATGGCAAATACACCCCACTGTGACTGGTCCAGAGGCCTTGTATATCCTCGGCATAGATTGCCTCAGTAGAGGGTATTTCAAGGACTAAAAAGAGGTATTGTTGGGCCTTTGGGATAGCTGCTGTGGAGACAGAGGAAGTTAGACAGCTGAATCCCTTCTCTGACCTCTCAGAGGTCCCTTCTGCTGTGAGACTGCTGAGGGTCAAAGAACAACAGGTACCAGTGGTGGCCACAGCAGTGCACCATCGGCACCAGCTGAGGCCGTGTGACCCCTATCCATGATTTGTTGCATGAACTGGAGAGCCCAACAAGGGCTCAACAAGGCTTGCTCACCTGTTAATAGTCCAGTGTGTATTTGCAATGTACAGTGGAGATTGACAGTGGACTGTTGTGTCCTGAATGAAGTCACACCGTTACTGAGTGTGGCTGTGCCAGACATGCTGGAACATATGGAGTCCAAGGCAGCGAAGTGGTGCCACCATCGACATTGCCGATCTGTTTTTCACCATTCCTTTAGCAGCAGAGTGCAGGCCACTGTGTTCACCTGGAGGGGTGTGCAGTATACCTGGAACCGACTGTCCCAAGGGTGGAAGCACAGCCCCACTATTTGTCATGGGCTGATCCAGATTGCACTGGAAAAGGGTGAGACTCCAGAACATTTGCAGTACATTGATGACATCATTGTGTGAGGCAGCACAGCAGAGGAAGTTTTTGACAAAGGGGAGAAGATAATCCAGATCCTCCTGAAGGCCATTTTTTTCATAAAACAAAGTGAGGTCAAGGGAACTGCCCAGGAAATTCAGTTATTAGGACTAAAACGGCAAGAGGGACATTGTCAGATTCCAGTGGACATGGTCAACAAAATAGCAGCTCTGTCCCCACCAAGCAGCAAGAAGGAAACAGGTTTTTCTAGGTGCTGTGGCTATTTGGACGATGCATATTCCAGATCACTGTCAGATTGTAAGCCCTCTCTACCTTGTGACATGGAAGAACAATTTTAAGTTGGGTCCTGAACAACAAGAAGCTTTTTAACAAATTAAACAGGAGATTGTTCATGTAGTAGCCCTTGGACCTGTCAGGACAGAAGATGTGGAAGACATGCTTTGGGGAGAATGGTCCTTCCTGGAGTCTCTGGCAGAAGGTACCTGGAGAGACTTGAGGACAACTTCTGGGGTTCTGGAGTTGGGGATACAAAGGCTCTGAGGCCAGCTACACCCCAGCTGAGAAAGAGATTCTGGCCGCTTATGAAGGTGTTTGAGCTGCCTTGGAAGAAATTTGCACCAACACACAGCTCCTCCTGGCACCTTGCCTGCCAGTGCTGGGCTGGATGTTCAGAGGGAAAGTCTCTTCCACACATCATACCACTAATGCTACGTGGAGCGAGTGGACTGAGCCTATCGCACAGTGAGCTCGAATAGGTGACACCAGTCACCCAGGGAATTCATTGCCAATCATGGAAGTCATCACAAACTGGCCTGAGGTGAAAATTTTGAACTATTGTCAGAAGACAATGGGTGCACTTGGTGGGTAATCAAAAGAGGGATGGGGAAACATGATGTGTTCCTCGAAGAGATGTGATTTTTTGGTGAGAACAGTCTGCAGTGTTGACTTGTATAATATTGGTTGCTGAATGACACTGCCGCTGTGTGCCATAACTGCCAACAGCAAACCAGCCCTCCTGCTCCTGAGGACATCTAGAATGGATAAAACCCACAGTCATGGAGTAAATGAATTCAACAGACATCTTGGAGTGACAGCCTGTGGCTAGCACAGGTCCTTCCCGTGGGAACATTTTGCTATGTTTCATAAACAAGATAAAGTTTGGATGTTTTGCAAACAACTTCTCCGGATTGGGTCAGTTCGGGCTTGGCCAATTGGGCCTAGGGGGAGGTCTCGGGCTGACCAATCTGGGGCACCTCTATAAACTCTATATATATGGAATTCAAAACAATAAAGCTCTCTTCTCTCTTTCCTTGTCTGAGACCTTGGGTCATTCCTCAGCTAGCCGCTCAACAGCGACAACAGCCATTGTCTATGGAAATGATACCTGTGCTTCTCCATATTTATATATGTATATGTATGCGTATATAACTGGAAGGTGTAAGATCTGGGCATGGCATAGATGGTATAGAACAAGGGCCAGACAGTGTCCTGGTTCCAACCAGTACAGGGTTCATATTTTTCAGTAGCAAGGAGGGCCCGTGGCTAAAGCCCAGATGTTATTCTATACCATCTCATGCTGATACAGTGGGCAGGGGTGGGGGAAAAGGGACTCTCTCTGCCGGGGAGTAGGAGTTCCTTCTCCTTGAGAAAACATGGCAGAGTAAGCAGTTATTATTTGTTTAGGGTCACAGACTTTCTGTGTAAATTGTTTGTTTTTATTATACCTTTTGTTATTAATGCTGTTGTTACTGTTTATTTTCTTACATCATTGCTGTCAATTTTCAGTCAATTGTTTTTATCTCAACCTGTGATCTTTGCTTTTTGTACCTCCAATTTTCATCTCCATCCACCCCAGAGGGAGAGGGAGGGGGAGGGAAAACAGGTGAGGTAAAGAGAGTGGCAGTGTGGTTTTTGTGGTTTCAGGGAGCACTGCATTGGGGAGTACCATTCCTAAACTATCACAGTTGATTAAGATTTGGAGACTTTGAATGTGCTTTTTTATTATGTTTGTATGTAGATATGGGTAGCTCAAACCTAGTCAGTAGAATAAGATAATTCTCTCTTGGTTTTGACTGCCTGTCAGTTTAGAAATTCCAAGCATTTGTGTAATACTAGGGCACATTTACCTTTGATATTATCTTACTAATTGTATTGAGAAACTGAAATAGTAGCAATTAAAAAAAACCCTGTTTTTTTAGCAGCCTTCTTTCATACTAGGGAGAGGATTAACACCAAAATACACTTTGTATGTAGCAATTAGTTTCTATTTCTAATGTTTTGTGAATGCAAACACTTTTTGGAGGTGCATCTACTACTTGAATTCAGCAAACTGTTACAAATTTTTAACTGCAACCTTAAATGTTGATTTCTTGTGCTGAGTAGTTTTGTGTGTCTAGGTATAACAAACAAATCATCAGATGATCAGAGAACAGAACAAGAAATTCCTGGATTGAAGCTGGCAAATCCAGCTGTTCTACCAGCACCCCAGAAAGCAGATGCCAACCATGGAGACTACCGTGAGCTTTCACCACAGGTATTGTAAGAAAAAATTAGTTTTCTAATGCTACAAAGAGTTGGTGAAGGCAAATAGTGCTTGGTTCCAGCAGTTGTGGAGAAAGAAGTTAGAACTTGAAATTAAAGTATGCTCTTGGTGGAATGCTCTCTTAGGGAGGGCTTTGGTATAGTATTTCTTGACTTTATCTTTTTTTTTTTACATGTTCTGTATGCTGTTTCTTACTCACTGCTCTTCCCAGGAGTGCTGGGACTTTAAGTCACAGTGACTTCTTACTTGAGGCTTCATTCCTGCTCTGTGCATCACTCTCCAGTATTGTGAGGAGCCTTGAGTCATGATTTATCTGGTAGGTTGAGAAATATCAGTGGAAAGAGCAGATGATAGGAGGTTTTGAAGGGTTATGTTTGTGGGGACTGCCATGGGAAAGGAACATCAGTTTACTCTGTGGATTAGTGAAGTAGAGGAATACTGGTTACTTTGTTGCTCATCATGGATTTACATTACGAATTCAGGGATTTTCAGTTAATGAATACAAAATTTTGTATGAAATATTTTCTTCATCATGCGCAAATGTACCTGTATTACTGTATAGTAATTCTTGGTGTTTACACTGTCATGTAAACTCTTTTTTTGCATTCTTTTTGCTAATTCTCTTAAATTTACTGTGCCTAGTAAAATGGAATCAAATATCTTTACAATCTTTTGTCACTGCCTGTTGTGGCCCCTGCTGCAGCTGTGCAGGAGAAGAGGAATAAAACTGTTAAGCACACATCAGACTCATGAGTTGAGAAAAGGCTGTGGCGGAAGAGACGCACCGAGAAAGGGCAAATACAAGTTGAAAACTTAAAGTTGCAAAGTGATTTATTAACCTAACAGAGTTGGAGGATAAATGAAAAGTAAAATTAAGCTCTTCCACTACCATTCCTTCACTCATCCCCCTCCCTCTTAAGACACCATTTTTCTGCTCACCCCTCTCCTTCCTTCCAACCAACAGCTCGGGTACAGGGCAGGGTATGGGGTTTTTTCTTAGTCCATAAATCCATTCATCACCACAGTTCTTCTACTACAAATACTCTTTCTCTGCTCAAGCCTCTCCCTCTTTCCAACCAACACCATGGGCAGGGGGCAAGGTAAGGGGGTTTTCCTTTGGTCAGTCCATCAGAGAGAGGAGTCCTCTACTTAGCCGTGGGGTCCTTCCCATGAGAGACAGTCGTCTGGGAACTTCTTTGGCGTGGGTCCAATCTCATGGGCAGCATCTCACCCGAATTCTGCTGCAACGTGGGGTTTTTGTCCATAGGATGCAGACTCCTGAGCTGAGGCCAGGCTGCTTCCAATCCCAGGAGCAAGGCCTTTCTCTTCCTCACAAGGCCTTTGCAGTTTTAACTCTTTATATGAGACTCCCACTGGATCACAGCTTCCTCCAGGCATCCACCTGCTCCTCTGGCGTGGGCGCCTCCCCATGAGCTGTGGGTAGATTTCTGCATCCTTGTGAACTCCGTGGGCTGCAGGGGGATCACCCGCTCCCCCCATGGTCTTCACCACAGCTAGCAGAGGGTTTTCAGCTCTGGCACCTGGAGCACTTCCTCCCCCACCTTCTCCACTCACCTTGGTGTCTCCATGTTGTTCTCCTTTCACATATTTTTACCTCCTCCTCCTCCTCTAGCTAAAAAGACGTGTGTGACTACTTAGTTTTGATTTCTTCTTAAATATGTTTTCACAGAGGCGTAACTAGCACCTCTAATTGGCCCAGACTTGGTGATGCCATGTCCATCAGTTTCAGAGCCATCAGAGATTGGCTCTACTGGACTCGGTGAAAAAAATTCCCAAACCTTCCCACATGACACACAGGAACCATCTTTGTGCCCCTCCCTACCCTTTAGACACCTCTTCAGGCCTACTACAATAGCTTTTGAAGGGCTTAAATTTCTCTTAGATGCTAAACATACTTTGCTGATGTCCTGGGCTAAGCAAAACCACCACACTGCCTTGTGTTCAACTAATACCTGGTAGCAGTAGAGGTAGTTTGAAAGTAATGTATCAGTGTAAATTTAAGAACAGCAGGATAATTTTACCAAAAGTTAAAGCAAACAAAACCACAAGGTCTTTAGCATACTTTCCTTTCAGGTCAGAAAATGCCTGCTGCAAAACAAACAAAATAAGATTTATCTGAATTTATATTTTATACTGGAATCCTGTTGATTTATGGTTTGAAATTTTACCATTTCTGCAACTTACCAAGCACTTTTTTTTCTTTTATATTCTCAGAAGCCACCAAAACCACCTCATGTTCGTCGTGGTCCTTCCAATCTTCAGATCAAGGCACCATGGAGAGACACAAGGCTGAAGACTCGACATGATACTGTCAGGGCTGTAGAAGAGCTGGTTGAAGCTGATAAAGTAGAGAAAACAGAGAAATCCATTATCAGGTAGAACCATTTCAGGCAAGGTACAGTGCTTCCCTCCTTGCCCCAGCCAAGATCCATTCAGTGTTGGAGTGAAAATTTTAAGGGCTTTTTGTTGTCTGTGTCTGAGGTTGTTTTCTTTCTTTGCATGGGTTTGTTCTCAGGTCTGGCCTGGTAGCTGCTGATGTTGCTAGGCTGATAGATTTCATTTTGATGAATGTGCAGTTTCTCTGATTTTACTCTTTGCATCACACAGTTGCAGAGGATTTGAAGCCCTGCATGGTTGGCTCTGTATTTCTAACACATTTAGACACTCTCAATGTTCAGAAGGATTCTGGGTGTCCAGAGGTTTCTGCTGTTTGTTGTAATTAATGTTAATGTAACAGTGTCAGTATAATAGTGCTGCCACAAGTGTCTTTGTCCTGGGCCAGGCTTGGAAAGGGATAGCAGTATTCATGCTGGTTGTGTGTTGTTGCCACTAAACACAGAGGGCCCAGGCTGAACAGGCAGAAGCCACGGATGTGTAGGTAGTTTGTGTGTTACATGGTGTAACACCATGTGGTTACTTCTTTCTTACAAGATATTTCATCCCGTGTACAAATCTAGTAGTATCTTTACCAGAGGGTCTGTGCTTCTATGGTTATGGAAGTGTTTTGATTTGGGAATAAGTGAAGGAAAGTAACATGGATATAGAAAAGACTACTAAAAGTTCAGCAGACATTCTTCAGATTTGAAAGACGAGGCTTGGGGGTTTAACGTGTTTGTGTTCTTTTTAGCACTGGCTCCGATGAGCTGATCATAGCATCAAAACTGTGCCTGCCTCAGCATTTTGGCTGTCAGTTTTGTCTGAAAGTGTTTTATTGTTTTGCTTTTGCTTGTGCTGGAACTCATAACCAGGTGGTAACAAGAGAACTTACAAGAGCAGTGAAAACATAGTGGAGACTAGTTACAGATTTAAAGAATGAAAGTAAGAAATTAAATACAGCATTTATCTAAGTCAGAAGATATGTTGACTGTAAACAATATAAATGTTAAAGGTCCTGTACGCCTTATTCCCTTAGGAAACATATAATGAGCTCAAAGGCAACATACTTATATATCATATGGTATGGTCGAGATTGTTTGATCTTGGTATGATCTTGATATGACTTGACTTGAAGTCCATTCTGGAAGGCTTCTCCTTCAGGAGATTCTTCATAAAAACCTGTAAAAACTGGTTTATTCATCCGTGATGGCAGAGAAGGCTTGTGATCCTTTGATAGCAAACTTAGTACTTTGAGCATCTTATCTTTTGTGCTTAATAGTGAGTTTTGGTGATCATCATTTGTGTGGTACTATTCAGCATTAGTAACTGCTGTGGTCATTTCAGAGCCGGTATTATAAATTGCTTGTAATACAGCATTTTCAGGTGTTTGATTTATTTTAAGAAGTCTTTTATTAAATTCCATTGCCAAGGTATTCTATGAAGTTTCAAGAGCTTGTAACGTTCTCAATCCAGTAAAATTTGTCTGCAAAGAAAATTTCTTTCTTTGTACAGAAAATTTATCTAGTAGGCAGCTTAGTTATTTTGATCCTTGATATAAAATCTAACTTCTGTTTTATCAAAGTATTGTGTGTTAAAGGAAATGCAGACATAAGTCCCATTCATTTGCATGACTTTCTTTGACCAAAGTAAGTCTTAACTATGGTCACTTGTATTTGCAGCTGGAGAGGAGCAGTGATAGAACCTGACCAAAGCACTGAACCTCCATCCAGTAAAATAAAGGAACCAGAAAAACCTTCATCTGTGGAAGCTGAAGACCAGAAAGAACCGGGTAAATAGGACAGTTCATGATACTTTTTGTTTGTTTGTTTGCTTTTATGATTGAAGTTGTACAATTTCTCCCCATACCCACTGTTTTATTTACTTATTTTGATTAAAGGAAAAAAAAATCTAAGAGAGATTGCTTACCTAGAACATCCTAGTTTTTCAGTGTCCTTATTTCACTATGACAGTCTTCATGCTTATTAGCCTTCAGAATCTGAGAAGTAATTTTAGAGACTAATCTTCGAAATACAGCCTCTGGGAGGAGGCAGGTATTGCAGGACAGGATAATCTAAAACAGGAGGGCATGAAAGAGACAGCTTCTTTTTCAGCCGTGGCTTTGCTTTTATTCTGCAAATACAGGGAAAGTTACTTCCTCCCTGAACTAAACGGAAATGTTTTTGAGACTCACCAGAAAGCCACAGAAGTTGTTTTTGAAGTTGCTGCGCTTGTGGAACAAAGAACATGTTGTTCCTTTTTCTGGGTTCAGAAAAGAAACCAGGAAGTTCTGGTGTGATACACATGCCATATTTCAATGTGATGTGTCTCCACTTTTGCAAGCTTGATATTTATGGGGTTAGTTATGCTGCTTGGTGTTTCCCACTCTGGAAGTCTTTGTTCATAATTTTCAAAAATTTCGGCTAATGGGCTTGAAATTTTTCATGTTCAATGTGTAACATAAACTCCACTTCATGGCAAATTGCAAGCAAAAATTCAGTAGAACTGTGGAAAAAGACATGGTTTTGCCAAGATGGAAAATGTAAATTTTCTTTCTATTTTGGTATTAAATAGAAAGTTCAATAGAAATAATTTTGTAGACGTGGTTTTTAATTTAACAGAAAGCAGTTAATAAGAGGGGGAAGATGAAGAAAAAATTTTATGTGTTGAATTAGCTGAGGATTTTATTATTAAGCATATGTATTTAGCACCTGAATTACCATGGATCTTAATCTGGTATTTCCTGACTTTCATCTCTTTGAGCTTTAGTGATACTGCAACTGTGCATGTGATTATGTTAATGTTTTATTTGCAGAAGTGACAGTTTTGTTGCTAGGGAGAGATCTCTTTTTCCACTTGGCTGAATTGCTGACTAGAAAGACTGACTGGTTATTCATCAGAGGAAAGGCTGTTCTGAAAAGAATAATGTGAGGGTGGTTCTTCCATTGCACTGATCAGTTTGTTTGGAAGAAACTGTATTTTGAATGGAATGCAGCAAACTGGTGCATGGTATAGTTCCATAAGTGCCCTGCAGAAGTCCTGAATAAGGTGCTGTTTCTCCTTTGCAGTGCCCATAAATGAGCGCCAGCTGGCTGTGATCGAAGCCTTCCGCCATGCCTGGAAAGGGTACAAGGATTTTGCGTGGGGCCATGATGAGCTGAAGCCTTTGTCCAAGTCCTACAGCGAGTGGTTTGGACTTGGGCTTACCTTAATTGATGCCTTGGATACCATGTGGATTTTAGGCTTAAAAGAAGGTAATTTTTTTTCCTCTTCCATTTTTTTCCCTCTAAAATAATTCCTTAATTTCTCTTCAGGCAGTGCATGTTCAGAGTTCTTTGAGGGGAATATTTATTACATGTGGCCTATAAATTTAGCTTTCCTGTGAGGGTAAATACATACATACATATATGCATACATACATGCATACATACATACACACATACCTACATATACACAATGTATATATCTGGTAACATTTGAGGGATGTATTAATAAATTTCCTGGTCTTTGTTTCTGTACTAAGACCCCTGTGATACCTCTGTGCCTTTATACAGCCACTGGAGGCTTTCTGCCCATCAGTCTTGGGTAGTTTGCCTGTATGTTCCTTGCTTGTGTTTTATCACTAATATCAATATTTCATATATGGATTTAAGAAGGCTGTTTCTGTAAAGAATCCATGGGTCAAGAAAGGGAGTGCTCAATACCTCCTTTCTGAATTGTTCTGCTGTCTGTATTTTTGAGAGTTATTCTGGAAATGACCACGTTAGTAAACTTTCAAACAGATTTTAAAAACTAAGGCAAAAAAATTTGCCATTCTGTTGCAAAAAACTTAAATGCCTAATTAGTATTTAAGACTGTTTTTTGTTGTTGGTTGTTTGGATTTGGGTTTTTTTTTTTTTTGGTGGTGCTGAGGGTTTTTTTAGAGGTATTTAAAAATTTCTGGAACTGTATCTATTTAACCATGGTAGATAGCCACCTTTGTAAACTTTTATTAATCATGCAGTTTTTTCCATCAAGATAGGAAGAACAGAGCTGCTAGTGAGGGTACAGTAAATACTCAGTTTTTCATGGTTCTGTCTCTTCTACCTTTGAAGTTTGTATAAAATAATATGTCATGTGTGTGCAGCTCTAGGCCTGAGCAAGCTATCTCGAAGTTTCATCAAGATGTCAGTATGGTGCTCTTTTTTTTCCTAAAAAATTAATTGTGAATTTATTTTAAAATAAATTATTAGTATTAGAGATGTGTTGAAAATGTGTTCTTGGTGAGGGCTTCTTCATATTTTGTATCAGTTATGCCTTAGAAAGCTCCTGGGGTTTCTTCTGAATAACAAATGCTATGTAAATGAAAGTTCTGTTTGAGGCTGCCAGTCTTTTTTATCAGCTGATGAATGCAAAAGCTTCTGTGGTAGAGGACTCTGCCTTTCCTGTTGTACTGCTGACAACACTGACTGGGAGATATTTTGTAATTCTTCTCAATGTGCCCAACATCCTGTATTTGCCCAGCATACAAGACCAGAGGGCACAAAGGCATCCATTTGCTTTAGAGTTTATCTCCTAGGGCATGCCTTCCATTTCTGGCAAACTGGTTGTTCTGCTGCTTCTCACAAGCACAGCAGTTTCTGGAAGCTGTGAGATCTCTGAGATAGCTCAGCTTCCAGTTCTGAAGGCTGAGCTGAGTCATATGCACCATGGAAAGAGACCCTGTGCCAAAGTAGTCATTGAGTGATGCTGCTGCTAAGCTGGTTGATTAATCTAATATGCCTTTTTTTTTTAACAATTAGTAGTGTGATAAACAACCATTTTTGTTTCTAGAGAAAAAAATTGCAACCTCTTGGGATTTTGAGTGTTAGGTGCTGAAGCAGGAAGCAGGCTCCCGAGGACATTGCTAGGCTAAAGCTATAAAAAGATTTCATTTAAACGAGAAGGCTTAGTGGAAGTGTAACTAATTGTCTGACAAGTCAAATGGGTGGATTTAAAAGATTTTAATTTCTGGACTATTTTAATAAGGAATTCCTCTATTTCTTCTTAAACTATTAAGGACTTTCTGTTTTGGTGGATATTTCTGTGTGCATGCATCTGTGGTGTGTGCTGAATAAGAATTAATGGTAATCAAACTTCTTCCAGAATGTGCTCATCATTTTAATTTTCACCTAAAATTATCATCTCTCTAGACAAATATAAGTAATTGTCATGGATATATGGAGTACTCATGTCTCTAGTTGTTGGAACATGCCAAATTCATAACTGAACTACCTTTTATGCTTTGCAGAGTTTGAAGAAGCAAGAAAATGGGTAGCAAATGATTTAGTATTTGATAAAAATGTGGATGTGAACCTATTTGAGAGCACTATCCGTATCCTGGGCGGCTTGCTGAGCACCTACCACCTCTCTGGAGATAGCCTTTTCCTGGAAAAAGCTGTGAGTGACTGGCCTTAAAAATGCAACTTGGTTATGTATTCCATATTGGACGGAGTTGACGGAAGATTCCTCAGAAAGTTGAATGTTGCTGGTTTTTAACAGTCTCATATTTAAAGTGGCGGGAAAGGCATTTGCCATTAAGGTTTGAGGCCTGCACCTCTGTTTGCTCTCTGTACATCCTCAAAGCCATGCTGTGTTTGTCACCTGGTCTTGTACGTCTGCTCTTCTGCTGATGAATGGCTGACCATCATAAAGTTCATGAAACAAGCGAGGAAATAAATGATTGGCAAAGGGTAATAGTTGTCTTTTGTTGCCCTTTCTGTGTGTCTTAACAGCATCAGCCCCCTCATCAAATTAGCTAGATCAACCAGTGACTGCATCACAGGGATTGCAGCCTCAGATGAGGCCTGCAGTGCTAAGGACAAGATGGAAACTGCTCATTACTATGAATAAGTTCATGACTTTTAAAATTTCTTTAATTGCTTGCATCATCTAAAACTAAGCTGCTGTTCTATCTTTTTCTGTCAGCTTTGTGAAGAAAATCTAATAGCATGTGCATGTGTATATATTTAATTTTGTTTTGTTTGTTGTTTTGTCCTGTGCTCCTGGGTTTTCTTTAGAAAGACATTGGAAACAGGCTTATGCCAGCATTCAAGACACCCTCCAAGATACCATATTCTGATGTCAACATTGGTCGGGGCACTGCACATCCCCCTCGCTGGACATCTGACAGCACTGTGGCAGAGGTGACCAGCATTCAGTTGGAGTTTAGGGAACTCTCTCGTCTGACTGGAGATGAGAAATTCCAGGTATGGAAGAATCAGTTGATCTCTTTTTCCATCTCTGTACAGCTGCACCACGGCGTCTCCATCAATACTCATGGTCTCTGAAGTCTGTAAGTTATGATAAATAAGAAGGAAGAAAAGAAACAAAATATTCTGATTATTTTATTGAATACCAAAAGTAGTAGTGGAGATAAGTAATTCCTTTTCTTCCTCAGAAACAGCTTTTAACTAAAAAAAAAAATTCTGAGTATGGTTTTTCGATACCATTATATATATGCAAAGGACAAAACTGAAGTGTTGCCATCCAAGGAACTAAAATGTCACTCAGTAGAAAAGAGTCTGAGAGCAGGTCACCATATAGGGAAAATTTAGTTGAAATAAAAATAATTTCAGAGAAAATAGTATTTTCCACTTTTCTTTTTGTTTGCTGATGTTACTGTTTTGAACTGTACCCACAGGTCAGTGGTGAAGAATGCAGTTCTTTAAAGAACCTTAGCTATTGCTAAATAGATTAATGTAGTTGTTACTTTAGCTGGACTTCTGTTTAGGAAATGAGAATAAATCTGAGTGCTGTGATACTGGCTTTTGAGTGGGCTTGCCTTCTAGGAAAGAAAACAGTTATAATTGCTTCAGAGTACTTGAACATACCCAGAACATCATATTTTGAGAGTCCAAAAGTTGGAAATCTTGAATTTAATATATTGCTGGAGCTGAACTTGATGTCCCTGATGCTAATTTGAGAAAGCAAAGCTGGAGATTTGTTACTGAACTATAGTGACTACACACAGTTCTGTACCTCATGTATACCTATAATTTATGTTTGCCATGTTCTTTCTTGTAGAAAGCTGTAGATGAGGTGATGAAGCATGTTCACACCCTCTCAGGGAAAAACGATGGCCTCGTGCCTATGTTCATAAACACCAACAGCGGGCAGTTCACCCACCTGGGGGTTTACACTCTGGGAGCCAGAGCTGACAGCTATTACGAGTATCTGCTGAAGCAGTGGATTCAGGGTGGAAGGAAAGAGAATGAGTAAGTTCTTTACACTTCTCATATTGGAGTACAAATTAGGTGAGCTGTAAAACTCTCTGTTGTTGTTTGCTGCTTAAAGAAAAATAATGCATGTGCTCAAGAGCCAGCTGAACATATCACTGTTTTTAAAAGCAAGCTAAGCAGAAAGAGGGACCTGTGGTAACTTGATGAAAGAACAGGAGGAGAGTTAGCCTTAGTCTCAAAACTCCTTCTCCACAGAAACCTTTTCTTTCTCTTGTCATCAAAATGAGGAGTATCACAGGCAGGAGATAAGAATTAATTCTTTGCAGTAGATATTGAACATAATTAGATACTTCTGAAATACTGCTGGCAATTCCTTTCAACAGCAATGTCTGTGTTTGCTCTGGGTTTGTTAGTGAAAGGTGAAAGGAGACAGAAGTTTGATGTTTGTGTAATCTTCTCTTTAATTCAAGATTCCCAAACTGGTTATGGTTGGAAGGGATCTTAAAGAGCATGCTGTCCCATCCATGCCAGGCGCAGGGACACCTTCCACTACCCCAGGTTGCTCCAAGCCCTGTCCAGTCTGGCCTTGGGCAGCCTTCAGGGATGGGGCAGCCACAGCTTCTCTGGACAGCTTGTGCCAGGGCCTCCCCACCCTCACAGGGAAGAAATTCTTCCTAATATCAATCTACTTACTTTCTATCACTACATGCCCTTCTAAAAAGTCTCTCTTCAAGTCTCATATGTTTGTTTTATCTGTACTGCATTAGTGGAAGAGTGTTTGCAAGGGGGAATTAAAGATGTTGGAAAAGAAGCTTTCCTTCAAGACAAGTCTGCATATAAGCAAATTATGTTAGACTTGTTAATTTCAAGGAGTTTAATGCAGACAGAGCAAAAATATGCCTCTTGAAGGCATTTCTGTGTATCAGAGCAGATGCCTTCCTACAAGCAGAGCCTTCATCACTGCTGTTTCCAAGTCTTACCTCACTGTAAATGGAGAACAAGTGTCTTTGGGACCTCAAAGGCATTTTGTGAGCCTCACAATGGTATTAATTAACAGGTTGCTTTCCATATTGAAAGTGCATGAAAACAAGGAAAAATAGAATACTGTGAAACAGTGTTTCACAATGAGAGAAGTCAATTGGAAAAGATTGCTCAAACTCTTTGAATCTCCATCTTTGGATGGAGTACTAAAAAATTGATTGGATAACCACTCAGACAACCTGATGTAATGCAGTGTGCCTCAGAGCAGAGGGCTGAAGTAGAGACCCCCCAGAAGTCCTTCCCAGCCTAGATTTGCTGTGATTTCAATTATTCTGCTTCTAAGGATTTTTGAAATAAAATCTGGGTATTGCCTAGAAACAGTTGCAGGTGTTTTCTTTAATATTTGGATAAGTGTTAAAGTATTATTTACTTTTCAAGTGAATACCCAGTATTGCTACATGGTAGGGACAACCAGTTAATGTCATGTTGACGGTTACTGAGGGTTTCTTTAAGTTTTCATATTTAGTTAAATATTATTCTTTAGACTGAAGTAACAGTTGCCTAAAAGGTTGTGCTGAACACCAGCTATGATCAAATATGTTCTGACTGTGTGCATGTGAGCCAACTGGGAATGATTTTTTTCACAGGCTGTTGGAAGACTATATGAGAGCCATAGAAGGAGTGAAAAAGCATCTTCTTCAGAGATCAGAACCCAAGAAGCTTACTTTTGTAGGAGAGCTTGCTCATGGCCATTTCAGTGCCAAGATGGTAAGAAATACAACTGCAAAAGAAAACAGAAAAACCATTACAAAATTTAAATAAAACCCAACACAGAGACAGGCAAATGCAAAGTCTTTCCCTCTCCAAAGAAAAAAAACCAAAACGCCCAAACCACCAAAAATCCAAACCCCAGGACTATATATACATACACATCTGTCTGGTGTGATGGCAGTAATGAGTAACTGCTTTGTAGATACTAACCACATGTGCAAATCAGGGGCCTTCTCTATGAGTTACTGTAGTAACTCATAGAGTTCCTTCAAGACTAACATTTTGGTGCTGGAATTAAATTTTCTTTCTCTTTTTTTCTTTTATTCTGCTTTGGTCATTAAATTCCAGTGTCTGAAATTGTTGAGACAATATCTATTTTATGTATTGTTCATTTTCCATAATTCAAAAATATATGTAGACACTTGCACACCTGTGTTTTCAGATTTGCCTTCAAAAGAAGCATGTGATCTAGTATCACATTATGGGGTTAAAAAAAAATCTAATCATTCTGGAGGTTTCTGTCCATTCATGAAATCTTTTTATTTTCCTACCTGGAGGATTCTTGAGTAAAACAGTATGCTGTTTGCTGTAGGGAAAATTAATTGATCTTAGCCCTCTAGTCCTAATTTGTACATTTTAAGATCTTTCAGTTAAAAACCTCATGCAAGTGCAGGTATTGTATGTGTGTGTGGCTTGTCTTTCAGACAAGTGATGTATGTGTGTACTGATGTAGTATTTTTAAGGTAAGGAACTAGAATTTTCAGTTCTAGTTTTCAGCATGTGCTTCTTGGATCTAAATTTACCAAAAGCATTCCAGACCTGCTCTGAGTAAGACCAGAATCTGGATTTTGGGTAGAGCAGGCTGCCCCATCCCAAGATAGGACAGAATTGAATTGAGACAGATAGATTTGGCTTAGGTGTCTGTATATATCAGAACACTGTCTTCTATTTCAGGGAGTAAAAATTTTGGTTTTAATCCATTATTATTGGGTGAAAGGCTGGACAGGTCTCTTATCCTGGCCAGTTGGAAAAGTGGAGGATGTTTGGCTCCTATGTCTGTGTTGACCTTTATAACCATCAGTTTTCCTTAAGGACTGGACAAAGCTTTTAAACATCTATACAATGGCATCAAAGTGGTTTAACTACATTTTTGGGCGATGAGACCTGAGCTTTGGTTATGAATGTTGAGAATCATTTGAAATCCCTTATGTGACATTAATCTGCAGTTCTTACTTCCTTACATCAGTAGTAGACTAGTCCCAGAACGAGGACAACGAAGCCTTTGGATGGTTCTATTGACCCCTTGCATGAGCTGATATGAAGTGTATGCTTCTGATAAACCAAAAGACACTCTCCTTCCTTTCACCATGACCTGAGACCTTTTTTTCAGAAACTTTTCATAAAAGCACATTCTTGTACCTTTTTGAAATTAATGATTTCTCTAATAATGCTGCCTGCCTCATGCTGCATTAGATCAGATTGTTAAAAAGTTATCCTTAAGTTGTTGGCAACAAAAATGTGTTTTGGAGAGAAAGAATTAAAAAATCAAAGGTGCACTCATGCACAGTCCCCTTCTCCCCCCACCATTTGATGTGTAACTTCTCCTCATTAAGAGTTGTCTTGTCTTGCAGGATCACTTGGTTTGCTTCTTGCCGGGTACTTTAGCACTGGGAGCCCACAATGGACTGGCAGCTGATCACATGAAATTGGCTGAAACACTTATAGAAACCTGCTACCAGATGTATGCTCAAGTAGAGACAGGCCTGAGCCCAGAGATTGTACACTTCAATCTCCATGCACAGAAGGGCCACAAGGATGTGGAAATCAAGGTGAGCAGATAGCTGGCCTGAACTCCAATTCCATGATTTCTCTGTAGCTCTATTCTGCTATTGAACTCCTGGCCAGATATTAGGGATGGGGTTTGTTGTGGACCAAGTAATCCTTTCACTGCGTTGCCTTCTAGCTGTACTCTAGGCTTTGGTTTTAGTTACCCCAGTAGTATATTTAAAAGGTGACATGCATAGCAAACTCTTGGGAGCAGATGGAGATGGGAATAAGTATTTTTCTCCCTGCATGTGTCCTTGAGGAAATTCCCTGTCTGAAATACTCTTGCCATTTTTTCTCTTGCAGCCTGCAGACAGGCACAACTTACTGCGACCAGAAACTGTGGAAAGCCTTTTTTATATGTACAGATTCACTGGTGATAAGAAGTACCAAGATTGGGGCTGGGAAATATTGCAGAATTTCAACAGGTACACCCGGGTAAGGCCATCTTATAGTGACCTTGTTCTGTCAGGACTGTATTTGCTACTTGCCTTCTAACACCAACTTTGAAAACATGCTATGTTTCAAGATTCATCAGATAACTGTGGAGGAATCTGTAAATATATACAGAAAATAATTTTCTTATAGATTGAGATACACTGCTTAGTCCATATAGTGAAAGAACCTATTTTACATTGATGAAAAAGTGAACTGCAGAAGCTGTAGGCAAGACTGCCAAAGTGTTAGAATCTCTAGTTTTTAAGACTTTGGAAACTGAGAAGAACATGGCTGGATTGAAAGAACTCTTCAATTAAAGTGTCCAAAGAAAAAAAATTAGCACAAAATGGCATTAATGGTTTGATAAAAGGTTTTTCTATTCATTCTGACTACAGTGTTTGTGGAAATGTCACTGATACACTGTGAAAGTGTGGCACCAAATACCAGTGGTCTGTTCTTAAGAGAAATGGGTACAGGGCTTGGGCCAGCTCTAATGTAGAAATCACTGGTTCCTTTCTGTATATTTGTCCAGGAACTTCAAAGGGATGTTCTTTGTGATACTTCTCTACCCTAAGTACAAATGGATATTTTGCTTCATTTTATTGATGTTGTTTCTTTTAAAATGCAATAAGATTTTTTTTTCATTACTGAAGCTTTATATGTAAATGAAAACCAAGTATGAAATGAAAAACGTGATGATCTGTTTCTTAAGACTTACCTTCTCCAAGAGCATCTGGATGTTACGAAGTAAAAAATTATTTTAGGTTATGTAAAGGTAATTTTTTTTTCTTTTTTGCACAGGTTCCTACAGGTGGTTATACTTCCATTAACAACGTTCAGAATCCCAGTAATCCAGAGCCACGGGATAAAATGGAGAGCTTCTTCCTTGGGGAAACACTCAAATACATGTTCCTGCTGTTTTCAGATGACATAGACTTAATCAACCTTGACAAATACGTCTTTAATACAGAGGCTCATCCACTCCCTATCTGGGTGCCGGCATAGGCTCTACATCAGTGGATCTTCCAATGGTGGCATTTTTATCTTCAAGTCACTTTACTTTTCAGGGTTTGAGGAGAGATGCTATAATGCACCTTTTTTGGCTTCAAACAACAAACAAAAGCTTGGGAAAAGCATCTCTGGTTTGAAGAAATCATGTCAGTCTTAAATCTTATCCCTGGTTCTGGGATAGGCAAAGCTGTGCCATATGAAGCTGGGTTTCCCGGGTACTAATGATGAGGTTCAGAGGGTAATTGTAGTGTGGACCATGACATTCCTGGGGCTCTGGTGACCCCAAACTCACTTATGTCAGTGTTACTAAATGCTCATAAACTACTGGGAATGCAGCAAATTGCCTTAGGGCACAGGGTTGTTCCTGGAAAGCAGGAATAAGCCTACAGTTTTCTGGTTTATTCTGGATTCACTGAAACACTGGATTACAGAGCCATTCCTTTGTCAGACTGTGACAGTGGTTCAGGTGGAAAGTGGAATAAAGAAAGAGCTGTAGTGCTGTCCAAGGTAGAAGCTGTCAGTATTGCTGCTGGTACTCTGATCTCATTCCAAACTCCTGAGCTATTCTGCATCACCTTAGGAGAAGGAAGAGGCAGCAGAGTATCTGTTGTATAGTGTCTTAGTTTTGTAGAGCACTTTGAAAAGTCTGTTCAAGCTGTGGCTGAAATGAATGGTGGAAGAGAATTTGCTGCTGGTTTGGCTCAAAGTGATATATAATTTTGTAGAGGTATTGCAGTTTTTAAATTTATCTGCAGGAATGCAGAAGATAATGTGAAATGCAAGTAAAACTACATGTGCATTTTAAGTCTTATTTGGATCAGTTAGACTCAGGTATTCTGACTGTAAGCTGCTTTCTGAATTTGGGCACTGGGAAAGCTTGTGAACATATTTGGTATCAGCCTCCTTCCGTCCCTTCCTGTTCAGATATCACATCATGGGTGTTTGTTGACTCAAAACGAGCTTACAACAGTACAGCACAGTTAATGGTAATCATAATTTCTTGGACTGTGGATAAATTTTCAATTATTTTTTTCCTTAGGAGTATATTGGGTATTTTTAGTAGTAGTGTTAGAAGCAGACAGTGTAAAGGTATTACAGCAATTCTAGGCCCCTGTAGAGTTGGAGAAATTAATTTCAGTTACTTGAAGACAAAGTAGACCCAGTTTTTTTAGAATCTTTCAGGAGCCCTAGGATCTTTCATTTTTAAATGTGCACACTTACAGATTTTAAGCCATGAATTTGGAAATGAGCTTGCTAGAGGGCTTTTCCTTTTGAATTTGGACTTGGGCAGTCCTGTATTAACAGGTAAGATCTCAGAAATGTGATCGTTCATATTTCTGGAAGAGATTGGTCTCACTGAAATAACTCCTTCCCCCATGGCAGTGGGTGTGATGGGCAGGGCCAGGAGGTGCAGTCCCCACTAAATCCAGGGGTCCAGGACTGTTAATGGAGCTGATTGAATTTGACTGTAATGGTTCATTTTCCAGTGGCTATGGGAGGTATTTTATAGTAATTGTAACTATTGATTTGTAAAGTAAGATGCATCTTTATTTGTTTTATGCTGATCCATTCTGTGTGCTGGAGTTACAAATTACTGTTGGGACCACTATTTAAGTCTTTTAGATAATACTTATCATTCCATGTACTAATGCAAATGGAGGAATTTTACAAATTATTTAAATGCACAATTTTCTGTCATCAGAGGGACCCTGGCAGGACATGACTAGTCAGCGCAGAATGTTAGTGTTCCTCCCATTCACATGCCAGCAGTAATTCTGGCAATCACCTACAACTGTGGTGGAATCCAGTCATTATGGCCTTTGGCTGCACAACTGATTTGCTGCCAAGGCTTCTGTTTTCTTTGGCACAACAGCAAATGAGTAAAGTGCTGGTAAAATGTGGGAGCAAACACCTTCAGTATTTTTGTTCATAAAGCAGGTTTGTGCTGCTGAGGAGCTGAGCTTTGGCTAAAAACAAAAGGCTTAAATTTATAGATTAAAGAAAAAAATATATTCAGTGATACTACCCAGGCCCTGCTGACCTGTGTTACTTTGGCCCTGTGCATTTGAACAAAGCTGATTTTGAACCTTTAATTATGACTGTGCTATGGATTGTAAAACTTCAGGGTTCAGTGTTTCACCCAGAGAGCTGCCCAACTGAGGCAAGAGAGATTTCTTAGAAAATGGAATACATATACATGGTTACCAAAAATTTTCTGGTTTTGAAGTCATACACAAGTCTTAATGTAATCGATTTTTCAAGTGGGACTGTGGGGGTCTGTGTGCTTTCTTTTTTCCTTACGATTGGCTTGAGAGTAATAATTAATTTCCTAATGAGTTAAAGGAGAGAAGAATAAACTGTCACTTTCCCAAACATATCTTGTCTTTTAGCTGAACCTGTTGGTCCAACTGATTCCTATCTAGTTCTTCTTGAGACATGCAATTTCCTCAAAATGTGGCTTTACTGTCCTTAGCCTTTGAACCTGAGGTTCAGATTGTTTAGCGCTTGCTCCCTTTGAGAACAAATGCTTTTTTCAGACCCCTATATCATGTGTGAAATGGCACAAACTAAATTATCTCAAGAAAGCTCCTCTGTTCTTCCTGTTCTTCTGCAGAGGTCATTTTAATTGCTTATTTATTTTTACTTCCTAAACAAATTGTTGGGTCAGATCAGTCTCTGAGCTCCACAGCCTATTTCTGTTCCATTTCTGTTCCCCCAGCACAACAGAAGCTCAAAGTTTCCCTTTGTGGTTCTTTGTTTCAAAGCCTGAACTGCTGGGCCCATAACCCACTTTGGTGTTTCTGCATACTGGGACACTCCTGGTTTAAGTGGCATATTGTGGGAAGGCCACCACTGAGCTATGGAAATAGCTTTTCCATAATGGAAAAGTGTTGGGAATGGAAAGTGGAATGGCTTTCACTGAGAAGCAGAGCCGGGGACAGGCAGAGCCACAGAGAACTGCAGGGTTGTAGGACTTGGGAGTCTCACACTTGGGACTTGGGGCCACAGCTTGGGAAAAAATACTGACCTGTTTGCTCAAAGAAAATTTAGCAGATGGATGGGGCACAGTTAACATTTAATCCCTGAACTTTTGAAAGCTGAATTCTCATTACAGGTCTTAGAAACTGGCAGTTTTGCAATGTCCCTGGCGTTGGCTGACAGGACCCTTGTGTTTTGCAGGACTTCCAGTAACAGGATTTTCAGCATTGCATGCCAAGCTCAGGTACAGCTGTATTTACTCCTCCAAATACTAGGCAAAGAATACACCTTGTTTCCTGTTCCATGCCAGTGTGATGTTGGCAGTGATGATGGATGAAAGCAGGAAAGGTTTTTGCAATAACGCATTTACAGTTCCGTGAATTTTTCCTGCACTTCAGGACTTTTCTCAGCTGTGCTCCCCTAGAAATAGCCCTTCAGGGAATTCAGCTCCTGATTCCCAGTTCCGTACTCAGTACATTTAACAGGATCAATAAAATATGGCATGACAGGGTAGCTCCATGAAGCTTGATGCTTCAGCAGAAAGGGTTAAGATTTTTCTGACTTTGGATTTGGGAAGAAAACTTTGGGTTTTTTTGGTCTCTGAAATATTGCTGGAGATTGCTGTCCAAGGCTGGAAGCCTCTGCGTCCACTGAAGCCCAACTGTGAGTTCCTGTTCTGTGCAATGTTCCCACCTTGGCCACACTCGTCATGTCGTGTAAATGATGATGGAACAAATGAGCCTTTGTTCAACAACCTTACTGGTGTGGGCCTTATGCACAGGGGCTGCACCCATGGTCTGGTCTGGGTCACTCGCTGCTTGCACCCCATTTTCCTTGCATGGCCCTGAAGTTCGACCAGGAGCAGCATTCCCATGATGCTCAAGAGTGGTGCTTTGCGGCTCTTCCCTTCAGCTCAGACAGCACCACACAACAAGGTTTTCCTTTTACATCCCATGCTTGCTTGCCCAGGGATTCAAAACGTTACGGATGTTGGTGGCACTGGCTTCAGACTTCTGTGATGGTTTCTTTTATAGTGCTGCTCATCTGTCCTGGAAGTCCATTGGTATCGTGTTTATCTCTTTGGCATAGCGGCTGAAAGCCTTTCATTTATTTTTCCGTATCAAACTATGTGTATTCCTTCGGGATAAGATCTGTCAGTGGAAAATAAGAGCTCAGTATAGTCTAGTACAAGGGGATTAAAAAACTTTTGTCCCCCTGGAAGGTCAGGAGACACCCAGGCCTTTCTCTCCAAAGCACAAACCCAGCCCTGGCAACTGGGATGACTTGCAGTGACTTCCTAAAACACCTGCCCCTGAACCTGGCTGTGTTCATACATTGCTGGACTGGTGTCATTGGGTGCCTGCTTATGGGTGGGAAGAGTGCTGTTTGAAGAGAAATAAAAGCAGGATGCAATACTTGCTCTCTGCTTTTTTTTTTTTTCCTAATGTGTTAATCCTGAATAATGGCTGGGGTATACTAAATCTGAATTCCAGGATGTCGGGGGCTCTGAGCACAGAGGATGACCAGGAGTCCAGCACTTCAGTAAGGCTCAATGTGGCAGCAACAAATCCAAAGCCTGACTTGAACAGGAGTAGAAAGGATGGTGGCAGCTCTAAGCAAGGTCCATGGAGATTTTCATCAGCATGAACAGAGAGGATTTAGGTCTAGCTGAGGATGTAGTGCCACTGGCAGTCTTAAAGCAACTTTCGTAGGGATTGGAGTTTGACTAATTGGGTCTTCCAAGTTGTCCTTCATTTACACATATCTGAAATAGCTGATCAGTGGAACCATCTGTTCCTGCTCTCTTGCCTGGGTGGTGAGAGCAGATGCTTTGGCTTTTTGGTAAGAACAGGGCAGAGGTGGATGGGACAGATCTCAGCACCAGAATGTTGTGAAACACCAGCAGGGGCTCTGGGAACCAGCCCTGCTGTGACCAGGGAGGGCCCAGCAGTGCAGTCACTGACACCAAGCACTGCTGTGACTGTGCCGCCCAAGCAATGGAAACCTTTGGGGACTGGGGAAGCCTCTCCACTAACTCATAAAATCACTGTAAAGTAAAATCAACTGAGGCAGCCAGTTGATTACCAGGGTTTAGTATTTTTGCAGGTATGCTAGTGATTATTGGTGCTTAGTCAGTCCAGTAGCATTTGTTCATGTGCAAAGATCCACCTGGGAATGTGAGAAGGAACCTTTTTTATCTTCTTTGGTTATACTATCAAGCCATGAAATTATATCACACCCTTTAATAAACTTTTATATCACACACTTTAATGTACTTGTAATTGATTAAAAAAAGCTCTGAAGATGTCCCATGGAAGTGTGCTTTACTTGTCACCAATACACACCCCTTGAGTGACAGCAATACACAACAGGATTCCTTCGTGCAAATCTTCATCTCAGCAACTGGGATCTCTCGGGACAAATTAAAAACAAAACTAAAACACCCCAAACCCACAGCCCTGGCTAAGACTGACAGTCTGTTTTAGATAACTCATCACTAGTGGAGTTCCCTGTGACCCTGTGTGAGTCATGATCATACTTCTGCTCTTCCACTAGCCCTCTGATACTTTCTTTTTATCTAAAAATAATTTAGTTTCAACCTTAAGATGCCTCATGCAACCGTCCTGTTCAGGGCTGTGATGGTTCTTGGACCTTCCAGACAAGCTCTTCATATTCCTGCTCATTCTGAGCAGGTAATCATGGAGCCCAGACAACATGGTTTTGGCTTCTGTTATTGATTTGGCTTTTGCTTTTCTTTTTTTTTTGATGCTCAATGAGGTGCAGGTGGGACACTTTGGAAAACGGAGTTCCCACCATCATGACAGGAGAGAATAGTGTCCCAGCCAGCCTAGACCCAGCTCAGCAGGCTGTTGTGTCCTGGGGTTCATGCTGGGGCTGCAGGGATGGAATGGCTCAGGGCTCGCTGCCTGCTGTAGCTCCCAAGTGCTGCTCCCGCACCCGCTCCATGCGTGCGGATTTAACCCAGCTGCTGATGATCCCAGCTTCAAGCTTGCGCACCTCTGTGACGGACAGGGGGTCAGCTGGATTGTGTCCCCTAGGAAAAGCAGAGCAGTGTCAGTTCACTGGCCAGTGGGTTTTTGCCTCCTGTGCAGGCAGAGCCTGTGATCTTAAGGACAGAGACTGACTGGTTTGTGTGTCACATTTATGCCCTGGAAACCATGCTGCAGTGTCAGATCCCCAGTGCAGCTGTGCAGCGGACCGAAGCTTGCCCTTTCACTGCTGGCTGCTGCCCCCTCTGCTCTGGGCCCAAAGGCTGATGGCTAATGCCATGAGGCACTGGACTACTTCACGTGACTGATCGCTGCAGGCTGTCTCACACTTGTGCCAACCCCTGTACAAGAACACGCTCTAATGACGGTGAGCTGAGTGCCAAGTTCTCCACAGCCCAGCATCCCTGGAGGCTGAAAGAGCCTTGTGCTGGGGAAGAAGATCACTCTTCCACATCGGGCTGCAACAGCCTGGTACCCATCCTCTTTAAGTACTTGTCCTGTGCTAGGCACTGGTGAGGCCACACCTCAAATCCTGAGGTCAATTTTGGGTTTCTCTTGACAAATAAGACATTGAAGGGCTGGAGCATGTCCAGAGAAAGGAATGGAGCTGGGGAAGGGTCTGGAGCACCAGGAGTGGCTGGGGATCGCTCCCTGGAGAGCCTGGAGCCCCTCTCTGGGAGCCTGGAGAAAAGGAGGCTTAGGGGGGACTGTCTCGCTCTCTACAACTCCCTGATGGGAGGTTGCAGCAGGTGGGGGTCAGGCTCTGCTCCCAGGGAACAAGGGACAGGACGAAGGGAAACAGCCTCAAGTTGAACCAGGAGATCTTTAGAATGGGTATTAGGGAAAATCTTTTCATGGAAAGGGTTGGAAGAGGCTGCCCAGGGAAATTCACCATCCCTGGAAGCATTCAAAAAGCTTGTGGATATGGCACTTGAAGACACTGTTTAGTGGTGAACATGGTGGTGGTGTTGGGTTGATGATTGGACTTAATGATCTTAAGAGGTCTTTTCCAGCCTCAACAATTCTATGCTTGTGTGGTTCTAAAGTATCTCCTGGTTGTTTGGGCAGTGACTTGCTCAGAGCAAACACCCAGGGCATCAGGATTCTGGCCAGCTAAAGGACGGTTCAGTACTTACCGGAGATCAAGGTGATGGGCACCTCCTTTAATGGTCAGGGCAATCAGTGAAGGGCTGAGGCTGCTGTTTATCTGGGAGGAGGAGCAAAGACCAACTCTCAGCAAGTTACAGGGAAGAACTGGACATGACTTCTGAAAACGAACATAATCTGGGCAAGACTGAGGAAAAGCATGGGAAGACATCCTTGATATGGCTGGTATCCACAGCTAACATTCCTATGAGTCAGATCACCTGTCCCAAATGAAGGGAACGTTTTCCCTGAGGTGGTAACCTTCAGCTGATTCCAGCATAGGCAGTTGGAAGTTAGGTCTCCTCTGGGCCCATGCACCCTAAGCAGCCTGTTCCTCCTGCAGCTGGGATTCCAAGCCATCCTAAAACAAGGAGCTTTTGTATTTAATCAGGAGCTCAATTAACTCAAAATCCAGTCCTGGGTCATCTTCGTTTTTAAATTTTCAACTGGACACTGGCAGCACTCTGAAGTTTTGGAATCTAAGCCAAAACTTGTCCTGGTTTGAGTCGCTGCTCATAGCACCCACCTAGTCTCACCAAGTGTACTGGGATTGGAGAGAGCCAGGACCAGCTGGCTGGCAGCACTGAGACCATGTGTGGACACAGAAACACAGCAGGTTGTGGTTCAGACCTTGAGTGTGGGGTAAGGAAGGTCCTGCTGTGTCTGCACTAGTGAAGCCACATTTGCTCTATCAATATTCCTGGTTGATGGACACTACTCAGTGTGTCCATCATTAGTGTCCTGAGATTCCTCAGTGGTTCACCATGAAAAAGCACCTCACAGAAATTCAGGCTAAAACTGAATTTCCAGTGCTGCTCTGCAAGGGGGGGGGGGGTTGGTATGTCACCTGCAAAGGCTGCTCTGTGCTCAGGGTGCAGGAGTGCACATGCTTACCCCACCACCAGCCCATGGGTCCAAGTCTCCATTTGAAAAAATGATGTTGCTTGCACTTCTCAGATCTGAAATTCAGAGTGCATAATTGAGTTGTCTCCTTCCTGCCCAGTTATCCAAATGTGTTTGGCCTCTGCAGCAAACATGGCCAAGAACAGAAAACATTGAAGAATTGAACAAATTATTGGTGGCTTTTAAGTTTTCCTCTTCTGTCCCAAAGAGATACAGAAAAGTCTGTTTGGCTCAAGTCAGCACAAGGCTGTGACTTTTCTGCCAGGACTCATTAGTGTGCTGTGCCAGTCCTCATGAGGCTCAGCTGGACAGAGGGAAACAGGCAGACAGCTATAGGGTAACACAAAGGGACAAGCAATCAGCACAAGTCACCTTCTCCCCAAAAGTTTGTCTGCAGCCAATGCACTCGTGGCCTCACACGCCACTTGTTCCAACAGTACTGCTCGCGCATGGCCTCTGTGAAGGGCATCTCAGGGAACATGTCCGTCACGTTGTTACTGTTAAATGTTAAGTTAATCTCGGTGCAAACCTAAGAGAAGCACAAGAGCTGTCATGGGGCAGGGGAATAGCCAGGGCAGCAGCTGAAACCTCTTGGTGTCTCCAACCCCTTACCTGGTAGTCCCAAGCCTCTGCGTCTGAGCCAGTGCCGCAGCCCGTGGGGTCAGCACAGGACCGGTACAGCTGGTATATGTCATAACACTGTGCCAAGCCGGAGGAGTTGTAGAACACCCCTGCCAGGTGGGAACACAGCACAAAATCAGTCAGTAACTGCTGTCTCACTCACCACCTCCCACATGAACTTCATGGCCAAAACCAAGCCAAGGGCTGAGTGAGTGTGCAAGGATGGGACAGAGCTCACAGAGCCTGTAACTGTGCGAGATTACAATCCAGCTTTATGGCAAAGCTTTCATATGGTCTCAAGTCTGGCTGCAGAATACCCTTTGTTTCTGCTGCCTTCACAGGCAGGAAGGGACTCCCACATGGTCTCCATTGTCTCTGCTTGTGCCAAAAGCCAAGTGAGTGGCTTACTAGTCCTTGGGAGAGCCCAGGCCCCCAGTTCCCCATGTACCCAGGAGCACGCTGTGCACAGGATGCTGGTTGAATACTTCAAACAGAACAGGACACAACTGCTTAGACCTTCCCACACCCACCCTGAAAGGAGCCATATCTGAACTGATCAAATTTAATCAGAGTACCAAGGGTGGCTTGTCACAGAGGGGATTTCGTTTGACTGTTGTTCAAGAAGGAAAGGACAGCATGTGCAGGTTTGCCCAATGAAACAGGACCTGAGCAGGCGGCCAGCAAAGCATGGCTGGGAGCTGCCCAGGAATGTACTGCTTTCTGTGCAGATGGGCAGTTACTGGACAGCAAGAAGGAACACAGCTACACTGGTGGCTGTCCTGTGTCACATGCACAGGCAAAACCCACAAACACTGTGGGTTTGTGCTTTAACCAGCACCATCAGCTCCGCCTGCAAACAGCCCCAGGCAGCTCCACACAGTACCTGGTGCTCTGTTGCCCACAAAGTCCCAGGCATGGGCTGCTGAAGAGGAGCTGCTGCAGCTGCTGCCTTTTGGGGGCTCTGCAGGGTGGGCAGCACAGCCTCAGCCCCCTCCCTGGTTTAGCTGGAGAAGGCCGCCCAGCAGATGCACTAAGGGACTGCTCCAGGGCTGTATGCTGCCCATACTGATGGCTGCTTGGCTCACAGGCCAGCACAGCAAGGCTCATGTCAGACACCTACCTGCCAAAACCCCTCGAAGGGCTCAGCAGCCTTCACTCACAGAGCACACCGTGTGACGTGACTCTGGAGGCAGAAGGGGTTTGCTTTCCAGCCCACAAGATCATTTTGGCTTCAGCAAGCAATTACTGCAAAATCCTCTTTGTTGGAAAGTTGATGGGAGCAGGGAGCTCAGATGGTAAAATCCAGCTGAAAGCCATCAGTGCTGCTGGACTGAGGAATGTTCTTAACTTCATCTACTCCAACAAACTCGACCTCTCTCTACAGAATATTGAGGAGACCTTCAAAGCCACACAAACCCTTCTGGTGCGGAAGGTGATCAAGCTCTGCTTTCACTTTCTGGAGGGGTGCTTGAACTGTGAGAACTGCCTGGATGTTCTCAGTATCACCAAGAAAACTCAGCCCAGATGAGCTGAGACAGAAAGCCACATGCTCCATGGGGCAGCATTACAAACAGATCCTGGCTAATCCTCTGTGCTGAAAAGTCCTGGACCAAGAAACACTGTGAAATTTTGGACAGGACGAACACCCAGGGATGCAGTGAGCTGGAAGTGTTCAGAGACACGGTGTGCCAGCTGCAGCATGACTGTGGGAGGTTGGGGAATTTCTCCATTCTGTTGCTAAGAAATTAACGACCAGATACTTAACAGACAAAAGATGTAGCCGAGGTGTGGTGAGGGCAGGGGAACACCTAGTCGCTGGTAATGTCTCTTGCTTCCGGGCCACCAGAGGAGACAGCTGAGCTTCTGCAGCTAGGAGAGGACCCTGTGACCACCGGAGCCCAGCATCTGCATTTCTTCCTTACTTTCGTTTGTAAGAACAGCCGTTTGAACTGGGACTTTTACTAACACCAAATTTAATTGAGGAGGACCTTTATTATCCACTCGGGTGCCTCAGGGGAAACCCGGGGGCCCTCCCCCCCACAGAAGAGTCCGGCTGCCACTCCCCAGCCCTGCGACTTTCCTGCCGCTGACTGGATTGCTTTTCTGCTACACCCTGGCCCCGCATCCCCCATCTGCCCGAACACACCGCGGCTTCTGCCACAGCTACAGAGTTTCTGCCACCTTTGCTGACTAGCCTGGGTGAGCCAGTCCTGCCGCTCCAGCTCGCTGCTCTGAGCTCCCTGCTGCGTGCTGTCCTGCTGTCCACCACCAAGCCATTACAAGGAGCTGACCTCGCCCCACAGCGCCCCCTGCAGCTGCGTGGGAGTCATCGCACATGCCCTGCCCGGCTGGGAGCCCGACAGCGCCTCTGCTGGCTGTGACTGTAACTGCACCAAAGGGGAGTGTGACAGCCCAGAGCGAGCCGCCACCGGGTTTATGGTTTTTTGTTTGTTGTTTGCTACGGTTGTTGTTGCTTGTTTCCCTCATTATAGGTATTAGTAAAGAACTGTTATTCCTTTTCCCATATCTTTGCCTGAACGCCCTTGATTTCAAGGCGTTCAGGCAAAGATCATTTCAAGGCGTTCAGGCAAAGATCATTTCAAGGCGTTCAGGCAAAGATCAAGGTCATTCGGAGGGAAGGGGGGGTCATATTTGCTATTCTAAGGGAGTTTCCCACCTTCCTTAACAGACACCTGTCTTTCAAACCAAGACAGTTTCTGCACCCAACGTAGGGCCTGAGGGCATTGAGAGAAAAAGGCTGCAAAAGGAATAACATTTTCTGGGTAACCTACTTTAGTGTGCTGAACATAGAAACCTCAGTAAGTGGCACCATGTTGTCTAGCATACCTTGGTTTGCACATACTCGTGGCCATATTTTTCCCATTCGCAGCTCCCTATCTAAATATCAGTCCTATAACTAAGGCTACTGTGGTTGTTATCCAGTTCACACAATGGGTCAATAAGGTGAGGAATTTATGGATTTTTCATGCCCTTTGGACGGTGGGCACATGGTTACAGGCCTTTAACACCGTGAGTACATGTTTTTGGAGTCTGTTTGGTAACAGTACCTATTGTGAGGAGATAACACTGGGGGAAGTTTCTTCCCAACCCTTCACTCATTTCTTTGGACCTACCCCACCAGTGCTCGAGGGGCTCAGATGTTCTCTAGATGCTAACCATTTTATACAGTGGTTGGTGTTTCTGATAGGTCTATTCTACTTAGCATTCAGAGATAAGGTGAGACTGCCCTGGGTAACCACTCTAACAGCTGCCCCAGGGACTAGGAATGCCACCCCAGAGCCTACAGATATTGCCCCAGAAACTAGAGATGCTGCCACATAGACTAGGGATGCTGTCCCAGAGCCTCACCCTGCCCCTGAGCCTGACCCTGCCCCACAGCCTGACCCCCCTTGACAGCACACATCCAAAGTGAATCACCCAGATTGGGTGGGAGTACTGGTGGAGGAGATACGTGAGATGTGCCAGGTGCTGAGGGAGGTACACTTCCCCAGCTAGTGGGAGACCCTCTCCTTGCCCCAAAGGGGAAGAGTCTGACGGTACAGCAACAGAACCCACGGACGTTACAACTATCCATATTCCAGCCGAACCACGAGAGCAGTCACAGCCAGCAGCAGTCTCCCCTGTGCCGCGGAAGAAGTATAAAACCAAATCAGTATACCCAGTTATGATGATGGGGAGCCAGGGCCCCCACAACCAGCAGGGGAGCCTGAGTCTATAATCATCACTGAGTCTCTGTCACGACAGAACCCGTAATCTGTGAAACGACATTGTTCGACCGGGGAGCGAGGCTTTTTTCAACCTGGTTACTTTGGGTTTGTGACCTTATGGGCCCAGGCATGCAACTGGATAGTAATGAGGCAAGGAATTCGGGATCCTTGACCCAGGACCCAGGTGTTGACAAGGTGTTTGTGACAGAGCCAGGGCCCCTTTCTCCCTGGGAGAGGCTTTTAATGAGTGTAAGGGAGAGGACTGTTCACAGAGACGGAATGCAGGAGGACTACCATAGACTGCCCTGAAAGACCATTGAGGAAGGGATCCAACGGCTGAGAGAAGTGGCAGTAATGGAGGTACATTTTTTTGGAGGGACGGACAATGTGAAAATGATCCTGACAGGGTCAAGTGCACAGGGCAAATGTGGAACCTGGCAAGTCTGGGGCCTTCCCAATATGTCACCTTCATTGCAACAATTAACGCCGATGACAACCGAGAGACAGTGGGTTCCATAGCTGACAAACTCAGGAATTACGCAAGTGTGATCAATGGCCCAATGCAAGCTCATGTCTCTGCTGTGGTTAAGGACCTCAGAGAGGAGATTAGGGAATTGAAAGAAGAGATGAGGGAGGAAGTGAGAAAAAACAGTGTGGCACCAGTGAGAGTCACAGGTCCTAACACCAGAGCCCAGTGGCCCCCAGCTAGGGAGAGGAGTACACCACACGAGCTGAGTTGTGGTTCTTTCTGCATGACCATGGGAAAGACATGAGAAGGTGGGATGGGAAACCTGCTTCTGTCCTGGCAGCACAGGTGCATCAGCTAAAGGAGGAAAACACTAGCTAAGGGGGTTCTGCTAAAGTGAAGGTAGTCTCAGCTTTCTGTGGCCAAGCTGCTAGGTACAACAAAAGGGAAGATGATATGTCAGAACCCCTTGAAGGAACCTCTGGAATGTATGCTTAGGAAGGGAATAATAACCAGGGCTAGAGGGGCGCTACCTCTAGCCAGGTAGAGGTATGGGAAAACCACGTCTTTTGGATTGCGTGGATTCGATGGCCTGGCACATCAGAGCCACAAAAATATGAAGCGTTGGTTGATACAGGTGCGCAGTGTACCCTAATGCCATCGGAACTTGTGGGGGCAGAACCCATTTCTATCGCTGGGATGATAGGGGGATCACAGCAGTTGACCCTGGTGCAAGCCAAGGTGAGCCTGACTGGGAAGGAGTGGCAGAAACATCTGGGCATCATCTGTATTCTGGGCATAGATTTCCTCCAGAACGGCTATTTCAAAGACCTGAAAGGACTCAGGTGGGCTTTTGGAATTGCTGCTGTTGAGGCAGAGGGCATTAGGCAATCAAACACCTTGCCTGTACTATCAGAGAGCTCTTCTGCAGTTGGACTCTTGAAGGTGGAAGAACAACAAGTACCAATTGCCACCTAGAGAGTGCACCACCGGCAACACCGAACAAATCGAGATGCTGTGGTCCTCATCCACAAGATGGTCCGTGAGCTGGAGAGCCAAGGGGTGATCAGCAAGGTCCACTCATCCTTCAACAGCCCCATCTGGTCTGTGCACAAATCTGATGGAGAATGGAGACTGACTGTGGACTATTGTGCCTTGAATGAAGTGACTCCACTGCTGAGTGCTGCCATGCCAGACATGCTGGAGCTCCAGTATGAGCTGGAGTCCAAGGCAGCAAAGTGGTATGCCACCACTGACATTGCAAATGCATTTTTCTCCATTCCTCTGGCAGCAGAGTGCAGGCCTCAGTTTACCTGGAGGGGCATGCAGTATACCTGGAACCAACTGCCCCAGGAGTGGAAGCACAGTCCTACCATCTGCCATGGACTGATCCAGGCTGCACTGGAAAAGGGTGAAGCTCTGGAACATCAGCAGTACATTGATGACATCATTGTGTGGGGGAACACTGCAGAAAAAGTGTTTGAGAAAGGAGAGAAAATCATCCAGATTGTCCTGGAAGCCGGTTTCGCCATCACAAAGAGCAAAGTCAAGGGACCTGCCCAAGAAATCCAACTCCTGGGAGTGAAGTGGCAAGATGGACAGCACCAGATTCCCACTGAGGTCATCAATAACATCACAGTGATGTCTCCACCAACCAACAAGAAGGAGACACAAGCCTTCCTAGGTGTCATAGGTTTCTGGAGGATGCACATCCCTGAGTACAGCCAAATTGTAAACCCTCTCTACCTGGTGACACGCAAGAAGAATGATTTCCACTGGGGCCCTGAACAGCAACAAGCCTTCACCCAGATCAAGCAGGAGATCACTCATGCATTAGCCCTTGGCCCAGTCAGGACAGGACCAGAAGTAAAGAATGTGCTTTACTCTGCAGCTGGGAGCCATGGTCTGTCCTGGAGCATTTGGCAGAAGGTGCCTGGCGAGACTCGAGGCAAACCACTGGGATTCTGGAGCCAAAGTTACAGAGGATCCGAAGCTAACTACACTCCCACCAAGAAGGAAATCCTGGCAGCCTATGAAGGTGTCCAAGCTGCCTCAGAGGTAATTGGCATGGAAGCACAACTCCTCCTGGCACCTCGACTACCGGTGCTGGGGTGGATGTTCAAGTGAAATGCTCCCTCTTCCCACCACACCACTGATGCTACATGGAGTACATGGATTGCTGTCATCATACAGCATGCACATATTGGAAACCTGAATCGCCCTGGGATCTTGGAAATAATTACAAATTGCCCCGGAGGTAAAAATTTTGGTCTGGCTGATGAAGAGGAGCAGGAACAGGCTTCCTCGTGCAGAGGAAGCTCCACCCTACAACCAACTGCTACAAGATGAAACACACTATGCTCTTTTTACTGACGGTTCCTGTTGTATTGTGGGGACAAAGAAAAAATGGAAAGCAGCTGTAGGGAGCCCCACCCAACAGGTTGCAGAAGCTACAGAAGGAGAGGGGGGATTGAGCCAACTTGCTGAGCTCAAAGCCATCCAGCTGACCCTGGACATTGCTGAAAGAGAGAAATGGCCTGTGGGGTTGGCTGTAAAGGTGGAAAAAGGCCAACTGGCAGCGTAGAGGAAGACCAATCTGGGCTGCTGACAAATGGAGAGACATTGCCACTTGAGTGGAGAAGCTACCTGTGAAAGTCTGTCATGTGGATGCCCACGTCCCCAAGAGTCGAGCTAATGAGGAACACCGAAACAATGAACAGGTGGATCAGGCTGCAAAGATAAAGGTGTCACAAATACATTTGGATCGGCAAAAAACGGAGAGCTGTTCTTAGCTCGATGGGCCCATGATGCCTCAGGCCATCAGGGCAGACATGCCACCTATAAGTGGGCAGGGGACCGAGGGGTGAATCTAACCATGGACTGTGTCTCCCAGGTAGTCCACAACCGTGAGATGCGTTCTGCCATCAAGCAGGTCAAGCGAGTGAAACCCCTGTGGTATGGTGGGAAGATGGTATGTCAGATCCCCTTGAAGGAACCTCTGGAATGTATGCCCAGGAAGGGAATGATAACCTGGGCAAGAGCAGCAGGCTTTACTACACGCGGCAGCAGAGATGCAAAATGTGCTTGTTGAAATCACCAAAAGTTTCCAACTGACACATGCCAGCTGGTGTTTGAACCAAAGGTTATTTCATTAAGACAATGAGTTTCACCTCCTGCTTGCTGAAAGCTGAGGTCACAACCTGCTCCCAGACCCCCCCAAATCAGAGAAAAGCTGTAACTGAGCTTTTTCTACTGAGAAGGAGCTGTTTTATCAGCTGGCTGGCCCCAGAGGTGCCTGGAGCCTGTCCAGATCTGAATACAAAACCCTCCTCAGTCCAGGGAAAATGTTTACTAGTTCTTGAAGCCACAGAAGACATGAGCCAGCCACCTGCCTTCTGCTAACCATCACCTGTCTGCTGTGATCCTGGGTTTTCTGATTCGATCCCCGCAACATGTCCTGGCTCCAGGTTGCCAGTGTGCTGGAACAGTAGATGTACTTCCATGTGGAAGTGCTATCTGACTGCATCTTTGCTGTGGGTAGCGGGACACTGCTGGGAACCCTCTCCCACACTGTGGAATTGTACCAGCCTGCTGACAACAAGTGGGAGTTCACAGCTCCTCTCCCCACGCCTATCGCTCATCATGCCGGCACAACTCACAAGTGAATCCTCTATATTGCAGGTAAGAGAGCCAGTAGAAAGCAGCATATTTTCAACAGTTGCACTGATTTTTGCTGCCATCTTAATGTCACAGTTTAAGCCTGTACCCACACCATTAACACCCACAGCTCCAGTGTTCTTTTCCTACTGTGTCAGCACAGCCTTTTTGCCCTCCTGCAGCAGGAATTCTTTTCTTTCCAACATATTAAAAGTGACCTCATCTGCCTTGCAATCCTGACTGAATCAAAGCTTTGCTGTCTGAGAAAGTAAATCAGGAGCAGACTGCCACAGTGTTGGGTATGGGACTAAACCCTAGTATAAATCTGAATGGAAGATCTGGGACTAACCCTACTGTCCTGCTTCATTCATCTGTACTAAAAGCAGCAAAATGCAGCCTCTTACTCTCTTACTGAAGCCTGTACAGCTCTTGACCTACCCAGGATTCTCAGTCCTTACAAGGCTCTTTGGAAGACAGTGACAGGACAGCAACTTGGGGTAAACACTTCAGGAAATTATTTTAGGATATTTAGCATTTACAGCTTATAATTTAGACTTGAAAGATAGCCTAGGAAGAGCACTATGTTGCCTGTGTTATGCCTCTGCAGCTAAAAGTCCTGGGCCAGTCTGCCATCACTGCAGCTCCCTGCTTCTTAAACCACTTATGGCCAGCCAGGGATCCCTGTCCTGATTTTAGCCAGAGTAACTTCAAGTGCACAGTTGCAACGAAGGGCATGGTGACCTATAAACTGCGGCCTCAAGGGCAGGGACATCTCCTGCAAAGGCGTATGCCAGGGACAGCAGGGCTCTGCCCCAGCAGCACACAGTCGCAATGGATGAGCCCAGGGAATGACTGGGACTTGGGGTCAACTCCCTGCTTTGACCCAGCTGGCCCACAATGCCACAGGCAACTTATTTCACCTCTGTTGGTCTCTACCAGAGACCAAAGATGAAACTGCCTCACAGAGTTTCCAACACCCCATATGATCTAGGCTGGGTAACACTATAGCCCTGGGGTACAAGATTTTACCTACCAATGGCATTCCTTTCCCTCAGAACTGGTGGGATAACTAGTGTGCAAATTTGAATTGACCCTGTGCCCAAGCACAGGGGAAAATTAAGAGCATTATTGTAGTACAAGACTTAAAGACAAGCTCCATGCAGAAGAAGTGTCTGTGCCTAGGTGAACTGGAGCTTATGGCTGACGTAGAATAGCATCTTCCTGTTTGCAAACACTCTGCAGGCTGGAATTCAACAGGCTGTCTGTCACCTGGAAATTCACAGGCAGGTGGCTGGAGGCATTGACCCTTCCCATAGCAGCACCCTCTTTCTGCAAGAAGCTTTCTATAATGCTCCCCTTAACTACACAAGTCAGTGCCTGTTGGGGAGAAGTTGCCAGCATCACTGGCAGAGTGGCTCCAACCTTCTGTTGGACAACCAAAGCTCAAAGAGCTCTGACTGCTTTGTTTTTAAACTGCTGTTTTGGACTGCATATACTGAAAGCAGATTCCTTAATTAAAGCTGTTCCTGGCTACCCTTGAAACACCCCACAAGTTTTATTCAAAAATCTTTTGTGGAAAACTATTTATAGAAAGAGCTGGAACTGGCTTGGGTTGGCTTTTTTTCTCTTTAGAATACCCAAGAAGCTCTGTTTTTATATTTCACACTGCATCAGCTCTGCAGAATAAGTGTGAAACTTTAAACCTGAGCTTCTGTAGGTATTCTAAAGAAAAAAATCAGCTCTGCTAAATGTTTGCTGATGATTTGCTGGATGTCAGGATGATGGATAGATTTTCCAGACTTCTGCTTTCCTTCAAGGAGGGTTCTCTTGGGGCAAAACCTTAAGAGACAGTTACTTGCCTCGCCACCACTGTTGGAACAGCAACAGCACCATGGCTTTCACCCACTGCAATCACAGCATGGCCACAGTCAAAGACAAGATCTTCTGCATTGGAGGAAGGATACTAAGAGGAGTACGTTAATTTGCTCTCATAATCCCCAATATGATCCAAAATGGGGTCTCTGTATTACTAGGCCCTGTTTTATTCCAACAGGTTGACCAGTAACTCCATTATTTTTGGGCCTTAGTGGACTGGCTCAGTTGCAAGCCAGGCCAATCTGGGAAATGTTCCTGTCATTACAGTCTCATGCAGCAGAGCCTGCCCCTGTGTCACTCTCTATTTGCCAGAGGACATTTATTTTAAACAGAAAAAACATACAGTGGAGGCACAGCCACTAACACAGGAAAAACCAAATGTAAAACTGGTCACATTCCTGCCCCAAACACACTGACTCCCCCTGGTTATCCTTGTATGAGCTGAGAGGGGGGTGAACCACTGACAAATGGGAAGATGAATGAAGGTGATGCTTGATGGTTTTTTGTCTTTTCTCTTTATACTCTTTTTATACCCTTTTTACCCTTTCCCATTCTTGTATTTTTCACTCTCTGTATTTTAGCCCCACACGGTTATAACTCTTGTACTCTAGCCTTGTTCAGAATTCTTTGGGGAAGACGAAACATCCCCACAACCTCAAGAACATGAGGCATCAACTTTGAATGGAGCCTCATCTCTGGAACATGTTTTTGTAAACTAAGTTGTAGCCTTTTTGGGGAGGAGGTAATTAGAATAAGGGGGCAATTACTTCAGTTGTTAGGCTTCGTATTGGGGAATTTTAGATAGGTATGCTAATTGGTGAAGTCCATAAAATTGTATACATGTTGTACCCAGGGCCTTTTTTTCGTCGTGGTACCACCTTTGACAATGGCGCACCTGGGATCATATTAAACCAAGGTAATACTCTTTTCCCTATACTGCGGTGTTTGCGTCTCGTTTTTACCAGCATTTTAGGCAACAAAGGTACTAGCTCAAATTTTAGGAAAGATGAGCTCAAGTCCTAGACTGTAAATGAAGTCTTCCTCAAACCTGGATTTCCCACCTCTGAATGGAGGAAAAACAATGTCCACCCTTCTGGAATGAGATCTCAAAGGAACTGGAAGGCCCAGTTTAGGACAATCTGATTCCCTGAAGCCAAGACAACTGAGTTTTCAGAGATTACTCAGCAATTCAGAGGGTAAAGGATCAGGGCTGGGGCCTGGCCCCATTTTGCCATGATGGGTACGGTTTCTTCTGAAGGAATGAGTCTCTGACAAGCAATTACACAGCAAGGCTGACAAATTTCTCCATATGACACAAACATGGTTATTCCCCCAGTTCAATGCAATATTGTCCTGTTTAAATTATGTGGTGGTTTTGATTGGCCCAAAACATCAGTAAAGTATTTTTAACATCTACGAGAAATATGGACCCCTCAGAAGCTGTTGTGATAGGCCTGGGGAGGTGTCTGAGGGGTGGGGTGTGGCACAAAGATGGCTCCCGTGTGTCCTGAGTGCAAGTTCTGGAAGTTTTTACATCAAGTCCAGCAGAGCCAATCTCTGATGGCTCTGAAGGTGATGGACATGCTACCGGCCAAGTTTGGGCCAATTGGAGGTGCTGGTTACGCCTCTGTGAAAACATATTTAAGAAGAAATCAAAACAAAGGAGGCACGCACTTCTTTCACTTCTTTGTAGTTGGAGGAGGAGGTGGAGGGGAAAATATGTGAGGGAGAACAGCATGGAGATTGCCAAGGTCAGTGAAGAAGGCGGGGGAAGGGGTGCTCCAGTGCTCCTGGCACCGGAGCCGAAAACTTTCTGCTAGCCATGGTGAAAGCTGTGGGGGGAGCAAGAAGTTTCTCCTGCAGCCCATGGAGTCATAAGGATGCAGAAATCCATCCACAGCTCACTCCAGAGGAGCAGGTGGATGCCTGGAAAAGACTGTGAACCAGTGGGAGTCTCATCTAAGAGTTAAAACTGCAAAAGGCCTTGAGTGGGAGAGAAAGGCCTTGCTCCTGGGATGGAAGCAGCCTGGCCTTGGCTTGGGAAATTCTGCACAGCACCTTATGGACAAAAAGACTCACAAGGCAGCAGAATTCGGGCAGGATGTTGCTCGTGAGATTGGACCCACGCCAAAGAAGTTCCTAGAGGACTGTCTCTTGTGGGAAAAGACCCCATGGCTAAGTAGAGACCCCTTCTCCTTGATTGGACTGACCAGAGAACCCCTCTCACCCTGCCCCCTGTCTGTGTTGCTGGTTTGGAAAGAGGTAAGGGGGGGGGTGAGTGCAGAGACTGCTTCTTAAGAGGGTGGGGGTGAGAGCAGAAAACTGTCTGGAGAGAAACAAGTAGAGATAAAGCATATTTGTAGTAGAAGAATTGTAGTGATGAATAAATTTGAGAATCTGCTCTGTGGACTGAAAAGAGACCCTACACCCTGCCTTCCTACCCGGCTTGTGGATTGTAAAGGAGGAAAGGGGGTGAATACTATGGGTTTGTAAGAGGGAGGGGGGAGTGAACAAAATAATGTATGAAAAGTTTATTTTTGCCTTGCATCTATCCTCCAATTCTGTTAGGTAATTAAATCACCTTTTTTGCAACTTTAAACTTGGAGCCTGGTTGCCCTCTTTTTGTGCGTCCTCCTGGCAATGTCCTATCTCAAACCCATGACAATTATTTCCTTTGTGATGGGTTAAAAGCCTGGATAGCAGGCCAGGCTTCAGCTATGCCAGGTTCAGCAGGTCCCAGCTTACTCCTCTGATTTCCCAAGAAGAAAACTCCTTCCAAGCTGTGCCATTCTGGTATTTTATTCAGTATTTTATTTCATTCTGGTATTTTATTCAGTTTCTCTTGAGGCTCTGATTGCTAAAAGTGGATCAAAAATCTGGCACCCTGAGCCCTATGATGTTCAAACAGATGTTGTCACACTGGTTTCCTTTATCACAAACCAAGAAAGCCTGACATGACAGCAAAGCCACTTGAGACGTGATATGATGGGTAAGCGATGGTCTGGTTCTCTGCAGGTGAACGAATGGCTTCACTTTAAGGAGACAGAGTATTATTGCCCTGGAAGCAATCAGTGGACAACACCTGTTTGCTTTCACCTGCGTTCACCTGTTGCCAGTTCAGCATCACAGCCCATGGCACTACACTCTACCTGGCAGGAGGTGAGGAAAAAAGACAGTGTTTGTATGACACAGAGGGGCAAGTACGGAAGAAAGCCAGTCCTCTGCCTAAAGTTCTGGTGGACCATTCCTCTTGCATGATTTAACTGCCCCAAGTGAATGCAGCTGGTGAAAGAGTGAGAGGCACAAGGTGCTCCCCTGCAACTGGGAAGAAGAAATCCACCCTTGGCTTGTTCACCTCAAAGAAACAAGATTCCCATTCTGCTTCACAGAAGAAGTAGCATGTGAATACATCCAGGAGATCTGACAGTGTTTGCCAAGACATTAGTGTTTTAACAACTCTTCTAGCTGTAGCCAAACATCTTTAGCAGTGATTTAGGATTGGTACATTTCTGACTTGGTGCACATACATCATTTGGACAAAATAAAACAAATAAACAAAACCAAACAAAACCCACAAACAAAAAAACCCCACCAAAACCCACAAAAACACCCACAAAAATTAGCTCCCAGTCCTACTAAATTGCATTAAATCTGTAAGAATTCCTTAAGTCTTTTTTTGTTGTCATTCAGAACCTGTTTTTCTGAATAATGACCAAGGTAGAACTCACTTTTAATAAGCAACTTGAGAGGTTTTATGAAGAACTCCTCAAAAGTTCTTCAAATTCTATCTCTATTAATAATTTCCTTAAAAACACTGCTAGCTGACAAAATAAGTGCTCACAGACACAAATGTGTATGTGTGTATACACAATGTATTAAAGATTGCCTTGCCCCTGGATTAAGACCACAGGACACTGTGATGACAACCTTGTCCTCAACAAGTAGACGAGAAAACTTTCTTCAGTGAATGTGCACTAAGCCTGTGACTGCTGGAGTCAGAGTATGAGTAAACTTTTAGAAGTATCTCAGAAGTCCACATCTCATGGACCGACAACAGGCAATGCCTGAAAAACGTGACAAGAATAAATTGGCAAAGGTGAGAGAATGAACCTATGGGCCAATGTGAGACATCCTGATAGACAAAATCAACAAGGGGCAAAATGTCCCAGAGGGACATCAGAGTCATACCAGCTCCCCTGACACAGCAACATGACAGCTCCACTGATAGGCACTTCTAGAACACATGGTGATACATAAAAGATCAAAGTGATAATATTAACTCACCAACAAGAGCAGCCAAACCTTCAATTGGGTCTTTGTGGGCAATAATTTGTTCACAGCCGACCTGGGTGAGACACATTACAGGCAAATGGCAGACAGAACAGTTACCAGTTGCTTTGTGGAAGGGGTAAACTGGAAGATTCATTAGAATTATTGTTTACACATTTTATGGTTCAGCAGCTTTCCTAATGGCCTAATGCAACAGGTCTTGAAGTTTTTATCTTCCTCCCTTGTAGTGACAAGCAGAAACAAGGAGACAGGACAAGGGCATACAGTTCCTTCAGCAAGTCAGGAAGCTGTGGAGGGGCTACAGTGATACACAATGGTTCCTCCGACAATCAGAATACTTTAATGCCCTTTTCAGTGAGTGGGGAAAATGTGCAGAATAATTATTTCCATTTTAGAGGTCATTAAACACACTCTAGAAGGGAACTGGGTGCCCATTGGAGCCAGAGGCATCATCTCCAGAATCCCAGTGCAGTGGAGCCTGTGTGACCTCTCGCACAGTGTGCTCCAGGTAGGACTAGAACCTTAAATGCCACAAAACCAGAAGCAAACGAAGTCTGACAGGTTTGACAACACACCAGAAGACACCAAGTACTGCAATAGCCCCTGGTGATCTGGGATCAAAGCTGGTACGTTTCAAAAGCAGCTGGTGTCTTAGGGGTCCTTGTAAACCCCCAGTAACTTGGCCCTTTTCCCACACTTTGCCAGCTCTGATTCTCTTGAAAGTTCACAGGTTTCCCAGTTCCCATAGCAGCAGGTTTTTCTCTGCATTATACCCTGAGGTATGTTAGCTTCCTGGGCAATACTTAGAAAAGAGCCTGATTTTTACATCTCCATCCCTACCCATCACGATAAATACATCTCTGAAAGCACGTTGAGATGGGCTACCACAAAACTACTCTTTACTTTTTTCTAAGCTACAAGTTTTTAGTGTTTAAAAGCTGAAGTCAACAAGCTTGCACAGGTCTTTGTGTCTAAGGTAAAGGCCTAGAAGGGTAGGAGTGACCGCAGCAAACCTCACAGCAGTGCATTTCAAACACAGCAGTCACCATTACAGAGAAGTTTAAATTGTGTAGACTTACTGTCAGACTGGAAGGGCTGCAACATCCACCACTACTGCCCTATGACCACAACCAATGGTGTGTGCCTGACAGTGTCCTAAGCTCCAGTTACTCACTCACACCAATAAGCTCACCTTCACTGGATTGGCAGGGAGGTGACCCATGAAGTCAGTTTTGTATGGATAGTCCATCATGGCCATCATGGTGAAGGCATTTCTAGCAAACCCAAACAGCTGGTAAACATCCTCCTTATTAGAGATCTTATTGCATGTGGCCATTTTGCTGCTGATCTTATCATAGGCTGCAGAAGAAAGGAAAATAAAAGACACAAACTTCAACAGAGGAAAGTAACACCAAGCTTCAGCACCTTGTTTCACTCAGGAGTAAGAAGATACAGTAACATAAGATGAGGTTTTTAGCGGAAAGGACACGTTACATCCAAATTTACACACGTGAACAATGAACAACTTTCAGGCACAGCCTCCTTGTGCAGTGTCACAACCTTGCGTGGCCCACAGCCCAAGCCCTGTTCCTCATGGAGCCATTGATACCTCCCTAGGGAGCCTAGAGAAATCAGCACCTGCTGGAACAGAACTGGTCCCAGCTGGCACAATGAGCAGAGAAGCTTGGTACAGCCTATCCTCCCCAGTGCCCTGATGGCTGCTCCTGCTCACGCCAGCAAGCCCCTTCCCTGGCAGGGCTGCAGTGTCCCACAGTGCAAGCTCCCCAGGCAAGCTCTCACGCAGGAGAGCAAGGTACAGCACATAGGACCCAGCAAGATTCAAAAGCTGGAAAAACTGGCAGGGGGAAAAAAAACAACTAAAAAAATTTTTAAAAGAAAACAAAAAATCCAACCCCAAACAAACAAACAAACAAACCCCCAACACCACCCCCCCAACCACCGAAAAAAAAGAGCTCCTTGGGATGAGGGTGCACCTGCAGTAAGAACTGCCAAGTGAGAATAGTCCTCACAAAGGATTCTGAAGACATGCCTTCAAATGTCAGTGGGATGCAGAGATCAGCTGGAGTCAGGAAATTCGTCTTTGAAGACATTCCTTCAAGATGTCATACACCTTTGCTTTTCTGCTGTGGAAAGCTGCTCCCTTCATTTTCATCCTCCACGTTTTGAAGTCACAGTTCCTGCCCCATCCTGCTCTACAAGCTGACCACTGGAGCACCTGACTTAGGGTACACACTTGAGGGCCTAAGCCTTAAATATGATCACCTTATCCCCAGCTGCAGGAAGCATGGCACCAGGCAGAGCTGGAAGAACTTGACTAGTTAACAATAATATTCTTTCTGCTGTGACCCAAAGCTAAAATGGCGTTTTGATCCCTGGATTCCTCTGGCAGTTCCAGGACCAGGCAGCAGCATCTGGGAGGCACAAAGCTCCTGACACGCAGCACCACAGACCAAGGCTCAAGACAGAAGCCACCACATCTCTCTCAACACCACGCACAGCTTCCATGAGATGTTGCATCAGCCCATGGCATCTGCTCCAGCCTACTTAGGAGCCATTGCAGAGGTCTTCATCAGTCTGTCATAACTGTCCAAGACTGGAGATGGAAGGGACTTGGATGACTGCTTCAGGACTTAGACTGCCCTCCACATACTTCTCAGATCTGTCCAGTGAGCTGAGCCACACAGCTGCCATACCCACCAGAACAGTTCTTAACGGTGTGGATATTGAGAACAAGTAGCTGGTGAAACACATGCCTTTACTAACATAAAATACTGGTGGTTTTCACCTGCAAGCAGTTTTGCACTTTGGTGAAGAAAAAATGGTTTCATTAACACTATGCAAAGCTCCACAGAGCTGCTTACATTTTGGTGTTGGTTACCAATTTTAATGCTAACTGAAACTGCTAATAAGAACAAAAATTGATTGTGCAAGCAGAAAGAGGAAGCCATGTGGGCATCTGCATCGATTTATCTGAACAACTAGCTGAGGTAAAGCTGTATCAACTTTTTTTCCCCATGGCTGGGAATGCTGGCTGCCCTTGGGAGCCATCTGCAGGGGTCTCTTCTTACCTCCACTCAGGCACAGGTCCTTGATCTGTTGGAAGGCTTTACGGACAGCTGTGACACAGCCTAGGCTGGACTTCTGAAAATCCTGAAGGGACAGAAAAGATATGAGATTACAGTTTCCCAGAGGAGATACTTGAAGAGGCTGCAACAGAAAGATCTGCCAGAAGGACCAGGAGTTGACAGGGGTTACTGGCCCACGGGTCAGCCCCTCATCTGCATTTACAAAAGCAGTGACACCTGGGCTTCTGCCTTGCCCTTCAGACAGGCTGCATGTCCTTGCAGAAGCCAACACTCTGCACAGCTCAGGCCAAGCAGCAGCTGTGTCACCAGGTCTCACTGGGATGAGCTGCCAGACAGTACACTGCACTTCCCGGAGCATCAGGCTGAACATGAAGCAGCAAGAGAATATGAAGCATGCCTCAGCCTGGGTAGAGTGGGCCAGGCTGCTAGGGCCAGAAGTTGTTGCTTTTAAACAAAGAGCAGAGTCCTTGAAACTGCACTTGGTCTGTGAGAAGGAGCTATGGGAGAAGTCGGTTATGCATTGGGAGTACAGAACCAAGATCTGCTTTTCTTCTTAACCCTGCTCGTGACCTGCCAAATGACCATGTCCTTTTTCTTGGGAAAACCATAACTGATCCTGAAAAAGCACTTTAAGTTAGGTTTGAAGAGCTGTGGCTGGTTATGGTCTACCAAGTTGTTTCTGTGATTGAAAGCTCTAGAAACTCAAGCTCTTTCGCCTCTCTCAAGTTATAAGGCAGATTTAGAAGTGCTCCAGGCGCCGGAGCCAAAACCCCTATGCTAGCTGTGGTGAAGACCATAGAGGGAGCAGGTGGTCCCCCTGCAGCCCACGGAGTCCACAAGGGTGCAGAAATCCACCCACAGCCCATGGGGAGGTGCCCACGCCAGAGGAGCAGGTGGATGCCTGGAGGAAGCTGTGATCCAGTGGGAGTCTCATATAAAGAGTTACAGTTGCAAAGGCCTTGTGAGGAAGAGAAAGGCCTTGCTCCTGGGATGGAAGCAGCCTGGCTCAGGAGTCTGCATCCTATGGACAAAAACCCCATGTTGCAGCAGAATTCAGGTGAGATGCTGCTCGTGAGATTGGACCCACGCCAAAGAAGTTCGCAGAGGACTGTGTTTCGCGGGAGGGACCCCATGGCTAAGTAGAGGACCCGTCTCCCTGATGGACTGGCCAGAGAAAAACATCCCTTACCCTGCCCCCCCATAACGTTGGTTGGAAGGAGGGAGGGGGGTGAGCAGAGAAACAGTGTTTGTAGTAGAATAATTGTGGTGATGAATGGATTTTTGGACTAATACCCTATACCCTGCCCCCTACCAGAGCTGTTAGTTGGAAGGAGGGAGGGGGTGAGCAGAGAAATGGTGTCTTAAGAGAGAGAGGGGGGTGCGTGAAGGAACAGTGTCTTAAGAGCTTATTTTTACTTCTCATTTATCTTGCGACTCTATTAGGTTAATAAATCACTTTGCAACTTTAGGTTTTCAACTTGTATTTGCCCTTTTTCGGTGTGTCTCTTCTATCACTGTCCTATCTCAACTCATGAGTCAGGTGTGTGTTTAACTTTTTTTTTTTCCCTTCTGCACAGCTGCAGCAGAGGAGAGCAGAGAGAGCAAATGTCGTAGGTGCCTGGTATTTAGCCAGAGTCAAACCTCCACAAAACGTCTGTGCCTTCATTAGGATTAACAGCTCTCATGGGTGCTCTCAGCAAGAAGAGCAATTCAGATTTCAGATGCATAAATTGCAAATTAGAGCAATGTTCACACTGAAGGTGCAAGGGAGTACTTTGAAACCACTTAGTGCTTGCTTAAGAGCTCAGCCCAGAGCTTGGCTTACTGCTGCAGAGAAAATAGATTTTTACATTAGTTGGAAAGTTTTTCATGTGCAAAGATTAAAGCCCTAAGTTCGAGGGTGTGCGATGACTCACAGCATATTCACAGCTGAAGCAAGACAGGGCTGTTGAAAGGAAGCTAGCTTCAACCAAGGAAGAATTCCAACTGCAGGGCCTGTTAGTTGACTAAATTGAAAGGAATAAGACGAATGTGTCTTTACAAACAGACCGTGTGAATCTGCTTGCAGATAGGGCCAGGGACTTAGGGAAATAATGGGAGAAACTATCAGTTCTAGAAAATGTTACTAATTGAAACGGACTGTTACTCAGCCAAGACCGTGTTAAATTCCTGAACCTAGAGAAAAAGAACAAATACTTAATAGAATTATGAAGAATGTTTTGTAATATAAAAGAAAAAAGAAGGGGATGTGCATAATAGAGTGGGACATAGGCTAGGCGATTCGGGAAGCTTGTACCTTTTGAGTACCTCAGCCAATGGGGAAAGGAAGAGGGTGATGCATCCAGGAGATTAGGATAAACAGGGGGCTGTGTCCCCCAACAATCTGAGAGACCCCATGGGAAATGCCCTATGGTCTCTCCCTCTATTAGAATAAAATTACAGCACTCCTCTGTCTCCTTTTTGGACATAAACCTCTGGTGTTGCAAATTTTTCCACACAAAATGGTATTACATTTTTTGTTTTAAATTTTATAACTCTAAGACAAGATGTCTGTTATTCTTTTCTATACTTAGGAGTTCCAAATGTGTTTATTTTCATATAACAGTGTCTTCTTTATACTTACTGGTAAAGCTATCTGTTGTGTAAGTCTCTACGCAAAAACAAGTTGTTCACGTATACAAATAAGAACAAAAAGACCAGGAGTTGCATACACAGCTGTGGTCTTCCAGGTGGAGAATCACAGCAAAGTAACGCAAGAATGATAAGACTACGTCAACAAAGGTAAATCACCTCCAGACCAGAGGGATGGGGAAGAATGCTAAGGCACCCCAAAGGTAACCTAAGACTACGTGGCAAGGTAAAAATGACCCCTGAAGCATCTCACATGCTAATGTCAGACCACCCTGGTAGAGTGAACCAGGCACTGATTGGAATATGTGCAGAAAAGCATAGGTTAAGTTGACCAGTGAACAAGTTCTGTGCAACTTCTTTGTTGTAACTTGTATAAAAGTCTGCAAACTCCCCAAAGACAGGTGCCAGCTTAATGAACTAGCACTAATTCTGGGCAGAAGAGCATGAAAGGTCTCAGCTCTGTGTGCTCATTGGCTCCGATACCAGGCATAGACCTCAGTCCCAAATGAGGGACAACAAAGGTAGTTCATACAAAGCCATCTCTGTCACCCAGAGCTAGAAATTCATGTCAGAGAAGAGGTGGAACAGACACCACAAGATTTCAGTACAACGAGGTAGTACATTTCTTTCCTTAGAAGATAAATGTAAGTTAGTGTAGGATTTAACTCTGTGGGATTTGGTTATGAGGATAAACAAGAGATCAAGAGAAACAAGAGAAACAAGAGATCTCTAAAGATGGGTTTTAGAGCACGAGAGTTGATTGTGAAGGACCGTGGGTGTGAGAGGCCTGCTAGGCTGCAAGACGCAGCTTAAAGCAGGCCAGAGAGGCAAAGAGAGGGAGAGGCAAAGAGAGGGAGAGGCAAAGAGAGGGAGAGGCAAAGAGAGGGAGAGGCAAAGAGAGGGAGAGGCAAAGAGAGGGAGAGGCAAAGAGAGGGAGAGGCAAAAGAGAGTGATTTGCCATTTACAATACAATAAATGATCTTCTGTGTTGAATATTCTAATTCTCTTTAACCAATCTAAGACAAGCTACAAACCCTACAGCATTTACATACAACCTATTTAAACCTTAAAAAACTGCTTTTTGGAATCTCTACCAGGCAGGCAGGGTCTGCTCTGGCCTTTGGACCTGCCTAGGCAGAGGGCATTGTTCTATCATAAGGGGGATTACCTTCAGTCGGCTATACCATTGTTTCTTAGTTACTCTTCAACTCAAACCTTGTCTTCATCTCAATTTCGTTTATACTTTCTATGTTCTCAGCATCTTTTGCAAGGTAATCATATCTATAAGGCTTTCCTATTTCATATTCCCCAACAAGTTAGTTCTAACACCGCCTTTTCATGGCTTTAAACAGCAAAAGCCACATTTAAATTTTAGTTCAAGTGATCCCAGGACACTTTGCACATTTTTAGTTAGTGAAATGAAGATTTCCAAGTTCTTCACTGAAATGCAATCACCTTGGACTAAGGAAATGCTGTGAATCATTGGTACCACTGTAAAATACAGCATTTTGGGAAAGGATTTGAAAAATAAATTATCCCAAAGGGGTTCAGCCAGGCACAAAGGAAAAATTTCAGGCTGTCATATGGTCAAGCCACTAGAAATGGGAAAGTGAATTCTTAGTGGTACTAAAGGTACAGGCACAGAGTTGTGCTGCTTGGAGCAGCACCTTTGTACCCTGTGCTGCCCCAGCTAAGGCAGTGCTCAGCCATCTGGCAGCTGCTGCTTTTTCTTGCAGGTTCCCATTAAATTGCACTCCCTGCTTAGCAGTGGTGCTGTGAAGACAGATGTCTATTTAAACACCTGGAAAAGGAAAAAGAAACAGCATTTCTAAAGGAAGAAAATACTGCTCCTGAAAAGAGATGTTACTTACTGCTGTGACATCTCTGAAGAACTGGGTCGGGTCTCCAAGCCCAGCCACAGACAGCAGAGGAGCACTGGCAGCTAATGCTCCGGCTACAACATTTGGGTATTTCATCCTCAGGTAAGCACTCAGCATTCCTCCATAGCTGCCAAGGAAAGACAAGAGTTATTTCCAGACAACTTATATTGTAATAACTCAGAAGTTCAGGCCAACATTTACAGGCTCGCCTAACCCAAGGTAACAAGAAGCTCAAGCATATCTGTGATGTCTAATGTTCTCACACAGGCTCCGTGACATGCATGATGCTCATGGATATCGGTGATGCTTTGTGCCTCATCTGCACGCTGATCCAGTCATGGCCAATGAGCAGCACACTGTGCTCTTACTGGCCTTTCCCCAAATGCTCACACCAACTCTGGTGGGAACACAGCAGCTCAGTTTGCTTCTGAAGACAAATGTAAATCCTGCCTCAATATTTAACTTTGCACCATCCTGAGCATGTCAGGGCAGCTTCACAGCAGAGCAAAGCGGGGCTTGAGTGAAGCGCTCACTGTTCAAAGAGAGAAGATACACTGTACATTTAGCATACAGAATGACAAGAACTAGTTAGAACTAGTCAGAACTTTGCCAGGCTTCTGTCAAAGGGTGTCCCTGAACATGGTACAACAGGCAGCCCTCTCAGCTCCTGGAAAGCTGAGAAAAAGTATTCTCCAGAGAATACAGGGAAAGTATTCTCCCTGGGCACACCAAATAACAGCTGCATAGTTGTTCAGCACAGATACAGAGAACGGGAAACATTAACAAATGCCACAAGTAAAGTCAAAGCCACCTTGGTAGCCTCAGTGCCAGGGCCACAATCTACACATGGATCAAGGGCTGCTAGACAGACCCAAGATGACAGAAGTCATTAATTTGCTGATGGTTGTGGAATTCCTCTGAGGCCATTGGGGGTGGCAAATGACATCCCCAAAACACAGGCTAAACCTGGTCTAACTGCAAACTTATAGGCACTCAATCTCCCTCCCCACCACCTCAAGTGGTTGCAGTAAATACTGCTCCCACAACACCCACATGTGAAGTAATTTGCATTTGTCTAGCCCTGGTCTTGGAGACAGGCATTACCTGAAACCTGCTGCAAGTATTTCAGGTTAATTTGGCACAGTTATAAGCCCCAGAAGAGGTCTGTTTTTTCTCTCTTGGGGAAATACTGTGCTTCTCCAGCACTGCCATATTTCAGTTTTCTTCATTTGGGTTTAGTGCGTTCAGGGCTGCTGCAGACTGAGCCCTCAATGACACACACAGAGCTGCAGTATAACATGCAGCCAACTAGGAGGTTTTGCGGAAACCCTCTCCCATCTTGCCATCCCAGAACAGCTCCTGGGCCTTTCCACACTAGCTACTGTCCTGATAGTCACAGTACAAACCCCCATGAGATCAGTCACCACTCCACAGCCAGCTGGAGGCTTAATGGTAACTGTCAGGTCAAATGCTTTTTAACTTACTGCAACCGAATTCAAAGCCCTGTACTTATGGAAGACTTTTGGAGGGAAGCACTCCTCTACTGTAAGGCTGGGGATCCATCAAGAAACAAGGACATCACATGCACCCAGCTGCAGCATAGTGAGCACTCTGGGAAAAGACTGCTTCAAGGATCCAGGGAGCAGCAGAGCAGAATTATGAAAAGGCCTACAATGAAAATGGCTAGATGCTGTTAAAGAGGCTGTGTTTAATAAAAAGCTGTATGGCCCCTTGAAATAATGTTTTACCAATTATTCTTTTCCTGTATTTCCAATGTAAAATGTTCTGATCCTGCAGGACGAATTTCTCATTTTCACAGAACCATTGAATCATAGAATATGCTGAGCTAAAAGAGACACATCAGGGTCAATGAGCCCAAATTCTGGCCCTGTGCAGTACACTTCAAGAATCCCACCCTGTGCCTGGGAGTGTTGTCCAAGCACTTCTTGAACTCAAACAGGCTTGGTGTATGACCACTTCCCTGGGGAGCCTGTTCAGTGCTCAGCCCCTCTCTAGGTGAAAAACATTTTCCTGATATCCAACCTAAACCTCCCTTGACACAGCTCCATGCTATTTCCTTGAGTCCTGACACTGGTCATGAGTGAAGAGATCGGTGCTACCCCTCCACAGGATATTAAAAAGCGCAATGAGGTCTTCCCTCAGTCTCATACAGGCTGAATGAACCAAGTGATCTTAGTCACTCCTCATAAGGCCTCCCCTTCAGACCTTTCCCAATCCTCATGGTACTCCTTTGGACACTCTCTAATAGCTCAATGTCTTTTTTACGTTGTGGTGCGCAAAGCAAGGTAAGGCCACCCCTTTGCAGAGCACAGTGGGACAATCGTCTCCCTGAACCAGCCACCAATGCTGGGCCTGGTGCTCCCCAGGACACAGTTAGTCCTCCTAGCTGCCAGGGCAATATTGACTCATATCCAACTGGCCATGGACCAGGACCCCCTGGTCCCTTCCTGCAGCTGCTCTCCAGCCTCTCATTCCCCACTCCACACATATGGGTTGCCCCATCCTAGGTGAAGAATCCGGGACTTGCCTTTGGGAAGCTTCATAGGGTTGGTGGTTGGTGATTGTCCATCCCTCTGATTTGTTGAGGTCTCTCTAAAGGGCCTCCATGCCTTCAAGGGAGTCAAAGGCTCTTCCCAATTTAGTGTTGTTGGCAAACTGACTTAGTATTCCTTCAAGTTCTGCATCCAGGTCATTAACAAAGCTGTAGAACAGCACAGGGCTGCGGATGGAGCCCTGCAGAATCCCACTAGTGACTGGACACCAGCCTGGTGTTACCGCAGACACTACCATTCCTTGTGCTGACCAGTGAGCCAGTTGCTCACCCATCATGTAGTACAGTTATCCAGCTATGTGCTGGACATTTTGCCCAGAAAAATCCCTGCAAGAGATGGCATCAAAAGGTTTGCTGAAGTCCAAAATCATGACATTTACTGGCTTTCTTAGATCAACCAGGTGGGTTACCCCATCAAAGAAGGAAATCAGGTTCAACAAGCAGGACTTTCCCTTCCTGAGGCTGACTGCGACCAATGACTGCATTGCCCGCCAAGTGGTTTTTCAATACCTCCCAGAATAGCATTTTCCATGATTTTCCCAGACTTTACTGGCACTGAAGTAAGACTGACAGGCCTGTAGTTTCCAGGGTCTTCCTTCTTCCCTTTCTTGAAAACTGGGACAATGTTCGCCAGCTTCCAGTCACTTGGGACCTCTCTGGATTCAAAACTGCTCAAAAAGATTCAAGACTGCTCAAAAATCAAGAGAGGTTTTGCATTACTGGCATCAGCAGCTCTTTGAGGATTCTTGGATGAGTCCAAACAAGCCCCATAGATTTGTAGGGATACAGATGGAGCAGCAGATCCTGCACAAGTTCAGGGTCAACTGGGAGTCGATTATTCTTGCAGTCATGGTCCTCCAGCTCAGGGCACTGAGACCGCTTTGGTCTGTAATCCATGTTGAAGACAGAGGCAAAGAATGCAATAAACACCTCTGCCTTGTTTCTGTCCCTGTTTGTGAGGTGACCACCCTCATTCTGGAACAGGCCAATTTTCTACATTGCCTTTCACCACTAATATATTTTAAAAACTTTTTATCCTTCCCCACAGTTCTGGCAGCTTCAACTCCAGTTAATCTTAAACCATGTGAATTTTCTCCCTATAGTGGGAGAGCAGTCTCTCTGTATTCTTCTCATGTCATCTGACCTTGCTTCCATTGGCACACAACCTCCTTTCTCGCCTTATTTCTAAGAGAAGATCCCTGTTCAGCCAAGCTGGCCTTCTGCCTTGCCGGCCTTTTGACATTTGGAAATTGCTATTCCTGTGCCCTTGAAAGGTGGTATTTCAAAACTGACCAACACTGATGGACCCCGTCACCTACAAAAACATTTTCCCAGGGAACTTTACCCAGTAATTCCCTGAATAGCCTGAAGTCTACTCTCCCCATGCCCAGAGTTGAGGTTTTGCTTGTATTTTTTCTCCTGTCAACAGAGATTTTAAACTTGATGGCTTCATGGTTGAAGTGGCCAAAATGGCCACCAATCCCCACTTCGCTCACAAAATTCTCTGTTGACAAGCAGTAGATCAAGAAGGGTATCTTTCCGAGTCTGTGCCACAAAGTTGTCATCTGGCTTTTTCAGGGAATCTTCTGGCCTAGATTGTATCAGTTGTGTGATCCTCCCAGCTGATTGCTGGCAAGCTGAAGTCACCCGTAAGAACAAGGGAAGTTGACTTGAAAGCTTCCTTAGCTCCTCAAAGAATAATTTATTGCTGTCATCATCCTGTCTGGGAGATCCTAAGTAGACTCCCACAGTGACATCTGCATTATTTTTTTGTCCCTTGATTCTTACCCTGAAGCTTTCAACTGTGCCATTGCCAGCCATGAGCTGCAGGCATTCTATCCCTTCCATTATATACAATGCCATTTCCTCATCTCTTCTGCCCTGCCTATCCCTCCTGAAGAGCCTGTAACCATCCAACAGGGCACTCCAGTCACAGGACTTACCCTACCAGACTTCACTTTTGAGGTGGTGTCAAATCTCTGGGCCTGGGCCAAAGCTTTGAGCATCTCTTGTTTGTTCCTCATGCTGCATGCATTAATGTAGAGACATTTCATGAGAGGTGCATTGTAGCCAACACCTCGTGAAGCAGATTGAGGGACCCCATTAGTGCTTGTTCCCTCAAGTTTTCACACACCATCCCATTGCTCATCACTGGCAAGCCTGGTATTGTCCCTTTACCCTTTCCAAGCTATTTTTTTCTCCTGCAGTTCTGGATGATTCATACACTGAAGCAGTTTAGAAATATCCGGTCAAGGGTGCTTCTCCAACACAACCACAAATGGAGACTAACTCTTGATGGTTAAGCACAGTGGGACCTGGCGATGAGCTCATGGGAGCTGAGGTACAGGCACATCTGTTCTCAATAAGATAGCTTAAAGCTCTGCCTTGAGAGCTAAAGAGATCTATGAGGACAGCATAACTTTGGCTGGGAAATGCTGCAGAGAAGGGAAGGAGCCCACACAACCCTTACCTGCCTCCAAAAGCAATGACAGGGCAGTCTGCAGCACCAAACTGCTGCTTAAGCTCAGTAATGAGCACTGCATAGTCAGCAAGGGCTTGTTCCACGGTGAGCAGAGCAGTCTTCTTCAACTGCGTTGACTCAAGTCCAAAAGGAAAAGATTTCCCATAGTACCTCTGAAATGAAAGAGATACACTGTGGCAACACTGGTCTGGGTATTCTCTGCTTTCAACACAGAGCTGGGCTAAGTGTGCACTAATAGGAAGAGATAACAGAGCATGAGATGTCCTCTAACTTGTCCATAACTGAGGAAGTGTCCTTGTCTACTGCACCTGATACACTGATAGACCTTCAGGACAGATCCTGGAGTGGATGGACAGTACGTGACAAGCTGCTTCAATGGGTACCAAGTGGGTTCTCAGCACATGCATCTCTCCTGAAGTCCCCAACCATCAAAAGGGAACAGGATAATCTCTTCATACCCAAACTGATAGATTTTAGATTTAATAGGGTAACGTGGGAAAGGTTGGGTTGGGACTTTGCAAACTAGAGAGATTAAATGTTAGCCAAAGTATCTCTCTACTCCAACATGGAGTTCAAGGCCTGTAGAAACTACTTACAAAACCAAATCATTTGTGGCACAGGCTCTACTAAAATAGCAGTCTGTATTCTGGAATGCTGGAAGGCATAGCAAAAATTATTCAAAAGCCATGATTAAGTAAAGAAGATAGCAGGTCTGACTCAGCTTCATGGCAAGAAATGGTACCAGTATTCCAGACCTGAAGAAAGCTGAATTTGGTAACACTGAACAGAACAGGACTCTAAAGGATGCATAATGACTAAAATACTCACATGCTCAGCAAAAATGACAAGTGCTTGCTGTTCCTCTGCTAATTCAAATATGAAATCAGAGTTCTGAGCAAAAGTCCAGATATCACCTTCATTGCCAGTATAGAAAAAGATGGGTCCAAATCCATTATTCCAAAACTTTGCTGAGGCAATTGGAAGAAGCAAATTAAAAATTAAAAACAAAACCACAAAAAACCAACACAAAAACACGTAAAACCCCCCAAAACACAACAAATAACATGTGCATGAAATGAGTCCATTTTTTGGTGAGTTTGGGCAGGAGCTTAACAAGGCAAAACTCTGAACAGGCTGATTACTGAGACCTGAGCTGGGACACAAAGGTGTTAGAAAGGCCAGGCTCCAGAAATTCTCCATTGGATGGGGATAAATAAGAGCTTCCATGAGATCAGTACATGGCATGAAAATTTAGCTTCTGCCTGAAAATACCTAAGATCTCAAGTTCTGCAAGTTATTTGCAGACAGCTGCCCCCCAAAAGAGTGATTTCCCATTTATATACTGTTTTCAGCCCAACTCACTCCAAAACACTTGTACAGATCAATTTTCACACAAAACTGACATAAGGGAATTGCCTACATCTTTCTGCTGCTCCTGCTGTGATGTTTTAAGTTGTAAATTACATATCATAGCATGGTTTGAGTTGGAAGGGACCTTCAAATGCCATCCAGTTCCAGCCCCCTGCCACAGGCAGGGACACCTCCCACTAGCCCAGGTTGCTCCAAGCCCTGTCCAATCTGGCCTTGGACACTTCCATGGATCCAGGGGCAGCCACAGCTTTTCTGGGCAACCTGTGCCAGGGCCTCCCCACCCTCACAGGGAAGAATTTCTTCCTTATGTCCAATCAAAATCCATCACCTGTCAGCTTCAAACCATTGTCCCTTGTCCTATCACTACTGGCTCTGGTACAAAGTCACTCCCCCTCTTTCACAAGCCTTCTTTAAGTACTGAAAGGCCACAATAAGGGCTGCCCAGCCTTCTATTCTCCAGGCTGAACAAACTCACTCCCCCAGCCTGTTTCCAGAGCAGAGGGGCTCCAGCTGTCATGGGAGGAGTGGAAGCTTCAGACAAGCTCTGCATTAGCCTCAAATTTTGGCAACAGTTTAAAGTTAAGGAATCACTCTGGCTCGAAGTTCTAATGGCAAATCAGATCTATTTATTAAAATTAATCATTTATTAAACACACATAACAGACAAAATATCTTAATCAGAATTACTCACTACACAGTACAAAACTAAAGAACTACTGGTAGATAACAGCAAAACATAAAACAGCGCACTGTATCAAGCTATCTATATTAAAGCTGGCAAAAGAAATAGTATTGATTAGGAATCAAATGTAATTTAGCAACGGGATTATGATAACGTACACCTATTCTTTCATTTAATCCCTGGGGAGTAAGTGCGAAGCAGACATCCCTGCTCACGGGAGAAACTCCACACATTTCCAGAAAAATCTATAGCAGATTTCCGCTTTGTGAAAATTTGGGGTGGCTTTTATAGTTGCAAAGTGAATGACTGTCAGTCAGTCAAAATCCAGCTTGTCTTGTGACATCTTACTTCAACAGTAAGATATTTATTGGCAGTTGGGAAATGCCAGACCAGTGTTAACCCCATGGCCCAAAAAACTCACTACAATATGGCTTGTCCTGTTTGAGTTATCTGACTGACTAACAAACAACAGATAGCTCTTGGGAGAGGGTGAGATGCTCTGCTATACCAGCCCTCAGATCATCTCTGTGGGTTCCGCTGGACTCGCTCCAGCAGCTCCACACCCTTCTTGTGTTGAGGTCCCCAGGCCTGGAGGCAGCTCTACAGATGGGATCTCACCTGAGCACAGCAGAGGGACAGAATCCACCCCCGCCACACACCTGCTGCCCACACTATGGGGATGAGCCCAGGATACGCTGATATGTGTTATATGTGTAAAACACACACATATATATGTATCTCACATCATATGTCACACACACACATATATATATAGATGATATATGAAGATTACGTGCTTCGTTCTCAGATCAGGTTATAACTGAAGGCAAAATGAGTTTGTCAGGCCAAGCTGAGCTGTGATGGCAGCACTGGCTTATCTAACAAACAGTTGCTCTAATGCGTACTGACTTTAACAAACATTTGATTTTAGCATAGTCATAAGTTGCACAGGTATTAAGAGGGATAATAAATAGTTTTTTTCAATGACAAACCTCAGACCATCAGTTAAGTGTTGATTTCAACACATCATCCAAAGGGACCCTCCACAGCAGGTGTCCCATGGACACTGCTGTCACATGAGGCTGTTTCCATGAACAGAGAGGCCCAAATTTGACTCTTGGCATTCTCAGCACAGACTTGCCAAAGTCAGATTTGGCTTCAAATGGGTTTTGAAACCTCTCATTACTGAAACTGCTGCTCTTCATTAACAAAGAGGCTGACTGACTCTCTATGCAGTATTCTCTTTCCTCTGGTTCTTCTCTTGATATGCTTCACAGCTCCTGGAATAAACAACCATCACAGGGGCCAAAACCAAACCAGATAAGCTCCTTTAAAAAGTATCTATTTTTAGACTGAAATCCTGGGGAATTGCCAGCTAAACTCAAGAATACCAGATGCCCTGTTGTGAAATAAATCTTCAACTTCTGGCTGATAATCTGGAAAGTCTCATACTGCACAAAAAACCAGTAGAGGAAATAGAATTGCTCACAGGAATTCTGAGTAAGAAATTCTCTATAAACCAGCAGAAGTACAATGTTAATATTTTGCTCCTCACAAATATTATTCAGCTCTGCCCAGGACATACAGATAAAATGCAACACTTTAAAAGAAAACAAGTAAAACTTGCACAATGCTTTAAACCACATATTCCCAACATTCTGCTCAAAAAGGGCCACCTAATTAGTGAACAGAACCATAAATTCATGCCTAGTGAAACACACAACTTGGCACAGGTGCTGAACAAGCTGCAGAGAAACAGGCAATGTGAAGGCAAGCTGCAGCATCTGAAGCCCCCAATGCAGTTGGAAGGCAGCAGCAGGTGGGCACCAAGCTGGGCAGTGCTCAGGTCTATTGCTATTCCCAGGTCTACCTTTGCTCTCTCCCTGCAAATTGCTCCCCAATTCCTCTGTGTAGGTAGGGTTGAAAAACATGTGACACTGGTTACAGAAACTGCTGTCTTTTTAGTTACATGCTATTTAGAAAGGCCTTTTCTCTTTTACAGTCAGTGGCACAGAAGGAAGACACTGCTGGATTCTTGCTGGCACTACTCATTGTTTGGCACGGATTAAGCTATCTACAGTTGCACAATTTTAAATAACACAAACTACTGACCCAAGAGGAGTTACCTTCACTCTTAAAAATGAACGGTACAGAGTGCAACATTTCAGTCACTATTTGTTTTTACTGATGCATTCAGAGCACTGAATTGCACTTGTAAGAGATGCTGGGGTCAACTGAAGACACACACACAGAGCTAGCTCCAGTGCAAGCCTAACACAGCTCCTGCTTGTAGTCCACTCTTGCTCCAAAGAGGCCAGTCCCCACAATCCCCCCTGTACCACATAGCCAGAAAAGAAAGAAAGCAAGGAGTGAATCCCAGACTGGTTTGTGCTGGAAAGGACCTTAAAGCCCACCCAGTTCCACCCCTCTGCCATAGGCAGTGACACTGTTGACTAGATCAGGGTGCTCCAAAACCTGTCCAACCTGCCCTTGAACACTTACAGGGACGGGGCAGCCACAATTTCTCTGCGCAACCTGTGCCAGGGCCTCACTACCCTCGCAGGGAAGAATTTCTTCCTAATATGCAAGCTAAGCCTATTCTCTCTCCATTCAAAGCCAGCCTTCCTTGTCCTATCAGTACACAGCTTTGTAAAAAGTGGATAAAAAGGAAAAGGAAAGGAGGATATAGACAACGCTGGGGAATGCTTGGCTCTTACAGGGTTGTTCCTTTGCTCACATAGATTCTTGGCTGCCCGAGTGCCACTCTCTAGTTCTTGCTCTGCCCTGGGACAGGGGCAGTTAAAGCTTAAGCAGAAAGGAATCCAGACCGAAGCCACAGCACCCCCGGGACCTACCCGACACCAGGTACCGCTGCGGGAAGGTCTCGTTGCCGCAGGTCTCGAAGCTGAAGTGATCCCGCACCTGCGGGAAGAGCCGCTCCTCCAGGCCGAGCCGCACGACCCGAGCAGCTGGAGGGGGCATCATCAGCACAGGGGAAACCGACAACAGGCTTTGTCACCCGGTACGGCACGACCCAGCCCGGGAACCGGGGCCCGGGGAGCTCGGAGCGCCCACCTGGTGCTCCTCAGGCTGGCTGAGGGCTCCGGCCAGAGCGCAGCCAGTTCGGGGTCCCGCCCGGGGCCCAGAACAACCAGTTGAGGGGCAGGGCCAGCGCTCTGGCCGGGGAAGGAGGAAGTCAGGCAGAGGGGTTCACCTGAGGAGAGGGGAGAAAGACAAAAGAGCCCAGCCCAAGACACCCACCGGGAGCGGCGCGGGCGAATAGCAGCGGCGAGAGCAGCAGCAGCGGCGAGAGCAGCAGCAACGGCGGGAGCAACAACACCGACCTCATGACAACCCCTCCTCGCGCACTCAACAGCAAGCGCTCCCGAGAGGGCACCGGTCACGTGAACCTCAGCTTTGGGATCACGTGGTGATTCCGCGTCCCTTCACGTGACCACGCGAGGGCCACACCCGCCACGGCTCCATTATGGCGGTTCAACCCGACCGCTGCCCCGCACAGCCCGGAGCGCTGCTCGCCGGACCAGGCCGGGCCGGCGCCACCGCCGCACCTCCCGAGCTTCCTGGGAGTGGGGGATCTGCGCTAGGAGCCCCTGCCGGCCTGGGGATGCTGGTGCGGTGCGGTGCGGTGCGGTGCTTGGTGGGTTCGTGTGCCTCGCGGAGGGGTCAGGCTACACTCCGCTGCTCCCGTCCCGCTGGCAAACACAGCTGGCAGCAGCTGTGCTTTCCATGCTGACCGGCCGTCGTAGCCCTGGGCTCTGCGCCGGGAGCCCAGCGTACGGCTCGGGGATGGGGAGGGTGAGGCTCCGTGTTGGTGCTGGGCCACCGCACCGTCCTGCAGGTCTGCGGAGAGCAGCTGGGCAAGGGACGGGGTGTCCCTTGCTTGCTGCTCTTCGAACATCTGCAGCGTTTGCCTCTTGGCACTGAATCGGTGCTGCTCTTCACAGGGACCAGTGGTGGCACCTCTGGTCCACTCCATGGTGTATTTGAGTGAGAAGGAAGAGCTGGCAAGGAGGGAAAGCCCAGCCAGCCCCCAGAGGCCATGGGAGATGTGCTCAGTGAGGAGGAGGTGAGGGAAGTGAGAATGTAGCCCCCGAGAAAATAAGGGGGAGGATCCACACTGGCGTCCACCTCTCCAGAGAGGAGTAGTGGGTGAGGGAGCAGCAGAGGAGAGGAGGTCTGGAGGATGTCCATCACTCTTGACAGGAGCATGCAGGTGTGTGATAAGAGTAGAGTATGTCCCCATGGTGGCTCTGGAGGCCTTGTAGATGGACATACTGGGATGAGAGGGAGCTTACACTGCTCTGAGAGCAAGTCAGGAGCAGCATGAAATAATTTCATAGCTGATTTCTCTAGGGTTTTTGTTCCAGAGGAGGCTCCAGCAAATACCCCAAAGGAAACGTAGTGCTGAGCAAAAGGGAGGTGGAGAAACTTGCATGGCAAATTGGCCAGGGCTGGACCTGCCTATGTGGCTGTAAGTAAACTTAGTAACTATGCTTAACTTGACCTTGTTATGCCAGCTGCAGTATAAACATTAAAAAAAAAAAAAAAAGAAAAAGTCTGGCTTTACCCCTAAGGGTCAGTAAATTGTCAGCTTATTTGAAATGTTGCAGAGACTTTACAAGATGTCTATGAGTGTTCCTCAGTGAAGGAAGAAGTTTGTGTTTTATAAAAGAAGGGGTTTAGGTTACTGAATATCAAAGGAGCTATTAAAGGAAGAAGAATTTAAAGGATGTGGTATTGCAGAAACAGCACTTTCATAATGCCTATTACCATCTGCAACCACACAATGGAAATGGCAGCATGGGAGATGGGCTTGGGTCAGGTGGCCCCAAGATAACCTGGTATCAGGCAGATGTGACCTGTGATAGCATGATGAAAGGGCACCACCAGGCTCCAGTGGTGAGCAAGTGGTTCTGCTCAGGGCTTCTTCTAGGGCTGACTTTATCTTTAGGTTCCCATCTGAAGAGGTAACAGAGATCCTGCCTACTTCTTCCCTGAAACTTAGCAATAGGATTTGACCCTGACAGACTGGTCACTTGATAGGAAAAAAAAAACGGATTTTGTGCATTAGGACTTAAACAGTCTTGTGCTTTCTTTTTATATAATAAAATTATATATTTAATTTATAATTTAATATAATAAAATTATTATACTCAGAGAAGTTCTGAGCAATATTTCAAGTACATTATTTTAAAATAATTTCCTGCCCTCGCAGGCTTGGGCTGTCAGTAAAGTGTCATAGTTAAGATTTTGAAATCACTGATTTTTTAGGGTCTCTTTTTCTAAAAACTGGGCTTGGTGCTCTTGAGCAGGTTTATTTCTGCAAAGGGTGAGGCTCAAGCCATTTTATTCCCACCTTCCTAGGGAAAAGGCTGTGACATAGGAGGCTTTTCTTCTTCATAAACCACTGGTTAGTCTTCAAAAGTGTTAATTTAAAATCTGAAATGATACAAAGAAAACACATTAGCAGGAAATTGTTTGCTTTTGCAGTGGGGTAGAAAGGCTGGAGCTCATCCTTGAAGCGAGTCCTGTTTGAGCTCAGGGTGAAGACTGCTGCATGGAGCAGGATTAGAATACTACTTTTAGACCAGTTGTCGGAGGTTGGGGAAGGCCTTGGAATTTTTCTCCATCACTGTTACTAAGCAACAAATATTTGGGTGATTAGAGCCATCAACTCTTTTGTAAAAGACAAGAAGGTGTGCTTGGGCAGGGCAGGGTAAGGGAAGAGCCAGCCGTTGGAGCACTCACTCTCGTCGGTTGGACGCTGAGAGGAGAGGCTGCTCTTTGCTTTTGGCTGCGACCAGAAGAAATCCAATTGTGCCCTGTTTTTCTTCTCCTGGCTGGGTGAGCTTTGATTCAACCTTTTTCCCACTGGGAAGTGCACGTTTCCCTGGGCTGCGTTTTCTTGCAGCAGCTGCCGGGAGAGTCCAGCTGCCTCTGCCGCCTGCCCCTGCCCTCTGCCAGGGCCTGCGAGACTGCGGCATCTGCTGTGACTGCAGAAATCCTTGCTACCTCGCTAGCTAGCCGGGGGAGAGCCAGCTCCTACCCCTGCCGCCCTGCTTTTTGCCGCTCCGAGCTGCCTGGCTGCTCTTCAGCCTGCCCACCATTACCAGCTGTGTGAGGCTGACCTGACCCTGCGCCACAGCGCCACCTGCAGCTGCTTGGGAGTCATCACACCTGCCCTGCCTGGCCGGGAGCTCAACAGCGCCACCTGCAGCTGCTTGGCAGTCATCGCACCTGCCCTGCCCAGCCAGGAGCTCAACAGCGCCCCTGCTGCTTGCAACCGTGATTACACCACATGGGAAAAGGCTCGGCAGCTCACAAGTCATCTGCTATTGGTTTCTGGTTCTATTTGTGGTTGCTATTATTGTTACTGCTTGTTTATAGATACTAGTAAAGAACTGATATTCCTTTTTTTCCCATACCTTTGCCTGAAAGCTCTTGACTTTCAAAATTAAATAATTTGGAGGGAGGGGAAAATCACATTCTCTGTCCTAAGGGAGGGTTCAACCTCTCTTGGCAGACACCTGTCTTTCAAACCAAGACACCAGTGCTTATTTAAATTCTGTCCTTAAGTACTGTGATAAATGAAGCTCACTATTGTAAAATTTTAAGCATTTATTAAAAAACAGACAATAGAGGACAAAACAAAAAATTCATTCCACAAAGTAGAGGGAAGAGCACTGGGTGCTGAGCCAGAGGCACACCTCCTGGCTAGAGGATACAGATTTTATAACCCCCAACCCCTCCTCCTTAGGGTGCTCTGATTGGCTTGTTGTCTTCAGTCCTCATTGGCTCCTCGTTTCTAGGGTCTTCTGATAGGTTAGCTGCTTGCCCAGCTATCCCCTTATGCTAATTAACACCTCCTCTCCACTTTCCTAACAAATGGAACATATAACAATCAGCGGTAACCGAAACATTTAACAATTAACCATAACAAATCAATAGAGGTAACCATAACATTTATAAACTAACCATAACAAATTAGCAGAGGTAACCATAACATATACACAACCATTAACAAATAACCATAACAAATCGGCAGAGGTAACCATAACATATACACAACCATTAACAATTAACTGTAACAGTTACCTCATAACCTTTTACGAAACCCAACTCCATTACTTCATTTATATTAAGTACTTGGCAGAGTTAGGCTGCAAGTAATGGCTATGAGGTGTGTAATCAAGTGCTTTAAGGGAAACAAAGGATTTATACTCATTGCCAAGCCTTATGAAGAGGTTAGAGAAATCCACAAGGTGACATGGGCAAAGCCATTCAGGCTGGGGTGAGAAAAAACTTTTTCACTGAAGCCTTTTGTGTAAACCAATCCTAATAAAATAATGCATTTTAAAAGGCTCTTATTTTATTTAGAAATGAAAGTACTTGCTGGTGGATGTGACAAAGAGACAAAGGCTTTCCAAGATCTGTTAAGAGAAAGAAATAGTCTCATTTTGTCCCTCCCTGTGATAAACAAAGCTCACAGTTGTAAAATTTTAAACATTTATTAACAAAAAGACAATAGGGGACAAACCAAAAAAACTTGTTCCACAAATTAGAGGGTACAGTGCTGGATGCTTAGCCACCGATGGGGGGAAGCCAGAGGCACACCTTCTGGCTAGAGGATACAGTTTTTATAACCCCCTAACCCCACCTTCTTTAGGTGCTCCAATTGGCTCTTTGTCTTCAGTCCTCCTTGGCTCGTCCTTTCTAGGGGCTTCTGATAGGTTAGCTGCTTGTCCAGCTCTCCCCTTTCTTAACCATAACATTTAAGTTAGCCACAACAAATTAACAATTAGACATAACAAATCTGTAGAGGTAGTTATAACATTTTTCAGTTAGCCCCAACAAATCAATAGAGGGAGCCATAACATTTATCAGTTAGCCCTAACAAATCTATAGAGGTAGCCATAACATACACACAACCATTAACAAATAACCATAACAAATACTTCATAAACCTTTATGAAAGCCAACTCCATGACTTCATTTATAACATAAATAGTAATTGTGTAACATCAATTTTCCTCTTTGGAGGAAGTAGGATCAACCTGCCTTCATTTACAAAAATTCCCAGATTACCTCTGAGATCCAGCAATATCTGTTCCCTGCTCAGAGGCATTCCAGCAGGCCTGCTTTGCTTCTCAGCTCGGGCGTTCTGTGGGGCAGCAATGGAAGTGTTGGGGTGGCCATGAAGTTTGGCTCTGTGTGGAAACACAGCTCCTTGGTGAGCCATGGCTGAGACTCTAAGGTCTGTCAGTGTTCATCCATGTAAGTCCTTAGCAGGACCAAATGAAAGTGCAACCTCTCTGACCCCTCTATCTGCTGTGGTGGGTCCTGGCAGGACTGGCTCCACTTCCCCTGCTCCTCTAGCTGCTTTGCCATTGCAGCATGGAGCAGCATCAAGACTTGCAGCAGTCTTGCTGGGAGTGAGCATATTGTGTATGCGGACACTGTATTCTCTCCCTTACTTTCAGCTGACAGCCTGGGAGCATTCCTCAGACAAAACCACTCAGTTTTATTTTGGAAGAGGTCCTCCAACATGTGGAGCGAGTGGAGGAATATACAGGGGAAGGTGTGCAAGGTTTCAAAAAGAGGAGCATTGGACACTGGCCTGTGTGTACTGCAGAGGCTAAAAAGGCAGCAGATGTGGGAAGCTGGCCCTGTAATTGCAGTGAAGCAAAGGTTACCAGGCCATTCCATCCTGTGTATGCCCAGGTCAGAGCTAGGAGAAAGGGATGCCCCCTCCCTGATCAGGTGCTTGTTGTGGTCGCTCCCAGGCACAGATTCATGCTGTTGCATAAAAAGCAGGACCAGGGAGCTGAGCCAGCTGAAAGGGAGCCAGCTCTTCTTCTGTTGAATTAATTTTTTGAGCAATTAGTCTTCAGGTCTGGCTCACAAGAGAGTCCGTGCAGAGGTTGGTGTCAGCACAGGAGGGAAGGCAAGGCAGCTGAAGCAGGGGGAGGTGAGGCCTTGTCTTCAAGCAACAGCTGGATTTCTTCAGGGTTGCAGAATTGGTGTAGCCCAGGAGAACACAGTGGGACAGGTCTGTCTCTTGGCTCACGGAGATTGTGATGTGAAAGGCTGCAGTGTCTGACAGGGAGAACCTTGCCATAATCTTTGGTTTGGCATGGTAGACATCAGAAACTTGTCTTTTGCTGCTACTATCCCTGTAAAGTGCTGGATGGATGTTTCCGGGGCCATGAGAGCTGCTGGCTTGAGCCAGAGTTCAGCATGATGGCACTGGAGAAACAGAGAAGCCATGTCCTGTGGAGTGCAGGGAGCTGGGAGTGGCATGGCGCTGGGCCCCTGTATTCAGGAGGCATCGTGTGGGTTATGCCAGCCTGGTGACCAAGCAGTAACATCAGTCCCTGTGCAGGCTTGCCAAAAGCTGTGCCAAGTGGTGTTACAGTACCAGCCTCCTGATAAGATTCTTCAGGAGGTCAGGAGGTTTGGAGTTACTGTAATAATGACGTGGCAGTTCACTGAGGAGCGATATGACTGCACTGCTCAGCAGGGCAAGCTGCTCCAGGAAGCTGGGGCTAGGCTGTATAGAGTCTGGCCAGGGTGAGACTGGCTCTGTTGGCCACCCCTCCTCTCTGGACCAACTCTGTGCAGAGGTGGCAGACTGTGACTCTGGACCCTGCAGACCTCAGGAGATGCTGTGGTCAGTGCCCTGGGTTGCACCAAATCTGCGAGTAGCACTTGGTGGCAGGCTGCTGCCAGGAACTGCAGCATCATGCTGCAGGCAGGAGTGGGCGCACATTAAAAGGACCAGCTGGTTACTGTGTAGCCTGGGGAAGGTGTCAGTGAGTGGAAGTGAGGGGCTCTGACCCCCAAGAAATTAAACTTTAACCATTGACTTTAACATGAGCAGTCCTTATGCTTCTTGCAAGCGTCAATTGCTTTGAATTTACTCTGGAAGTAATGCCTCCAATGCTGCCTGGGAGTCAGACATGGTTGGGTGTGGTGGTTTTGCTTAGCTCAGAACATCAGCAAGGTATCTTTAACATCTAAGGGAAATTTAAACCCTTCAAAAGCTATTGTGGTAGGCCTGAAGAAGAGTCTGAGGGGTGGGGAGGGGCACAAAGATGGCTCCTGTGTGTTCTGTGTGAAGGTTCAGGAAGTTTTTCACTGAGTCCAGTAGAGCCAATCTCTGATGGCTCTGAAGGTGATGGACATGCTGCTGGCCAAGTCTGGGCCAATTAGAGGTGCTAGTTACGCCTCTGTGAAAACATATTTAAGAAGAAATCAAAACTAAGTAGTCACACATGTCTTTTTAGCTAGAGGAGGAGGAGGTGGTAAAAATATGTGAAGGGGAAACAACATGGAGACACCAAGGTGAGTGGAGAAGGTGGGGGAGGAAGTGCTTCAGGCGCCGGAGCTGAAAACCCTCTGCTAGCTGCGGTGAAGACCATGGGGGGAGCGGGTGGTCCCCCTGCAGCCCACGGAGTCCACAAGGATGCAGAAATCCACCCACAGCCCATGGGGAGGTGCCCACGCCAGAGAAGCAGGTGGATGCCTGGAGGAAGCTGTGATCCAGTGGGAGTCTCATATAAAGAGTTAAAACTGCAAAGGCCTTGCGAGGAAGAGAAAGGCCTTGCTCCTGGGATGGAAGTAACCTGGCCTCAGCTCAGGAGTCTGCATCCTATGGACAAAAACTCCACATTGCAGCAGAATTTGGGTGAGATGCTGCTCGTGAGATTGGACCCACGCCAAAGAAGTTCACAGAGGACTGTCTTTCGTGGGAGGGACCCCATTGCTAAGTAGAGGACCCCCCTCCCTGATGGACTGACCAGAGAAAAAAACCCTTACCCTGCCTCCCCATGTTGTTGGTTGGAAGGAGGAAGCGGGGTGAGCAGAGAAATAGTGTCTTAAGAGGGAGGGCGGTGAGTGAAAGAATGGTGTCAGATAAGTTTATTTTTACTTTTCATTTATCCTCCGACTCTGTTAGGTAATAAATCACGTAGCAACTTTAAGTTTTGAGCCTGTTTGCCCTTTTTATGTGCGTGCTGCCACCAGTGTCCTATCTCAACTCCTGAATCTGGTGTGTGTTTAACAGTTTTTTCTTCCCTCTCGTGCATGTCTGTGGCAGGAGAGAGAAGAGATGCCTGGCATTTATTAAGGGTCAAACCCTAACATTGGGCCATACATGAGAAATTCTGTGCAAATTGCCTGTTGTGTTTTGCACAAGAATGGCAGATCCATCTCTGAGTAAGGTCCAGAGATGCAAAAAGCTAGGAGTGATTTTTGTGAGCCAGAAAATGGGAACTTGCCTGTGGGCAGGAGTGGGTGTGCAGGAGTGGGTAGGCTGGTGGTGATGGGGGGGGCTCTTTGGGTAGAGTAGCCAGGAGTGGCTCTTTGGGTAGAGTAGCCAGTAAGCATCATGTTTTGCAAGCAGGAGAAGTAAGGCCAGAATCTTCCTGCATATGCCACCCTACCAGAGTCCAGGCCTCTTCCATTTCTGCAGGGGGTGCAACAGATCTCACAGCTTGGGAGTATGTCATGGGACAACACATCTTCCGCTGTTCAGGCCAGCAGGCAGGAATGCATCTTCGTTTAAAAGACAGGTGTCTTTTCCTTCCTGTCCCACCTTCCTGTTAAGGAAGGTGGGAACCTGCCTTAGAATAGCAAATATTAACCCCCTTTCTTCTGAATTATTATAACTTTGAAATCAATGGCTTTCAGGCAAAGATATGGGAAAAGAAATAACAGTTCTTTACTAGTATCTATAACGAGGCAAACAAGCAACAATAACAGTAGCAAACAACAAACAAAACCAGAAACCCGATGGCAGCTTTCGCTGGGCTGCCAGGCTCTTTCTCCTTTGGTGCAGTTACAGTCACAGCCAGCAGGGGTGCTGTTGGCTTCCAGCCGGGCAGGGCAGGTGCAATGACTCCCACGCAGCTGCAGGGGGCGCTGTGGCGCGAGGTTTGGTGAGCTTCCGTCCCATAATGACGGGTGAGCTGAGTGGCGGGCTGGAGTAGGAAACCTCAGAGTGGCAGGCTGGCAGAGCAGAGCTGGCTCATCAGGGGCAGCAAGCAAGAGGTGGCAGAAACTCTGTAGCTGTGGCAGGAGCCGCGGTGTGTTTGGGCAGATGGGGGATGCGGGGCCAGGGTGTAGCAGAAAAGCAACCTGAGTCAGCGGCAGGAAAGTCGCAGGGCTGGGGAGTGGCAGCTGGACTCTTCTGTAGGGGGGAGGGCCCCCGGGTTTCCCCTGAGGCACCCGAGTGGATGGTAAAGGTCCCCCTCAGTCAAATTTGGTGTTAATAAAAGTCCCAGTTCAAATAGCTGCTCTTACAAAACGAAAGCTCACCCAGTAAGGAAGAAATGCAGATGCTGGGCTCCAGCGGTCACTGAGAAACCCTCTCCTAGCTGTGGAAGCTCAGCTGTCTCCTCTGGTGGCCCGGAAGCAAGAGAGCCAGGAGCTGCCCCCAACTCTCTTTTTCTTAGCCCAGTTCCTTGTGATACTTCTCCTCCTCCTAGAGAAACCCTGGGATAGAAGGAGTGCAGCCAGGTGCCCTCCTCCTCTGAGCTTGGTAACTTCTTTTTTCTGTCTTAAGTGCCGAGAATTCAAGTGTCTTAGTAGCAGACAGGACAAAAATTCCCGAAGAGAAAGAAAACAAAAGGAACAAATCCTACCCTCCAACAGAATGTTGCCAGCTCCTTGAGTTCACAGACAAGGTTCTGGAGTGAGTTGCTAAGGGGTGCACATTGCTGGTGGGAGGAGTAGGCATCAGGGTAAGGCCCTGCTGAGCAGCAACTTCAGACTTGGGTAAAGGACATGGTAAGTCACAGTGCCTGCCAGCTTACACATCAACCAGATTTTTGCTCCCCCGGGGTAAGAGGAGGGCTCACGCACACAAGTTCACAAGCTATAAACTTACCCTTTCTGTCAGGATCCAATTCTGTGGTGCTCTATTAAGTGTCAAAAAGCTCCTGGTTGTCCTGTGTTGTCTCACGTTGACAGGAGCCACAGCACAGGTATTTTGGCACACATGGGCAGTGCCTGGGCTAAGTAGGGGCTCCTTTTGAAACTTTCTTAAAATTGAGTGTGCTGCTGTACTGTTCTTGGTGTCTAAGAATGAGCAGGCTTCTACCAGAGCGTCTCCCACTCCTGGACCTGGGGGCAGTTGCTCTTGGTGTAGATTCTCAAATGTCTGCTGAAGGCTGCAGCCTTTCCTAAACTGGGAGCACAGAGTCACTGAGAGAAATGTCGCCTCACTACTTAAACTTTTGAAAGAGTTTATTCAGTCTTTTCAGAGTACAAATAACGATACAAGGCTTAGGGTGGCTGTCTGCCGTTACACAAAGCGAAGTGCAGCGCTGGGTGCTTAGCCACCGATGTGGGATAGCCAGAGGCACACCCTCGGGCCAGGGGAGGCAGTTTTTATAACCCCTAACCTCGCCTCCTTCAGGTGCTCTGGTTGGCTCGTTGTCTTCTGATGAATTGGCTGCTTGCCCCACGCTCTTCTGTCTTAACTATAACACTTAAAAAATTAGACATAACATACTAACAAATAACTATAACAAAAACCTCATAACCCTTTACGAAAGCCAACTACGTGATTTCATTTATAACAGTCACTTCCCCATGGGCTGCCTGTGAAAGGAATAAGATTAATGTGTCTTTGATTATTAATTATTGTTATTAATCAACATGGACTGTTGCTCAGCCAAGGCCATATTAAATTCCTGAACCTAGAGAAAAAGAGCAAATACTTAATACAATTATGAATATGCTCTTTCTTTCTTTTATGTAACAAAAGGGGGGGTGCATTTTAGAGAGGGACATAGAGCAGGTGATTTGGGAAGTCTGTACCTTCCGAGTACCTCAGCTGTTAAAAAAATTAATCCACAAATACCAGAGGTTTATGTCCAAAAAGGAGACAGAGGAGTCCTGTAACTTTATTCATTAATAAAGGGAGAGGTCATGTGCATTTCCCATGGGGTCTCTTGACTTGCTAGAAGATGCAGCCTCTTTTACTTTCCCAGCTGCAGTTCCCTCTCTCTTTCCCCACTGGCTGAGGTACTCGAGAGGTACAGGCTTCCTGGGATGCCTAATGCAGAACCCCTTAATACATATCCCCCTTTCTTCTTCTTATGTCTCTGTTCTTGTAGTTTATTAACACAGCCTTGGGTAAGTCAATCAGTGGAATTCCTATGGAAACCCTTCCCATTGATTCTTCTATCTCTCAGTATTGGTCTTATCTTACCAGCAGACTCAGGTCTTATCTTACCAGCCATTTGTCTGTAAAGACACTCCCTTATTCCTTTCATCAGCCAATGGGGAAAAGGAAGAGGGTGATGCAGCTAGGGATGTAGGATAAAAATGGGGGCTGCCTACCCCAACAATTTCCCCATGGGAAATGCCCATGGCCTCTCCCTTTATTCAAATGAAGTTACAGGACTCCTCTGTCTCCTTTTGGGACATAAACCTCTGGCATTGTGGATTAATTTTCCTGACAAATTAGGGCTCATCTGGAATCCTTCCACCATCCGGGGGCAGCAGGCAGCAAGTGGAGCTGAAGGCACCCCTCAATGATCAGCTCTCCTCAGTGGTGGCTAGCACTGGGTGATTGATTGGGTTCCCAAAGCTGTCCATGTGGATACTGAAAAGCTGCTAGCAGAAGGTTTTCCCTGAGAATCTCTCCTTTCTCATGCAAACTATGAAAAACAATAAGATTTTTTTGTAAATAGTATCTGAACACCTGCTGTTTTCCTGATCTGTTTGGGTTTAAGGCAGAGAGTGTTTGGAATTGGGTGTTGTAGGACTTCAGCCAATCACCCCAGGAGGTGGGTGACCACTGACCAATCACCTATGGAATTTTAGCACATATAAGCAGAAGTTGTAAATAATAAAGCCCTCGCTACTTTCTCACTGGATTCGTGTGTGCTGCATCTCTCCATCCCAGGTGCTACAGCGACATGTCCAGGAGACAGACAAGTGGCAGACCAGGGGGTCCGTGAAGAGTCTACGGAGGGACCACCCAAAATCTCACTAGCACAGTAGCACAGGTAAAGCCAGGAAGGGGTTCCAGCAAAAGGGATGATGACCCCTGAAATATCTCCAAAGAGTCCCTTGGGAGAATGTTGAGGTCGTTTGCTCATTTGCCCAGAGGTAATTAAGGACATGGATGCCCAAGCGGGGCATTAAGGTGAGTTGAGAACAGGTCTTGCCAAAAGGGGGTGGATGGTGTTGGTCTATTGGGAAAGGATTGGTTGAAGGGGAGTGTGGAGGAATATGGTTAAGGCAAGTAGCAGCAGGAGGCATTTATCCTCAAAATTTGCAATTCCCCAGGTGGATCCTCAGTGGGACCCAAATAATCAGGCCAGTCTATCTTGCCTTCAAGATTACCATACCTATTTAATTAGAGCAATCAAATCAGCGGTTCCCAGAACTAATCATGAGCTAAAGCCACGTCCTTAGAAAAGAAAACAATTAAGGTCCTTCTCACTGGCTACAGAGAATTAGAGAAGCCTTGCAAAAGTAAGGGGGACTGGATCCTGAGGGACCAGCCTTTGATACACTGTTAAAAGTACAGTTTGTTACAAAATCTTGGACTGATATCTGGAAAAGAATACAGAAGGATGAAGAATGGCAGAATAAGGCCTTGGACAAGTTGGTTAGAAAGGCACAGCAAGTGTATGTAAGAAGAGATGAGTAAATGCGTTTTATTCAACCACGATTAGTAGATGGGGTGAATAGGTCTGAAATGCATGAATTTCTGTTTGTTCCTTATGGTGATTATAATTTACTGGGAAGGGATTTGAAAACTACATTAGGAATGCAAATTAATACTGTAAAAAGTGATACAGAGGCTAACACTATTGTAGTTTTATGTCGCATGTCTGAGAAGGCCTATGCTGCAGTAAACTCAGAAGTGTGGGCAGTCCCATGGAAATATGAAAAATTCGCTGAGGAGCCTCTCCAAATGACTTTGAAGCAACCAGGACAAGTGGTGTCTGTAAAGCAAGACCACTCTTTTCAAGGGAGGGAAAGCAGATATTACAGCCTGTTTTTGTGTCCTTATTAAAGGCAGGTCTTTTGGACCCAGGGATGTCTCTCTATAACACTCCTATCCTGCCAGTTGAGAAACTGGATGGATATCAGAAAGCAGATTAACTGAGGTTCCTGCCCTAGCACTTCCAGATAGGAAAGAAGAATTTGAATTATATGAGGATGTTGAACCGAAGTATACTAAAAGATTTTTAGTACAAGAACAGAAGGGAACATGGCAGCCTGTTGATTACTCTTCTAAGATGTTAGACCCAGTGGCCAGAGGCTGGCCTCCTTGTCTGCAGAATTGTGCAGTCATGGCTTTAATGGTTACTGAAGCCTGAAAACTGACAACAAGAGGAGAAACTCTTATTGTTAAAATCTCGGATCAAGTTAAAGCTTTATTAACCAAAAAAGCCTGTAAGTAGATGACCGGTGCTTGATTATTACAATATGAAACTTATTTAACAAATCAGGAGGATTTAGAATTGAGAAGTAGGGAGGGGTTTAACCCAGCCTTCTGTTTGAATGACCCTGGTGGGGGAGGTGGGGCGGCAGGGCAGAAAGAAACATATGATTGCATTCAAGTGATAGATCTCTAGACTTAGGCTAGGGAAAAGTTATGAGATGCTCCCTGGGCTAAGGGAGAAAAAGTGTTCATTGATAGGTCTTCAAGAGTAGTAAAACGGAAGCAAGTTAGAAGATACGCTATTATTAAGAGAAAGGAATTAGAGGAAGGGGGGAGGTTGCCGCCCACATGGTCAGCTCAGACAGCAGAGCTGTATGTGCTTGTTAAGAGCCCGTGAATTAACATTCCTACTGATTCTAAGTATGCACGTGGAGTGATACATGCATTTAGAGAACTGTGGGGGGAAAGAAGTTTATTAAACTGTAGGGGAAAAACATTAGCTCATGAGAGCTTAATTACTCGTCTGTTGGAGGTGGTGAAATTACCAAAACGGGTGGCAATAATTAATGTTAGGGAACATCGGAGAAGGTACTCCAGAAGGTACGGAGGAGCCAATAGGTAATCACTTAGCAGATGAAGAAACTCAGACAGCAGCACTTTTGCCAGAACTCTCTAAGAACCTTCCTTTGCTCCCAGTAGCCCAATCACTGCTAAAGAAAATGTCTTCTCCACTAGAGGAATTTGAGATAATTAAAAGTAGTGGGGCAGAGGAAAAAGGGGATAATTGGTTTACAAGGAATGACAAACAAAAACCTGGATGGCTACCAAAAGCTTTAGCACTACAATTACTAAAGGGAGGGAGTCATTGGGGTTCTTGAGTATTGGCAGAAGCCTTCCTCAAGATTTATGTTGCTGTAAATCTTTTTGGTCTGGTAAAATGAGCTGTTGAAAGTTGCTTGATTTGTGCTAAAGCCAATAGCCAAGCAAAACAACAAAGCAGCTTGTCAGAAGAGAGAGGCCTGGGCTTCTATGTCCTTTCCAAAGATGCCAGGTGGATTTTACTGAAATGCCCCAAATGGGAAGGCTTAATATCTTCTGATAATAATATGTCAGCCAACAGGATGGCTAGAAACATTTCCAACTGCTTCAGCAACCACAGAATAAGTTATTAAAGTATTTTTAGAACGAATCTTTCCAAGATACGGGATTGTGAAAACAATAGACTCAAATAGGGAAACTCATTTTACAGGAAAAATCCTTCAAGGGGTTATGCTTGAAAGCAAACCAGCAGAGGAATTAACCCCACACAAATATGTTGCAAGAGGCTCCAAGTCAGAACTACAATTTAATAGGAAAAAATTAAAATAACAGCAATAATACAGAAACACCAGTTTAAACTGACAAAGTCAGAATACAGCCTGCCACCCTGTTGGTCAGGGTGGTGATAGCAGACCAGTTAAATGGTGGCTGCAGGCCCATTGGAGTGTGAAGGATGTGGTCATATTGAAATGATGATTCTGAAGAAAGGTCTGGTCCATCTCTGGAGGTCTAGTGCTGTTAGCGTGGAAAACACATAATCACTGAATGATTACATGCAGGTGCTTTTTATTGAGCTCAGGAAGCCAGGGGTAAGACGAACCCAAATCTTACTTCAACATGGATTTGAAGCTGTGGTGGTTTTGATTGGCCCAAAACATCAGTAAAGTATTTTTAACATCTACGAGAAATTTAAACCCCTCAGAAGCTGTTGTGGTAGGCCTGGGGATGTGTCTGAGGGGTGGAGAGTGGCACAAAGATGGTTCCTGTGTGTCCTGAGTGCAAGTTCTGGAAGTTTTTATATCAAGTCCAGTAGAGCCAATCTCTGATGGCTCTGAAAATGATGGACATGCTGCCGGCCAAGTTTGGGCCAATTGGAGGTGCTGGTTACACCTCTGTGAAAACATATTTAAGAAGAAATAAAAACAAAGCAAGCACGCACTTCTTTCACTTCTTTGTAGTTGGAGGAGGAGGAGGTGGAGGTGAAAATATGTAGAGGGAAAACAGCATGGAGACATCAAGGTCAGTGAAGAAGGTGGGGAGGAGGTGCTCTAGTGCTCCCGCCGCCGGAGCTGAAAACTCTCTGTTAGGCATGGTGAAGGCCATGGGGGAGCAGGAGGTCCCCCTGCAGCCCATGGAGTCCACAAAGATGTGCAGAAATCCACCCACAGTCCATGCCAGAAGAGCAGGTGGATGCCTGGAGAGAGCTGTGATGTCGCTCTTGAGCCGCCAGCTGAGAAATGACCCAGGTTCTCAAACAAGGAAAGAGAAAAGGTGTCTTTATTATCTTGATTTCCACACACATAGAGTTTTCAGAGGTCACCCAGATTGGTCAGCCTGAGACCTCCCCCTAGGCCCAACCGGCCAAGCCTGAACTGACCCAATCCGGAGACGCTGTTTGCAAAACATCCAAACTCCACCCCTGTTTATGAAATGTAGCAAAATGTTCTCACGAGAAAGACCTGTGCTAGCCACACTGTGATCCAGTTTGGAGTCTCGAAAGAGTTAAAGCTACAGAAGCCTTGCAAAGGAAAGAAAGGCTTTGCTCCTGGGATGAAAGCAGTGTGGCCTCGGCTCAGGAAAGTCTGCACCTTATGGACAAGAGGACTCATGTTGCAGCAAAATTCGGGCGGGATGTTGCTCATGAGATTAGACCCACACCAAAGAAGTTCCCAGAGGACTGTCTCTCATGGGAGGGCCCCCTTGGCTAAGTAGAGAACCCCTCTCCCTGATTGGATTGACCAGAACACCCCTTACCCTGCCCCCTGTCTGTGTTGCTGGTTTGGAAAGAGGGAAGGGGGGTGAGCCCAGAGACTGCTTCTTAAGAGGGTGGGGGGTGAGAGCAGAAAAGCTGTCTGGAGAGAGAGAGAAACAAGTAGAGATAAAGGATATCTGTAGTAGAAGAATTGTGGTAATGAATAGATTTATGAACCTGCTCTGTGGACTGAGAAAATACTTCACACCCTGCCTCCCTACCCAGCCTTGTTGGTGAAAAAGAGGAAAGGGGGTGAATAAAATGGGTTCGTAAGAGGGGGGGGGGTGAGTGAACAAAATAATGTATGAAAAGTTTATTTTTGCCTTGCATTTATCCTCCAACTCTGTTAAGTAATTAAATCACTTTTTTTGCAACTTTAAGCTTGGAGCCTGGTTGCCCTCTTTTCGTGCATCCTCCTAGTAATGTCCTGTCTCATTTGACTCATGAGATTGATATGTATTTTCATCATTTTTTGTTTCAGTAGGAAGAGCTAGAGTGTCAGCGTTTAGTCAGGGTCAAACCCTGACAGAAGCAAATACATTTTATACTCTTCCCTTATATAACAGTTGTATAATCATATGTTAATCATCAACTTTATATTGTTTCATTGTTTTCCCCCAAGCATGACTTTAAGCCTCCTCTTCCCGCAATATTTCTGATTTATTTCACAGGTGTGAATCCACATGATTTAGCTAAAACAATTCCTGATATTTTCTAAACAATCTTCGTGTTCATGTCACCATGAACTTGTACATGCAGGTACCAGGTGCAGTTTCACATGATTTGCAGTAATACAATACCTACTCCCATTCCCTAGGCCTACTTTTAGCTATCATGATTTTAGAAACATTTTAACCCTATGTTATCAGTGCTGGTTCTCAAGCATTTCTCCTCTGGGAATCCACTGGAAGTAGTGCCCCTTAGTGTTCCAAGCCTCAGCTTATATACAGGTAGGAATGTTCAGTTCCTCCCCTCTGCGTAGGGCATCTCACAATGGGATGATGTAATTCTATGAATCATTCCAGGGGACCTTGATGGCCCATTAACAGAGATGGCCCCCCACAGAGTAGCAGGTGCTTCCCCAGAGGGTATTACCAGGGCTGAGTGAGAGGATAAAGAACTCTGCCCCACCTAATCTTAACAGTTTATGAAGATGGTAATAGAATACATACTTTTGGTTACACATTCCATGTAACCCAGGACACTGTTTTAGGAATGTAATGGGACATCCATATCCCCTGGCACTCCCAGAGCTCAGGTCAGGTAGAAAAAAATTAATAGAGAAATAAATAAATGCCTTTTGAAGCTGATGATAGAGACCAAGATGCCATGGGTACAGCTTTTGTCATTGGCTTCGACAAGAATGAGGGCCAGATCCAGAGGAGATACTCGATGATCTCCCTTTAAATTGATGTTTGGAATTACCCTGGTAATTCTCAATCTAGCTGGGGATGTCGGACATAAGTGATATATATTTAAAACAGTATGTGGCCAGAATACTGTCTCTTGTGAAATCTCTTCAACAGGAAGCTCAGCTGGCACAGACCATGCCTTTGAGTTTTACTGTTTGTAGTACCCAACCAGGAGATTGGGTCCTGGTTAAGGAGTGGAAAGAAGCACCACTGGTGGCAAAGTGGTGTGGCCCATTCCAAGTGTCACTGAGCATAGAAACAGCCATCAAGACAGCTGAACACAGGTGGAACCATCACGCTCGGGTCAAGGTCTCTGAAGCCCTAGAGATTTGGACCTCTTGGCTGGAACAGAAGCACAGGAGGCCGTGACTGACACTCTGCAGGAGTGAACTGAAGCAGTACCCAGTGCATCAACATCAGGAGAAGCCCTGTGTGCCTACCCACAGATTGTCTGCTGAAACAGCCTGTATGGGCATCCCTACTTTGGGATCTCCTATCACTGGGGTGCTAATAGTTGGGGTGCAAATACTTGCTGTCATTGTTTGCTGTTAAGTTCCTTCACTCAACAGATGTGGTGCTGAAAACAAATAAAAATAATTAGATTACTCTATTAGAATGTCTTCCTTAATAATTCTACTTTTGTATTGTCAGCAAGGTTTGGGCCAGGAGTGAGAGAATGAGTTTGTAGCCTCAAGAAAAGAAGTACCAAACTTTTTTAACCTCAGCAATTGTTGGCTCTGCAGAGGGCCAGGAGAATCTGAAAAGTTGCCATGGGTGGCTATCCCAGTTGAAACTAAACGGTGGGTCATCTTAGGGTCTCTCAACCCTAAGAGAGGTCCGTAATGGGATGGGATTTTGGGACAAAGAAGGAATTCCATGGCAACTTCATTCTTCTGAAAAAGGCATTTAAAAAGGACAGGGAATGTATATATGTAGGAAAAAGCATTTATGAATGGACTTTATCTTTGACTTTAGACTGTTGGATCCCCAACTGCCCTCCTTATCGTAATTGCAAATATTGAGGCAGATGAAATCAAATCTGCTGAGATGAGGAATGCTATATTTCAACATGGGATTGTATTAGATTATCTATTAGCAGAAGAAAGAGAAGTTTGTGCAAAATTAAACTACTCAAACTCCTGGTTGCAAATAGGTGACAACAGAAAAAGTAGTAAAACAAATAACAAAGGAAATAAAATTAGCTCATGTACCAGTCCAAACGTGGAAAGGATGGGAATGGGACCTGTTTTCAGGGTTACTTTATGGAGTATGGGTTAAATAAATGCTATTTCTCCTCTTACGTACTATAGTGTCTTGGTTTGAAAGACAGGTGCCTGCTAAGAGAGGTGGAACCCTCCCTTAGAAAAGAGAATGTGATCTCCCTTCCCTCTGAATTATTTTAATTTTGAAATCAAGGGCTTTCAGGCAGAGGTATGGGAAAAGGAATAACAGTTCTTTACTAGTATCTACAGCAGAGTAAACAAGCAATAACAAAAATAACAACAACAAATAGGACCAGAGAAAAACCAGTAAGAGATGTCCTTTGAGCTGGTGAGTACTTTCTCACGTGGTGTAATTACGGTCGAAAGCAGCAGGGACAAGGGGGCTGGCTCTCCCAGGCTAGCCAGCGAGGTAGCAAGGACTCTGCAATCACAGCAGATGCTGCGGTCTTGTGCAGCGAAAGCAGGGTGGGCGGCAGGGACAGCCAGACTGCCCCGCAGCTGCCGTGAAAAACGCAGCCAGGAAAACGTGTGCTCCCAGTGGGAAAGAGGTTGAATCAAAGCTCACCCAGCCAGGAGGAGAAGGCAGAGCACAGTTGGATCTCCCGCAGTCACAGCCAGAAGCAAAGAGCAGTCCCTTTCCTCCTGGTGTCCCACGAACGAGTGCTGGTCCCAACAGCCAGCTGCCGCTTCCCCTTGCCCCACCTAGCACAGCCTTTTATCTCTTACAAAAGAATTGATGGCTCTAATCACCCAGATATTTGTTGCTCAGTAACGGGGATGGAGAAAAAATTCCAATGCCCCAACTTCTGACATATAGCAACTCCAGTCTTTTTACCATTGTTGTGGTTTGACTCTGGCCAAATACCAGGCACCCACAACAGCTACTTGCTTGCTCTCCTCTCCCACAGCTGGGCAGAGGAGAGGGAAAAAAAATAATGAAGTGGTCATGAGTCAAGATAAAGACTGGGAAAAAAACACTGCAAGTGTCACTGAATCTGCAGGAAAAAGAAAAACCCTCTAACACTGTATTTGAAGTGATAGAGAATCAGGCATAACTTTATTCTAAAGTTATATTGTTTCCGACACAAGGACAAAACAGGCTCAACTTAAAGTTACACAGTGAATTTATTACTAACAGAGACAGAGGAGGATAATGACAAGTAGAATAAACCCTTAAAGATACCCTTTCTTCCCCCAACCCTTCCCTCCTTCCCACCAAACAGCACAGGGGGGTGGGCATAAGGCTTTTGGTCAGTTCATCACCAGGATCTTCTGCTGCTGCTTAGGGAGAGGAGTCCTTCCCCTGCTGTGCCGTGTGGTCCCTCCCATGGGAGACAATTCTCCAGCATGGGTCCAAATCTCATGAGCAGCAGTCATCCTAAAACTGCTGCAATGTGAGTCTCCTCCCACAGGCAGACAGTCCTCCCAAAACTGCTGCGGTGTGGGTCAGTCATCCACGGGGTGCAGTCCTCCAAGGCCAGGCTACTCCAGCCTGGAAGCAGGGGTCCCATCTCTCAACTGGGTCTCCCACTGGAGTTCAGCCTCCTCCAGGCTGAACTTGATCCAGTGTGGGCACCTGCACAGGCTGTGGGTGGATCTGTGCTTCTCCCGTGAACCCCCGTGGACTACAGGGGGACAACCTGCTCCACCATGGTCTTCACCACAGCCTGCAGAGGAAATTCAGCTCTGGCACCTGGAGCACCTCCTCTCCCTCCTTCTCCACTGACCTTGGTGTCTCCACGTTGTTTGCCTCACATGTTCTCACCTCCTCCCCTTCTCTGGCTAGGAAAAACTGTGTGTCTTTGTTTAGAATTTCTTCTTAAATATATTATCAAAGAGGCATTACCACCATCTCTAATTGGCCCAGCCTTGGCCAGAGGCTTGTCCATCTTCAGAGCCATCAGAGATTGGCTCTGCTGGGAATGGCGGAAGCTTCCAGCAGCTTCTCACAGGAGCCATCTTTCTGCCCCCCCGCCCGCTACCAAAAACCAGGCCAAGAAAAACCAATGCAACCATGCATGAGACTTTGCTGAGTGCAGCTCACTCAGCAGGTGATCAAGGGGATGCAGGTGGCAGCCAGGCCTCCTGATCCAGAAATGACGATAGGAGGACAGAAAATGATGTCACTGCAAATAATTGCAAAACCAATTATTTGGTCTACTTTTTGGACAAAAGCTCTGGCATTGTGGATTAATGTCTTGGTTTGAAAGACAGGTGTCTGCCAAGGAAGGCAGGAACCTCCCTTAGAATAGAGAATATGAACCCCCCTCCTTGCCTCCAAATTATTGTAACTTTGAAATCAAGGGGTTTTCAGGCAAAAGATATGTGAAGAGGAATAACAGTTCTTTACTAGTATTTATAACAAGGCAATAATACAGAAACAACGGTTTAAACTGACAAAGCCAGAATACAACCTGCCACCCTATTATTCAGGTTGGTGGCTGCAGTCCCATTGGAGTGATGTTGAAATGGTGATCCTGCAAACAGGTCTGGTCAGTCTCAGGAGGTCCAGAGGTGACTCTCGAGCTCTTCCCCACTGGGAAACCAGTGGAAGTCATAGTACAATGTTCCAGAGTCTCACATTATATGCAGGTGGGAATGTTCAGTTCCTCCTCTCTGGGCAGGGCATCTCACAATGGAATGATGTAATCTTATGAGTCATTCCTGGAGACCTTGCACCTTTGGCCTGGAGGCAGTCCCTGGAGGACATTATCAGGGTTGAGTCACGCTGAAAAGACCTGTTTTTACCAGCTTATGAAGATGGTAATAGAATTCATACTTTTGGATACACCTTCCATGTAACCTAAGACAATTAATATTCCTGACACCTGTTTTCACAAAACCATGCATCCCTGATGCCTTGAGCCTTCTGATAAATGTGGCTAAGTCCCAGGTGAGCCCCAGAATTGTCCAAGGCAGGACAAACAGATGGAGGCAGCATGTACAAATCTTTTAGATGATACTTCCTGAGGAGCACAAAGGGAATAAAATATGATGCACTGGGCCAAAGTACCTCTAGAATGACATCAGGCTGTACCTTGGAGGATACTGTGTTTTCATAAGCTTGGGTCTGAAAAATACAAGTATGTGGCTAGCACAGACCTTTCCCGTGGGAACTCTTTTCTCTCTTCTTCCTGTGTTTCATAAACAAAGATAAAGTTTGGATGTTACTAAAAGAGTTTCTCGGATGTGGACAGTTCAGGCCTGGCCAATCAGGCCTAGGGGGAGGCTTCGAACTGACCAATCCGGGTGACCTTTGAAATGTCTATATAAGATGGAATTAAATAATAAAATCTTCTTCTGGATGCCACCTTTTGAACCTGGGTCTTCTTACTCTGCTAGCGGCTCAACAGCGACACAAGTGCTTCCTCAGTCATCAACATTGGGTCTGCTTTTTCCTGCTGCGTTGCTGTCTGGTGGTCATTCCCTCCAAGGATGTGGACACTGGGGCCACTGGGCCATCTGGCTGGTGGTGATGGGGCTGCTTTTGTATTCAGCTGGATTGGGCCTGAATCTAGGGACAGCACCTCCCTGCTTTGACACCTGCTGCTGATGGCTTAATAGTTCTCCACTCCCCTGCAAACTGTGGGAGCAGACAGCTGCTGCCAGGGCACCACAGCGTGCTGCTTGTTGCAGTGAAAATGATCCATGCTCACAGCTGAGGCAGGACAGTGTAGCAGGGTGCTCTGTGGAGACGGTCACACAGTTATGCAGCCTGTGAAGCAGTCTGTGTTCTGAAAAAACCCAAGGGGGAGAAAGTAACTGAGATTCTTACCTTGGCAATTAAGATGTGGCTCTTGATGGACATTGTGGAAGGAGCAGGACTGAGGATGGGCAGGAAAAGCAGGATAGCTCATTGGGCAGCAAGCTGGGTCATCCGTGCCTGAAGCAGAGACTGAACTGCAGCAAGGAGAGATGTGCCTGGGACTGACCACTGAAGCAGCTGGGGATGCATCCTAATATGAGCTTTTGGTTATGGGAGCTTCACGCCGCAAATAGACTTGCCTGGCTGACCTGTTGGATTTGCTGATTGCTGACACATCTGTCTTGTGAATGGAGCTGATTTTAGTTCCTGTTAATTCCTTTCTCAGTTTCCCCGAAAGGAAATTAAGCCATGGAGCTGTGTGTACCCAGAGCACAGCCTTAGGGTGCCAGCCTGAGGATGACCTCCTGATGCCACATGTGCAAATTTGCTTGTTTCCACTGTATTTGTGGCGTTGGTCATGAGAAAAACATGCCTGAAATGACCACCAATTTGGTCACAGTTTCTAGCCCAAAGTTATGTCCTGAGTTATGAGGACATTGGTCCAGGCAGCGCTCCAGGTTGCTGCTGCCCTAGGTCTTGGTGCAATGAGTGCCCAGGAAGTAGCACTCAGCCCCCACACTCCAGTGGGATGACACTGCTGGAGATGATCTCTGCATCTTAGCAACTGTTTACAAGGTCAGAGTAAATGGGCAGTAAATATTCTAAAAGTAAGGTGTCTAGAAGCCATTAAGATGGCTTAAGCCTTAACAGATGGCTATGTCTAAATGCTGTCTTTCTGTACTAGAAAGCATCTTTGAAACTGCATCTTCTGTAGTGATCTCCAGAACTGACCTCTCATGTAGTGAACACGACCCCTGGACATCCCAGAGAAGGAACTGCTGTTTGCTAGTTGAAGTACAAGGCGCTTCAAGATGTATTAGGGGATGTGGCAAAACATGTGGTCTGTAGCAGCTGGATATTGCTTTCCACACATCAGTGCCCTGTGCTACCTCTGAAGGAGGGCTCTGTGGTGCTTGAGGGGAAGTGGGTCTTTGACATGCCTAAAATGAAATTTCCTGCCATATGCATCCTGTCATCCTTGCTCCACCTGATTTTGTTCTTATTGGAGGGAACTACCTAGGCTGGTTCAGCTTTCTGCAGGGGGTATTTAAGGACCCTCACTTGGGAGAGTCTGTGTGGCTGCTCCAGGTTTCTCCCCTGTAGCTGTATCACTGTCAAGATAAATACCGCTTCTGACTCTGTATGGGCACAATGAGGGCATCCCCGGGAGCCGGCAAGGCCAGAAAAGGCAGTAGGGCGCGCACAGCCCCTTTCTGCCGGCACCCCATACTGGCCTCTGCTGTTCAGTGTGGACAGGAGTACTGTGGAGGGGATAGAGGGCTGAGCACGTGCCTTGATCACACATTTACTGTCTTAGGAGCCCTGTCCTACTCTGGAGGAGTCGGAGACATTAGTGTCATCAGAGTCAGTAGTGCAGCACAGATGTTTCTGGTTGTGGTTGTCCAGTCTCCCCTGTCACCAGCTGTGTTCAAATCCCAGCTACCACTAGCTTCTGTTTGTCCTCATCAAATAACCTAAATAAATCTTGGCTGCTCTCAGAGTGGGGTTATTATAAACCCACAGGGCACCCTCACCCGTGTCGCAGCATCGTTCGTATTGATGTGTATTTATATGTTCGTCCCGTAAGTGAGGAGGTCACCGCGCTGCTGCGCCGTGCGTCCTTGGAGGTCTGCAGCGGAGGTGTGTCTGTGTCTGTGGCCGGAGCTGCTGCTGCTGCTGAACATTACGGGGTCTGCTCGCGGTTGCCTCGGGAGCGGCGTGTGCGCGGCGGGGCTGGAGCTGGAGCGGCCTCTGCTCCGAGTAGCCTTCGGCGTGTGCCCGGGGCCGGGGATGCGGTCCGTTGTTCAGGAGACGCAGCCGCGGGGGAGCCCCGCAGGGTGGGGGGTGGCCTGGGGGGGGCGATGCCGTGTGGAGGGGTCGGGGCGGGCGCGGAGAGTGGCGTATCCATCACACCGCCGGGGCGGGAGGGGCCGGGGCGGGCCGAGCCGAACCGCGCGGGCGCACGCGGAGGAAGCGGTGGTAGTGCTGAGCCGAGGCGTGCAGACGGAGGGCGCACCGCAGGAGCCGCGCCCCAGTGCGGCCGAGCCGCAGCCGGTGAGTCGCCGCTCGGGTGAGCCGGGGCACCCCGGGCTGCTTTGCGCTGCGTCCCGTGTCCCCGCCGAGAAGCTGCGGAGCGGGCGGCCTGTACCCCCGGGACATGGGGCACCTCCAGCCCGCTCCCCGGGCCCCTCGAAATCATCTCTTTCCCTTCTTCAGCGACACGTGTCGGGGGCTCCCCCGGTATGCCCTCGCCGGGCATAAAGCCTCGGGTTTGCTGCAAGGCGACTGCTTCGTTAATGCAGCTCCGCCTGCTGCCTGCGCTACCTCCGGGGCTGGAGATCGAGCTGGTTCTAAGTCTCCAGAGGCTTCGTTCTAATGGGAGCGGGGGCCGGTGGAGCTGGTCCGAGGGAGATAGTGGGGAGCAGCAGCCTCGGGGTGGAGCGGTTCGGCGGCTCTCCCGGCTTGGGCTGGTACTCAGAGGAGCCTCAGATGTTTTCCCAGCTGCAGCTCAGGCTCTGTGCAGGATCCATGGAGATTGATGCCTCCCGCGTGGTCCTTGGTTTTGACAAGGGCTCTGGAATTTTTGGAAGACTGCAAGAAAAAAGTAAATCCCAAGGGACTGGGCGGGGGGAAATGGAGTTTGTGCTTGGTGTGCAATTCTAGGCAGTGGCTCTGTGCCAGTCTCCCTGTGTCCAAGCAAGTAGTTTGCTTCTGCTGCTGCTTTGCTGCTTGTATATACCATGCACACCTGGCTCAGGTTGCTTTGCTGAGGGGGGATTGGATGTGTTTTCAGCCCGGTCTCTGCTTTGTAGAGAGGATCCCAGTTCCCCTGCTTACCCTTGGTGAGGGGAGACATGGATCTGTCCCAGGAGGAGAAACGTGCTGCATATGACAAAAAATGGCTCAAGGTGGCTCAGGTAGGATTCTTCCACATTTGTGGCCCAGCAGCTCCAGGATGTCTTTCTTCCATTTTCTTTGCCAAGTTCAGCAATTCCAGTGCAGAAATAGTATCCAGGAGAGAGCATGCTGAAGCTGCAGAATCCTGCCTTCAGCTTCTATCCCAAATGCATCTTGGGTTTCCTTTTTTTAAGCCAAACTCTAAGAAAAAAGGAAAAGTAGAGTTAGAGAACATGTAAAATCTGCATGCAAAGAGTAGATAAGGCTGTGGGGTAAACAAATGGTAAAAAGCCAGTGCTTAATGAAAGGATTGCTGTTATCATACAAGGTCAGTCGCAGCATGGCACAGCCCTGTGAGAGACTATACAGACCCAGCTGGAGCTGTAATGTTCAAAGTGCTCTCTGTGGGTGGGGGGCTCTAGATCACTAGGTGGGAATTACAGTGCTCCTATCACTGAACACAAAAATAATAGACAACCATGCTGGACCCAAGCAGTGGAGCTGAGGGACGCACCAGGCTGCTAAAGTGAGACGTCAGCTTATGCCAGGATAAGGCCTATCAGCATGGGAAAGACTGGACAGCACTGAGGGTCATGCAAGGACCTCACTGGAGGGTCCTCACCTGGCCTAGGGTCCTTTCACAGAGAAGTCAGGGCTGAGTCACTCAGGGCATGTATTCTTGTCCTTTTCCCATTGAATCTTACTCTGCTGGAAACAGGAATGTCCCTGCTCACACCTGCAGGGTGTCTGTACATGGTGAGATGCAGCTGTGTTTGCAGCACCTCTGTTGTGTGTTGGTCCCTCTGTTGTGTGTTGGTCCACCAGGCAAGGTGGTTCTGGCACAGTACATCCCTCAGCACTCCCCACTGCTCTTCCTTGCTGCACTGTAGTTACTTTCTCTTTCAATTACTAACCCTGTGATCATTACTTCTGGTGTTTCTAGTGATGTTTCAGAGGATCCCAAAGCAGTGCATAAGCTCATGGGCCAAAATGGGAAGTTCTTTCATAAGCAAAGGACACGCCACTTAGTAAACTACACCAGCTGGCAAAGCTTCTGGGAGTATGTTTGGTATCTCCAGGCTGCACCCAAATGCATCTGCATCTGGGGGAGTGGCACAGAAGTTACCTGGAGAGCCTAGGACATAAATGGGGAAGCCCACTCGTGGCGAAAGTTGTGATTTTTTTTGCCACCTCCACACTTCTTGCTGCATGGAGATATCTGCTGCATCTCTGCCTTGTGAGTACAGAAGCTGTTTTCTTCTGGGGCCTGGAAGCTTCTTGCAGTCAGAGCTGAAAACATCACGGCCTTTCAAGAAAACACTTCAGGGTCATTCCTGCTGTACATTAAGTCTTGTGTAATCTCCCCTAAGGGCAGATTTTGCAATGAACATTTGGTGTAAAGCAGCAGCCTGGCTGTTCATGAGGTAAGGCCACAGGACATGGGGCCTTGACTTGGAGCACAGTTTCTGAGGCAACTTTCAACTTTGAGCATTAATGGATAAAACTTTGGCTCCTACCCCATCTAATCTTCAGTCTGAGTGCTTGAAGCTAGAGGTGCACTTCTCTTTAACAGAACATGAAGTGTTGCATTGCGGCTGTTTAGCAGATGGTTGGCTGGTGTTGAGGCCCCTCCTGTGTCCTTCTGCGACACTTGTAATTAGATAAACCACAGGTGCTGCGGCTCAGCTCTGCAGTCAGCTCCATACTGCTGCAGGTTTGTTGAAGCCACTGGAGTTACAGTGGCGTGGGAATGTCATTGATGTCCTTGGAGAGAAGAGTTGCAGGAACTGCATTTTCACCATTCTCCTACTTCTCAACTGCTCCATTGCTGCCATGATTCCCCTCCGCTGCCCTCCCTTCCTCCGTGTGGAATTGGGCAGCAAGCGCGTGAGCCTGACAGCTGGGGACTCTGCTGGGCACCCTGCGTCTCTTCCAGAGTCGGTCCATGGGCTCCACAGCAGGATGGGGCATGTGAACAGCTGTGGTGGGCAGTGCTGGCAAAGGCACAGCCTGGGCTGATGTTCAGTCCCAGGAAACTTGATCTTGCTCTCTGTGCGGTGGACCACGCTACCGAGGTCTAAACCTCTGGCCAAAGTATGTGGCCTTGAAAATGTCACTTAACTTGCTTTTCTTCTGTTTTTGCTTCAGTTTTTCAACTTGTTATCAATAACTAAGATTTCCTGCTTTGTAGTAGTGGACTAATAAGAGATAACATCTGCACAGAGGCTGGGTTGCTTTAGCAGGTCACCCTGCTGTGGTACATTGATAACAAAATGCTCATCTCAGGTACAAATCTATTTCTCTTTCCTTGACCCTTTGGGAGCTGCTGAGCCTTTACTGCACTCAGCCATCAGCTGGCTGTGACATGTATGGAGCTCTTGGGAACAGCTTGCTTGCCTGGAGAAACCATGGTGTTGTGCAGATAGTGCTTGCGTATATAGCATTACATGGAGATATGGATTTAATGAGAGTAAATGACTGATTGATTTCCCTAGCAGGGGTAACCTGGCTTTCTGGGGCATGCAGGAGAGCTGGGCAGTTTTCAGCCTGCTGAAGTTCATCTTCCCATAGGCCTCATAGTTTTTAATAAGCCAGTGGAGAGTTAGATACAACAGGCAATCACAAGAGAAAGGCTCAAAGTGGAGATGGGCAAGAGGAGTGAGGAGGGGGGAGAGCAGTTCTGGATGCTTGAAGGAAACTCAGTTTGGGGTACTGCCCCCAAAGCAGAGGGACAAACCCCACCTTGGCATAGGAGGATTTTAGCTTGCTCTCTTTCACTCCCCTGGGGAAGACTCCCGTCTTGCACTATTTATCCTGTGGGCTGGTAGAGGAGGGCTCATGTCCCCTGTACCTGCACAGCTTGGCTGCAGGGGGCAAGAGCCAGGTGACGGTCAGGGATGTGGGGCCCAAAAGGGCTGTGGAGATGCTGAACTTCTGAGAAGGCACTTTCCTGCTGTGCTGAGCTGGGTCCTGTTAACTCCATCTCAAAGCACAGGCTTTAAAATTCTTTCTTACCTTTTTACCTCATGTAGCCTCCAGCAGTTAGATTCTTGTGATTGGTGTCCCTGTGTACAGATGGGATGGAGAGGCCCAGCACCCATGGGTTGTTCCCTTGCTGGCCCCCCACCATCCCGGGTGGTTTCTTGAGGTGGCTTTTCTCTGAGCATGAATTAATCTGTTGCAGGGGAAAAAAAAAGCAAACGAATATATCTGTGTTTGCAAGTGAAAAACTACTGCCACAGCTGAGACCTGGAGCCTCAGTCATGTTTTTATAATACTGAGTCGTGAAGCTGGTGTGTTTTCTCTCATCCTATTGGTGCAGCCAGGGTGGCAGAGGTGCATACTTGGCCATACAGCAGCTCTTGGGAAGATTTGGGTGGCAGAGCCTGAGAAATAGGCTGGCTGAGATGAGCCCTTTGCAGTGTAGGTGAATCTAAGAGGATTCGTCACCTCCTGACTTTGCCTGTGTGGTGTGAAGGGGTGGTTTGTTTTTGTGCATGAGCTGCATCATGCAGTGAAAGCAGGTCTAAAGATGTGTTTTTCCAGTTCTGACAAAGCTTCAAAGTACAGGAGTCTTTTCCAAACTTGTTCAAAACTCAAGCATTTTGCAGGAAGAGGGCTAAGAGCAGAAAAGAGGTTTTCTGCCCCTTATCTATGAAAGGTTGGGGAAATTTCCTCCAAATTCTTTGTCTTTCATTAATTTGTTTTAAATTCCTTGGAAAGATCAATTGTTTAGCTGCTGAACACCATAGTTCCAGCGTTGGGGTTGAGCCACCTAGAGTCAATGGGGCTGCTGTGATTAATTTTCCACTGCTGGGAAAAGCAATAGGTGCTCTAGCTGGATTTCAGCTTTATCTACTGGATATTTACTACAGTCCTACTTCAGCTGGAGAGTGGAAAATGCAAAACAGAAAATTTGCTGGAGGCTTCTTAAGCTTACAAGGGGCAGAATTTCTCCCACGACGACTCCTCTGAACCAGCAAGGTCCCACACTGTGCTTATCAGCCTTGTGTCTTCAGTTGGATTCAGATATGCTGCAACTGAGATGCCTCTTGCTTGGGGACTCACCAGCACCTCATCCCAGTTGCACTGCCCAGTCCAGCACAAGGGTGGCTTGGTCCAATGTGTCACATCTGCAAAGATGCTGGGGAGAATGTGGCAATGTGAGAGCTTGGGCTCTTGTTTTGCCATGACTGGGAATTTAAAGACAGAGAGGCTATGGGGAACACAGTATCGGGCTGTGCATTATCTGGATGGTGCCCCAAAGGCTCTTGTAAATGATGGAGGGAGAGAAACACATCCAGAGGGCAATTTGGTGCATTTAAAGTTCCTATTCTGAGTGGCTGTTTTCTCTGTGGAGTCAGGTGAGCTGAAAGGGCTTGGAAATATGGATATGTTGGCATGCCACAGCCCAGAAGAAGCTCTCATGATGGATCAAGATTAAAGTCACACTGGAGCCATGCCTTCAGGGAAGCATGTGGATCTTTAGAGGCACAATTAGGACGTGTGAGTCAAACTCACTGTTGAATTATACTGACTTAAAATTCATTCAGCTGGGGCAGCTCCGTTGCTTCCTGTGGAGGAGGAGGCTGGGGCAGATTTTCTCCATCCTTTCAGCTCCTTTAGTTTATCTTTTTCTTTGAAACATGACCTGCACATTTGGAGAGGGGAGAAGTGGTCTCTGTAAGAATGGAATAGGATGAATGATTTCTGCTTAACAAAGAATTTTTTTACCTTAGATATTGCAGATCTTGAAAAATGAAGCTGACTCCAAGCATCGCTGAATGGGGAAGGGCATTGGGGCAAGGGTGGGAAGCTGTGATGGTGGAGTTAGGGAAGGACACATAGCAAGGCTGGTTAATCTACCTTTGTTGTAACCAGATCCAGTGGATGCATTGGTGCCAGCTTGAGTTAAAACATTGTCACCACTCTTTGCCTTTCCTTCTGTGCTGCTGCTTCTTGTATAAGGCTGATGGGTTTGCCGAGTCTGCAGGGTCACAGCTGAGGGACCGTACTCTGCCAGAATGGGGGTGGCCTTTACATTAATGTCTGAGTTTCCTTTATTTTAATTCTCAAGTTGCTTTGCTCAGGTGTCTCTCAGCTGCTGTTTGTCTCTGCTCAAATGGCTGCTGCCAGCAGAAGGACAAACTAAAGCCTGGAGCCTTAAGGGTATTTGGGTCCCAGAATCACCATTCACCAGGTTAGGTCTCTGAAAGTGGGGTTGTCTGGTCCAAGCAGGTCGTTTTGGGCATTCTCCTCGTAGCTGAGGGTCGAAGCACAGGCTGCAGCTTCCTCTGCCCTGGAGATGTGGGTGCACCCATGGCTGTGCTCCCACAATCAGGAGCCCCTTAGGAGCAACCCCTGAGCCCTGCAGGGCAGAGCAGCATCCCGTCTCCATTGAGCATAATGATCAGACCTCTAACAAATGACATGTAGCCTTCATTCTTCTTTTGGTAGATACATGGAAGGACTTGGATTGGAAGTTCATCTTGTTCCAGCACCCTGCCATGGTTAGGGACACCTCCCACTATCCCAGGTTGCTCCAAGCCCCATCCAACCTGGCCTTGAACACTTCCAGGGATGGGGCAGTCACAGCTTTTCTAGGCCACCTGTGCCAGGGCCACATCACCCTCACAGGGAAGAATTTCTTTGTAATATCTAAATGTCTCCTCTTTTAGTTTAAAATCATTCCCTGTTGCCCTGTCACTGCAGCCCCTTGTCCAAAGTCCCTCTCCAGTTCTCTTGGAGCCCCTTTAGGCACTGGAAGGCGCTCTAAGTTCTCCCCAGAGCCTTCTCTTTTCCAGGCTGAACACCCCCATCTCTCCCAGCCTCTTTCCAGAGCGGAGGGGGTCCAGCCCTCAGAGTGTCTCCATGGCCTCCTCTAGACTCACTCCAGCAGCTCCACATCATTCTCACGTTGGAGCCCCAGAGCTGGAGGCAGCTATGGAGGTGGGTAGATAGTGTAGAGGGGTAGCTTCTAGCCTTCTGGCAGCTCCAGTGCACAGGATTCCAAAAGGACCACAGCTCATTCCAGGTACCCTGTTTTTAGGACAGCTGCTGCAGTTCTTTCTCACGTGCCATTTTCCACTGAACCTTCTACTCTTTCTATACACCTGCCCAAGAACAACATGAAGCATTTCAGAGTTTATTCTGGTTCCCGTTAGCACTCTGTTTAAATGTTGTGATGTGCCTTGTACTTGTGCTTGGTGCTACAGTGTGAAAGGTGGGACCATGGTGATAGTCCACCGCTCTTTTGGCGGCCCTGGACTTAACATGAGAAACTTTACTCACCTGAGAGTGGTGGCTGGGATGTGCATGTGATGAGCAAGTGCTTTTCATGCCTGCTGAGCCAGGCGTTGAGTTGCTCTGCCTTAAATTCATCAAGCCCCTGAGACATGTGGGAAATGTACCACATTCCATCCTGCATTGCTGGTGGGAAGTGATTATTTGTAAGTGGATATGGGCCCAAAAGGCCACCTGGAGCCAGGGAAGCGGGTGTAGCAGATGCTCCTTCACTGTCAGGCAGCAGCTGGTGTGAAAGCCCCTGGTCCAGCCCTGGAGACGTTGATGTCACCATGCCCATGGCTTTCTTCTTCCCATTTTGGCTGCAGAATGCTGCAGAATGTGGCTTCCCTGTGGAAAGGGCAGCAAAATGTCTTGAAGGGCTATCCCTTTGTTTCCCCCCCCCCCACCCCCCAGCTTAATGCAAATCTGGCTTTGAGTGAATGTCAGCAGAGAGCTGTTAGTCAGTCAGGCACTGGGCAAGGTACAGCACCTGACCCAGGGTGCTTTTACACTGTTTGGGAGGACATGAAGCTCTGGAAGGTCCTGGAAGCTGGGCTGTACTAACTCTGCACTCATCCAGTGTCCACCGGGCTCTGCTGGAGGCTGCTGTGCCCTGCCTGAGCATGGGCCAGGCTCAAGGGGTCCCAAGTGAGACTTTCCACTTTGCTTGGGGTCATAACAAAAGAAATGGTAAGAAATGGTGGGTAATAGTGGGAAATGGTTGTCTCTTGGGCACCTGTTTGCCACGATTCTCCACCTCCAGTAGCACTTGCCCCATTTTGCAAGCTTTGCGGGTTAAGAGCTGTCGCAGAGGGCTGAGAAAAGCCAAGAAAAGGAAAATGAAAGGTGATGCCGAAGAGTTGCCAGCTGGGACTACAGCCCAGGTGTCCAGACTCAACTTCTTATGGGGCTGTGCCACTTTTGCAGGATTTTCTGTGCTATACAATAATAATAATGTGGAACAGCACAGTTACTGTGGTGACTCTGGTGTCTGCCCACCTATAGATTTCAAAGACCTTAAAATGTTTAATTAATTTTATCATGGTTAGTGCTTTCCTAAGAATGGTTCAAAAGACCAGGGTTTGTCTCTCCAGGCTGTCCCTATCCCCAGTGGCACTCAACAGTGCAGTGTTGGAGGGTATCACAGGGACCCATTGAGCTCTTCTTTTCATGATTCCCTGGGAATCTGTAAATACAGCTCTCAAGAGGAGGTGGGTCTGCATTATCTGTCTTCTTCAGCCAGCTCATCCAGTTGTCTCTGAGGGATGGAGGTATGTCTGGAGCATCAGTCTCGGGTCTGCTGGATCCTCTCCAAAATGATGCTGGGGTAGTTCTGTGACTTTGAGCTATTTTCTGGTGGTTTTCCATGTGTAAAATCAAATTTCTCCCAACCTGGCTCCCAAACTGCAAAGTCCAGTTACTGCCCTCCAAGCATCCCCAAAATGAAATGTTTTCAGAGGATATCGAGCTGTCTCTTTAGAGTTCTTTGTGGGTGTTTATAAGAGCTAGCAGTAACCTAATGATGTCCAGTGGTTTGAAAAGAGACAAACCAGGCTTAGAAGGAAAACTACTCACAAAGGTGGCAAGAGCTTGTGTGTGAATCTCAACAGAGGAGCTTTGCATTGCTCAGAAACAGCTGGCAGAGACCAGGTCCCACTCCAGTAGCTTACTAAAGATATAAAGCACTGTCAGATGTTATTGCAGTGCTGCCAGTATGCCCATGGCACAGCACAGGGCTGTCTCCAGCCTGGGTGGTTCTTAGGGACAGGAGGGAGCAATGCTTCCAGAGACCAAATAAGACATGCAGGAGAAGATCTGCAGGGCAGGAAACCACATTCTCCCTGACAAGGAGCAATGCTGGTTGATGCAGGGTTTTTCTGTGCTGAGATAATAGAATGTCTTGCAAACCCAGCCAAGTGCTGTTCCTGCCTTTTGGCATTTGTAGGGCAGATGTGCATAGGGACTCAGTCCCTGTGGGGTGATCACCATCAGTGCATGGCAGCCAGCCCGAGCCTGCCTTTATTCTAGCTTAGGGCTCTGGCCATCTGCACCGAGAACAATACTTGGGCTAAAAATAATCCCTTAACTTCTGGGAACACCATAGCGTGGTTGAGATTTGAGATTTATCTCTGGGGTTTTGGTTGGAAGCCCCAAAGATTAAGGGCACAGCTTTTATCTGCTGTGGAGCATGTTTCGGTTTGCAGGGAGTCCAGCCCCTCTTGGGCTGTGTGACAGTGCAGCGTCCCCCTCCCTTCCCAGCCCCTCCACAGCCTTTGGCTCTCACCTCTGGGCTGCAACAAGCAGCAAGTTACAGTAATTGCCATCACATGATGTCTGAAACATTCAACAGTAAGGTCACACTGTCTTTTCTCATCCCAATGTGTGTTTCTTGCTGGGGAAGGTCGCCTGGTGATGTACTAACCAGCTTGAATGCTTGACAGTTCCCACATACGTCCTTTCAAACAGGCACATGACCTGCTCTGCTGTTTCATTTGTACAACGTCAATTAAATATCAGGGGAAAATAAAGTTTGTATGTGCTGGTGGAATAAGTGCCATGTGATATCACTTAGGGGTCTTGTACCATCAGTCCTCAGAATTAAAATACAAATCACAGAAAATGCATGAGGAGTGTGGCAAAGGGAGCAGAAACAGTAAATGTGTGTGATTTAGCTTGTGACTGCTGAATAGTTACAACTATTTTTTTTCTACTCTCTTCTGCACCTTTCCATCTCAAAAGAATCTGTGTGCCTTATCGATTATCCATTCAACAAAGGAAGCCAGCTTGAAGCTTTCTCTGCTGCCTCCCTCAGGAGTGCATTTTCCCTTGTTCTTGTCTTGTTTCTGCTCCTTCAAAACCCCCAATGATCATCTCCCCCAGCACAGGTACCTTCGCAGGTGGTTGGTTTACACTTACCCAAAACTTAGCGCAGAACAGCCAAGTTCTTGGAAGACTTAGGTGCCTGACTGTCCTTCACCCTATTAGACACCAGACCGTGTATTATCTGCCTCAATATCGTTGTGCAGCCTGGCCCGGTGAGTTGTGGTTTAACCCCATCCTGCAGCTCCTTGCTCACTTCCCCTTTCCCGGGTGGGAAGGAGAACCAGAAAACATAAGTAAAATTTATGGGTTCAGATAAGAACAGTTTAATAATTGAAGCAAAGTAAAATATACTACTACTGCTACCACCACCACCCATAATAATAACAATATAAATAAAATTATGTTCTATGGTAATAGAATATCCCTTTGGCCGGTTAGGAGTGCTGGCTGTACTCCCCACCCATGTTCCTGCTTGCAGGCAGAGCATGGGTAATGGAAAAGTTCTTGATTTAGAGGAAGCACAATTTAGCAGCAACTAAAACATCAGTGTGTTACCATCATTATCCTCATGCTTAATGCAAAATGCAGTACTGTGTGTCAGAGACCTCATTGTGGCCTTTCAGTACTTAAAGGGGGCTTATAAAAAAGAGGAAGAGCAACTTTTTAAATAGACAGACAGTCCTGGAAAAGGGGGAACAGTTTTAAACTAAAAGAGGAGAAATTTAGATTAGATGTTAGGGTGGGGAGGCCCTGGCACAGGGTGCCCAGAGAAGCTGTGGCTGCCTCTGGATCGCTGCAAGTGCCCACGGCCAGGTTGGACAGGGCTTGGAGCAACCTGGAATAGTGGAAGGTGTCCCTGACCATGGCAGGGGGTGGAATGAGGTGAGCTTCAAAGGTCCCTTCCACCAGTCTGTGATTCTATGATCAAGGAATGCTGATACAACTCCTTGTACAGTGCAAGGCCTAGGACAGAAAATTCAAGAGGGAAGAGCTTACCTTTTCTCCAGCTGGAAGTGATGAAGAATCACCCTTCATTGGCCATTGTCTCTGTACCAGCTCCTAAGAAGAAAATTAACTCTATCCCAGCCAAAAATCGTGCAGGAGTCTTTAACAGCTTTGTGAAAGCCATTTCAAGTAGGACTCACCACTTATCTTCAAAAATGTTCATTGCTAAAACTAAAGTTACGGACAATCTGTTCTTTGAAATCCTTGGGGAAATAGTGATTTTTAGGGCTAGAAGAGCTGGCCTCCTCCGTGTGGGGAACATCAGCCATAGATCTTCACCTCAGAAGTTTCTGCTTTTAGATTAAGTTGCTTTCTGAAGAACATGCATCTTGTTTGTAAGTTTGGTGGGATCAAGACTGTGCTCTGATTGGTTTTCCAGTTGGTTTTCCAATTATTAGGTCCTCCCTCAATATAATTTGGGTGGAATCTTTTGACTCTTTCAGATTTTGAAGGGGATTTATGTAACATGGGGGCCAGTTATAAAAAAGATCTGTACACTTTTGCCAAAACCTGTTGTCCTCTTGGATCATCTGAGTTCCCATTTGTTGAATCTTATGAGGCCCTTGTTCCTATTATTTGGCATTTTCCACTCAGTAAAAAAGATACTGTCAGTTCTCTCATGACTTTCCTTTTTGTTTAAATTTTCTGGAGAAGTAGATTTTAGCTCTTTCCTGAGGTTTCTTTCTTACCTGGCAAGGCATAGGATTGAAATGAGAGCAGCTAAATCACAGCAGCCAAATCACAGCTGGGATTGCAATCCAAGGTGTGATCCCAGCTCTGAAGCACTTGAATTTGCAAAGTGAAAATGATTTCTCCTGCCAGTAACTTATCCTAAACCTACTTTCTGGGCTGCATTTATTTATTAAATTTTATGAAAAATTCATTCATGCCCAACTGAAATGTGAGTATCCCTTTATTCCTGCTATGTAATTTACTTTAATTTGCCTTCCTGTGGAGAGAAGAATTTGCCTTCCCTATTAATTTTTTTTTTAATGGAAAATTGTCTTTTTGACTGGAGAAATCAGATACATTTGAGTTAGCTTGAGGAAAATAGCCAAACTTAGGCCTGATGTTCTTGTTTATGTGAGAATGTCTACAAAAATCCAATGGCAAACTTGTTTAATGATGGCATCCAGAGAGAACCAGCTGCACTTTCTTGATGCTGGGAGCAATTGGCCATCGGGGCTGTTTCTGATATCTTTGTGCTGGTGAATGTCACTGTTTTATCTGTGGGAAACCATCCCCTCACTGGGCAGCAGGACCTGTGGTCTGGCTTTAGACTCCCCAGGCCAGGAATATTTGGGAAATACTTTTTCTTGTGGGTCAAGAACTCAGAAATACTGATGGGGATCAACAATATTGATTTTCGGGATCAACAATATAGGACTGATCAGCAAATCCATTTTGGTCTTATTTGACCTACCACATTTTCCCTCTGGTACAAGAAGGCTTGCTGGGGTCTGTTATTAAAAAAAACAGAATGGAACATTTCTGTTGTCAGAGATAAATGCTGAGATAAGTCTACTGAGGTGTTTTGTTCACCTGGCTGGACAGATCTGATTGTCACCATGCATGCTTTCTTCCATCTGTGTGAGCTATCATCCGCAGAGCAGGATACAGGATAGGGGGGTCCTGTACGAGTGTTTCCAATGCTCACCATGCACTCACTGCAGGAGAAAACCACTCATCTCATGTGGTTTACATCATTTGGGGACTGAAGTGAGTTAATGGCTTGCTGGTGAGATGTAAATTGGCTGTCTGTGAAGCCTCAGGATTGTTATTAGCAACATAACAGGTAAACCCCAGTGTTAAAGCTTACAAGATGTTGATAAACACCTACAGATTTCTAAACATCCTTCTGTACCTGACCCCGCTCAAGGCCAAGTTCTCCACATGTGCGCACACACATGCAGAGATGCAGTGAGTGCATACCCCCTTCACCACCAGGATGGTATGTTCCCCACTTTGTGAACCCCAGTGTTGGTACCCTGCTGCCCTGGCAAAGATATTTTGTTTACAGAGTGATCCCACCCACAGAACATTTTTGCATGGCATTTTAGTAAGCACCAGATAAGCTTACATGCTGCTCACTAGAGCATGGTTCCAGCCATCAGGCTCTGGGCTTCCTGGTCCAGTGAGGTTCCTGAGGCCAGTCTGACCTCCTGCCTACTGGCAGAGAAGACTGGGGAGAAGCTCTCTGCTTTCCTGATGACGGAAAGAAAAGTTCTGGAAACAATAGCAGGGGAGGAAGGTTGGCTCTCTGGTGAGTGAGAGGAGGAAGAGTCTGTTCTTCCCTTTATTTCAGAAAAAAAAATCACTGTCTTTAAGAGGGTTGTGAAGCCTGGGGTTTACGCCTTCACAGCAGAGCCTTGACAGTTGCTCAGGGTTGTGTCTGGCTGTGTGTGGGTTTGTGAGAGCTGCTGTGGCAGGTGTATGTTGAGTTATGCAGGAGCCACAGGTGCTGCATTGCTGAGCAGTGGGAATAAACCCCAATGCCTGCCTGCTTCTGCTGGGCCCTTCCATGGCAGTGTGGGCAGTACCACACTTTTGGCTTCAGGTGTGTGTGCACACGGGGTCAATCCTGGGCACTTGGTGCAGCCTTTCCTAGCCCATGGTGTGGGGGGTAAGGACAGGCAGCCCCAATGAGCCTGACCGGGTAGCTGGACCCTTCCCTGTGCGTGTGGGTGCCTCTCAGGTGTCTGCAGGGGAGGGAAGCCAGAGGAAGTCGATGCCTCAGGGCTGTTCCTCTAAATGACTGCTAATTCCATGGTTTTAATGTGGCAAAGACAGGGCTCCCTGCAGAGATGGCTCCCAGCATCTGAACATTTCATGGCTGCCCATGAGCTGCTCCCTTGGTTTCTCTGCCCTGGGGATTGGGGAGGTGGGTGTTGTGCGCTATGTATGGAGGGAGATCCCACTCACTGGGGTGCAGCTGAAAGCTTGGGGACATGGGCAATGTCTCCACAGTGTAGTGGAAGCCTGTGGGTCTGTCTCTCTTTTCTCTGTGGGCAGGGGAGCCTTGGAGGTGATGAATCTCCTTCTTTGCCCAAGCCTGGTGTCACCACTGTGGGTTGAATTGGAGCTGGGAGAACTTGGGTTATGGGCTCAGATTAAAGCAGGGCTTTGGGTACCCTGAACCAGAATGTGCCCTACCTGTGTGCTGTTCCCGATCCTTCTACCTTCTCTACTTCCCTCCCTGGCTCCTAGGAATCCTTCAAATAACTCTTGGCCTTTTGAAAAGCCGTTTTCTCCTCCAACCTACACATCAGAACTAATCTGGGGACAAACAGCTGCATTCATAAGAAGAAAATAAAGACTTAATTCCCACTCAGCGGCATAATGTGAGGGGCCGTTCCGGCATGCTGGGCATGCTGCAGGGATTCTTTACTGGACAAAGAGGCAATTGATGAACTAGGTCACGGTGGGAGGAGATGGTATGTGGGAAAAGCACTGAACAGAGAGGCCTCTGAAAAGGAAGCCCTCTGAAAGATGGATTTGATGCTCAGGTTGAACCTTTGCCATTCCTTCTCTTGTGTTTTGTTGGCAGCTTGGGGTCAGCAGGATCCCTCAGACTTTGTCAGCTTTCCCTGATGTCCTGGCCAGTTTTGCATAATATGGAGTACCTCCTCTGTGTCTGGCTGAGAGTGAAGCACCACTTGTCCTGGAGCTGCAGCAACTCCTGTCTCTGGCCTCCTGCTCTCTGGCCCTGCTCACTGAGCATGGCCTTGGGCAGAAGCCCTGTACTGCACCCTGGCACACACTACGCTGATGATTTGCCCTGCTGCCCCATGGCCCAATCCCTGCCAAAGCTGGATGTGTTGCCCACCAGAGAGCTCTCTGCAGGATCTGGGTGGATTGTCCCTGTGGGAAGGACATGTTGTCAGTGACGCAGTCGAAGCAGGGCAGCTTTATTAGCACTGGGTGTGATGGCCATGAGTCCAGTCGTCTGCGCTGCACAAGCCACTTCTCCCGTGCCAGCACGCTGGCAGGGTGCAGACTGGGTGGAGGGTGCTGGGCACAGCGGTGGTTCAGGTGAGGCTGGCTGTCAGCCACAGGACCGTCCCAAGGAAGAAACCTCCAGGCAGGTCCTTGCAGCTGTGTCCCATCATGGGACGTCAGAGCAGGGGTAAAATGGTGGCTCTGTGACCTCTTTCATGTGCCCTGACTGATCAGTGCCCTGCACTGATCATGACCATGGGTTCCTCTGTTGAGGAGGAGTGTTGAGACTGTGGCTCTGCAGGTGTTTCCCTGCACTCAAGTAGGAGCCCATCAACATGTGTCACGTTGATTTTGCTGGGGCTGGATTCCTGCTGTCTGTGTGACTGTCCTCTGGTGGCAGCTTTCAGAGATTTGTGTTGATGTTCCCAGTCTTGCAGCTGCCTGAGTCTCAGCCTGGAGCTTGCCTGCTATTCACATCTCCCACTCCCTGTCCTGCTCAGTACTGGCTGCTTGCCCAGCTCCATGTCCTGGTCCTCAGCTTTTCCTGAATTCTTGTCCTGCTTGACCCTGCAGCCGTATATCTGTGCCCATTTGGCAGGTCTCTCTTTGGATCTTGGCTGGACTCTGGGTGGATGAGGTGACTTGTGCAAATATTTTCTGCATGTCTCAGTGCACATTATGCCTCACTCGGTAGAAGCAAAATAGCCATGAAATAATCCACGGGATCTGTGTCTTGGGTTCTCAGCACAAGAAAGACATGGATCTCCTAGAGCCCAGAGGAGGCCATGAAGATACTTGGAGATCTGGAGCTCCTCTGCTCTGGAGACAGGCTGGAGAGAGTTGGGGATGTTCACGTGGAGAAGAGAAGGCTCTGGGAACACCTCTTTCCAGCCTTTCAGTACTTTAGGGGACCTTACCGAGAAGAGGAAGAGGGGCTTTTTACATGGGCATTATCATGATAGGACAACGGGGGAACAGTTTTAAACTAAAAGAGGAGAGACTTAGATTAGGTGTTGGGAACAATTCCTTCCCTATGAGGGTGGTGGAGGCCTGGCACAGGTTACCCAGAGAAGCTGTGGCTGCCCCGTCCCTGGAAGTGTTCAAGGCCAGGTTGGACAGGGCTTGGAGCAACCTGGAATAGTGGAAGGTGTCCCTGACCATGGCAGGGGGTGGAATGAGGTGATCTTCAAAGGTCCCTTCCACCAGTCTGTGATTCTATGATCAAGGAATGCTGGTACAACTCCTTATACAGTGCAAGGCCTAGGACAGAAAATTCAAGAGGGAAGAGCTTACCTTTTCTCCAGCTGGAAGTGATGAAGAATCACCCTTCATTGGCCATTGTCTCTGGTTACCATCTGGCAAAGCAGCTTGACAGGTGCCCAGGAATCTGTGTATGTGCTGCAGATGAAAGGTGCTCAGACAGTTTTGTAGCATACCTATAGTTATTTAGAATGATCCAGAAGCAGGTGCAGTATTTGCCTCACTCAGGCTCTCAGGTGTCCATTTTCCACTGGACTTGCCTCCCTGCATTTTTGGAAGCAACTAGAAGCAAGTGATGCATGAAAAGAGGAAGACACGTGGCTTTGGATAGAGGAGGGTGAGCCTGAGGCTATAAAAGGCAGAAAGGAAAATGGAGGGAGGGGACTACAGAGGGATGTGTGAGGGTCAGAGCAATGTAAAAGGAAGATAATTCAGCAGAGGCACTTGGGCCTTGGAATCAAATCTGGGATACACAGACAGGAGAAGAGTTGCTGGGGCATTTCCTTGTTCTGTGGTTCTTTAGGGCTAATAATGAACTGTTGACACCTGTGTTATGATTAGGTCCTTAACATTTAGAGAGATGCCTCTGCCCAAATTAAGGTTCCAACAAGACCATATGCCAAAGTCAATAGTATGGATTTTATTTAACAGTAAATGAGAGAGGGAGATAGAAAGAGAGTGAAAGAAATAGAAAAGAGGTGGAGGGAGAGAAAGATAGTGACAGACAGATTAAGTAGAAAATATCACCACTCTGGATCCCAATGGCATCCCCTTGATCCTCTCCATCTGGTCTTCTTGGTAGTGAGGGTTCCCCAAAAACATAGAGTTCAATGGATTAATTACATTTGGGCCAAGTGGGAATGCCTAGTTACCTCCCCTGAGCGGGAGGCAAGTTTGGCATTGCTTCTTGCAACAGACTCTGGATCAGTTGCATCACTTTGCATCACATGCAGTCATCTGGTGCAAGGCACTCAGGAATCAGTCCGGGGAGTACTTGGAGGATCTTTGATGGGTTATGACACCTCCTCAGCTGTCTCTCACATGAATGTCCTGTGGATGTGGCCTTCCTGGGTGGGGGGGGGCAGGTTTAACAGCTGAGCCAGTTTCTGTGAGGGAGGATGAGTGTTCACTGCCTCTGACCAGAGTTTATGCTACACACCCAAAACTCTCCTCCACTCCCCTTGGCTGGGGGTGGTGTGTGGGGGGGAATGTGTGCAAACCTGGCCTCAACAGATGAGCCTGTGGGCTATGGCCTCCCCTACCCTAAACCCACACAGAGCTGATTTTAAGGACATTTGCTGGGTTTCACTTTCTTGTGGGTACATTCTTCTCCCTCAGCCTTGTTTACTTCTCCATAGACCTGAGATAATTGACCAATAGTGTCACCTTTATCTTATCTCAAGTTCCCTTTGGTGGCTTAACTCACCGTCCAAAGTTCCAGTTGGACAGATTCAGGGAGGGATGTGCTTCGGTGGTCACAGATTCTTTATACAGTTTTGCCATAATGGGCAAAAGCCATTCATAACAATGTTTAAGCCATTAACCATAACATTTCAATCTCTGACAACCTGTCCAGTGAGAACCCTTATAAGATGGGATATTTCATGCTGGCACACTCAAGCCATGATGTCGTGTCTGCAATAGCAGCTAAGTGCTGTCTAAAGACCTGCTACTTAATAGATGTAGCATTAGGATGTGGTATGTGACCTATTCTAAAAGCCAAAAGTAGGCACAAGAGCTTTAAAGCAATAGCATCAAGATGAGTCATCTCGACATTTCCTAGACTGCACAACGTTTCCTGTGTTGAAGGTGATACATCCTATCTAGGGTAAACCTTTAGAGGGTCTAAATTAATGCATGCTAATTTAACGTCTTTTAAGTCCTAGAAGTCCAAATACAATCTGTATTAGGCAGAACTAAGATTTAAGAATTATGAAGGATGTCCAGGAGACAGAGCCCAAGGGTGTTTCCCAGTGCATCATCTTGGTGTCTCATATCCTCTCCCTCTTCCTGAGGCTTCATCCAGTCCTGGTCTCTTGTGCAGGTATGTGATACCCAAGTGCCGCTGTTGGCTCACTGTGGAATCCCCTGTGTTCCAGCTGCTGCCCTCATGATGAGTGAGGCCCATCTGATCTCCCCGGAGCCCTCTGACTCCATTCAGTACAATGGGGAGTCATCTGACACCTACTACCACCTGGACCGCTGGCAGAGGCTGCGCACAGCTGTCAGGAAGCTGGAGTTCTGGGAAAATTTCAATGCTGAGCTGATAGGCAGCGGCTTCTTCTCCAAGGTCTACAAGGTAAAACTGACCAGCAGGCAACGCTGATCTGTGTGAGAACAGCCGAGCGGTTACTGAGGCTGTAAATAGTGCCTCAACCGAGGAACCCACCCAAAGTTTGTTTCCTCATCTTCATCCTTCCCAGCTCACTCTGGCATGTGGGGTGGGATGAGGGAGGGCACAACACCCCCTCTTGCATACCCTAGCCCATCATCTCAGATGCACATCTCCCCTTTTATAGTGAAATATCAGATGGAAGGACTTGACCTGTCAATGTTCATTGTTATGATCATCTAGCCATAAACAGGCTTGTCAGGGAGTTAAACCAGATGTTAAATGAGATTAGGGGATATTTATGCTCTGTGCAGATTTTGTTGTCAAAATACAGAGAGAAAAAGAATATAAAGTTAAGCGGTGTGTGTCTCCCAGAATACCTGCCACACACACACCCTATGGGGATGCCAGTACTGTCACACGCTCTGGCTGCTGCACTGTGTTAAGGTGATGCCGGAGAAGAGCAGGGACCTGGGGCAGGGTCAGGCTGGGACAATCTGCTGGTCCGGCCACTTCTGCCTTTGCTATTTTCATGGTGGGAGACCTGTGACTCCCTGCAAGCCAGTGCATGGTGCAGGTGGTGTGTCACCAAAGCAGTGCTTTTCTCACTGGGGCTGTTGAGTCGCTCCCTGAACTGAACTCCACTGGTGTGGGAGTTTGTTTAATCCTCTCCAAGCAAGCACAAGCAGGGTGCTGCTAGCTTTTCTCTCACCCCCTCTGCTACTTCTCAGCCTGGGAATGCCATTACTTATTTGAGGGGAGTGGAGGGGACTTGGGGCTCTTTCCCTCCACCCCTTGGTGATCACTGCTCTGTGAACAGTAAAGTGGAAGGAGGTGCTTCATATTAGGAACAGAGACTCAGCCATCATCACTGAGAGGCACACTGCTTTGCAGTGTGACCAGATTTGCCCACCTTGTTTCTCCTGCCAGTAGTTCTCTAGAATGTGACTGCTGAAAGTGGCCTTGGTTGTTGAGATGTGATCCAGGCACAGTGGGAAAAAATTGGGCCTGATTCTACCAATACCTTGAGCTCTTCAGCTTGATCAGCCCCATGATAGACATCAGAATTGCACCGTTCTCCAAAGCCAGCATAAGATGCTCTGACATTCAGAGTGAAATCCCTGCCTGGTATAGGCACATCTGCCCAGCTGAAACTACTGGAACCAGGCTAGCAGGCCATGAAACAGCAGAAAATATGCAAGTCAGATATATAAATGTACTTTGCTTTCTGAAGGCACTGTTTCCTCCTCTTCAGCATCTGGTCTCAGTGCCATGATAGAGCCTTTGCATGAGCCTCAGGCCCGGGACAGTGCTCTAAAGCTGTTCAAGGGGATCTCACAGGTCTATGGCAGCTCTCTGCAATACATGACAAAATATCTCTCCTCATCACCACCTTCCTCTGTAATTGAGTTTCCCACTTCTGCAGAGTGCAGTTGCCATCATTTTCTCTTTCCTTTAGCTAGCAGATTTTCATAGTAACAGTTGCTGTTTCCTCTGTGTTTGACATTTTCCTGCTGACCTGGCAGTGAATGATATTCCAGCAGGCTGGAGACACATCTTGAATGAACATAAAATAACTTCTTGGAATAGAAGCAGAAAAAGAAATGTAAAAAAAAAAAAAAAGTTTGAGTGAAATGCTTTGGTTTAAATTGTCGGAGACAGTGGAGGAGCACTATGAACAAGGACAGTCCTTTGTGGGGACTTGACATTTGTCTGGGGACTTGAGTGTGACTGTAATCAAGTAATCTGATGACTTGTGGTGCTCCTGGTCAGCCAGTGCTCCATGGACTCACAGCCCCAGACAGGAGCACTCCTGTTGAGAAGCATCACCACCAATAGTGCTTTGGAGCTCTTTGCTAACAGATACTCTTCCAAAGTGCTGCTACAACAGGGACACAGCCTTCCCAGTGTGCTGGCACAGCCATGCTGGCTGCCTGCTGCCTTTGACATCCTTTGTCCTTTGGCTAAGCTTATCCTTGGGAGCTGTTACTTGAGCCTTGGCTGAGAAAGGAGGATTCACTTGGTTCCACTTGGTGACTCAGACTTGAGAGATCAGGGCACAGGCTGCTACTCTCTGGGTTGTGTATTGCATGACCTGCATACAAGGTATTTTCCATCTTTCTCTTCCTTAGTTTGTGGATGTGCAGTAAGGTGATACTCAAGTATGAGTTTCCCACAAGGAAAGCATAAATCTCTTTCCTTTGACTGCTCTCATACAAGGGGGTCTGAGCTGCTCAAGACAGGAGAGAAATGCCGTGTGACTTCTTTTTTTGGAGTCTGGTTTAAAGCACTGCCCTAAGCTTCACACACATTAAGAAGCACAGTCCCACTCCCTGTCCTTCTGCAATTTCCCAGTGCCAGATTTTGACCTTTATTAACCACTCAAGGCTGACATCAAGTCTTCAGCTGTCATCACTTGTTTGCATGAAATATAAGTACCTTGGAGACCACTCTGCACTTTTGTGATCATTACAAAGCTGGACATTCTGTGTGGTTCAGAGTGGACCAAGGACTGGTCCAAGTTGTCAAGAGCAAAATCTTAGGTCCTGTGGTCTTGGGAGAGGTCTCTGAGTCCATTACAGTTGTCCATGTGTTCCACTACATTTTTTAGGGTTTGGGTCTACCCTTGCATTTTAGGCATTTCTTCTCTAAACCAAGCTGGACTTTGCATTGCCTTGCAGACAGGAACCCCTGCCAGCGCTCACTGACTCATGGCTCAGGCAGTGTTTGTGAGTTCTGCTGGTGTCCAGCTGGGACATGGCAGCCTCTCACGGAAGCTCAGTGTGGCTCAGTGTCCCTCACCAGAGTCTGGGCAAAGGCAATAGGCCTCCCGGAAATTCAGTATTAACTCTTCAGAAAGTTTTTCGGGTCTTCCAGATTTTAGGTGCTCCCTGTACTCATATGGGCACTCACATTCTGTGGGAAGAGGCAACTGACAGCATCTCTTGTATTTATATTTGTGCAATTACAATTAAGGACCAGTTCCACCTGATTAGTGACGCACAGTCTGCAGTGAAAGTCCCTTTAATTGAGGGGGTCAGAGCCCTGGTTTCCTCATGACCTGCTTGAATAGAGGCAGAGTTATTCCAGTGATAACATTGACCATCACGTTGTGTTCCTTCAGAAAAGAAACAGTAGTTTGCATTGCTCCCAAGACCCATCACAGGAAGCAATGGGCGACACCTGGGGACTATTTTAAGTGCTGCTCTTAAGTCAGCTCATGCTGTGTCAAAACTAATTTTTCCCTTAAAAAACACCCACACAAATCCCCACAAACCTCAAAATGAGAGAAAATTAAACACATGGCTGGATTCTCTGCTAGCCCTGGAGGAGCTGCCAGGCCATCAGTGTGGGCCACACCTGATAGATGAGTCTTCTCAAAATAGATACGATGGAAATGTTAAAGTACAACAGTGACCTGTGAGGTGATCTGGACTATCAACGCAGATAACATGAGCTGCAGTGCAGGGGCCCTGGATGGTCCTGTCAGGGCTGAGAGCCCGGGAGCCACTCCATGAACCTTCTGCATTCAGCACTGGCCAGCTCCGGCACCTCCTGGGGCGGGTAGCAAAAACCTGCTCAATCTGTTCGGGGAAAGCATTTTGGTTTTTGTCCTTTACTTTCCAGTATCTCTGCCTGGGGGAAGCCCTATGAGTGCCATGTCTGGGGGTATTCCATCACAGATTTTCAGGTCGGCATAAGACAGCTGTCTCTTCACTTTCTTGGTTGTGTCTCTCTGGCAGACCCTGGGTAAAGGGGAGCTGGCTGTGGACGGGAGTGCAGAATTGGGGTTGAGGAATGTGGCCAGGAGTCTTGTGCAGTGAGCAGACCCAGGTAGGAAGGAGGGATGGAGATGTTGGGCAGGCTGCAGTTTGGGAAAGTCAGCACTGTGGTAACCCAGTGTGGGTTGAGAAACGGCTCCAGCCCAAGGAGCACAAGTTTTGGCAGAGAAACAGCGTGGTGATGTCCTGGGATAGGAGTGACCTAGTTGTTTCAGCCACCCAGACAGGCATCACTGGAGTGGAACTTATATGGAAGGAACAGCACCTTGCACTTGTGCAAGTGAGTGTGCAATCCCTGGCAAGCAGGGAAATGAGATTCAGGCCTCTGGTTGGGGTGGGGGGCTGTTGTGCAGAAGGTTTGGATGACCTCTGGAAGTTAAGAGATGTCCTGCTCCCACCTTGGCTCCAGGTGACCCAGGCTGCTGCTTGTAAAGTGATGGTGGTGAAGATCTACAAGAATGATGTGGACCAGGAGGTGATCATGCGTGAGATTAGCTTGCTGCAGAAGCTATCCCACCCCAACATTGTCAGGTGGGCACATCATGTGGCCAAGAGCCCTGGGCACTGGCAGGGGCAGGAGCTGGCTTGGTGTCTGCAAGGCAGTTCTGCAGTGAGTGGTTAAGCTGAACCTTGATGGCTTCTTTTCCTTTTTTTTTTTTTTTTTTTTTAATGTGTTCTTCTCCTTAGATATCTTGGGATATGTGTGAAGGATGACAAGCTGTACCCCATTCTGGAGGTAAAGGTTACTTGCTTGTAAATGTGCTGTGGGCAGGCCAGGACCCTGCAGTTCTTTGGGGGGGGGCACGGCGTGGTGGATATCCTGTAATGCCTATCTATGTCTGTCTGACTCCTGCACTGTGAATGGCTCTGGACTAGCAAGATTGCCTTGGAGGGGCTTCTGGTCCTTTCTGCCCCACAGCTGGAGTGGGGCATAGTCATTGCAGGGCCCTGAGATTCAGACCAAACTGTGTTGCAGGTTGGCTTGGTGCCACCAAAGGGCCAGATCAGGCCAGCTGGCTGATAGAAGAGGAGGCAGGGTTGGAGGGCAGGAGTAGAAGGTAAAGCAGTCAGAGACTGGCAGAACCTCCAGGGTGGCTGTGGAATGTTTGTGTGGTCTATTGGAAAAACCTGGGCTGATACTAGCAAGGTCTCACCTTCTATGCTGTCAAGGGAAGAAGGTGTTCACTAAACCACTGCCAGGCTGTTTCACTGCAGTTCACTGCCCGTGAGCAAGGGCCATGGCTGGCTTATACAGCCCCCCAGAAGTGGGGCAGAGCCCAGACCCTTGCAAGGATCTGTTGTGCCAGGATGTGTACTGACACCAAACCACACACCACATCCCCGGTGTGGTGACATTCCAAACCTCCATCCCAATGGAGGGGCTCTGGGTTGGCAAGCCAAGGTTAAACACCTGGAAGGCTCCAGGGGAGTATGTGCCCAGCCGCTTTTTGTCTCTGTTCACAGTATGTGAATGGCGGTTGCCTAGAAGAGCTCCTAGCCAGCAGAGACATTACTTTGACATGGAAGGAAAAAGTGGACTTAGCTTCTGACATCACCAGAGGCATGATCTACTTGCACTCCAAAAACATCTACCACCGAGATCTCAACTCCAAGGTATGCAGCTGGAAAGGGGTCATCACTGCTGAAGACAGTGGGGTAGGGGACAGTACTGAGACCCTGCAGGGCTGTAACCAGGGTACCTCAGGTCTCATGCTGCTCCTCTGCTTCATGCTCATCCCTCTGCAGACAAAGAAGCTTTCTTGATGAAACCTGTCATTACATTGCATTCATCACTTGCCAAGCAGGAGACCATATAGAGATAAAAATATATCACTCCTAGTACTCTTGCTACCAGAGAAGAAACTATATGGAATGTGTGCAGGATTTCACATGGGGTTTTTTTTCCTACTCTTGCAGGAAAAGCTCTGACAGATTTAGAGATTTTTCTGTTCACACAAGGAGGAAGCTCTTGCCAACAGGAGCTGGTCATGGGCTCTGGGAGTGAGTGCCATGCGAGATCATCCCTGTCTGTGTGCAGAGCACAGCAGAGCTCAGGAGATGAGTGTCTCCTCACACAAGTGTAGGGAAATCAATCTTCATTGATCCAGAGGGTCCTGGTCGCCAGTTTTAGTAAGGTCACTTGCATGGTTTTCACATGATGGCAGTGAAGACTGGCACCTGGAGCCAGGCTTTGGGTGTAATGCAAAAGACATATTCCTGGTGCATTGGCCTCTGGCTGAAGGACTGCTGTCCTCAGTGAGGGCTTATGCTGTTTGGCATGGGCAGGAGCAGCACGGAAGCTTTGCCATTCCTAGGTCTGTCTGTGAGGTCAGGTTTCAATGTGGTTCTTTCTCTGCCACTCTTCTGGCAGTAGGAATGTGGTGGGGCAGTGCCTTGTTGATCTCTCTTGGGCAAAACTACTCAAACCTCAGGTGGATCTGAAGCATATCCATGATGTGACAGGGAATAGGAGCTGCGAGGTCCACCAGTCTGGACCATATAGCCTGGACAAGAGGAGGCCTTATCGTCCTCTACAGTACCTGAAAGGAGGTTGTAGCCTGTTGGGCTCTTCCCCCAGGCAACCAGGGAGAAGAGTACAAGCTGTGCCAGGAGAGGTTTAGGTTAAACATTAGGAAGAAATTCTTGACAGACAAGGTTTTAGTATGGGCTACCCAGAGAGGTGGTGGAGTCGCCATCTCTGGAGGTGTCTAAGGACAAACTGGACATGGCACTTTGTGCCATGGTGTAGTTGACGTGGTGGTGTTGGTCATAGGTTGGACTCAGTGATCTCAGAGGTCTTTTCCAACCTAATTGATTCTGTGATTTTATCTGTGTCAGCTGATGCCAGAGGCTGGTTTGGTGATTCTTGGCCATGGAGCCTGCACGTCCTCGCATTTGAGGTTGGATAGGTAGTGCTGTATCTCTTACAAGCCATTTTTGTTGATGCTGTGTGAGCTTTTTAAGAGAAACTTGAACTATTGATGAAACTTGGCAGTGGGGAAGCCAGTCAGGCATTGAGAGATGTCAGCACAGGGATGAAACTCACCTCAGTAACCTCTGGCACTTTCCTTGGTTCACTTATCAACCATGAAATTGCAAGCACCAGGTAAGGACAAGGCATGATCGTGGCTCACTCTGATCACAAGTTTTGGCCAATGTACGCTGAAGTTAGGTGAGATGTAATCTCCTCTTTGGTGGTGACCAGCGAGCTTGGGAGCTTTACAGATCTGAAAAATGCTAGAGGTCCCTGCCTGTCCCTTTTCTCACTGCAGAGGCTCAACCCTGGAAAAGGTTTGTCCTTGCCTAGGGAAACCCATGGAACCTGAAGTGGTGGTGACCAAAAGTACAAGAGAGAAATGTGTTACCTTGAAATCTAGTTGCTAGTGTGAGCATTCTAGACAGATACTAGTCATTTCTGTTAGTTCCCTGGAAGCAGCTGCTGAGGAGGAAATCCTGGGCAAGTGAACAGGCTGAAATTGCTGGGGTTTTTAGAGAAATCTTATAACAATTTTATAGGACTTCCTCCAGAAAGTTGTGTTAGGGGTGTGTAGTCATGGGCAGTGAGGGGCGCTGTGGCTGTGCCCTTCTTTGGCTGGACACTGAGCAAGGTTCAAGTGTGTGTTTCAAGGTCTGTTTCAGAAAAGGATGGGGATCATCGTGTTTGTTGAATAACTTCTTCAAAGCACTTTTCTTGTGTGGCTTCTTGTGTGATCAGCTCATCCCTAATTTGCCCCAACACTCAGTGTGTGCTGCCAGGATGCAGGTCCTGGTGAGGGGACGGCCTGTGCTGGTGAGGTGGGGCTCAGAGCCAGAAAGGTGCTGCTCAGTGTTTCCTCACTGCTGTCTCATGCCATGTCCTTTCAGAACTGCCTCATTCGAGTGATGCCGCGGGGACGCGAGGCGCTGGTGACTGACTTTGGGCTGGCCAGGGAGGTGGTGGAGCTGCCTGTGAAGGATGTGGAGAGGAAACTGTCTTTGGTGGGTTCTGCTTTCTGGATGGCTCCTGAGATGCTACGGGGGGAGCCCTATGACTGGAAGGTATGGCGCTGCTTCCCAGCTCTTCATTCATCCTCAGTGCTCCCGAGCAAGCATGGGAGATGTCTCCTGTGCTTGCTGGTGACATGTCTCAACAGCAGAAAATCCCTCTCCTCCTTCCCAGGAAATGCTCTGCTCCCCAGACCTTTGCTCAGTAGTGCTCTGCTTAGCAAATTGAAAGTTCTTTATGTGACCATGTTAAGCGAAACTTCTAGGGAAATGGATTGCTGCTGTGGGCAGGCATAGTGAAACCTCTCTGAGGAGGGTGTCTAACAAGTTACAGCCCAATGAATCTGTGGCAGGGTCGGGGGGGATGGGGCCAGAGCTGTGGTAGGGGCAACCAAACACATTGAACAAGAGCACAGGGCCAGGCTTCCTGAAAATGAAGCTGGACTCCAGGTGGAGCTGTGGTGTTTCTGGGTGGATTTAGAACCCCAGAGGAAATTTAGGAGTTTTCTGCCTCCATCTCCAGTGAGCTTTTCAAGGGTCTTTTGTTTAACTAGTAAAGGACCTTGTCATTGGTACTCTCCATTCTCATTCCTTGCTTCTGTGCATGCCCTGTCCCACCTTCTGCTCTGCCAACCCTTCTGCAGGTGGACGTGTTTTCCTTTGGCATTGTCCTTTGTGAAATCCTGGGCAGGATCCCAGCCGACCCCGAAGTGCTTCCCAGGACACAGGTAATGGTTTCTGCAGCCAAACCTCATGGTGTTTTCTCCGTGTTACCAGACTGTGGCTTTCTCTCTGGACCAGAGAGACCTGCGCGCGCACACACACACACACACACACACACACACACACACACGTGTGTGCGCGCGCGTGCGTGTGTTCACATCAGCTTTCTCCCATGAGCTTTTTTTTCATGAGAAAATTCAATCTCAGCATTTGCAGTGCACAAGACTTCACTGCACCTCTAGTTTCAAAACTAAAAAGTTATGATTTGAGATGCAGTACATCTGCTTAAACATCTTAATTCCAGATTCTTCATTTTGCTTTGACATGTCCATTGAAGTGGCAGGTTGAACACAACTTTCATCACAAATGTTTCTTTTCAAACATTGGAGTTAATACACAGTTCATGTGGAAACAGTGGGCTTCCCTAAAAATATGACCTTTTTTGCTTCAACATTTGCAACATTTCCCTCCCACAAAGTGGGAAAAGAAAGTTTATCTTGAACAGGGATGAAAAATCCAGCAAGAAAACAGCATATTGCTGCTTTTTAAGGAGCAATACAAAGAAACTTGCACTGATCAGGGATTACTCCATATTTCTGTTAGACTGCACAGGAACTAATACTTTTTATTCCCAAAATGAAGGACAATCACATACGTACATACATACATACATACATTTTGAAGTCTGGATGGACAAAGCTGTAGTTATGGAAACAGCTGGCAGGACCCCTTTAGCTCTCAGTTGCTCCTGAAAGATCAGATTACCTGCAGTCCCTGTCTCCAGCAGCCCCTGCTCAGCACCTGGTTTCCACTTTTGTGGCTCTTGTTGCCTCCATCTGAGCTTTTCCAGGAGGACACATGCTGCCCTGCAGGGATAGCACAGAGCAGACGGAAGGGTTCTGCAGTCTCCCAGCTCTGCTAATGATTTACATCTGTGCAGTCCTGCCAGAGCTGATGCTGCCCCTTTTCATAGCCATCAGCAAAATAGTTGTGATGGTGACCCTAAAAGCTTTAAACCATGAGTATTTTGTGCTTTAATATCTTCAGAAGGATGAAGAGTATTTAAAGGACTTAATACCTGAAGTATTTTCTACATGTTCTTCCCCTTCCTCACAGGATTATGGCTTGGATGTTGCTGCCTTCCAAGGGATGATCAGTGAATGCCCCAAGCAGGTGATGGACCTCGCTGCTAGCTGTTGTCGGGTGAGATTCTTCCTGGCTTTGGGACTTTTTTTACTTTTGATTTTATTGGATTTGTATCACACTTGTATGACAGAGACCAAAATTGTTGTGAACCCTGGAGAATCTGAAGCTGCTGCTCTCAGTGCACATGACTCTTCCACTTCAGCTGTAAAGGGAGGAAATCTTCCTGGGCCAGCAGTGTGCTTTCATCCAGCACTCAATTTTGTACCTGGAGTCGTCTATGTATCACAGCCTGAGATGTCCCTGTTCCCTTGTATATTGACACAAAATGGGAAGCACGTTGGTGATGATGTCCAATCCCTCCTAAAGCCAGGCTGCAGGCTGAGGTACCTGGCCAACCCTCTCAGGAGGGCACTGTTACCTGATGTTACAGATGTTATCAGGGCACAGTTCTCCACCCTTTCTTGCTTTAGTATAAAAGGTAATGGTGAAATCTGGGGGCCATCCCCATGTTTTGGAGAGCTGCCCAAAGCTTTGAGAGGTAAAGCAGTGAGAAAGTGAGGATTCAAGTTAATCTCTGAAAGGAAGAGAAAAACAAAGTAAGTCATCAGGTGATCATAATGCACCTAACTGCAGGGAGCTCAGAGCAGCATACTGAAGCAAACCTTTGCCTGGTCCTAAGGACGTGTGAGTGAGTAACATGCCCTGAATCAGAGCAGTGATTTGTGTTGGCCCCTAGATGTGATTTGTATGTTCAGGTCTGGACAAGCGGACAGCTGCTTCCTCATGCACGTTGGTACAATAATGGGCTCTTGCCAGACATGGCCCTTGGAAATGTTGTTCTCTGGCCATGTGTGATGTGCAGCTTTGGGGATTTCCTGGGGCAGCTCCCCAGCTGCCCAATGGGGTCAGGCACAAAGGGCAGCCCCAGCATGGCACAGTGCGGGGTTCAGGATGGGGACATCCCTGGCTGTGCCTCTCATTTTTGGTACACCCCAATGACACCAAAGACAAGTTGTATCAGGGAGACAAGACAGATCCTGACTATCGTGAAAAAGTTCAGGGAATGATACAATACGTATTGTATGTATGTATACAATATGAACCCCTATACCTACCTGCAGACTTGCCCTGAATGGCATCTGTCCCTGCCCTGTTTGGATGGGCTTTGGGATGACCACTGCCCACACCCTGTGCTTGAGCTGCACTGCACCATGGTCCCTCTTCTGCAGCTGCTCATTTGCAGCAGCCTGGGCCTGGATGCCCAGGGAGAGATGCCGGCAAGGCTCCACCAGCAGGCATGTGACTGAGAACAATGCTGATGGTGGATGGATATCACTGCCCAGCCTGGGGGGAGCCAGCAGAGCTGCTGCAGAGCACCCTCCTCCTGTCTGAAAGAACATCAGCTTTCTGTTCTTGTTCCAGGTGGAAGCATTTAAAAGGCCGTGTTTCTCTGAAATCCTGGATGAGTTGGAGAATGTCACAGAGAGCCTGGAGCCTAGGAGGGACAACCAGCTTTTGGGCTGAGCTGCCTGCCTTCTTTGAGGCTTAGCAGAGAGTTACCCAACTCTCTGGGGGGTCAAGAGTGAAGAAGGAGGGTGGGAAAGGGAGGAGCTAAGTGATGTGTTTTTTATTTAATCATAGTCTTGGTCTCTAATTTCTTGGATGGAAAATGTGGTTAAAAATGAAGGGACTTACCCAGGGTGTATTTTTTCTTAGCTAACGTTTTTAGCAGTTGTAATTGGGACACCAAGCAGCCTTCATCTGTTCGCTTGTTAAATGCGAATGATCTTGGAGGGACACAAATTCCCTTGATCTTTCTCAAGTCTTCAACAGACACATCCTGCTCTTCTCCTTCCCTGTGCCCCTGCACCCAGAATCTTCCCTTGCCCATCTCTGTGGCCTTGGGGAACCACCTCTCAAGGGTCTGTAGTCTGTGCAGGGGGGAAAAGAGCACTCGAGAGCCTTCTATTTCAAAGCCTTAAAGCACCTGTCCTTCACAGGAACAGGTTCACTCTATGGGTCTCTGGCTGAGTCTCCTGGCATTGCACTCAAGATGCACCCAGGCATGAATGCATCTAGCAAAATTTTGGCAAGTCAGCCAGGCCACCTGCAGGGTCCCAACCTGTCCCAGCCAAGGCAATGGGGAAGGTGTGCCTTACCAAAATACGAACTAACGGACTAATGTATCGTCTCAGAAGAGCTTTGTCAAACACATCCCAGCATCATGACAGTCTGCATTTCTCCCTACCACCCTCAACTGTGGCTTAAAGACAGAGGGGTCTGCTTCTCCCCTTCCTGCCCCACTGCAGACTTGGTGGTGAGCACAGTGCCATCAGGTTGTGAGGCTGAAACGGGAAAGAGCTGGGTTCAGCATCTCACCCATTTCCCTGCCTAGCCTAGCACCCATCAACTCCTTGGCAATGTGGGACACTCTCATGGGTCTCAGGGCTCAGGCAGCCAGGGAAGCACTATGTTTTGATATCGGGTTTTTCCTCTGTGTGTAGAGGAGGGTGCAAGTTGCAGATCTGAACCAGAGGCAGGAAGAATAACAGCTAGGAATGGTCTGGCACTGCAAATTTGGAGGTGAACAGTCAAGTCCCTGCCCCTGATCAGCTGATTGTTTTTCCCAGCAAAATCTGCCAAGCTGGAGTCTGTTCTTCTGCCTGCCCTGTACAAGTGGAAGCTAAAAGAAGATACTCCAGCCTACTGATGCCTCACATGGCCTGTTTTGGGATGAAGTTGTCTTGTTCCAGGGCCACTTCACACAGGGTGGCTCTTCTGCTGGCCACCACCTTCCCAGGACTAGCAAGGTTTGGTGATGGTGGTGCCTCAGACTAGGCTGATCCTGCCTCTGGCCATACATCTGACTGGTCCTGCAGAGCAGTCATGGGGCTGAGACACAGCACAAAATTCATGTGGAGTTGTGTATGCTCTGGAGATGCTGTGGTATGAAGGAAGATACTTTGGCTTTATTTATCTGCTTGGGGGTGAGAAGCCTGCTCAAGGAATAAATGGATCCAGGGAGGGTGTGTGTGTATGTTTGTGATAGTTTCTGCACAGAGCAAAGAAGACATCATTAGTCAGCATGGTCTGAGATGTGATGGATCAGAACCATGTTTTCTGGGACTTTACCTGTGCCTCGTTCATTGTCATGGTGAGGTAGATGTGCTGGATCTCCAGTGACCCAAGTTTATCATGTCCATACTTTGGTGCCAGCTGCAGGTGCAGGTGGGACCAAGACTGTCTGCAGGCACTGCGTGAACTAGGAAAGCTAATGTTGGGAGTCCACGGAGAACAGAGTTATGAGAATTTTCAGGTACATCTTGTGGGCCAAGAGTTGCTCTGCAATGATGAGAGCTGGAAGGAGAGGCAAACATGAGAAACCTGCCAAGCTGCCCTCCATGTACAAGCCACTGTGCTGGGAGTGCAGGGCCTGGCTTCTCCACAACAGTCTCATGCAAAGTCCAGATTAGGGGTTGAATCTCATGTCTCTGAGCCCTGGCACTGAACTGAAGCAACTGTGGGGTGGGGGAGAAGGAGGTGGTGTCTGGCTATTCAGCAAGCTGAACCTGACTAGGAGCTGCCTCCTCTGCCTCTGTTCTTGGCTGGCCTCTTGCAGGTGCTGATTGTTATAAATGAAATCACGGAATTGGCTTTCATAAAGGGTTATGAGGTTTTTGTTATGGTTATTTTTTAATATGTTAGGTCTAATTTTTAAGTGTTATGGTTAAGACAGAGGAGGGCTGGGCAAGCAGCTAACCCATCAGAAGAAGACAAAGAGCCAATCGGAGCACCTGAAGGAGGCAGGGTTAGGGCGGTTATAAAAACTGCATCCTCTAGCCCGAGGGTGTGCCTCTGGCTACCCCCCATCGGTGGCTAAGCACCCAGCCCTGCACTTCGTTTTGTGTAACGGCAGATAGCCATTCTAAGCCTCTTAACATTATTTGTACTCTGAAAATGGGTGAATAAACTCTTTCAAAATTTGAGTAGTGAGAGGACGTTTCTCACATTGGTCCTTGTGGTGGAAAAGATTACTCCAACACCCTTGTCATCATGCTTATTGTGCTGCTGTCAGCAGAGGATGTCACGACAACCACCACTTCCATGGCTTTTTCTCACCCTCTACTTCTGTCCTCCTGTTCAGGCCCATATTCTCCTTCTCTCAGTCTCAGATCTGTGAATCCTAACAACTAGGCTGGTTAGTCAGGATGTCTTTATTAACAATTTTTCAAGCGATGAAGGTTCAGCTACTTCTGAAGAGGTAAGATATAAACTTCAACTTCAATTAAATGAGCTCAGATTTAAAGTCTAATGTCAATCACACAAGATTGTTAACAGTATCAGGAACAGTAATAAAATCAATTAATCATGCAAGGGTATTCTTTGATCATTCAGTCTCTGGGTTTATCTTGGTTGACTGTCTGCTTGTGGTCTTTTCTTTAGGATGACTGTGAGGTTTCCAGGTGGTGATGTCACTGTCCAGTCCTCAGGCAGTTCTACCGGTCCCTTTATTCGGGTGGCATGTACCCAGCCTTTTTCTTGGGTCCTTACGGCTGTTTCGGTGGTTAGCTGCACCTGAAATGGACTCTCCCATTGAGGAGTTAGAGATTTCTCTTTCCAGGTCTTCACCAACACCCAGTTACCAGGATTAATTTTGTGAATTTTAAAATCTAGGGGAGTTGTCTGGGGGATCAATCCTTGTCATCTCAGATTCTCCAGATTTTTAGCAATGGTAGTCAAATATTTATCAATGCAGGCTTCACCACCTTCCCGAGTGGCCATTTCATATTTATTGATCATAAAGGGCAGTCCAAACAACATCTCGTAGGGCGAGACCCCTAAATCAGCTCTTGGCTGAGTTCGAATCCTCAGTAAGGCCAAGGGCAGACATTTAATCCAAGACATTTTAGTTTCCAACATCAATTTTGTCAGAGTCACTTTTAAGGTTTGATTCATTCTTTCTACTTGGCCAGAACTTTGTGGATGCCAAGGGGTGTGAAATTTCCATTCAATGCTGAGATTTTTAGCCAATTTCTGTAAAATTTGGGAGGTAAAGTGGGTTCCTCGGTCTGAATCTATTTTATTTATAATACCATAGCTGGGAACAATGTGTTCTAATAACAGTTTGCTCACTGCATTTGCTGTTGCATTTATGGTTGGTACTGCCTCCACCCAGTGTGTAAGATGATCTGCAATCACTAATAAATATTTCCACCGTTGTGTTTGAGGCAATTCAGGAAAATAAAATTGAATGTGTTGAAAGGGTCTCATGGCTATCCCTAAACCTCCAGGTATGGTTTTTCTCATCACTTATCTATTAACCTTTTGGCACACCAAACACCCTGCAGTTACCCTTTTTGCCAATTCGTGCACCCCTACACATCCAAAAGTCCTTAAAAACTGATCACAAAGGGTTTGTGAGCCCCTATGTGTACTTCGATGTAAACCTTCTAATACCTCTCAAGTCAATGCCTTATTTAACATCTGCCTTCCATCTGGAAGTTTCTATTGGCCTTGCTGGTCCTTCTCCCCTCCCAATGACCTTATCACTTCTTCCTCAGCCTTACTAAAAATGGGGACCTCTTGTTCTTCGTTCCTTCTGACCACCATTACTTTTTCTACTCCTTCTGCAGCCTCCTTTGCTTCCCTATCTGCTAGATGATTCCCTCTCGCTTCTAATGACATTCCTGCTTGATGACCTTTTACATATACCACTGTGATTTCTCTTGGTTTCTTTAAAGCTTCTAAAATTTCTATAATGAACCCTTCATGTACTAAGCCTTTACCTTTAGAGTTTACCAGTCCCCTCTCTTCCCAAATTTTTCCAAAGGTATGGACAACTCCATAGGCACATCTAGAGTCCGCGTATAAGATTCCAGTGCTGTTAGCTAATATTTCCAATACCCTTTTTAGTGCATACAGCTCGCAACGTTGAGCCAACCAATTTGATGGGAGCTTTTCTCTCTCAATTAATTTTCACTTGATGCCATCAGGGCATATCCAGAACATCGTTTCCCCATTATACACCTAGCAGATCCATCCACAAAGATTTTTTCGCCTCCGGGAATAGGGTAGTCTGTTAGGTCCTCCCTCACTTTTGTCTGCAGATTGACCATTTCTAAACAGTCATGTAACAATTCTTGTTGAGGGGGTCCATACAAAAATTGAGCGGGATTGCTGCTTCCATTGGTAACCAGGACTAAATGGTCAGAGTGGATTAGGATGGTTTCATATTTTAATATGCGGGGGTCCATTAGCTATTGAGCAGCTCTCTGGCTCAATATGTTTCTCACCACATGTGGAGTGTGCACCTTCAGCTTTCCCCCGAATGTTAGTTTTTGGTTTTCCTCAATTAACACAGCTGTGGCTGCCACTGCTTGTACACAGGTGGGCCAACCTCGGGTAACAGGGTCCAGTAACTTGGAAAGGAAGGCTACTGGTTTGCGAATTCCCCCCCAGTCTTGAGCTAACACCCCATATGCTACCCCTTTGTCAACATTTACATATAAATCAAAAGGCTTTTCTATTGATGGTAGACTCAAAATAGGTGCGGTTGATAATTTAAACTTCAGTTTTTCCAATTTTTCATCATCTTGCTCAGTCCATTTTACCTGTTCCTCTTCTCCTAGTTTTTCATAAAGAAATTTTACCATTTGAGTGTATTCATCCAGCCAGATTCTACAATACCCAATCAAACCTAATAGTTGTTTTACCTCCTTCTTGCTTTTTGGGGGTGGAAGGGAAAGTATTCCTGCTATTCGTTCAGGGCTTATGTGCCAACTTCCCTGCCCAATGATATGTTCTAAATATTTTACTTCCTGCTCTACAAATTGCAGCTTATGTTTTGAAACCCGCAGCTCATTCTTACCTAAGAAATTTCATAAATTGATGGTACTCTTTCTCACCAATGTTTCTTGCTCCCCTGACACTAATAAGTCGTCAGCATATTGAGTGATCTGAGTCCCTTCTAAGATAATAAATGATTGTAACAACCCCTCTAAGGCTTGCCCAAATAACATCGGGGATTCAGTATACCCCTGCGATAGCCTAGTCCATTGCAACTGCTGTTTTCTTCCGGTGTTAGGGTCTTTCCAGCTAAAGGCAAAAATATTCCTACTTTTTTTCTCTAGGGGACAAGCTCAGAAAGCATCTTTGAGGTCAACTACACTATACCATCAGTGTTGTGGTGGTACTTTACTTAACAAAGTGTAGGGATTTGGGACCACTGGATATCTTATCTGAACTCTCTTATTAACCTCTCGCAGATGCTGCACCAGCCTGTAGGATCCATCTGGCTTTTTGACTGGCAGCACTGGAGTATTGTGCGGGGACATGCAGGGTTTCAAAATCTCATCCTTTATTAGTTCCTCTACTAATGGGTTGCAGCCCTTTCTTCCCTTTCAATGATATGGGGTACTGGCATACTTTAACAGGTGGATTCTCGTGAGTGATGGTGATTTTTATTGGGGTAATATTCAGCCTCCCCCGGTTACCGCTCTTGGCCCACACTATTTCATCGATCTCTTGCTCATCTTGCTGTCTTAACGTAATATTAGTACCACCATTCTTCCCTGTTTTGGAGAAACTCCTATTCCCAGTTGAACTTGAATATCTGTGCCTGATAAATTACAACCTGTCTCGGGCATAAAAAGAATATCACCTCTTCCTAGTCGAGCATTCCCTTTAATGATTATATTCCTAATAAGTGGTGCCTGGAAATACTCCCCTTTTGCCCCCACCACATTCATAGCCTTTTCACTAATAGCACACTCCCTAGGTACCCTACCAATACAAGTTCTCTTCACCCTGGTATCAACCAAAACCTCATAATTTTCCTCCTGGGGACCAACTTGTAAATTTATCAAGGGCTCCATGTGGTACTCATGCCCCAGGAGGTAGAGCCCCTGACACCCCTAATCTTCAGGTGTTCCCACCTGAATTTCCTGGAATGTCCTTTGGTCTTTAAGTCATTGTTCACAATTTTTCTGGTGATGGCCTTCTTGACCACCATGAAAGCAGTTTCCCCGTACTGGTCTATCTTTGCTCCACTCTCACCCTTGGATTCCCTCCTTTTCTTCCTGTATCAGCAGTGTGCTCCTGTGGTTTATTCCCTTCCCAAAAATGCCACCATTATTTTTGTTTTTGCTTACATTTTTTCCTCATCTCTCCTCACAAAGGCCTTTTGTGCTTCTCGCAACAAACCATCTAGCTCTCTCTCTTGCCAGCCTTCCAGCTTTTCTAACTTTTTACAAATATCTGGCCATGCATCAGTGACAAAATGAACCTTCAATAATGTTTGGCCCGCTACACTGTCCAGATAAATTCCTGAATATAACTGTATATCCCTTCGTAACCGTCCCAGCCATTCCGTTGGTGTCTCCTCTTTACCTTGCTGCCCACAAAAGGCCTTTTTAATATTGTTTGTCCATGGTGCCGCTTCCCTGATTCCTTTTATTATCAAATTTCTATAATTATTCATTTCCCTTCTCCTTCTTTCATCATTTGGATTCCAATTTGGGGCCATTAATGGCATTTTATGTTCTCCTGGTGGACCGTGCTGGTTTTCCCTTTCCCAAATCCTCATTCCTGCTACCGTAATCATTTGTCTTTCTTCTGGGGAAAATAAAATTTTCATAATAGAGTCCATTTCATCTCACATATAGATATTTGGGCCTAAGAACTGATCAAATTGTTCTGCCACTCCAACTGGGTCTTCCAATAACCCTTTCATTTCCTTTTTAAAGGCTCTCGCCTCTGAAGAGGTTAGTGGGGCATTAACAAAACCTATCCCCCCTTGAGTTCCCCCCAGTGGTACCTCCCACAGTGGGAACTAGCCGATCTTCCTTTCTCCTTCACTTTCCTGCTTGAGAGCTAGTTTTCCCCAAGTATTTGCATAAGGTCCCTCATGCAAGGAACTAGGGCCGGATGATCCGGATGGTTCATCCAAGGAACGGGTGGCTTTTAAAGTGGAGGGAATAATTGGGTCAGGATAATTGGGTGACCCCACTGGAATTGGAGGGGCAGTAGGGGTAACTGGTCTAGGGGGAATAGGGGCCACTGGAGGTACTGGGCCTGCTGGGATAGGGGACCACAGGGGAGGTAACACATCTAAGTGGTCCCATACTTTCTTCTCCCTCTCCTTAGCCTGCTCCTCCTTATTAGTTTCTGATAACTTAAATGCCTTATCACTAGTGGTCTCAATGGCATTACCAACCCAACAGGCTGCATATTTCCTCTCCTCGGGGTCAAAGGGTTCTCTTTCATTTACAAAAGTATTCAAGGCTCAACAAATCCAATTTTCTGAGGTCCTTCTCCCAGTTTGCCAATTTAACCCCCGAAGAGCTATCTGGTGGTATGTAGATATTCTCGTTCTCGTTTTCTTCCCTTTCTGATTGCATCTTACTCCCCCCTAGTCCCATTTTCGAGCTGGTTACTTCACAACAATTAAAAATCCAAAATGGCGTTTCCTGCCGAAAAAGTTCAAAAGCAGTGCTTCCCCCTGAAAAAATTCAAAAGCGGCGCTTCCCACTGTCAGGGTTTGACCCTGACTAAACGCTGACACTCCAGCTCTCTCTTGCTACAGAAAAAAAACCACTATAAAAATACACCCTAATCTCATGAGTCAAATGAGCTAGGACACCGGTTTGTAGGAGGATGCATAGAAAAAGCAAAAGGGCAAACAGGCTCCATCTTTCAGTTGCAGAAAGTGATTTAATTACCTAACAGAGCTGGAGGATAAATGCAAGGCAAAAATAAACTTTTCATACATTATCTTGTTTACTCTCCCTCTCTCTCTTACAAACTTATAGTATTCACCCCCTTTCTTCTTTTATAACCAACAAGCCTGGGTAGGGAGGCAGGGTGTGGGGGTATTTTGTCAATCCACAGAGCAGGTTCATAAATATATTCATTACCACAATTCTTTTACTACAAGTACTCTTTATCTCTACTAGTTTCTCTCTTTCTCCAAACAATTTTTTTGCTCTCACCCCCCACCTTCTTAAGAAGCAGTCTCTCCGCTCACCCCCCCTTCCCTCTTTCCAAACCAGCAACACAGACAGGGGGCAGGTTGAGAGGGGTTCTCTGGTGTCTTGGTTTGAAAGACAGGTGTCTGCCAAGAGAGGTTGAACCCTCCCCCAGGACAGAGAATGTGATTTCCTTTCCTCTCTCCCTCCGAATTATTCAATTTTGTAAATCAAGGGCTTTCAGGCAAAGGTATGGGAAAAAAGGAATATCAGTTCTTTACTAGTATCTATAAACAAGCAATAACAATAATAGCAACCACAACTAGAACCAGAAAACCAATAGCAGATGGCTTGTGAGCTGCTGAGCCTTTGCCCGTGTGGTGTAATCACGGTTGCAAGCAGCAGGGGCGCTGTTGAGCTCCCGGTCGGGCAGGGCAGGTGTGATGACTCCCGAGCGGCTGCAGGTGGCGCTGTGGCGCAGGGTCAGGTCAGCGTCCAGCAGCTGTAATGGCAGGCAGGCTGAGAAGGACGCAGGGCAGCGAAAAGCAGCTCGGAGCAGCGAGAAAGCAGGGCGGCAGGGGCGGGCGCCGGCTCTCTCTCTCTCCCCGGCCGGCCAGCGAGGCACTGCAGTCACAGCAGACGCCGCGGTCTCGTGCGGCAGAGGGCGGGGGGCAGGCAGCAGAGGCCGCGGGACTCTCCCAGCAGCAGCCGTGAGGAAACGCAGCCCAGGGGGAAAACGTGCCCTTCCCCGTGGGGACAAAAGGTTGAATCAAAGCTCACCCAGTCAGGAGAAGAGAAAAAACAGGGCACAGTTGGATTCCCTCTGGTCCCAGCTGAAAAGCAAAGAGCAGCCTCTCCTCTCAGCGTCCGAACCACGAGAGAGGGAGAGCCGTTCCAAGGGCCGGGTGTTCCCTTACCCTGCCTCGCCCAAGCCCACCTTTTGTCTTTCGATTGCTCTAAACATCTAACTATTTGTTGCTTAGTGACAGGAATGGGAAGAAATTCTCAACCCCCGACATCTGGTCAGCCCAATCAGAGAGAAGGGTTCTCTACTTAGCCGTGGGGTCCCTCCCACGAGAGACAGTCTTCTGGGAACTTCTTTGGCATGGGTCTAATCTCACGAGCAACATCCCGCCCGAATTCTGCTGCTACATGAGTCTTCTTGTCCATAAAGTGCAGACTCTCTCGAGCCGAGGCCAAGCTGCTTTCATCCTAGGAGCAAGGCTTTTCTTTCTTTTGCAAGGCTTCCATAGCTTTAACTCTTTTGAGACTCCAAACTGGATCACAGCTCTCTCCAGGCTTCCGTCTGCTCCTCTGGCATGGGCTGTGGGTGGATTTCTGCATCTTTGTGGATTCCATGGGCTGCAGGGGAACCTCCTACTTCCCCATGGCTTTCACCGTGGCTAGCAGAGAGTTTTCGGCTCCGGCACCTGGAGCACCTCTTCCCCCACTTTTTTCACTGACGTTGGCGTCTCTATGCTGTTCTCCCTCACATATTTTCACCCCCACCTCCTCCTCCTCTAACTACAAAGAAGTGAAAGAAGTGCATACTTGCTTTGTTTTGATTTCTTCTTAAATATGTTTTCACAGAGGCGTAACCAGCACTTCTAATTAGTTCAAACTTGGCCGGCAGCATGTCCATCATTTTCAGAGCCATCAGAGATTAGCTTTGCTAGACTTGATGTAAAAACTTCTAAAACTTTTACTTGGGACACACAGGAGCTATCTTTGTGCCACTCCCCACCCCTCAGACACCTCTCCAGGCTTACCACAACAGCTTCTGAGGGGTCCAAATTTCTCTTAAATGTTAAAAATACTTTACTGATGTTTTGAGCCAATCAAAACCACCACACCCATGAAAAATTCAAAAGCAGTGCTTCCCACCAAAAACCATTCAAAAGCAGCGCTGCCTGCCGAAAAAATTCAAAACTGGCGCCTCTCGCTCTTCCCCAGCTGCCGCCCGCCACGCCCTGGTGAATCGGCCCTGGCCAAAAGACAAACTGGGTTCCCAGCGGCTCACTCTGGGAGCGGGGAGCTCGCAGACAGCTGCCCGCATGGGGGGAGTCCGGGGGCGAAGTCCGAACCTCACCGCCCCGCACCAACGTCTCCTCTCTCTCGGCACCCCCGCGCCAGCTCTCGCTGACACACACACAGAAACAGCCTTTATTCCACCAGTACACACACACACAGAACCAGCCTCGATTCTGCTGGCACACACACAGAGCAACAGAACCCCTCCACCGGAGACCAAGCCTCCACACCTTTTGACAAAATTTCGACTGAACCTTTTACCGGAAATTCCCAGAACTCCACCACCGGAGACTCCCCAAATCCCAGATAAATCTCCTCGCCATAATTCACAGACACACACAGCTTCACTCTCTCTGTTCTCACTTCTTCTGTGGCCACAACACACTCTCTTTTTCAAAATAAACCTGGGATCCCTCTATTTAATCACACACATAGATACCTGAGCCCCGCCTACGCAGGTCACCTGGAGAGAGCACCCTAATTACTCTCTGGACCCCAGACACTCAGCAGTATCCTAGAAGGTTTCCCAGTGCCTGCCCAGCAAAACCCTGGCTCCCCCGTGTCAGATGCCCGTGGTTCTTGGTAAGGAATTGAGAAAGATTCTCTGAGCTTTTGCCCCACTTCCACCAGCACAGGTGCCTGTCTGTGGCTTCCAGGGCTGAAGGCTGAACTCTTAATTCAAATTCAAATTGTAGGTAACAGCTCTGGCCTGATGGCTTATCAGCTAAGCATGCATTTGAAACCAGCACAGAAACCGCTGAATCATCCCATGAAGGACCTTCACCCTGGAGGGGGCTTTGGGGGTCTCCAAAGACCACCAGGACATACGGAGCATGCTTGGTGCACGTGCTAATGATATTAATGACTTCTGAGAAATGATTTGTATAACCACTCCTATCCTAAAGAATGTAATTAATATTCATGATTTTACCTATAACACTGTGTCTTTGGGGTACTGAGGTATGTGCTTTTGGTGGAAACAATTCCCACACATCCGGTGCACCGAATAAAGCAAATACCCAATTCTCTGACTTGGTCTCTGAAGTGTCTCTGAGCTCGATTGGGGCAAATCAAACTGGCACCCCAGATGGGACCCTGACTCTGCTCGGCCTCAGGATCCAGGGGTAAGCAGACCTCCCAGTCGCGACCCTGAATTTTCAGGGGGAGCTCAGCTGTCCTTTGGCTCACGGCGGGAGTAGACTAAGGACCATCTGCACCAAATTAAGGTATTTACTACTTTTAAAATAAATGCCTGCAGGTCTGGGGTGCTAGTCCCCTAGGGTGGGTTGAGACTGGGTCTCCCGAAATTAGTCCCAGGCAAGGGGTTGGACCCTGCTGTCAAGGAAAGGTACTTTTAAGGGGTTGGACCCCGGGGTTGGACCCCACTATAGTGAAAGGTACCTTTAAGGGGTTGGACCCCGCTGTACTACACCACCATACTGTGATTTTTGTTCTGTCTGTCGTTATTTTGTTACTGTGATACTGTGTCATTGTTTTGTTACTGTGTGAGTGAAAATGAATGAGAAAAGTGAAGCGACTGGCCAAGAGTGAATGAGTATAAATCATATATAAACCGTTGGTTTGGAGTATCTGGAGGGGGGCAGATTGTATTATTGAAGGGAAAGATTTTAGCTGCTGAATTGAAAACACTCAGACCCCAACACCTTTCTAATATTGCTCCATTTGATTTTGCCTTTAAAATTCTGTGTTTTGTGTGTGGAAACAGTTGTGAAACTTAAACTTAGTGCACGTGTATTAATTGTGAGAGGAAGTGATATTGTCTATTTGCTTGAGTGGTTTTGAAATTTTTTAATGTGTGTGCATTTACTGTGTGTGCAAAATTTTACCTGTGTTAATTAGTATTTTTGCCGGCATATAAATTTATGCAGGGAGGCCCGTGAGATAAAAATAACTAATTGAATCTAATAAGTACCTCTTTAGAACTCCTGTGTGTAGCTGCTGAAATATGGTTGTATAGAATGTTGTAGTAGATAGCGCTTGCAAGTAAATAGAGTAAAAAGAAGGAAAAAGAAGGAAGAGAGGAGAAGTATTTCAACACCCTCCCCCATCTTGCCTAAAATTTTGGCCGCTGACCCAGGGCGAGCTGCAATTCCCTGTATCCTCCCCTTTCAGAGTGGCAGGAGTGAGCGCAGAGGTGCAGGGCTGGATGCACAGGCTGGGGGCCTGTGGGGAGGTGCGGAGCCGAGCTGAAGCTGTGGGACAGCTGTGAGCTCAGCACTGGGCAGTCCCCGACCCTGCCAGCCCCTGCGGCAGGGCGGCTGTGGCCTCCCAGCCTCTGCGAGGCTGCGAGACACCCTGGTCACCTGTGGTGCTGCTAGCCTTGCCTGCTGAGAGCGTAGGAGGGGGCAAGGCTGCGTTTGGATACTGCAGAGAGAATGTTTAGAAATGTAGATTGTCTGTTAAGAGTTCTGTCTGGGTCACCAAAATGACTTTATAAGACAATGAGCACCCCCAGGCAGTAGTTCGGGTGGAGTCTGGAGGAAGGGCAGAAGCCCCTGAACAAACTGGTTAAAAAGATACTGCAAATGTATGTAAGGAAAGATAAAGAAAAGGCAAAGGCAAAAGTGATGCCAAAGGTATTACAGCCCCAAAAGAATAAACTGCGAAGCCCCCGGGGCAGAGGAGACAGAGCCTGCCACCAAGGAAAGCATTCCCTCCTCAGCAAAAGAAAGCCATCAGAGCAGCAGCTGATCAGAGATCAGACTGCTATCTGCAGGGCAGAGGCACTGAAAGCAGGAATGTCTGTAGAAACAACTGAATCCTCAAGAGGTTCAGTCCTCTCTGTATAGTTTGTTGTCATGGCAAGTAACTTTTGCAAAAGTGTTGTTCCCCATGCTTTGAAAATTGAGCAGCCACTTCTGGAGAACATTGTGGCCTGATGCTAATTTTGTAAGTTGCCAGATCCAGTGGCTGGCAGCTATTCATTGTCTCAGAATGTAGCCAGAGGCTGGCCGCACTGTCTGCAAAAGTTGTGCAGCCAGGGCTCTGATGGTAAATGAAGCCCGAAGGCTGACAATAGGAATATACCTCATAAGTTTCACACCGAGCTAAAGATTTATTAACTCAAAGAACATCTGAGCAGATGACCAGCACCGTTACTGTACTGTGAATCTTGTCTAGTAAAACAAGAGTATTTAAGAAAAAAAAAAACAAAAAACCAAGGGGTTTGACTCAGCCTCCTTAAAGAAGTTGAAGAAAGCCCATGACTGCACAACATTCAGGTAAAAAATCTCCAGACCCGAGCTAGGGAAGATTCGCGAGGCACTCCCTGGTCTGGGGAGAAAATGTGTTTAGTAGTGAGTCTTCAAAAGTACTAGAAGAGTAACAACTTAAAAGATACACTATCATTACTGAAAGAAAGTTAAAATAAGTGAAACATTGCCTCTCACATAGTCAGCTCGAGTAGCAGAGCTGTAAGTGCTTGTAAAGTCCTGCAAAGTGTATCGAGATAAAATAGTGAATACTTTTACTAATTCTAAATATGCATATAGAGTAATACATGCATTTAAGAAATTATAAGAAAAAAGTTTATTAACCTGCAAGAGTAAACATTAGTTCATTAAATCTTAATTTCTCACTTATTAAAACTTAATTTGTATAAGAATTTCCAACAGAGAGTCGAAAGAGGCAAGAATTCATCCTTCTCCCCACTCTAACATGTGTTATCACTGTGTAAGTTTGTTTTAAAATCCTTCGGTGTGTCCTCATCAGATAAAAAGCTGTGTGAGACAAAGAACCACCCAAGCCACAGAAGCAAAAAGAACTGCTAACTTCCCTCACGACTGTGAGATCTACAGCCAGAGACTCCTCTCCAATGTGAAACTCCAGACAAAGAGGACATAAAAGAACAATATTGGACAATATAATATACAGTAAATTGGTTAAAAGCTGCAACGCCAAAATGAAACACGTTAAATTGTTTTGCTTTTTGTATTTCCAGAACAGTGTTATCCACAGTCAGCTATCCTAGCAAAACCTTGTAATAATTGTAATGGCAAGTATGGCTTCAGATGCAAAGGGGTAAGTAAGCCAGGGAAAAAAAAAAAAAAAAGAGAAAGCTATATGAGCTTAAATCTAAATTTGAGAAATTGAAATATAACAATAACAAAATAATTTTATTTTTAAAATGATAAGGTTTCAAAAGGGTGGCTAGCTATTCTACTAAGTATTTATAACTGTTGCTGTTTAATGCATATTTGTTTGTCCAGGGTTTAAGAATGCTAAACCCCACAAAAGGAAAATACTGCCTTTGAAAAATCGCTAAAAGTCATAGACCAATCTGCCAGGCTTTGGGCTCTGCAATTTAAAAGATGATTTTAAATTTAAAATAGCAGTTAAAAGTGCCATTTTTCAGTAGCACATTTGAAGTCCTAGAAAAAGCTCGCAAAATCGTATAAAAAGATCCTAAATGTCTGTTGATTCATGTGAGTGGCTAATATTTGTGAGCATATTTTTCTGTAAATTGAAAGATAATCTAGATTTACAGAGAGTAAAACAAAAGACTGAAAAGGAGAGAAAAGATAGCCTAATGGATCACAAGCAAAAAACTAACAGTATGAGAGTCTTAGTCAGTTATCCTTTATGCTTTCCTCTTTCCTTTCTGCTCTGTTTGCTAGAAATTCTACCAAGGTGAGGAAGAAAAGTACCCCATTTTACAAGCCAGAAAAGCTATCAGTGGTCCTGATCACTGTCTAGAGCCATGATGTGAGCTGCCAAAACTGGAAAAATTAATGTCTCTGCAACACTTCAAAATGCCTGTGTGTGTGGGGTGTGTGGGGAAGGGGCAGGTCAGGCCTTGCCCTGGTGAGACAGTGAACTGCCCCTTAACTCAGCCCCAGAGCATCCCAGCCCTGCAGTGAGGTCCAGTCATGGACACAACAGAGGCAGTGCTGCACAGAGCTCCAAGCCCAGCCCTATAGTGGGGCCAGCCATGCACACAGCAGAGGCAGTGCTGCACAGAGCTCCAAGCCCAGCCCTATAGTGGAGCCAGCCATGCACACAGCAGAGGCAGTGCTCCAGTCTCCCCATCCCTGACTCCATAGAAACCTGCTAGGGGATGGAAGGCCCAAGAAAGCCAAAAGAATTAACATTCCTCTTAGAATTTCTATAGATTCTGTCTTTCTTCTTTTTCTTCAAGTGTTGTTCCTCAACTAACAAAGCTTACTCCAAACTTTTATACTAATATGTAAACCCACTAATTTTCACAGCTTTGCCAGGTAGTTTATACCCTGGCCCGAAGTAAGTAAACTAAAGAAGAATCTTTCTACCATTGTAGAGACCATAATGAATGCCACTGCAGATGCCATAAAAGCACAGCAAATCAAGATTAAGAACATCTCACAATTAACTATAGATTTGCTGTATGCCAAAAGAGAAAGAGTATGTACAGTTACAAATACAAGCTGTTGCAATTATGTTAATCCTAACTTAAACAAATGTATGTAATAGTTATTTGTGTTATTGCATTGTTATTTACTGTCTGCAATAGTAGTTATTGTTGTATGATATTATGTACTCGAAATTGCAATGCTTATATTCAATGGCAAAAGTACAAATTTAGATATGAAATAGCAAAAAGTACTTACTTTCATGACATACAAGATTTGTAAAGAATTACAAAATTACAAAAAGAAAAGGGGGGATATTGAGAAAGGAGTAGTCAAATAGAAAACCCAAATCTATTTGCACTTCAACCATTCTTGTTTCTTTGAGCTTTTAGCCCTCCACCAGCACGGTGCCTGTCAGTTCTGGCCTTGTGGATTCCGTTAATCTTATCAAGATAAAAGGGGGCAAAAGGAATCCTTTTGCCATTGAGCACAAGAAATCGCTAATAATATTAATGACTTATGAGAAGTAATTTGTATAACCACTCCTATCCTGAAGAATGTAATGAATATTCATGAATTTTACCTATAACACTGTGTCTTTGGGGTACTGAGGGATGTGTGTTTGGTGGAAACAATTCCCCACACATCCGGTGCACTGAATAAAGCAAATATCCACTTCTCTGACTTGGTCTCTGAAGTGTCTCTGAGCTCAATGGGGGCGAATCAATATGGCTGGAGGCAGCCTTGATCTGGCCCAGAGGCTGGACTGGCTGGGACCTGAGAGGACTGGTTTGGCCATGCTTTTGCTTTCAGATAGCTTTGCATTCAGATGCTTCCAGCCTCTCAGCGTGTGTCCAGCTCCACGATGTGGTACAAATCAGGTCCTCTTCCGACATCCCATAGTCTGTCCCAGCTTGCTCCTGCTGACTCCCCCAAGCCTTAGTGTTCATTATTTGCGGCAAGGGAAATCTCTGGAGAAGCTCCAGGGATATTGTAACTTCTGGGCTTTGATCTATGAATGAGTATAAGAGGGGGATCAAACACAAAGTACAAACCTGATCCATGAGCTTTCAAGGACAGAGAGGAAAAAGCCCTGAGATGAACAGTGACCAGGCTAAGTCACAGAATGACTGCGGACCATTGGCAAGAGGATGGGAAGCAAGAGGGACTGGATGGTATCCTTACAGTTTGTAAAACATATTCCTTTAGGACATCTGTAATGTATGAATAAAAAGTAAGGAATGTTTCTGCATTGCCTCTTTGATGATTTAAGTTTGAAAGTCAAAGTTTTGAATAGGCTCTAACAAAAACTTTAGAAATTGTTTCATTTTAGAAAATCAGTTATACTTTTTCAAGGTCATTAAAAGAGCTGTAGTTGATACATCAACCTTAGAAGCAATAAAGTTTTTGATACATCAGGCAAACTTTGCTTGGAAACCGACGAGCAGCCAATGAACCTTAAGGGCGCAAAGATGAAGTTCTCCATGGATGTGCTGTTGTTATGAGGTGGAAGTGACATTGCCACTCAAAACTCCCTATAAGCAAGTGCCCAACCTGCCACAGACGCTGCAAAAATCTACAGTGTCAGAGTGTTTGCTGTCCCTGCTGTCCTTTGCTGTCCTGACTGCTTGTATGAGGCTGCTCATCCCCCACCCTGCTGATCTGGTTGCCTGGGATCACACCTGACACAGATCAGTGACACATCCCATCACCCTCCATAAGCCAGTGCTGGACCCATGGTGGTGGTAACCTCTTTCCCGTGCTTCTCAGAATTATTCATGGCATTTTCCGACTTTTGTATTTTCTCTCTTTCTTTCCTCCTTTATTAAAAAAAATAAAGCTGAATTATCACTTTGGATCCCAACATTTAACCTTGTTTGTGTTTTAATCTCACTTTCAGGTATGTTTAGAACCTAATTCTTTTCCACAAAACTTGCATGTCCTCTCCTTAAGTGGATCGGACTATCACAAGTCTGTTCCTTGCCTCTCGCCACACTGGTCAGGTGTGAAAGCTGATGGAGGAGTGTCGGGGGTTGAGAATTTCTTCCCATTCCCGTTACTAAGCAACAAATAGTTAGATGTTTAGAGTAATCAAAAGACAAAGGTGGGCTTGGGCGAGGCAGGGTAAGGGAACACCCAGCCCTTGAAACGGGAGTCTCACTGCTCTCGTGGTTCGGACGCTGAGAGGAGAGGCTGCTCTTTGCTTTTCGGCTGGACCAGAGGGAATCCAACTGTGCCCTGTTTTCTCTTCTCCTGACTGGGTGAGCTTGGATTCAACCTTTTCTCCCCACGGGAAAGGGCACGTTTCCCCGGGCTGCGTGCCCGGGGAGCAGCCGCTGCCGGGAGAGTCCCGCGGCCCCTGCTGCCTGCCCCCGCCCTCTGCCGCACGAGACCGCGGCGTCTGCTGTGACTGCAGAAAATCCTCGCTGGCTGGCTGGCTGGGGAGAGGGCCAACTCCTGACCCGCCGCTCCGCACGCCGCTCTGAGCTGCTTTGCTGCCTGCTTTCTCATCTCTCCGCCATTATTGGCTGCCACTACCTGACCTGACCCTGCGCCACAGCGCCACCTGCAGCCGCTCGGGAGTCATCGCGCCTGCCCTGCCTGGCCGGGAGCTCAACAGCGCCACCTGCAGCCGCTCGGGAGTCATCGCACCTGCCCTGCCCGACCGGGAGCTCAACAGCGCCCCTGCTGCTTGCAACCGTGATTACACCACACGGGCAAAGGCTTAGTAGCTCACAAGCCATCTGCTATTGGTTTTCTGGTTCTAGTTGTGGTTGCTATTATTGTTATTGCTTGTTTATAGATACTAGTAAAGAACTGATATTCCTTTTTTTCCCATACCTTTGCCTGAAAGCCCTTGATTTACGAAATTGAATAATTCGGAGGGAGGGAGGAAAGGAAATCACATTCTCTGTCCTGGGGGAGGGTTCAACCTCTCTCGGCAGACACCTGTCTTTCAAACCAAGACAAGGAGTGAGAATCTTTCTGTTGAGGAGAGGTAGGAGCTCTGTATGTACATGTATATGGGGAACTGGATCCTGAACTTAGTGGTTCAGTTCTTTCTGGCTGGAGTCAGTGCAAGCCCTCTCTGTGAGGGCTGCAGGCATAGTACCTGGGATGGCTTGTTAAGCCCCAGCCCTCAGAAGTGTTTAAAACCAGGTTGAATGGAGCCCTGAGCAACCTGATCTAGTGGGTGCCATTGCTGCAGAGCAGGTGGAACTAGATACTCTTTAAGGTCCCTTCCAACCCAAACCATTCCGTGATTCTATGACCTTCTCCCTCACATGCCTATATCGGCACATTCCTCGGCATTGCAGTGGTTCGGGCTCATGCTGGAGGGGCTGTAGTGCCAGCCCATGGCTTACTGTCCCACTTTAGGGGACTGTTGTGGTTTAATCCCAGCCAGCAACTAAGCCCCACACAGCCTATTACTCACTCCCCCACCAGTGGGATCAGGGGGAGAATCAAAATGGTAAATGGTAGAAAACATGGGTTGAGATAGACAGTTAAATAAACAAAGCAAAAGCCACACAGATAAGCAAACCAAAACAAGGAATCCTTTGCTTCCCGTGGGTAGGCAGGTGTACAGCACCTCTGGGAGAGCAGGGCCCCATCCTGCGGAAGGGTGACTTGGGAAGACAAATGACATCACTCCAAATGTCCCCCCTTTTTCCTTTCCTCCCCACTCTTTATATGCTGAGCATCATATCATAAGGTCTGGAATGTACATTTGGTCAGTTTGGGTCATCTGTCCTGTCTGTGTCTCCTCCCTACCTCCCATGCATCCCCAGCTTCCTTGCCAGTGTGGCAGTAGAAGAAGCAGAAAAGGCCTTGGCTCTGTGTAAGCCCTGCTCAGCAGTAGCAAAAACATTTCTGTATTATCATCACTGTGTTTAGTGCAAATCTAAAACACAGCCCCATACTAGCCACTGTGAAGAATATCAATTTTAGCCCAGCCAAAACCAGCACAGCTAATAATTTCACTCTGCAACCAGGTCCAAATCACCTCACCTAGCACTGGTGATGTCTTGTCACACCTGAATATTTCTTTTATGTAGTCATATGGTGGTCTGGGAATATGGACAAGATGGGCTTGAATAAACAGCTTTTGGTGTTCTTTTAATCCCTCTAAAGTCAGTGTCCTTCACAAACAAAATTTAAACATGGAAGACAGCATCAGTAGCTGATGGGTGAGATACACCTGGATGCTCTGGGACCTTGCTCCTGCTCCTGCTGAGGGCCTATGAAGCTGATTGGGAGTAGGAGAAAAACAAGACTGAGCTTCTGGAGAGGGAGAAGTGATTAGGGGGCTTTCAGTGTGCACTTCTCTGCTCAGACACACACTTTCTTGTGTAACTGAGAAGTAAACTGAGTTTACTACTAGTGAGTGAGGAGATGCAAACCCTCAGGTTTATTTCTTACCACACTGTTGACCTGCTGTGGTGGGTTGAGTGACCTCCTCACTTTTCTCACCCACAAGGTTTGGATTCAATCTTGTAGGGCTGGAGCTGCCCTTCTTACATATCTGTGCAATATGTAGTGAAATAAACCCAGGACCATTAGGAACATAACACAAAGAAATACTGTTTCTACTATCTCTCTCTGTCCCTGCAGTGAAGAGTTAGCACTCACTCTTCTGTGTCAGTGGTGGGGAGGAGTCCAGCAGCATGAGCGCAGGAAGAAGAGACCCAGTTCTGTTAATAGTCAAATACAACACATGAACTGGATTAATTCTGTCCATCCACGAGCAGATAGCCCACCCTCAAATGCTACTGGAAATAGGGTGAAATGGAAGACACTGGCCCTGCGGATAATGTACATGATGTCCACATGTGTAAAGGCTTGACTTGGAAATGCTGTAGTGTCTTGGTACCACACATGCTGCTGAACAGACTGTTTTGGATAAAGCTTTTGGTCCACACCAGCAAATGGCATCTAGAAACATGCCCTGGAAGAGTGGCTGAAGCTGGCTTTGGGCCCAGCTGCAGCTGTGTCCTGGTGGGAAGCGTCGAGCAACTCTGCTATGGTTTTAGGAGCTGAGTTCCCACCTGAGATCCTGGAACACTTGGGGAGGGAAGGGGTAAACGGGTGGTGCTGACAGCCCTGTGCTGGAAGTTCATTCTTTTCCATGCTGTTCTACATTGCGGCTCTGTCACAGCCTGCAGGGAGAGCAGCACAGGTCAGGAATTCATCGCCTTTCACTTGGCTCTTGGGTCCAACAGAAACACACTGCAAGCCTATTGGAGGCTTCATATACGTGGATTAGACTGGAAATTACCAGTAATTACCATTTACAGTCATAATATCAGAGAGCTTTACTGAGGTGCACTGGCCCCACCCATCACTTGGTCTTTAAATCAAGATAACACACTGTCTTGGTTTGAAAGACAAGTGTCTGCCAAGGAAGGCAGGAATCGCCCTTGGAATGGAAAATATGACCCCCCCCGACCCCCCCTTCCCTCTGAATTATTATAACTTTGAAATTAAGGGGCTTTCAGGCAAAGATAGGGGGAAAGGAATAAGAGTATTTTACTAGTATGTATATGTATAACAAGACAAACAAACAACAACTACGGCAGCAACAATAAACAAAACCAGAAACCCAGTAACAGCCTTCTTTCAGCTGTCAAGCACCCTCCCTTTTTGTGTGGTTATAGTCACAGCCGGCAGGGGCATTGTTGGCACCCAGTTGGGCAGCGTGGGTGCGATGATTCCCTCACAGCTGCAGGGGGCACTGAGGCGCGAGTTTGGTAATGGCAGGTGGGCTGGATGGTGAGATGGGCTGCAGCAGGAAACCTCCGAGCAGCAGCTGGAATGGCAAAGGCAGGCACACTCCTGGAGTGGCAAACAAATTGTAACACAAAACTCCACAGCCTTAGTGTGATGAGTTATCAGACTTAGCAGGACCCACAGGGGTCGGTTGGACACAGGGTGCTGATTGATAGTGTAATGAAAATGCCCGAGGCAGTGGCAGAAAACAGCGGGGCTAAGTAGCGGCAGCCAGGCTTCTCTGTAGCAGCTGCTACACGCAGCAGTGGATACCCACCCTCCAGGAAAGGGGTGGGGATCAGGGTCTAGGGTTTTCCCCTGAGGCAACCAAATACATCTTGAGGATCCATTTCCAGTCAAATTGGGTGTTAATAAGGTCCCAGTTCAACAGCTGCTCTTACGAGCAAAGGCTCACCCAGATAAGGAAGAAGTACAGGGCTTGGTTCTGTAGTGGCAGTGAATTCTCCCCGCAGTCAGCAGCAGCTCGACTCTGATCCTAAGCGTGAGAGAGTGATAGGACCTGTGCCCAGCCCCTTCCCCCCAGCCCAAATCTCACGGTATCGCTGCCCTTCCCAAGAGAAACCCCCTAGATAAGAGAAGTGCAGCCAGGTGCACCCCCTCCCCCTCCTCCTCCCCCCAGCCACATCTTTTGTTCTCTTAAGTAGTGATAGTTACCATCTCTTAGGCAACAGATAGGAGAAAGTTCCCTAAGAGAAAGACAAAAAAGGAAAAAATCCTGAGCTCCAACATGCACTTTTCAGAAAAATATGTTTGGGCTCAGTCAGCATTAGTGGGGCTGCTGGACACAGTCAGGATGAGAATGAAAGTCAGGGTGAGAATAAGCACGGGGGTTTGGTGCTTGCAGAAACTCAAACCAGCACCCGTATCTTCCAGCTTCAAAAATCCTGCTCTAGGCAGAAGGCACAGCCTGTAATATCCTTCCTGGTCCATTTTTGTCCCCAGACATTATGTTTTGTGTCTTCTCTTGGTTGGTGAGCAGCATCTCTTGTAGTTAGTCAGGCACCATTTCACCATGTTAAACTAGCCTGAACTTCATTTCCGTTCGCTTATAGGAGTAGTGGTATTCTTTGCCTGTCTTCCAGTTGATGCCATCAGCATAGCTCCCATGTGCGCCCATCCAGTACATCCCATTCAGGTTGGAGTAATGGCAGTCATTGTACCACCACGCTCCCTTGTATTCTGTGGCGCAGTTAAAGGAGCTCATGTCATTGTCCTGATCTGTTGTTGAAAATGGCATGTCCCTGTGGTATGATAAAGAGTCTCCTGCAGAGAGCAAATATTCAGTTACTGCAGTAGGGATCACAAACAGGACCCTGATGTATCTGTGCACCCCTGCTGAGCACCAGTGGCCCTTGCCAGGTACAAGGCAGATTGTATAAATTCTGCTGTTCTCTTGCCCAGGTTCCCCAGGTTTCCTCATTGTCTTGGACAAAATAAGTATCCTGAGCTCTGCTAAAACATATGGAGAATTTATGCCTGTGAATCAAATGGGCCAGATTCTCCTCACAGGTACACAGATGTCACTTCTCTTGCAATGCTCAGGTTCTCTGGAGACACACAAAGGTCTAAATTACCAGACAGGTTTGCACTGTGCAAAGCCACATAAATCCAGAGCACTGCTCTCTCAGGTGTTGGTTTCACCCATTCCCAAATGATGGATATTGAATTTTGAAGAAGATTTGTTTATTTAAAAAAAAAAACAAAAACAAAACATGGGTATTAAGAGGATGGAATACTGATGCTGCAAGTGTTGAACAGCACCCCAGCCCTGGAAATGCCAAATCTCATGGGCAAATATCTCCTCCCAATGTAACCAAAGCAGAACTTGGCCTGGCTGCTACAGAGCTGTTGGGAAGGTCAATTGGATTGGGTGCTGCTCAGAACCAGGCTCATTTGCTGTTAAACCATGTGACTGGGCTTGTAGGTAATACTCTGAGTCACATTTCTTTGGGTGGTGGGTGTCCCTTTCTGTCCCTGTACCCAGAGGTCACTCAGTACCTGAGGTACCATGGCTGGTTTTAAAAAATTGACCCAAAATATACCTAACACAAGGAGTTTACATGATACATCTCTGCACAGAAGCCGAACACTTCTGAAATGTTCTAGAAAACAGACTTTCCTAGTGAGCTGCCTCAAACTTACCAGCGTTTCCACCAAGGAAGTCTCCTAGAACCAGTCTGTATTTCTCTGACTCTCCTAAAACTCTGAACGAAGCATACTTGGCAAAATAGTAGTTGTTCTCAAAGTCTCTCAGGTCAATGCGGAGTTCACAGGGTCCTAGAAGAGAAGGTGGACAGCAGTAGTGCAGGACAGATGGTGAGTACGCCACTGGATTTCAGGGTGGAAGGTTTAAGGAGCTGTGAGCTAACTTGAGAGGAGCTTCCACTACTTGAGAGATTTTGATTTATTTAAAATTCCTGCAGAACCCCCTATGCCTTTGATGGTTTTCTAGGGAAGAACCTTTTCGTATACGATATTGGGTGGTCATGGGCACTGAAAGCTACATGCCCAAGAGTCCCGCACACTGCTGTGACTCCATTGCTATGTGTGGACAAGTCAATGCCATCACATCCAGTCCAAGTAGGAAGTTGTGTTGGCCTGTCTCCAGGGTAGATCATGCAGCCAGCTCATTCTCTTCCCTGACTTCTAGTTTTGCTTTTTTTTAGAGTGCAATTTCCTATATGCAATGGGCTGCAAGAGGCTGCATCCTGTTTGGGATTAACAATGGGGGCCTCAGATGGATATGAAAAACTCAGAGGTCTACAATGACCCAGTGTGGTACATGGGTTGGACTCTCACAGCCCCAGCCCGGGATGGAGGCTGACCTTACCCAGAGAGGTGAGGAAGTGGATGTTGTCATTCCCAATCCAGAACTCGGTCAGCTGGTTGCCAAAACCTCGTTTGTATGAATCCCAATCTCGCAAAAAGTTCACTGACCCATCTCAGCGTCTCTGAAAAACCTGAAAGAGACCCTTAGCCCCACAAGCCCACCCCTCATTCAAAAGCAACCACAGTGCCTGGGTGACATGCCTACCATGCTAAATCAGGACACTCCTGTGGGTGTGTGGGGAGCAAACTCCACAAGAATCCCTTGTTCAAGGATCTCCTCCATCTGCCCTTGGAAATGAGGAGGAAATTATTTGCTGATTTAAGCAGGGAGTGGGTCTGTGGCGCTCGGCCTGCTTCCAGAGACAATTCCTGGGGGAATCCCCTGCATCCAGAGGGATTCACTCTGGCTTGCAGACACAAGCTGTCCTCAGCTGTGTGTTTTCCTCCCTTTTGTTTCTATTTTTGAGCTATCCTTTGCAGCTTTGACAAAAATCACTGTAGGAATAGATAAACCTCCCTCTCCTCATCCTACTCACAATCCACCCCCCACCATCCATGTCCATGTCGCAGAAGACAGTGGTGGCATTGCAGCCTTGGGGGTATATGGTGTACCAGCCACTCAAAATCTTCCCTTTGGCCAACAGTTCTTGGCAGTTCCTGGGTTCTGTGCAAATCAGAGAAAGAGAGTGGAAAGAGTTATAATGTGCTCACTGGTCCAGGGAGCACATCAACCTTGGGCCTTTGAGCCCTTCAGCACCCAGCTGGCTCTTTGTACTGCAGGATCCTAATGTGGAGCTGTGGGAACCAAACCCTGCCATGGTTTCTGAGTCCATATGTTCCAGGGGAGAAAGGCAACTTCTAAGAAGGAGATGGTCTAAGCTGCTGAGACTCCTCTCATCAGACTTTTGGGGGTCTGGATGATGGACCTGCTCTGAAAAGCATGACAAACTCATGATCCAGGAATTTGTCCCAGCTCCAGAGTGTATGGAGGGCACAGAGATTGTGTGGGTAGTCAACAGCATAGTAGGGGTGACACACAGAAGCAGCTCCCTGTGATGCAGTGAACAGTTTCCAGATTCATCCTCTATGGATTGAATCATAGAATCAGCCACTGGGTTGGGTTGGAAGGAACCTTAAAGCTCATCTCATTCCACCCCCTGCCATGGGCAGAGATACCTCCCACTAGACCAGGTTGCTCCAAGCCCCACCCAACCTGACCTTGAACACTTCCAGGGATGGGGCAGCCACAGTTTCTCTGGTCAACCTGTGCCAGTGTCTTTACTTTTGAGTAAATAATCTCCTCCTAATATCTAATCTCTTTTAGCTGTAAATCATTCCCCATTGTCCTGTCACTGCCCCCGTAAAAAGTCATTCTCTAGCTTTTTTATAAGCAACTTTTACATACTAGAAGCCCACACTGAGGTCTCCCCAAGACACACAACACTTTTGAATATGTAAATTTATATATATATGTATACATATATATATTATGTATGCTTTTTTTCTCCCCAAAACCATACCTGCTGACTGAAGTTCAGATTCACAGGTAACCGAATGGTCCCTATCAGACATCCCAGCCTACAGCTGCATCAGTAGCTGTTGTAGGGAAAGCCTGGGGAGATGATCAGAGATGGTGGTGCTGGTGGTGCAGGTGTCCCAGTGTGCTGTGTGTGATACATGGATACACAGCTGTACCAGGCTGTCTTGTGACCTCCCTAGTGGAGAGCTGGTCCTAGACTTGGCCTTTTCCCTATAAGTCAAATGTTTTACATGCTCCGAGAAGTGTCTGGGGCAGCAAGGAACCAGACCAGTGGCATCCCAGTCTGTCAGGTGTTACAGCAGCTTTGATCTGCCTGAGCCTTTGCATGTTATTGAGGCCCTACAGCACCCAGTTGTAGCCAGAGCAGGCTGTAGGCTTCCCTTTTAGCTCATGGACACAGATGAGGCAACTGAAACTTGGTTCTTTTCTTTTTCTTTTTTTCTTCCAATGATTAAGTTAATCTGAGCACTATCACACACATGAACTCCGCAAGTACTAAAGGTGCCACTGCAAGTGTGCGGGTATAACTGCTTGTGAAGTAGCCACATGTCCATACAGTGGTTTCTAGTGTTTTCATCTTAGAAATCAGGACACCGAGTCCCTGAAAAACTCAGATAGACCTCCCCCAGGATACACAGAGGACAGAACAGCTAAGCAGTGCTCAGAGGATGAGACTTTCCCAGCGTGGCTGGAGTACAGAGCAGACCCAAAGAGGCTGTGTCTGTGAGAAGCAAAGACAAAAGTGGTATTTCCTTACTCCATCCTTCAATGTCACTCTGAATTTGTTTTTATTCCCATCCTGTCCTGACTTCTGGTGCAGGTAGTCCAGCACCATGCACTTTGCAAAGCTGACCAGTGTCATGAAGACCTAGGATGAAACTCACCCCATATTTCTGGAAATCCAGGCTCTCCTTTTGTTCCTGTTGGACAAACAACACCATCAATTGCTTTCCACTTTCCACACCCAGCACTCCCCTTCCCCAGTACTTGACATTTATCAAGACCAATCCTGCTGCACTGAAGAGCTGTGATGTTAGAGGAAGTGCTTGGCTCATCTGCACCAAGCAGATGAAAGGCATAGAGAAAGCAGGTAGGAAGAGTAATTCCACATGAGTTCTGTCCTGGCTGCTACCAGACCCACCAAAGGAGACCCACCAGCCCATCTGCACAGACCCAAGAAAGCATGGAGGGGCAGGTGGGAACCCACATCACAAACCTCTGTAACTACATTAATGACACCCAGCAGCTTCAGATGCTGGAAACAGTTCTCCATGTTGACCAGGATGTACATGATATACATGGGGTGGGTACTGGGGAGTACACTATATATATATGTGTGTGTATATATATACATATCTATGTGTGTGTATGCATGTGTGTGTGTATATATATATATATATATATATATAAAAAAAAATAAATACATATGTGTGTGTGTGTATATATATATATGCACTATATATGTGTGTGCATATATATATGTGTATATGCACACAGAGCAACAGCTTTGCCTCTCTTGGTCTGTTGGACCTGGCATGATCTATTTCTTGCTGGCATCTGTTTTAGGGCTTAGAGGTCCAAATGGTGAGACTGACACAAGACAGGTCTCTGTTGGACCTGGCTGTTTTGACTGCTGCTGCCCAGACCATGGAGCTGGGTACCAACGTTTTGTGCCAGTGAGTCCCATTGGGCTGGGACTTGTGGGGTAGGAGTGGGTGAGTGTGAGAAGGAGGAGGAAATGCTCCTTGGGAAGGTAGAGTCTCAAGTCCCAGGAGGGGAATGATTGCTGCTGTCTCAGGGCTTTAGCCAGTGGTTTGGGAGCAGTAGTGACAACTGGAGCACTAGAACCATCTGCCAGGCCAGCAGTGTGGGACCCACTGATTGCCAGGCAAACTCCAGAGAGGGAAGCCACAATACAGATAGTGCTCAGTGGCAGGTGCCTGTGGCCCTCACATACATGATGATGGCACAAGGGAAAAAGCCCATATTTCCCTACTTCCTTATTGCTAGTGCTGGTAGAGACATATTCCTCTAGCACTAGCAGCAACTGAATTTCATCTGAGCCTCTGCATTTTGCCATAGCATGGGAATATTAGAGCTCTGCCCAAATCTGGCTGGTCCCTCAGCCCTGTGGTTTCTGCATCTGATGGGGCCAAGTGACAGCACCAGGTGCCTGAGCCGAGGGAAGCACCTGTTGCTGAACATCTGGTTTGGGAGCAGGACTACCCACAGCACCTGGGCCAGGGTGGACCCTATGATGAGGTACAGCTCTCACCAAACAGCCCCATCCAGTCTCTATAACTACTCCCATCTAGTGTGTTGTAGCAGAACAGCACAGGGTGGGAGTTAACAAAGGAGCTCACATAATAAATTCAGAAAAGCATGATTTACCTTTCAGTCCTGGGAAGCCAGGCTCTCCAGCTGCTCCTACAAAACACAAGAGGAAAATGTTCATCACAGACTATCCGATGCAAATGAATTACTGTGTCTCCTCAAGTGGTTGCTCCAGCCTCTCAATATGTCCCAAATGTACAGGGCAGGCTGTCAACCAGCTACAGTGCTCCACTGAGTGTCCCAGGTGGTGCTGTTATCCCAGCTGGGCTGCTCTCCTGATCAGCAGTATCACTCAAGAAGAGCAGGATACAGAGGAGAGAGAACTGCTGCTCCATCTCCTGGAATGTATGGGGGATTCGCAGTTCCATTTCAGTGACATTTTGTGGGGCCTTTCTGTTTACAGTCACACACTTTTCCAATATTTGCAGCATGTGTCCTGCTGAAGGTCCTAAGAAAGCCTGAGTGGTGAAAGCCAGTTACTCAGCAAACATCTTCTCTTTTCAGGGGTTCATCCCATTACAAAGAAAACCTTATCCTGTGCCATTCCTTGATCCCATTCTTGTGGTCAAGTGGGCATTGTGCACCAAGTCAAAGCCTGGAGGCTGCTGAAAGCACTGATGTGTTTAGGTTTGACCAGCAGGCCTTAAAAGGTGGATCCTGGGCCCTGGGTGACTAACACCATCAGTATTATTTAGGTAAAAATAGATGACAAAGATGCTTATACTAGCTGTTTATAACCCTGTGTAGCTATCTGCACCAAATGTATCATTTTAAGAAACTTTTCCAACTGACATGAGTAGAGGCTTGCTTGTAGGGTATTTCAGGGGAAAACCCTCCCAGACAAGGCCTGAGCTCTGGCCAAGCCCTGACCCCTGCTGGTCAGGAAGTGTGCCATAAGATTCAGGTGTTTCTGTGCTAAAAATATAATCAAGTTATTTAGACTTGCTGATTTGGGCCTATGAAAACTGGACTTCCTTTCAGGGAGAATTCGGAGACCTCACCTATGGGTGGATGCACCACATAGGATTTTCCCAGTTGCCGGGAAGGGTTCTCCAGGTCCTTGCTGCAAAATGGGGCTCCCCAGCGACTGCGGACCTGGATGATGGTAAAGAATTTAGGCAATTGGTGAGGTATCTTTCTCAATCACCATCATGTCTCTCCTATAGTAATGATTAGGTGCATTACCTTGCTTATTTTTGCTTGTTGCCAAAGCCAAGCGCATAGTTTTATTGAATGTATCATTTACTTTTGTGTTGCTGTAATATTCATAGTAATATTCATAATAAAATAAGACCATTCTTTCTATTGATGTCTGTGTCCTTTAAATCACCCCTGTCAATTGGCTTAAACAAGCACCCAGCATAGTGCCTCTGCATCTGGCCTCTGGGCTGAAGCTCCACAGAGAGTTCCAAAGCTCCTCAGAGCTGGGGCATTTGGGTAGGCTTGTTGTGCTGGAGGCAGGGTAGGGTAGGAGTGGGGAATAGGGAAGGTCTGATTTTAGGGCGCTGGTAAGGGTCAGTGGGAAATTTTGAGAAGAGTTATATCTTTCTCTGTATTGTGGTCCCACTCAGGGACACTGTTTTTAGTACTCACTGCATGTGAGAGCCATACCCCTAAATCAGGCTTTGCCTATGCTACTTCACTATGGCCAGCCCTGCAGTTCATCTCTGTAGACTCAGTCTCCCAGTGCATGTCCTGAGCTTGGGGATATTTAGAGATTAGAGCTGCGTGTGTTATGCATTACCTTTTGCACCAGGTGGCCCTGCTTTCCCAGGGAATCCCTGATTTCCCATTTCTCCTGCAAAGAAAGAATCATTTTCTATGTGAATCTTACAAACTGACCAGAGGGGGAGGTCACAGAAACCTCGGCAACTGGGCCTTGCCTTTCACAAAAACAAGGGAGACCAATTTTGTTAATTAGATTCAGTCTTGCAACTTAGTTTACTTTTTTACCTTACTAATTTTTTCTATCCAAGCCTCACTACAATGGTACTGCCATTTTAAGTCTTCATTTTCAGTTAATGTATTAATTCTTAGGAGTTTTGTACATTGTGGAGCCAGTCCACAGATTTTGCTGTGGTGGATCATCTCATTCAGCTGATGTAATTCACCATCTCTGTGAAGTTTGCTATGAAAACTCTGAAGGACTCCTATCTCCCTTGCTTCCCAGGATAGGGGCTCCCAGTGCATTTCCCAAACTGTTCCCCAGAAAACAGGCAGGAGCATCTCAGCCTCCCTCCCACCCAGACTGTTCAATACAGACCCAGAAAATAAGTGGACAGTTTTCTGCAGAAGAAACAAATGAGACACTTCACACCCCAAGATCACTTCAGACTTGTGACAGGACTCAAGGAAGAAACAGCTCACTCCATGTGTACCAACATATATCTGATTGAGGCGTTTTCCACTCCACTTCTCCACTTGCTCACAGCAGCCAGTGCCAGGACCGCCACTGCTCCAGCCTCAGCTTGCTTCCCCTACCCAAAGCAACAAAACCATCTCATATCACGTTGCTCATCACTGGCTTTGGGGGCCTCACCTTTTGTTCCTGGGAGACCTGGTTCTCCTTTTGGGCCAGAGACACCTGGGATCCCTGGACATCCTTGAAGAATGGCGAGTCGGTCAGCATCACCCAGTCCCACTATTCTCACCCCTGAGAAATGACGACAGTCTTTGTTGAGATTATTAGGGCTCTGAAATGTCTTGGAGGGGAAACCAAGCTTCCTCTGAAGTTGAGGAACAGTGCAATCAAAAGTAATGAGTATGGAAGGTTGGGGGTGTTGTATGGAGCCCAACAGACGGCACTGAGGATCTCACGTACTACAGGAGCCAGACTCTGCACCTCTCCGGCTTCAGGGGAGTTCAGTGGTAGAGGAGGCTGATATGTATGACATTGCATGCATAACAAATATACTGTACTTTAATAAACCAAAAGATGAGAAGTGCCCCAATGGGGTATTGACAGCAGAGTAAGTGCCACTGATGGATCTGTGGACACTAAGGGTTCTTCTGAATTTCCTGATGGTAGGCCTGTTTGAAATTGCCCCATGGCCTTCCTGAGGAATACAGACAGAAAATTGTGCTGCGCAGCATCCCCAGGTTGATCCTTTGTATTGCTCTGTATCTTTTAGTAACTGCACCAAGGCCCTACTGACAAAAAACCCTAACCAGGGTGGAAGACTTCAATGGGGACTGTGTGTTCCTAGAGATCCCACTGGTGAGAGAACGATGTTATATAATGAGTTGGAGCCAGCAGCTTTCTTAAGTGGCTGCTGAGACTTTAGCCTCCCCCTTACTCTCCACCCACTTGCAGCTGAATTTAGAAGAAGCACAGAAAGAAAAATATCATATGCTACTTCTCCCCCTCCCCCTCCCTCCTCAAGCTCCTTCTCTTATGAGAAGAGAGGAAACAGGCTGTCTCAGTGAGGTGGCAGTAAGATTTGTGCTCTACTCACCTGAGCAGGTGTCCTCAGCATCACAAATAGTCACTCTTAGGCTGAGCAGTACCAGGAGGGCTGGGGCTGCCCTCCCCATGGCCAGCACTGCTCTCTGCACAGCTTTCCTTAGCCACCTCCTGCTGTGATCAGCACTGACCCATCCAAGCATTTTATATCTAACAAACAGCCTCTGTGTAAGCTCCACCTCTGTACTTGCCCACTGGCTGCTCTCAGATCTGGGACCTGGCTGGGTCTCAAGCCGTTTTGCAGATAAGCTGTTTTCCAAAAGTGTGATGGGAAAGTTCTTGCCTGGCTGCCCCAGGTTGCCTCACCTCTGTCGTCTCCAAATTTTGGATGCCCTTCCCTTCTCATATTGTGTTTCCAGAGAAAATGAACCAGCAAAACCACATTTACCTAAGTGTAGACAGCTCCCTGTATCCTCCCTGCTAGTAGCCCTTTATGAAGAGCAGAACTTACTGTGTATAGGGGGAAACTGAGGAACTGGGTGTCAAAAGCTCAAGGTCAGCTGTGGCCAGTGACAGAGAGAGGCTACACAGCCTGGCTCACACTCCAGCGCTCTTCCTGCCTGGCAGTCCAGCACCCCAGCACCACTTCTCAGTCCCTCAGACCTCCACTTGTACATGATTCATGAATGACAGAGTTTAAACTCAGGCAGGGGTAGGTAGACAGACCATATTTGATTCCCCTCTCCTCAACTGTTCATTGTACTAGTGAGCAGAATTTCTGGATTCTTTCCTGTTGCTGTGCTTTGCTCATTTGTGGCAGTGTTACTAGACTTCCAATCTGCTTCATCAAGCCTGAACTCCATAGTGCTTTCAGCCCCAGAGGCTGTAAAGTTTATGAATTCTAGTGGAGGGTAGAGCTTAAGTTTTTCCTCCTTGTTGTTACATCCCAGTTCAAAGAAGACTGATTTCTTGGAGTCTTTTCCCCAGGATATCAGAGGCAGAAGATAGCTCCCCCTCAAGAACTCACTTCTATCATAAGGTGCCTCTAACAGCCCAACTTCCAATGACACATGACAGTTTTATGTTAAGCAAATGGAAGAAGGCAAGGGAAAGGTAGAGTATTTGATTTTCACTTAAATTCTGTGTCCCCCATATAGCCCAGAAAAACACACACTAATACACATACTCTTATTCATATATACAATCATATAAAATAATAACGCAGTAGATGTTGCAGTCATTTTAATTCCTGAGAAACAATTCTGGCAGGGAAATGCACACCTTACTTTCCTTCTCCCATCTGGAAAAATTGCAGGAAAATCAGAGGAATTGTGACGAGATAGGCTGCATGCAAGTATGGGTTTTTCTTTACATGGAAAAAGTATCTCACTTGTGGCAACTGCGGTGTTGCAGTTCTTGCGGCAAAATGAGATCAGCTCCTTTCTTCCTTGAGAAGGAAAGAGAAAAGGATTGGCAGGTGCCAGGGAAGGAGAGATCTGTGCAGGGCAGCTCTAGGGTGACTGGGAGCTGTACACCTCTCTTTTCTCATCTGTACAGCCTGTGTTGCCCATCTGCAATGGACTGGTGTCTGGACCATGGGGCAGGTGGAGGTGATTTAAAGCCAGCCCCTTGCACTGAAAAGCCTGCTCCTGCCCAGTGCCTCTGCTTTGTTTGTGGAAACAGCTGCAATACCTTGTTCCAACTGGAGGCAAAAGCTGCTGCCTTCATCTGTTTCCCTTGGTAAATGACTCCAAAAACAAAGGTGTTGCAGATTACCCCATAGTTACAGCCTCTCTAGGACTCCAGGCTAGATCTGTCCTGACAGGAAAAAAACCAAAAAGGTTTGCCCAGCTTTTCCCTGGGTACTCCATTAGCAGGATCCAGCTCTGGGTTGGACTGAGAATGCATGTTCTGGAGGCAGCTGTGATGTATTTGGCCAACACTGATGCATCCCCTTAAGTGTTACTAGCTGTGGGCTCCATCCAGCATGAGGGACACTGATGTCTCCCCACTTTCATCTGAGAAAGCAGCAGTGCCCTTGTTGATGCAGCTGCTTTTGGGAGCAGAGAGAAAACTGCCAATGAACAAGCTGAGTCCAAAGTAGGTCAGGCTCCCGAGGGTAGATATTGAAATTGGTGCAGGAATCAATATGTCCTTAATTGCTTTTCCTCATCCCAGCATCCAGTGAAGATTGCAGTGGGCCGATAATTTACACCATCAGAAATGCTTCTGTATGTGTACATTCCCCATTGAGCCCTGGGAAATATCTACTGCAAGTCTCAAAAGTCCAGGGACACTTGAGGTTGAGAAAAGAATTTTAAGCACACTGAGTAAATGGGGAGAACCTCTGAACACTGGGACCCATCACTTCACCTCTAGAAATATAAATGTCAAGAGTGAAGTTCTCAGAATTGAACTGATCTACAAATCCTCAAGAAACTAAGCTTAGGAAATCAGAAGTCATGGAGAGCTTCATAAAGTTCATGTGAAAGCATCATAACCATGTGTAACAGGAGATTAAGCATTGATTAATACAAAAGAGAAAGTGAAGTCCTGAATTCTACCAGGGTCCTGGGTCTTTGCTGCCAGAGGGATGCTGGAGCTTTGCAGGGAGGATGGGGAGAGCAGCAAAAGCTCTAAGTACAAAAAACAACAAGCAGCAAGCCCCACTCATTGCATTCCTCTGTTCTGTAGTAACCTCATGATATTGCCATACAACTCCTCAAGCTGCAAGAAGGGCAGATGATGGGCACTGGGAGCTGGGAGGTAGGTAAATGGACAAATCTGATGTGAAACAAGAGTTTGCTTGAGAGTTGGCGCCGTTGTGGATGTTCAAGGGGCTCTTCCATGTGCTTTGGAGAATTGTCTTACTGGGAAAGGAGTGGTGTCAGCCTGCAAGGATAGATTACCATCCAAAGCAACAAGGAAAGATGTTCTTCTGTCTTGGCTGTTTGTGAGCTGTGCTATTTATAGCTCTTGACTATCTGTGAATAAGAAAGTTTTCAGGGTTTTTTTTTTGATGAACACTTACATTTCCAAAGGAGAGCTTCTTCTGCCCGTAACCAGTCTCTCTCAGTAAATGCAGTGGGGGCATTTGCCCAAGCTAAGATAGCAGGTTTTTTTCAAAAGATATTTCTTGTTTATCCCTTTCTGCTTCTGGCTTTTGTGAACATGGCGCCTTTGAGTGCTAGAGCCCCTTGGTGCTAAGAGCTCTGCTGCCCATTTTTCTTGTCCTTACCATGAAACCAGTTCCAGGTTCCTGAGGCTCCAGAAAGGCACAGGTAACTGGTAGAGTTTCTAAAGACATTTGTCCTCACCAGGGAGGGAAAACGTGGGGAAGCAAAGGGAAGAGACTTGACTGGATCACCCCTTTGGTTTCACATGTCATGTTGCTTTACTCTCTGCATTTGCAAGGCAGCTTCAAAGGAAGCTCCTGACTTGAGTAGCTCAGGCTGCTGGTTTCATTGGTCTTCACTGGTGTCCACAGACTCTTCTTGCTGGGCAGAGCAAAGCCAGCCTTTCGCATAGCGGGTGCTGGCTGTAGTATGCCTCAGCACTAGGCAGCCAGGCAGTGCAGTGATTCATCAACACACAACCTTTGAACCTGCATCTAGGGTCTCCTTCCCCACATTTCCATGCACTGGTTATGGTGTACAGTGGTTTCCTAATTTCATCTTGATTTGCTACATTCTTAAACCTTGTGAGTTCCAGGATGTCCTTGACTAAGGGATGTAGCTGCTGCCTGTTCCACTGATAAGGTCTCTTTTCTTGCTGATTAGGCTTGAAAGTATACAAAGATCTTATATCAAAGAATATCCTGACTTCACATAATCTTGACATCATGATTTTGAAAATATGATATTCTATTTTCAAAACCTTTTTATTTTTTTACTCAGTTTTGCCATTTTGTAGGAAACTTCTGAACATGTAAGTTTCAAAAAACAAATTATTGAAATTCAACTTTCCAGGTATGCTTCAAGGTAAAGATAGTTCAAAATAAGGTAACTCTCAGCTTCTTTTCCAAACCTACCCACCCATCACAAAAGCAATATCCAGCTGGTAATGTAATATGTGGTCTGAAGAGTCTGAGTGCATGAGCTCTTTAGTGCTGTCATGATATGAACCAAGACATACACTTCTTCAAAACCACAAACTCTCTCACCTGTGATCTCCATGTGCTGAATTTCTCCCTCTCATACATAAGGTTCCTGAGCTCTAACATGCAATTTTACTAGCAAGGCATGTCCACATAGTCATGTCTTTTCTAAACCAGCTTTTCCTTCTGCTTCAGTGTAGCCCCAACTCACCCAAAGGCCTTGCAACATAGCAAACTGGGTCCATTCAGCCTCTGCTTTGAACTTAGGGTGTGGGTTTTTAATCTACTCCCAAGTCCCTTGTTTGATAATCCTTGCCTGATCCCTTGCTATCGGACTGCTATCACACCTCTCACTCTTAGTTTAGCTTAGGCAGCTCAGAGACAATGATACCTACTTTGCCAGCTACAATGTGGACTTCAGAGAAACTTCCTGGCTTTCTTCTAGAAGGAGGAGAGCTCCTTCTCATTTCTTTTCTGTACAGAGGAAGCCTATCAAAAACAACTGCAAAAGTACATAATCTCCTACCTTCCTTGTTTTATTAGTCCGTATTCTAACTACAAATGCACCTTGATTTCTTGACAGAGAGAGCAAAGACACACTGTTCAATTGATTGTAACATCTCTGAAATAGCAACCAAACCTGTAGTTGCACAAATGCATAATAAACATTTCTGTTTCAGCTTTAATACCTCTCCCAGTCCCCAGTTCTACCCAGGAGTTTCATGTCATCACTGCCAATCCAGATGCTGTTAGATTTCTGCTTATTTGAGAAGACACTGTGTATAAAGAAGTAATACTATGTAGCCCAATAAAAATACAATTTAAGGAAAAATATTTAAAACATATTTTTACATACATAAAAAACAATGAAAAAAAGAAAAAAGCCATTACTGACAAAAAAATTTTTTTTTTTTAAATTCTGCTTTCTTTCCAGGAAGCTGGTGGTTATGTTGGGTTTTCAGGGCCTTGCAATCCTAACAGTGAAAGTGCCATGTCAAAATCACCCACTGAAGTTGTAATTTCTGAAATCAAGGGATTTCAACGTGCCAACACAGATCAGTATGGGAAGCCTTAAACTGAGAGTTTGTTGCTCTTGAGACCTAAGGAGGCCATCCTGTTAAACACAATATTTTCAGCCTCATAAAATTCATGCCTGTGTGATGGCCAGGAACTGTTACTCTGGAACAAGCTGCTCCTGTCTGAAGGTTCCCAGAAGAATGCCGTCTACACCCCTTGGCTGTTTGTGGTGATCCAAGGTAAGGACAACAGTCACCTTTGTTAGTGTATGGACTGTTGCCATATTCATGGGAAAAGTGGCCAATACAAAGATGGTTTCATTCAGCAGGGAACGCTTCAGCTAATAATATTTATTCTAAATAGCTGTGAACATTTCTTAAGATAAAACAGGTTTAAATAATACCTTTAATGACATGCAGGCTTGGTCTAGCCTTTAAAAGGACCAAGAAAGCAAGTCTACTCCCTATGTTCTTCCCACCCAGGCCTCATCCACTACAAGAATGTTCTGAGCTCATTGCTGAAGCTTTCTATGCATTTCAGTTATAATAATTCCAAGGTGAAACCCAAAATAATTCCAAAATGAAATACAAGAGACTGTAGAAAATGTCACATAATGTTCGAATGTCTCCTTCATCCTCTAGAAAAGTAGAGGCTACTATATATTACAGCATGGCTCACTGCTGCTCTTGAGAAAGGCATACTGATCATTCCAGGAATAAGAATAATAACTTGCCAGGAAATAATAACATTCCAGGAATAATAACTTGCCAGGAAATAGAAAATCTTACTATTTCTAGAACTGCTCACTACAATTAATTTAATTGGTTGATATTGGTGTAAATCCCAAAATTATTCACTTCCAGGGTAAATGCAAGACATATCTCCTCTCTAGATTTTGGAGAGAAGTACACTGAAGACAAGGTTTGCTGCATGTAGTAATGCTTTGTTTTTCTTCTACTTTTTGTTACAGAAGCTATTATTTAGAAACCGCCCTACTGAAGTCCTTGCCCTGGGGACTGGTGGTGGAAACACAAACCTAACCAGACAGTCTCTAGCTCTCTGGTTCTACTACAGAACTCAGAAATGGCCAAAAAAGGTAGACTACAGCAGTGAGAATTAAAAAAAAAAAAAAAAAAAAAGATAAATTAATCCTACCCAGATAGTCTAAACAAGTGTATGCAGCACCCCTTAATAATATGATACAAGACCACTCACTGCAGAAGATAGGTGCTGTGTAGGAACTGCAGCTAAGCAGAGGAACACCAGCGAATCATCTGTTGTCAGAGTCTGGGAGCTTCAATTAGACATAATTTTCATTTTATTCATGCTCAAGAGTCCAGCTTGTGACCCTGTGCAACAAACTACAGACTGCTTCCTAGCTAGAGGACATATGCTTTCCATTTGGAACACCTGGCTTTCCCCTTTAAAAGTAGGATGAAAAATAAAGTTATTTCTTTTGCTAGAGCAAGCTTTGTCTGTGGGTATGTTCTGCAATATTGCAAAGGGCCTGAAACCAAAATAGCAATTGTCTGCTACAAAAATTAACCCCACAAGCCATATGCACTCTAATGGGTCCAAAGGAAGGCTATCTGCTTTATCCCAGCTCAATTGCAGCCTAAAGTAGTAACTCAGCATTCTATAAAAATGGTAATTTCAACTATCTGAGCCATCCTGGCTTTTGGAGATACCAGCTCCCTCTATTTACAGGATTTAAATTCCTTACTTAGCTTGTCTCATAGAGACCATCCTTAAGTTTAATGGTATAAGACTTGAGTAAGAATTTAAGATGAATGAACTGTAGTGTCTGCATTTGGCGGCAGAGCAGTGCAGCTGTACAGGAACCATGTTCTTGCTTGTCTTGGCTTTGTATGGTTTCCTAATGCTATGAAATGAGGAGAGTGTATCCAGAACCTCCCTGCAGTACCTGAATGGAAATTTGCAAGCAGCAGCTTGTAGTTTTTACTGGCATCTCTCCAATTTCTCCTCAGGATATTCTCCCCATCTACCAAAATCTTCTTCTTAAAGCCCCTAAAATGTCCCACCAGCATTCCTGTCTCCTAACATTCCTAGCAAAGTTGCTAATTCTCTTTATACGCAAGCTCCTCCATCCTTCCTACAGCAACCATCTCAAGCCCTCTACCTGTTTTCCCGGTTATTACTTATTTGGCTTAGAGCCCTCGATAAGCTAAGACATTATTTAGAGCATGCGCTGATAGAATATTGGCATTCGGAACACACAACAGTGCAGGGTTTCCCTGCAGGCTGTTTGGGGCTATCTCCTATTTGCACAAACCAGTTTTTATTCTGGAGGACTGGGGAAACTGGAAAAATTACAAGGACTCGAGCAGAAATACAGAAAGCAAGTTGGTGTCCAGCTTTGTTTCCTTTAAAAGACTAAAATAGCAAATCTTGAACAACACAGAAATGTGACCACTTTGCATTGAAAATGCTGCTGGAGAGAAAGGAAAAAGATCAAATCCTGTATTGGCATAACAGGCATCTGCAGGGCTAGGGCTGTACCAGTGCCATTTCAAATAATTATCCAAACTGATATTGCTTGCAAGCTATCTGCCTTAGTTTTGTGGCCAGAAGGTTAAAATATTTTTTAGAAAATAAAAATAAAAGGAAGATGTTAGAATCAGTCATATAAGATAGTATCACAAAAGTGTATATTACATGTGAGTAGCTGCTCCAGGAATGCCTTACTTTGTCCCTCAGGTGGTTATACAATATGTTACTTCTAATTCCATCTGATATTTTTTCTTGCCTCTCTGAAGGTGCAAAACAAAGTGTGTTCAGACTTTAGTATTTGGTCTTACCTCCTATGTTTAGTGTGGAGTACTAGACCATTCCTGCTGGAAATTAATCCCTGAATCCAGCATTATCGATTTCTTCACTTTCTTTTCAATTGAAGACTTAATTACAAACTGTGAGCTTCAGACATTAAATAATTAACCTTCATGAGACCTCTGTGAGACCAGCAGGCTGTATTACACTCTGAGGCTCAGGGAGACTATACCAGTCAAAGGTACTCACTGGTCCTGAACGCCTCCTTTGGAATTACTTGATTTGGCTTCAGCAAATGAGAATATTTTATGTGCACTCTTTGTCAGCATGCAGCTCTTCAGCAGACATGAGTTCCACAGATCCCTTCCCAGGCTGTCAGGCAGGTCACCTACACAATGAAGTTCATCCACTAATAAGCCAATGTAGAAAATCTGGATAGATAAAAGAACACTACAATGGGGAAATAACTGGATTTTATTCTTCCTGGGGGAAGAAAAGAAAATTTTTATGGATAGTCTTGAAAGAAATTTCTATTAATCTCCCTCCTGCCTCTTTTCCTGCTGCCTTATCTGAACTTTCTAATAGACCTATTATTTTGAAGGTTTATTCTGAGTAATTGCATAAATCCTGGTGTCATTTAAAAACTGAAAAGGAAAAAAATCTACTACGGTTGTCAATTCCTAGCCATGAATAAATGGGCTTTTAAAAACCTTTTCCTTTGGAGGGTAGGAGTGAGTTAAGGAACAAAATTATTCATCAGATCTGCTACAAAGCCAAGTGCATTTTTATAATTAGCTGCTTTTAGTAAGCAAAATACCTCTGTATATGATATGTTTCCAACTGAGAGAATCAGTCACCATGTGTGCAGTCCTTCCTGTTGAACTGGCCTTAGCATCATTGGCTGCTAGGATGCAGCCTTTGATCTCGCTGGGCAAACATTTCCCACATGTACAGCCTTGGCAAACCTGTCCCAGGTGTTGCAGCCTGGCATGCTACACATTTTATTGAAGCAATAATATTTCCGTCATAATTTTTTAAATGTTTCCCATTTTTTTCCCCAGTGCTGGGTCATCATCTACTCTTAATTCACATCTTGCTACTGAATCTGTTCCTCCAAGGCTGCCAGAAGGATATTTAATTTCACTAAGAGTAACCATTCAAACACTAAGGAACTGACTCCAACCGGGGGAGCAGGCAAGCATTGTTCTTTCTTCTTTGTTGTGTAGCTGCAGGTCCTCCACCTATTTCTTAATGAGTGTACTTGTCACCTACTGTCCTGCCTTCCCCACCCCACGTGGTCCTGGCCACTCCCTTGGGTTTTCCCTATTGATTCTTGTATCCTAACTCCGCCCATGTGTTAACATAGTGTTATGGTGGAAAACACATAATCAGTGAATGATTATATGCAGGTGCCTTTTATTCTCGAGCTCGGGAAGCCGGGGTGTAACATCTACCCAAATCTGACTTCGACATTGATCTGAAGTGAATACATTTTTATACCTTCCCTTACATAACAGTGGTATGTGTTAACAATAGGGTTAAAATGTTTCTAAAATCGGGATAGTTAAAAATAGGCATTGGGAACAGGGGTAGGTAAGAACGGCATGTACGGGCTCAGGGTGACATGAACACGAAAATTGTTTAGAAAATACCAGGGATTGTTTCAGCTAACTCATGCAGAGTCACACCTGCGAAATAAAGCAGAAATATTGCGGGAGGAGGGGGGCTTAAAGTCATGCTTGAGGGAAAACAATGGAACAATATTAAGTTGATGATTAACATATGATCATACCACTTTTACGTAAGGAAAAGTATAAAATGTATTTGCTTCAGATCAATGTCGAAGTCAGATTTGAGTAATCACCCCTCTCTTAGTGAGCTCCAATAAAAGGCACCTGCACATAACCTTCGTGATTATGTGTTATCCACGCAAACACATGTACCTCCCTTGTGCCCAGAGGTCACTGGGCCAGTGTGCTGTCCCCGCCCCTCTCTGTTTTCCTATAAAACCCCTCACCCTCCACCATCCTGTTGTCTGTGCTCCACGTGTGTCTATGCAGCACATGTCTATGCACCACACATGTCTGTGCATGTGAGGCCTTCGCCCACGAGGTATCTCTGCTGCTGGGAGGTCTTTGGCCTCTGCTGCACCATGCAAAAAAACATCTTCCATGGACACAACGCATAGACCCTCCTCGCCTCCTTTATCACCGCGGGTTCTGGAAGCAGACGAACCAGACCTAGCCTTGTGGCTCCCCAGCCGGTGAGACTGCAGTCTCCAGCCCAGTGACATAGGGTTTGGTGCACTGAGGCGCTGAACCGGGCTGGGTAGAGAAGCTCTAGTGTAAGGTCTGCTAAACCATCCCTCAAACTGCATCATTTCCCT